>OZ012679.1:140330040-141574534 GCA_963942445.1 Argyra leucocephala | reverse complement strand
TTTTATAAAAGTTTGAGCGACAATTTCAACATCTAACTTAAATATTATTATAATTTTAATATTTTGAAATATCAAAATAATATATTTAAAAAAAAATTCAGTAGAAAGTTATATAAAAATTTACTGTATATTGTAAAGCTTTATACGCATGTTTGGACGTTTAGGAATAAATAAATAAACCAACATATAAATAGACACTTGCAAATTAATATTAAAGTATATAAAATGGTCTGTTAGATATACTTAAGACTTACCAATACAAAAACTGTAGTTTAGATAAATAGACACAACTTGAATATTTAAAAAGCAGTAAAATATAGGTTGTTTGGATAAATCAGAACAAAATATTTCTAAAATTTTAACAGTTTATTTTGATTGCAAATTCAGATAGAGCATAACCGAAAATGGTATAAAAAATTGAAAAGTCAATTTCGGAGAAAATAGTCTGTTGAACACATGAATTCAGCCGACAAAATATAAATAAAATACTAATTTCAAGCAAATCTGATATAATATACGTATATTATATTGAATTTTATGTATACATATAAATGAATCATGGAATAAAATTTGTAGAAATTACAAAATTTTGGAATAATTGGGATTGATTTAATAAATATGTAGTGGCTATAAATCTAAATATCTTTGAAAGTACATTTGATTTATACAACCTGATGGTATGTTTTCAAAAACAATAAACTTTAATCTACATATCTTGTCTTGGTGAGTCTCAATAGCAACATAATACATTAAAAAAACAAAATGTATGTAAATATTTATTAAAAATTAAGTTACAACATTTTCATATTAAATATACATAGTTCACTTCATGATACGCTTTATTTCCTTTTGATAAACACAAACTTTGAAATATTTATATGATAAACAATATTAAAGCAACTTATTGGTACCGTATACAATAGCTGATACATTAATATAATATGAACCTTAAAGATATTAAAATCATATACTATATCTAATATCTATATATATACTATATGTATATATTTTATACATGTTTTTAGAAAAAAAAAAACCAGATTTTCTAAAATCCAATATCGCTAAGGAACATACAACGAATAAAGTTTCTGAATAAACAGAATCTATTGGAAAATAAATCAACGTCATAAGAATAAATTTGGCTCCTTAGTCTTCTGGTAGGAGTAATAATAGCAAAACATACCAAAAAAAAAAAAAAAAAAAAAAAAAAAATTGTTTTTTTTTTATCTATAAGAAAGAATATAAAAATCTATTGTTAAGGTTCGTCTCAAATTTGTTCTTTTTTGTTGTTTGTGTTGTTTTTGCTGTTTTATAGAAAAAACTGTAAAACGAAGTAACTTGGGAACAAACTCAAGAACAATAACAAAAAAAATCTTCACAAAATTTCTTTTACATGAAATTGTAGGTGTAGAATTCAATTTTTTTTTTTTTTTTTTTTACTTTTTTTTTTTACTTTTTTCTTTGTATCGATGCTTGAATTTTAAATTTCTCATAAGATATTTTTTTTTTTAAATAATCTATTTACTGTTAGTATTTTCAAGGACTTTAATTTACTAGATCTTAAAAATTTATGTTTTTTTTTTGCATGTTTAATTTTTATATCAGTTTTTAATTTTTTCTTTTTTATATAGTTTTTTTTATAGATAATCTGATCGATTATCGTACAAAATTTTTTAATTCAGAATAATTATATTTAATTTGTAAATTGAAAAAAGTATACGTGGTACGGTAGAAATATCTGAACCATTTAAAAACTGATTTTTTTATTTTTATTTTCTTCTTTAAGATTATTATTCTTTTAAATCATAGATATTTAAAAAGAGACGTAGCGAAACTAAATATTAAAAAAAAATTTTTAATTTTCAATTAGAAATTTCAATTTAAAATTTCACTACATGTGATAAGTCATTTTAATATACAAAACATTTAATTTATTTATTTATTTATTTAACAATGGACCTACAGATTAAAACGAAACATTTTATTATTTATCAGCTAGCCTAAGTAATAATTAGGAATAGTAATAGGTGTATATACAATAGTATAAGCTCTAAAAAATTTCATATTGTTAAACAATAAATTTTAATATGTATTATGGCAAAAAATAAATAAATAAGATAAATTTATCAATTTTTACCGAAACTCACCCATAGCCAGAATTAAATTTAAATTAATGTTTTTTATTTTTAAATAAATTATTATGTGGTTGTTGTCTAACATTCCAAAAATATTAATTTATCAAATTTCCCCAACTCACCAAAATGTACAGAGTAGCTTCTATTCCTCCTCAGAATTAAATCATGTATTATAATAGAGTTGTCAAGAAGTATTTTGTTTTTTCAAACCATAACAAACAATAGCTTTTTATTAAAACATTACAGTTTACTGATTGATAGTAAAAAATATCAGTCTATTTAACCCTGTTCTGTTAAAAACGTTAAATTTGGCTTAAAGTTAACCTAATACGGAGAGTAAAAATAGTGGCGTTTACTTTAAGTAATTAACTTAAAGTATAATTAATAAATAGGGGTCTCTAGTTTAAATATAATTTTCTTATTATCCTATTTATATTTATATTTTATATAAATTATTACGTATGCGGTTGTTGTCTTAGATAAATCAATAAAAGAAAGTTATAGTGAGAAGAATAACTTGAAATTATGGAAAACAATTTGTAATGAAATTGAGTATAATTTTTTATTAATCTTCCTCGAATTTCGAGTGAGCGAGTACTAGTTAGTAATTTTTTGAAATAAACAGAAGTGGTAATGTACTTCGACATTTTCTACTTTATTGCATATACGCTCATTTTATTTGTCACTATATTAAAACTAGTGTTTGATAACAAATAAACGTAAGCGAGAAAAATTTTCTAATAAATTTAGGACCTAAAAGTCAATTATACTATAATTTCAAAACACAGTATAAATCACAAACACCATTTTATAATTGAAGAGGACGATAATATGTATTGAAATCAAAATTTAATTTAAAGCATGCATATATGTTATATAAACTTCCTTATCAACTTAGTTTAAATTCCGAAATAATTTTACAAAGGTCAAATTTATTTTCTTAATTAAAGTTGATGGTCAACACTGGTTGGGACATTGGAAAAAAAAATTTACCAAAAATGAAAAAAACAATTTTAAAAAATATATTCAACTTACATCGAAATTGAATTATGGTGATAGTGAAATATTTTGCAGATAAACGAACAAATCTCTAATAAAGTATTTTAGAATTTAAAAAAAAACGATTTTTTGTGTTTTGTTTTTCATTGTACGGATTCAAAAAATGGGAAAACTATTTATATCCTTTTTTTTATGTGAAAGGATGTTAAACAAAAGGCAAAATATTTCATTGTGGAAACACTTTGAAAAATTGAAACATTTCTACCTACAATATTCATGATTGTTGAATTTATTATAAATTCGGTATTTAATGTAAATAAAGTGATTGCGGTTTCGATTTAAAATTGATTGAAAAGTTGAAGTTTGGAATTCGAAAGATTTTATATTTAGATGTTTTTCTTTTGTTTTTATTGATGATTGGAATTTTAAAATGTGTGTTTCCATTTGTCAGAATTTCAATTTTTCGAATGAAATTAAATAAAAATAACTTTTTTAACACTCAAGTAAACTATATTGAAAAAATTTATTTGTAATTTTAATATTTTTTTTAATTGTAATTAATGCTATTGTGACAAATGATATCTACACTTTGACTTACAAGTGTTTGTCAATTGATAAGATATATTTTTATTTATACTGAGTAAAATTGAAAATCTGTAAAAAGCTGAAATTGGTTCAACGAGTAGAGTCTTTTGCGAGGAAAGTTTACGTGGTATCACAATAGACCTTACTAGGTAATATAAATTTAATTCTACAACATTTCCTCCACTTACTCAATAGCGTTTTTTTAGTGTTTTTTTAAAGTTTAATACTGTATGTCTTGTTCTATCTTCTTCGGAAAATTACTTAACAAAAAAAGCCTTCAATTTATTATTTTTTTGTTTTCTAAATATAAAATTTATTAAAAATTTCATCTTTTTCTTCTAAATCTATACTAAATTTAATTAAACTATAACTTAACTAAACTTTCCATTAATTTTAGTAACTTAATAGTATAATCTAATCTATTTTCTATTCACCATTATTTTTTGTTAACGTTAATATCAATTGATGCTATATTTTTATATCGAATTTTAATTCGTTTCGATTGAATTGATTATGATTGGTTTGATTAATGACATACACGCCACTATTTTTACTCTCCGTATTAGGTTAACTTTAATCAAATTATTTTTAACTTTATAGAACTGACCATTTTTTTCATATTCATTTTCATTTCGACCTGTTTTTTTATGTTAAAGCTGTAATTTAACCTTGAATCACAGACATGAAAAAAAATTACACTTATCCAGAGCTTACGCAAATTTTCCTCCTTTTTTTTTACTTTTGTAGTCAAATCAAATGAAGTATAATAGAATTCTCTACTGTCTCTATTTAATCTAAAGTCTTTAAGAAGTATACCTAGAATTTATGTAGTTTATAGCTTTAGGATTCAAATAGTCTCAAACATATTTCATCGAAATTTTTATAATTTTTTTCATTTTTAATATTTTGTTAAAGGGAAATTAAAAATTAAAATACATACATAATATATATAGTTCCATGTTGTAGGATAATTTATTGTGTATAGTAGCAATAGGTGTAAGTAGATATTTAGTACTGTGTATTAGAATATTATATTAATGTATAATAATATAATTAGCTTGAAGACATCATTTTATAGATTTTATTGTAAAATTATTTTAAAAATTTTCTGTTTCATTGTAAAATACCTACTTACCTACATAATTTTAAATTTTTAATTGAAATGATTTTTAAAAAAATGTGGAAATATAAAATAAATCAAAATAAAATTATTTTCTATCAAATAGGAGAGTAAAAATATTTTTTATCCGTTTTTGTAGTGTGATACAAATTGATTAAGATTTTTATGAGAAATAAGTATATTTAAATGTTGAGTTCTTGTAAAAATTATGATAGTTTAACGCTTAATCGTTGTTGCAAAAAAAAGATCTTATTAATATTGTTATACGTCTGTGAGACGTATCCCATACTTTAGTCTTCGAAATTCAAAATGTCTTAAAGTGTTTATGCAAAATTAATTAATTTTTTTATTTAATTTTTAATTTTTGTCATTGTATTTCATTTTTCTTAAAAAGTTATCACATTCCTAAATTAAATAATACAAAAAACTTGAGAAAAAATTAGCAGAAGAACAAAAATAACTCCATATATAAAATAAAGAGTAACAAAAAACAATCTTTCTCTTCATATAGACACTTTCTTAAAACTATAATTAATTAAAAAAAAAATCAAAAACAATTTAGAAATTAACTTTTTTAAATTTTGACATCGGATCAATTTGTACAATCGTCACATAAAAAAATTGCAACATTATTAGCACTTTGGGTGTTTTTTCAATTGCCATAGGGCATAGACAATCGATTTCATTCGATCAAAAAACTTTATTATGCATTGTTGTACGTCTCAGACACGTAAATCAAAATTTCTTTAGTTAATAAGAGCCAGATCAAACTATTTCATTGCACATGAATACCTTTCAATAATAAATTAGGCACTAACTTAAAGGTACTGACAAATTCACATTCATACTTAATGAACATAGCAAGAGAGACAGAGAATAAAAAATTGAGTACGTCTCTGTGGCGTGTACAGCAATGATTAAGGGTTGAAGGTAATTTTGATTGATTTGTCCTTGTTATTTCTGTTGATCTTTACTACGTTATATTACCCCTTCCACGCTTAAAATATATTTAAATCTTGTGGATTTAGACACATGCAACTTGTATTTTCAGTTAATATGTAGTATAGACGGTTAATATGTAGTACAGATCTATAACAATGGTAGATGCATGTATTTAAAATGTTTGGCCGTTACAAAGAAAACAGCAAAATCAGTTGATTCAAATTCAGTTTCGTTGTCAGATTGAAATTTACTATTGTAAAACTTACGGTACAAAAGATGAAGGACCAGCAGAAAAGAAAATAAAGTAATTTTTTTTAATCGAAGCCTCAAGAGAGGCAGCTTGTGTTATAAACCTCTAAATCCTGTATAACATTATTTAAATTCAATTTTCTATTTTAATAAAATCTTAAAGTTAGACAGATATATAAAAAATGAAATCTTCAAACTATTACCAAAAAAAAAAAACAAAAAGGAAAAAATATAACACCAGCCAAAACCACCGGAGTCCGAACCGAACCTAAAAAATTTTTCAAAATAATTACATAAACACAGAGGTTACGTAAATTCTACTCCTATACGTAAATTTTTTGTAACCTCTGTTTACGTAATTATTTTTTTTTCCATCTCTTTTTATTGTCTAAAAAAAACATTAAAAAAATAAAGAATAGTGGAAAACAAACTGCATCGCCCACGAAAGCAAATAAGCATTTGGTCTATTGAATACCAATTGTGAATACCAATTGAATAGCATTTTTGCGAATTTTCAATAATTTTATTAAAATTTTGTGATTTTGCAATTATTGGATCATTCTTTATGTTTTCTTTTCTGGTTTCAATATCATCAAACCGAAGAGCAATAAGCAAGTTTTGCAAATCTATTTTTTGGCATTGTTGCTCTGAAAATTTCTCTTCCATAGCTTTGGGTTGAAAACAAAATATTCAGATCTTCATGATTCGATTTGAATACTGAAGAATATATAAGTAAACCCAGAAATGCCTTCATCTCTACTAAATCAACTTCTGCTAATTCCGGGTTTTTCTGTTAAAAGTTAGGATCTTCCACAATATCGTCATCTGATTAATCATCTAAGATATCACAAAGTTATTTTTCAAACATTCAAATTTCTTCCAGCCATTTTTTCAAAAATATATTCTACTCTATTTCAAAACAATCACAATCTTAGACTCAACGTAAATTTAGTCCTAAAAATACTTACGCTTTCACAGATATTACGTAAAAAATCTTCCAAGCAAAAATAACTCAATCACAGAAGATACGTAATTTTTACTCCACTATACTAATTTCTCATATATAACAGAAACAGTTAAATCACATCAAGGACATGTAGAGGAAAATAAAATATGCGGGTAAAAAAAAAATTGCATGGCTAACTTGATTTTGAAAATAAGTTCTGTTTTGAACATTTGGAGTAAATTTTACGTAATGTCTGTGATTAAAGGTTAAGAGATGATGAAAATATACATTTTACACTTTTTCTGTTTGTTATTATTGGACCTTCAGACACTTTAAGAGAATTTTTTTTCCAATTTTTACAAATGTTTTGGTTCACTTTATCGAAGTAGAGTTACTTCACATTTAATAATGTTAATTTTCAACTTCTAAAAATCATAGAAGTACTTCATTTATTTTATCTAACGTACACCTAGTTTATTTAGGCTTCAATAACTGAACATTTAGGCTCATCATTATAGATGTCCTGTAACCCCTTCCGTGGAGCATGGGGTGAAAATAAAATCCTTCCATCGCCTCCTATTTGCGGCTAATCTTTTCAATTGTGGTCTCGTTCTTTGTTGGATACTTACCATCGTAAATGTCTCAACACGAAGTTGAATACAACGTCCACATGATCTTAAATACATACAAAAGCTCACAAAAGCTTGAGATATTGTCTACATGATCACAATTGTTTTAGACGATATATCCGCGACCGGTTTGACAAATATTTGGGTTCACAAAAATTTTTAAAAACCCAATGTTGTAGAGTGTTGCTTGATCACAAACTAAAACACAGTCTCTCAGAAAGCTCTTATTACACAATGTTGCCAACTTATTTGACGGATAACATTGACAACTTAATTCGTTTTATATTGTATCAGGTTTAAATTTTTTTTAAAGGCATTTACGATGTCACCGGTACTTGATTCGGCTAAGAACTGTTCTCAATGCTTCTCTCGATCTTTGGACGCGACGTGCACCCTGCGGATTCCATTCGGAACATTATTTCCTCGATGTTGTTGTCAGATTTCTTCAGAGTATACCCGATCCAAAGCCATTTCTTCTGTTCGATTTCCACGTATATTTGCTTTTAATTCGTTTTTTGCCATAGCGTTCTGTTGGCCAACAAATTTTTAGGATGCGTCTTACGCTTAGGTTTATAAGCTAAATATACAATTGAATCGTCTGTAAATGCTACTTTGAATTCTGGAAATACAAATATGAAATATTTGAAATATTTTCAACTATAGAGACTCTCTCTCTAGAGAGCTCTGCTTCTGACGCTGACAAAATAGTACGGTTTCAAAATATAATTATATTATTGTTGTGATTTCTTCTTTATTACAGGGATACGAAATTTGTAAAAAAAATAAAAAAACAAAACTCTTAGAAAATATCTATGAAAAAACTGAAAAGAATTAATGAAAATTTTCTATAAAACTAAAAAAAAACGTGTTTTTTAAAATGAAAGTGGCTTCACTATTCCGTTCAGGAACAGAACTTGCCTACTATACACATAACATAACAATATCATATAAAACTGGATGCATAAATTACAAAAACAAAGTTTATAGTGTTGTTTTTTTATTTTTGTTTATTTTGTTTTGTAGAGAGGCTGTTTACATCTGCACTATGAGAATAAATTGAGAAAAAGAATATTTGAAAATTTCCTTAACATCGACAACAGTTGGAAAAATAATGTAGAATATATTGTAGAGTACTGTGGCCTGATATAAAAAGGCGTTGGAATTATAATAAAACTATGTTTATGAAATTTTGTGGAAAATATGAGTACAAAGGTCTTAGTAGATTAATTTTTTGTTTTTAGAAAATTGCACGTACACTAAATTACTTACTTGTTGTTTTTCTTATTTTGTTTTTTTTTCTGCTACTATAAAACATCTTCAACTATTTTCATATCCTGAAAATCATTCTAAATAATATAAATTGCTTAGTTTCCATTGTTATATATTTTACTACATGGTATAACAGTTTACTGTTTATTTGTTTATTGTTTTATGTTTGAGTTTTATGTTTTATGTTTTTGTTTTAGTTTTATTATTCTTTATTATAAATTTGGTTGTATATGAAATCTTATTATTCTTATTATTATGGTTTCTATCACAAATTTTCTGTTCTTCTTACAACCACTTTTTAAGTAACTTGTGGTTGTATGGCAATGGCCATCTTGTACTAGTATAGTTCTGTGGGTTGTTTTTTTTTAAAAATAATTCATATACTGTACCTGCACTATAAATTGAATTTTATTTAAATAGAAAAAAAAACAAAGAAAAAGTAATAGAAATAAACAAAGAAGTGAATAAAAAACAAAAAAGTTGTTAAATAAAAAATATGTTTTTAGGTTGAGTTGTTTATTTTTACTTGCATGATTATTTTTCTAATCTTTTACTCGAGATATTTTGGTAAATAAATATTTTCTTTAATATTTGCAACTGTTTTTGGTAGTTATTTGTGATTCACTTTAAATTGTAATGTTTGTTTTCGAGTTGTAATTTATTAAACACTGAACTCTTTAAAGAATTCCAAATGAATTATATATAATTCAATTTAAATAGTATTACTATTATAACTTTTATATAACTTTATTATAGTATTACTGTTTAATACTAGTATAAATTTTAAAAATATAGAAAAAAAATTGTAATATCAATTAATGAACAACTCTGTGTGAAATCTTATGCAATAGTCAAAGTTGTTTATTTAACTAACAGCTTGTCAGTATAGTACAGTACACCTATATTGCATATTATATTATACTATATGGGCGTTTTCATTTTAAGTAAATCCGAGCATACGCTTCGAACACTGTCAGATCATACAGAGTGTAATCTAATCAGAGCATATTCAGAGCACTCTGATTTAATGAATGAACAACACAGAACTAAAGTTGATAAAATTAAATTAAAAAAAAAAAAAAAATAAAACTAGTATTTTGTTTTTCTTAATTTTATTAAAAATTTGTTAAAATGCGAAAATAAAATATACCTTCTTGGTATAGTTTTAAACTAATAACACTTACAAATATCAAAACAATAATATATTCTTGGTACTACAGTAAATTAACTATGGACTTATAACATACATCTATAATTATAATTGACAAGCATTTAAGGACCTGCGCAGTAGACACCTTTTCATTTTATTTCGCTTCTCTTTAATGAACTCGTAATATAATATATAAGTTGTATATAAAACAATAATGCGCACACAGTTGATGACAATAATGCGAAACACATCATGCATATGTGAGATCTTATTAAAACAATAAACAAAAGCAAACAGCTATTATAATTTACATATGTACTTGCAAATGAATCTATGTATGCCAAAAAAAAACAAAAACACAAATTCATCTAAAATAAAAAATATAAAAACAACAAAAAAACAAATCACTTGAATTCTTCATTTTTATTTTTTTAAGTAACTGTTTCTAAATTTTGGTTATTTTGTAGTAATAATATAGTTTTTATTAACATTATGTATTATGTAGGTATATATATACATACCTCTTTAATGACAAAATTTTGTATTTTTAGTAATTTTATCCACTAAATGCCACTTACTATAGGGAATATATCGGAAACGAAGCAGTATATGGACGTGTATTTATGTGTCCTAAATAAAACTTACTAACCACAAAACTTTTTATTAAACACGAGTGGTTTCTGCTTTATCGTGCGAAATCTATGTCAGTACGTAAATTACTGTTTTTTTACAAACCTTAAATTTGACTTCAACATGAAATATAATTACTCAACAGGGGCCCCTAGTATATATTTAACAGAGTACTAATTAAACTAAAAATATATATGTGTAAATAACATAAATTAATTTTCCTACATCCCGAAAGGGAAAAGCACCTGAAGTTGGTCTGCAGATTTATCTGCAAGTTTGCTGATATAAATAAATCAAAAATAACATCCCACGTAAAATTTTATTGTTATAAAAACAAAAATTAGTGTTATAAGACTCCTATATAACTTCCGATAAACACTAAATGTGTTATAATGATGTTTTTATGGGAATAATGTGATTAATATTGCTATAAGAATGTTGGTATAGCAATTGCGGGATTTGTTATAATGGGATTTTCAGCAAGTGCTACAGCAATGATGTTATAAGTCTAAAACTTCTATAACAAGAGTTAAAGTGTTGTTATAAGAATAGAATTGGTAGAATAGCAGTACTAGTATTATTATTTTACTGTAATTTTCTTATGATGTTACTAATAAACTTACTGTATAAACTACTGCTTTTGAATAATAAAAACGTATACACTTCACTAATATAAATATGTATGCATACTAATCTTATACAATATTACAGTAATTGCTCCAGTGCCCGTGTATTTATATCATTTCGCTGCAATTGCGGAGCACTCAAATTAACACTAATACTTCTATAAGAGTGTTTTAAATAGTGTTATAAGAGTGCGCAAGAGCTTTATAGCAATAAAATTGTTACGTGAAATAGATTAAATAACAAAAAAAAAATTTTTTTTTTTTAAATTGACAAACTCCAATAATTCAATCATTTTTATGAAATTTCAACTACTTAAATTTTGACAGATAGTAATTTGATATTTATTTATTTATTTATTTTATTAGTTTCTCTCAAGTGATCTTATAAGCTCTTACATAGTGTATTGTAGGTAAATTCTCGGAAATTTTATAACAATTATAGATATCACGCTCTGAGCGCACTCTGATTGAAAAAATTAACAAAATTGTTATACTCTGAGTGCTCCGAGCTACACACAATAATCACACAGTTTTTTGTAAGCTCTTCTCTGACTTCTGATTTCTCATTTACATGTTATGAATTTCGCTTCTAATCCATCAAATAAAAATACTGTGAAAAAAAAATAAATAAAAAGTTATTCAGCATTAAGTAGGGTAGGATCAACAATTAAATGGAAATATCGAAATTTTGTAATCTAATGAAAAAAATATTTGTGAATTTTTATTAGTAGGTATACCTACATCAAGTCTTAATTCACCATTCTTGTGTATCTTTTTTCTCCTGAACAACTGCTTTAAGATGGTTTCAGATTTCAGACTAATACGCCATTAAAAGACCATTGTATGAATTTTCACAAAAAATTGGATTTCAAAATTTAAAAGGTTATGAAAATAATGCTCATATCTGTTATTTGTAACTTATCAAATAAACAAATTGTATCAAATAAGTAGAATTCTGTTATATTTCAAATGTGGTGCCAAGTATTTATGAAATAATATGTAGTTAGGAAAATTTCAATCATTTGTACCAACATATAGATATATTTGTGTTACCCTAATCCATGTGCTATCAAATGAGTATATTGTGTATTACCGATCGACTATGCACTAGTCACTAATCTCATTTTTAATCATCATAATTTTAGAAAAATTTTTAACCTAATATTCGACTCTAATCGGGTTTAAAATCGATTTACCTAAAAGAAACATATTTCACAATATTAATTTTTAATATTATAATTAAATATTAAATTTGCCAATCATAATATAATAGAGTTATTTGTCAACATTTCACCTAAAACGTATTCAATCTATTCACCAAAATTGAGAGAAAATAAATCACCACCACCACGACCATACCTACACCAGTACACCAGTACACCATCCTATATTTATACAAATTTCAAAAGAGTGCATAGCATATAGGTAACATATGAGTTTTATTTTCATCATTAAATGTAGGTAGGTTCTTAGTATAGTGGGTATCCTCTACGCTACCATGCTCTGATTTAAAATAATTTTACATCGAATTATCGAAATTTTAATTAAATGGTAGCTAATTTAAATAAAAATGGCTTGATTTGCAATTTTTTTTTAGAATAGGGTTTTTAGTGATGTGCACTGAAGTGGACATTGGTTCATAGTAAAAATATTTTCAAAATTGAATATTTGAAATTTCCCTGGCTTGTGTCTTTGAATTAGTTTACTACTAACGTGTACCTAAATACACATGTCAAAATTAACAGTTTTTGTATCGAAGACCCAATGTGTACTACAGTACACATTTACTTTAACAAGTGGTTTTATTTAGTAAACTACAAATAAATGATTTCTAAATAGATTAAATTAAAATATATGTAATATGTTTTCCTACATAAATTAGCAATTATTTGAAAATAATCATATATTTAGTAAATAATATTGCTAAAATAAAAACTTACCTCTTCGAGGTTCGGCGAGTCATTTTTATTGCTTGACCGAAAATCTGCTCTCTTAAAATATTTTATCTCACAAACACAAATACGTCTTACTTTCATAATAATTTATTAAAGACTAATGTTAAAGAATATTTTAAAATATTTTAACTTACTCAATTTTAAAATTGACGCGAAATTTAGACATTTGAAGTAATGTGCACTTCAGTACACACAGGTAGGCTAGAGGGTATAGCTATAGACAATGTAATGTGTATCGTAGTAAGTTGTAAACAAAATTATTATTGTTTTTTTTTTATACCAATATTCATGGTTTTTTGTTTTGCCAATGTGTGAATTAAATTCCAATAATTTTTCAATAAATTCCAAAATTTTTTAATTTTTCGTAATGCAACATTATTATTAATTATTATTTATATATACCTATATGTAATTAAAGCAAATTTAAATTTTCAGAAAAAGAAGGCTCTCCGTCGAAAATCATTTACTAATTTATTAGTATACACCTTCTTTAATTTTTCCAAATAAAAATACTCGAAAAAATTACAGTACCGTACTTAAATTAAGCACGCAACGGTAATTCTACCTGAGTTATTGACAACATTAAAAAAAAAGGACAAAATATTATTTGTCTAAATGCAACAGTGTTCTTATAAAAGTTAATAAAAAAAACCACACAACAACAATGGAATCACTGAAATTTATATAGGCACTAAGTTTTTATCATCTTTATATTTATTTTTTTACGGTAAACACAATTGCGACCACCGACTACCAACGAAATTAGATTTGCTCAACTATTTTTCGTCAAATGAAACACAATTGTAGCGAAACGAAAAATTAAAATAAACAAACAAAACAGAAAAGGAAATGTCAATAAATTATATAACCTAAACTTTAGAAAAAAACAAAACAATGATTTATTATTTTAATTTCAGATTTGTTGTTATTTTTTGATTAGAAATGTCAAATCCGACTACCAGCGAAAAAATAGAAAGTAGTCTTATTTCAACGACAACGAAAATGTGGTGGAGGGATTGTAGTTGGAATTGTGAGCATATACATAAGAGCGTATGTATATTTTAATTTTTTTGTCGGTAGTCGCAATTGTATTTTCCGCTTAATCCAAACAGTTTACAAAAAGTAATATAATTTAATTATTAAATTTCTCAACTCTCAAATATAATATACAACGAGTTTAATATTTAGGATTTCAACAGCTGTTTTCTTGTTGCTTCCTCCTTTACTGAAATGGTGAATTTAAAAATAAGACCTGATTAGTAGAAGTATTAGCGGTGGACTTCACAGTTAAAAAATAATTAGTTTCTAAAAAAAACTAAATTATTTTTATTTATTTATTTATTTAACATTTCAACTCAAGAGAGCACATTGGCTCGTACAGAGTATTTTTGATTCCACTATTACTAAAAATTTTAATAGTGGATTAAAACTGATTTAATATAGGGATAAGGTAGCCAGCGTATGCCAGGGCATATTAAAACATGACTGTTTACAGATTGATAATGAAAAATATCAGTATATTTAAATCCATGTTCTGTTAAAAACGTTAAATTTGGCTTTTACTTGAATTCTATTTAATAAATAGTGGTCTCTAGTGACAAATATAATTTAGTAATAGGTAATATTCAACTTACAAAAACAATAACTAAATATAATAACGGTTTGATAAAATTGTGTTAAATAATACTAGGGGCCCCTGTTGCGTAATTCTAATTAAAGTTGAAGCCAAATTTAAAGTTTCATTGTATGTAATTAATAATAATAACTGATTTGTTTGTTTTTTTTTTTTTTTTAATAAGAGCTCACATACATAATATGCATAATGTATTTGGTGAATAATAAACCCATATGATCAAAAAAAAATCAACTGTGTGCGCATTAATGTTTTATATACAACTTATTTATACTATTAAGAGTTCATTAAGGCGAAGCGAGATAAAATGAAAAGATTTCTACTGCTCAGTTCCTTAAATGATTGTCTATTATAATAATTATAGATACTCTAACTCTACTATATAAAAATGAAGTTGCCAGTAATATGAACATTTCAACTGTTTTTTTTTTTTGTTTTTATTGTTTTTATATTTTTTTTATTTCAGATGAATTTGTTTTTTATTTGACTTATGTACAATGTACATAATGTTCACTGCAAGTAATTATAATAACTGATTTGTTTGTTTTTGTTTTTTATTTTAATAAGAACTCACATATATAATATGCATAATATATTTGCAGAATAATATAACCATATGAGTAAAAATTTTTCAACTGTGTGCGCATTATTGTTTTATATACAACTTATTTATTATATTAGGAGTTCATTAAAGAAAAGCGAAATAAAATGAAAAGGTATCTACTGTGCAAGTCCTTAAATGCTTGTCAATTATAATTATAGATTCAACATTCGCCTTATGCCCAACTAAATAGGTTAGAGGACAATGATGATGAGTTTTCTAAATTACAATTCAAGATTTGTCTACATTCTTTTTTTTTGTTAATTATCAATTAAAATTCAAATTTAATAAAATAATTATATTATTTAATTTTCTTAAATTTAAAATTTTATTTTAATTTCAACAAAATATAAAATAGAAAAAATTTCTTTTGTAAATCCCTCTAAAGAAGGAAAAATGTAAGTAAAGTACACTTTGTATTCACATGGGAAATTAAGGAATATTTTCTCTCTTACTTCCGTTCTAAACAAGTCAATGAAATTCAACTAAACCAAATATATAATATATTGTATATCATTGCAGTTATATATCACTGTATTTGTATATATACATATATATATGAAGTAATATTTAGTAAAAGAAATTAGAACACATTTTGGGAATAAATTAAATTCTCTACTGGACCTACACTCTTTAGCTTTTACACATATAGAATTTACGATTAACAATATGGTTAAAATAATATGTGCCTTCGAATATATGGAACAAACTGATATCATTATCATTTTCTCTACTCTGGTAATCAAATCATGTCAAAGGACACCTTTAAAAGATGTGTTTAAGATTTTTCTTTTTTTAATTTATTTTTCTTTGACACACCCTTTTCTGTCATTTTTGGTTATTTTATTCCCAAATTAACCATATATATATATTTTTTTTTTTGGTCCATGTTTGTTCTAACTTTCTGTTTTAATCCCTTTGGTAATTTGTTTTTTGTTCTTTTTTTTTTGTTTAAACTCTCTTTGCCGTAAATAAAGAAAAAGAAGAATATTAAGTTTTTAAATCCTTCTTCAGCCATTTTGGTAATTATAAACATAAAACTTTAACTTTTTTTTTGTTATTGTTTCTACTGTCTTTATTCTTCAACTTTTTATTTTCTTCATCAACTCTTGCTACACGTCTCAAATTGTGTTAATTTCCTTAAATATATTTTTTTTTTCTCTATTCAGGTTTCCATATATCTAATGGTTTTTTTTTTGTTATAATTTTTTTTTTCTACAACTTTCATTAAAGGGTTTCTCACCTGGATATGAATTTGGGTGTGTGTGTAATGAGAAATTATTTTTCAACAAAGTAAATGTTATGTAACAATCTTCCCTACAATATACACGATTTATTTCGTTGACTATATAGGTATATATATGCTATTATATGTACGTACATAATTTCTAACTATAGATTCTAATTTACTTTAGTTTAAAAAAATGGAATGGGGGGAAATTAATATACAAGAGTATAAAACTGTTTTAATATACATACATATATAACATTATTATTATTATTTTTTACCCCTTCTTTAGTGTTCTGGTTTTTATCTTTGGAATATACCAACAAATTTTGTGGATTCATTATTATGTCAAAAAAATAATTTTGTTTCAAGGTAATTTTAAGTATTTACAAAAATAAAACTAGTTGAGCTGATAATTTCGGTAAATATTAATTTCTTGACGTCGTTATTAAATTCTGACAGTATATGAAATAAAAATATAAGAATAAGAGCTATGGCTTTGAAAATTGTGCCTACAATGAAAATTTAAAATTCTATACCGTTAGTTAAAATGAATTAAAGTTAATTTGTTCAAACTCTTTTTTTCATTCATTATAGTGAGTGTCTGATACTTTAATGACAGTATGTATTAGATAAGTAGGGGAAGTGATAATTTTAGTTGCTTCCGAAAAGCCAATTAGTACATATTTTGACCGTTTTGATGCCACGATTCGGTTAATTTATTGTTTATTTTTATATTTTATTATATGTAATAATTTGATGTTTAAAATCGATGGCAATCGACATATAGTTGCCTGAAAAAAATAATCAGCAATTTTGATGCTTTCAAGTGATGTACACAATAGTTTTCATTAATTTATTTAACAATGTTTTAGTATCAAAAATTTTCTAAATAATTTTATCGAACGGTATGGTTTTGTAATTGACTACTAAAACCGCGTTCGAATCTCGCTCATATGGTATTAATGTTTAATTAAAGTTTTATTTTTTTTTCGTTAAATATTTCTAAAATAATGAAATTTTACAAAGATTTGTTGAAATTATAATTTTATATCTTATTGGTAAACATATCATAATGCTTGAACTCCTCTAAAATGACTTTTGTATAACCTGTAAAGATGATTCAGTGAATGAAACTGTTTAACAGTTTTTCTGCATCTACTCCGGCCTTTATCATAATAGGAAAAGCCACCCGGCGGCTTCTCTTCAGTTGGAAATATTTCGTTTTTCTAACAAAGGAAAGATCTGGTTTAGTTATAGATAAAAAAATGAAGTGGGTAGACCGTATAGATTACGTAATTGGTAAAATATCCCTCTATATATTCATTTTAAGGCGCCTACGCAGATATATTTCTAATGATGCGTTATTTACAATTTATTCATTCTTTATTCTGTCCCACATTACGTATTTAAACCCAGTGTGGAATAGTGCACCACAAACTGCTATGCATAAGGTAGATATCATAAAAGCAATAAAGTATATTCATTTTTACCCGATAAGGCATCCTACTGACCTTATCTACTCTGATAGATATTTAAGTTTGGACAACATATGCAAACGTGAGCTGTATCTATATGCATTTAAAATAACAAATAACCCTATAAAACATAATTTTATTTTAAATAGAAATATAAATATACATATGTACATACAATACAAGAAATAAGAAAAATTTATATTTATCACTATTTATAGCTAGTAATCAAAATAATAATACATTGTACCAATGCTTAAATCTCTTTAACGAGTTATCAAGCGATTTGAAAGAGATCACGGGCTTGTTGAAGTCTAAAATTATGATAAAAGAATTTTTACTTAGAAGAATTTTATATATATAAAAATGGATGTACAACAACTATAATATATGTATATATTATTATATTACTAGGGGCCCCTGTTGAGTAATTATATTTCAAGTTGAAGTTAAATTTAAAGTTTTAAAAAAAACAGTAATTTACGTACTGACATAGTCTTCGCACGATATAGTAGAAACCACTTGTGTTTAATAAAAAGTGGTTAGTAAGTTTTATTTAGGACATATAAATACACGTCCCTCATATACTGCTTCGTTTCCGACATATTCCGTATAGTAAGTGGCATTTAGCAGATAAAATTACTAAAAATAAAAAAAATTTGTAATTAATGAGGTAGGTACATACCTACATAATACATAATTTTAATAAAAACTATATTATTACTACAAATAACCAAAATTTAGAAACAGTTACTTAAAAAGATAAAAATGAAGAATTCAAGTGATTTGTTTTTTGTTGTTTTTATATTTTTTATTTTAGATGTATGTATTTGTTTTTATTTGACATGTACAATGTACATTATATTCACTGCAAGTAATTATAATAACTTATTTGTTTGTTTCTGTTTTTTATTTTAATAAGAACTCACATATACATAATCTATTTGCTGAATAATAAAATCATATGAGTAAAAAATTTTCAACTGTGTGCGCATTTTTGTTTTATATACAACTTATTTATTATATTAGAAGTTCATTAAGGAGTAGGAGAATCGAAATAAAATGAAAAGGTGTTTACTGCGCAGGTCCTTAAATGCTTGTCAATTATAATTATAGACGGTATGTATATACATGTATGCTTATATTGATTATTTTATGTTTAAAATACAATTAAAAAAAAACAAATTGTAAAGCTTAGTTAAAGTAATAATCCGATTTGAAAAAATTTATTGTTTGATCAAACAGCTAAGGCTAAGATCACTAAGTAAAACTATTTTTGTAAAATTAATAAGCTTATGTAAATAAAGAAAGAAAAAAACAAAAAAAAAATGTGGTCTACTCCGGCTTCCTGTACCTACGGGTCTGGATTCGATTATTCCCTTGGCTGAAGCAAAATTTTTATTTCATACCTATGTTCATACATATTAAGTGATTTGAACTGTTAATTACATAAAATAATTCATTATAAATTCGATTCGACCTAGAAGTAGTTATAGTAAAAGCATTATATTCAAAAATCTATTTCTTTTTTCTTTAAAAAAAAATATTGAGAATCTCTGATATAATATAATAAAATTCTTGAAAACAAAACGGTAGAGGTATAATAAAAAATTATGATGGCGCTAAACAAAATTTAATTCAAAGTTTTTATTTTACTTTTATTTTTTTCTTTTTTGATTCATTCTTCATTTTTATTATTTACTTTATTTTTTGTTTATACGAATTACGAATTCTATGCCCCTACTACCATTAAATTCAAGATGCTCTTTCTCCTACCATGTATATATATACTATTAACACATACAAAAGAAAAAAAATTAAAAAAAAAAAAAATACAACATTTTTTTTTCTACCATTTTCTTTTTTTTTTTTTACTCTTCTTTACTATCACCACACCATCCAAATAAGTAATTAAATGTCATCTCATTGAAAATTCCACATAGGAAATGGGTAGGTTAAATACTTGTGTAGATACCACCACCGTCAGAATAATATCTTCGAAAAAAATTTAAAAAAAATTTTATTTCGAAATTCATGTCAACTTAGTTTCAAAATTGAAGTTAGGTAAAGGTTCTATTTTAAATAAATAATGTACATGATATATATGTATATATAATATAGGTACCTATGTCAAGAGGTGACATTCGAATTATTTGAAAAGGTGTACGCTCAAATGACAAGATATTTTAAAAATATATACATTTATAATTATATACGTATACCTACCAAAATTTCCAATGTTGTATTTGGCTTTCATTACTTAATCGATTAATAGTTAAACATAATATGTTATACATTTCAACGTGCATTTTTAATACGTTGACTACTAATATATTACAAGTAAACATTCCAATTTTCGTTCTGAGGTACCATGATCAATAGTGATACCGTAATTTTCCTTCTATAAAGTACAAATTCTAATATTCTAAATATCAGTGGTGATCACGATACCTGATGAGGATGAAAATGGGAATGATCATTAATGAAAAGACATTGTATGTGGAAGGAGCAAGGTTTGCGTATCACTGATTCTTGTAATGAATGGATGTCTGAAGCCATAATTGCTTTATCATCAGCAAAAGTTGCTACTTTTACATCTGGTGTCGTTGGGATATCTGCCGTATAGATGAGGTAGAGTGTGGGTTCAAACACGCTTCCTTGGAGCACGCCAGATTGAACGTCGAAAAGGTTTGTGTAAAATACTTGTTGTCTGACATAAAACGTACGATTTTCTGTATAACTTCTCAGCAGTTCGTAGAAATCGCACGGCAGGTATTTTTTTAAGCTTACATAATAAGCCTAAATACTGAATGTAACTTTGAACAATACTGTCATACCTCAGGAGTATTATGTCAGATATTTAGGGATTCATCTTGATAGGCGTTTAACATGGAAAAAGCACATAATTTGTAAGCGCGCACAATTGGGACAAAAGCTGAGAAGCCTATATTGGTTAATGAATAAAGGATCAGAATTGTCTTTGGAAAACAAGATGATGCTGTAAAAAGCTATTCTTAAACCTACGGTCGTACGGAATTAAACTCTGGGGTGCTGCAGCTAAAACAAACATTGATGTAATTCAAAGATTTCAGAACAAAGTCCAGAGAATTGTGGTCGGTGGTTCGTGTTAAATAGTTTAATCCACAACGATTTGCAGGGTCCTTCAATACATGATGAAATATCAAAATACATGCTCAAAGTACAAAAGTAAATTGGATGTACATTCAAACATCCTGGCAAACAATCTTATGAGGAACCCAGGCCCCAGAAGAGTAAAACGTAAAATTCAATGTGGCCTATAAAATAATATAATAAATAATAAAATATATGTACTAATATAATATGTAATAAATGTGTTATCATATTAAGATACTTCTCTTCAAGCCAGTATAAAACACAAAGTTGTTGAACTTATTAAATTGTAAATTTTAAATGATTGTAAATATTAAATGGAAAAAAAAACTTAGTCTCGTGGTAGTCAAAGTGTTAATTAAATTAATCGTACCTCATATGATTGTGTTTTGAGATCACTGTCATAATGTTGTGTACATAACTGTTATTCAATTTATCAATATCAAATTTATTCATGGTATCAACGGTATAAATTTCTGTCATATTTCATGTTAATAAAACCGATATGGTATTTCAGCACACATCCGCTCTGGTTTATTAAATCACATCACATGCTTATAAAAACTGTTTTAAATCACATGCTTATAAAAACTGTTTACAATCAATGAAGAATAACAAACTGAAGTAAAAGCTAGAGTTTTGACAGTTTTTTTACTTTTTATCACCTCCTTAATTCATATAACATAATAGATTTAAACACAAACATATATCATCTAATCCTAATTATAGTTTCCATCTCTTTATATCACAAATTATATTTTATCCGTTGACATGACTTTTTTCAGAATCTACCGCCTATATGAAAGTTTTGTATTACGAAGTTTTCTCATCTTTCTTCTCTTTTGAATTGAATGACAGTCTCGTTATTAAGTTTGGAAAATCATATTTGAGAAGGATATTTCAATTTTGTGTTTTGGACAGACCAAACTGAAAAAATTATATCAATATTCGTTAATAATTCCAAATAATATCCATGAATTGAATAACAATCTATTCAGTTTTATTGCTGAGTTCAAGGCAAGTAGAAGTAAAATAAGTGAGTAAATGAAATATTTAGAAAACATATAATTACAAGGTTAAAGCATATACAATACAATACAAAATTGTTCTTAGTTGTACCCAATAAAAAATAATTATACAAAACCTACAAGAAAATGAATTAAGATAAAATGATGGAGGCAATGAAATCTTAGTACCTAATCTAAGATATAAGACAACAGTCAGATACTAAATATATTTCTTATGCTTTCAAGTAGATTGATATAGATCTTTATAATAATGTAATAATCGTAATTGTATCGTTTTATAAATCGAACAAACCAATTTTTTATGTTAACTGAATAATGTGCAAAATTTTGGCATATTTATTAACGTTAATATGGTTTAATTTAGTACAAGAATTTAAAATTAAACCAATCCTAACATTTTGATAAATGTATCCACATACAATTTCATAAAATTACATATTTTGATGCAACGAAGAAGAAAAAAAAGAACAGAACCAAAGAATAAATTATTTTTATGACCTTACCATTCTTCATTTTGATTGAATATCACCCCTGCCATACTTCACCTATTTTGAATTAAATTTTCAGTTATAGTATTCTACAAGGTAAAAACAAAAACAATAAAAAAAAAAAAATAAAAAATTAAAGCTTTATCAAATGAATGAAAATATGGAAGGTTATATTTTAATTTTTGTTTTTTTTTTTTGATTTTTTATTTTTTTTAATTTCATTTCAAGAGTCATTGAAAAAAAAAGAAAAACAAAAAAACAAAGGAATCCATTCTATATTATTTTACTAAATCTGATATTTTATTAGAAATTTTTGAAAATGAAATTAGGGAGAATTATGTAAGTATGTATGTATGTATTTCTTTCCCTCATTTCAAACAAAATTTGCATCGTTTAAAAATGAAAATAGAAAGTATAGGTTATAAGTAAAGGAGGCTGGCTTACGAATCTAGAACTGTGTAGAACATTTTAAATTTAACTGCATATCTTTTGATAGTTAAATTATTTGTTTAGATATAGTTATTAAAATGTGTTGATACAATATCATTACAACCTTATTACATTTTTCTGAATTAGGATCAATACAAATTCTTGGTTTTTTGGGCCTGTACTGGACCCGACTTGATATTTTTAATAACTTTAAATTGAATTAAGTTAAATAGCATAGTTTAAGTTTTGCAGTTTGAACTTATTCTTCTTCTGTTTTAAAACAATTGACTAAGCCTTCATCGTCCAGGTAACCATTAAGTGTCTTAACATACGTCAAAACGTTGAAGCGCTATCATTCTTTTATAGATATCTTGTTATAGCAATAATGGCTTTCTTCAAACAATTCCCAACTATATAGGGATGCTTCAAATACCCATTTCTACACTGTGAGAATATCCAGGTGGTCCAAAACTGATTTCGGAAATTCATTTATTGTTAGGACTGTGTTCCCCTCCGATAGAAACCTTCCATTATACAATTCCCAACTTTTCAAAAAGAATCTCTTCAGGTTCATTCCCTACTTAACTACCGATTCTTTTCGGTCTATTTCCCTCCTAGCCCGAACCTACAATAGTTATGTATAACGGAATCGTTTCTAGTGTTTGGGTGGCATGTAAAAAAAACGAAAACAAAAAAAAACTATATCCAGTTTGTTAAGAAATTTATTATTGGTTGAGAAGACCCAGCGTTCTCTCAGCGTTCTCTCAGCGTCCCTCAGCGAAACGCAGTGGCATTTCTTCGTGCCAACCCTTAGCTTTTACTTGCATACTATTTTTGCCGAGGCTGTGTCCATTCTTTGGGTTATAAATTTCTTAACTATATCCTGTTTGTTAAGAAACTTATAATTGGTTGAGAAGACCCTATCGTTCTCTACATCTCTTTAGAGAGCGTCATGGCAATTGTTAGCCATCCCTTAACTTTTAGTCGTATACTATTGTCGAGTCTGTGTCCATTCTTTCGATATTATGTCTTTAATCATATTTCCTCTTTATTACCTAACTAATTATATCATGGGCATTGCAGATC
The DNA here is from genome assembly GCA_963942445.1 of Argyra leucocephala. NCBI lineage: Eukaryota > Metazoa > Arthropoda > Insecta > Diptera > Dolichopodidae > Argyra > Argyra leucocephala. Next base: position 141,550,199 of record OZ012679.1, on the reverse strand, counting down.
GACATTAAAAATCCTCAATTAGAAATATTTTGAAGCTTTTGTATTAAAAACTGATATCGAGCATAATTCGGATTCAAATACTTACTTTCTTACTTACTTACTTGCTGGGCGCTGCAGACCTTGAAGGTCCTGGGACTGACACAAAATTTTTCTCCACTGATTTCGGTGACGATCGGAATCCCTCCAGTTGGTCATTTGAAGTTTTTTCATATTTCTCCAACGAAGGTGTGGCCTCCCCTGACGACGCGTTCCCTGGGGCTTGGATCCGAAGAGTTTCCTAACCGGAGCATTTTCGTTCATACGCTCTACATGGCCTATAGCCAATGAAACCGTCTTATTCTGACTTTTTTTTAGCTAGATCCATGTCGTTGAACAGCTAGTATAGTTCGGTATTGTATCTTTTTCTCCAAACCCCTTCGTCAGACACAGGACCATAAATGCGACGAAGAATTTTTCTATCAAAGATACCAAGTGGATACTCGCTTGAATTTGGTAATGTCCACGATTCAGAACCATATAACAGCACCGGAAGGATGAGCGTTTTGTATAATTGTGCCTTCGTATTTTGGGATAGGAGCTTTGAATCCAGTTGTTTGGACAAACTGAAGTAGCAACGATTTGTAAGGGTATTTCTTCACCTTACTTCAATATCGATGTTATTGGTGGAGTTGATGTTGATTCCAAAGTAGATAAATTCCTGAACTACCTCAATTACCAATTATATGGGTCGACAGTGATGTTGTGTCCTATATGATGTTATGAGAACATTTTATTTGTCGACAATTCGAATTCAAATGGATACTCTTAATCGCTGTTTACAATCGCTAATTTTAAAGGAAAAAAATCTTCTCCAGTTGTGACATACATATGTATATATATATAAAAAAAAAATTATTGTATTAAGAGTTGCCACATTTATCAATGTGTGAATGGATTCATATTATGTACATATTATCAGAAATATACGAATAGGGGAATGAAATTAAAATTTCAGCTCATTTAAAAATTGTCATCAAGTGACCTGAAAAATAAAAGTTAGTTTTATAAAAAAAAATTTAACGCTATTTTTGTTTTGTTTATCTTACAAGGATTTTTTGTTTTAAGAATTTTGACGTTTTATGTAACCTTCAAGTTTTTATTCTTCAAAATTAAAATCATTCCTATCGTGTTTTTTTTTTAATAGAAGTTTTTTTTGTTTTTTATTTCTATTTACGAAAGTTCATGATGTTTGGTGGTTTTATGTTTTGTTAACAGAACTTTAGCTTTTTATTATTCTTATAATATATATATATATATATATTTTCTTATTGTATTTGTGTTTGTGTGTGTATATAAACACACAATTTAATTTAAACACATTCATTCATTTTGCTAATAAATAGCCCCAGTAATCTTTTAGAAAAACTTTTATGATGTTTTTTTTTTGGGTTTTTGTTTTCAGTTTTCTTTCGTTTGTTTATTTTTTCATTTTTTTTTTTTTTGTCTTCAACTCTCTAAATTAATCCTTTTGAAGGAGGATATTAACATTTTAAATATGCAAATGTTTTTACTTTACTTGAACGCAATAATATCTTTTTCTTATGAGTTTTAATATTTTATATAAACATATATATATATTCATATATATATGTATATGCATAGATACATTATTTATTCCGTGGGTTTTTGTTATTTTTGTTTTTGCCTTTTTGTTTTTTTGGGTAAATTTTTTGCAATAAAAATGACGTATGTGTATTCCCTGTCAAACAATAAAATAATACCGGAATCTTTTTAACACGTTCGCACAAAATAGAAAATAAGGTTTGTTTTTTTTTTTTTTTTGGAATAAAAAGGATGAAGGATAAAATAAACAAAAAAAAATAAAATAAATAAATAAATAAATTAAGGACAAAGTTATAATTATTTGATTCTCATTCATATTTATCTATTCATATTTTGTATTCAGGATTTAATTGGGACATATTAGTTGATCCTGTATATAAAAACTTAAATTGAATTTGAAAAGAATGTTTTTTTTTTTCGTATTATTATGAAGATGTCATTAATTGATAATTAAAAAATCATTATCTAGATAGTAGTAGGAGGAATTTCAGCTTTGACTATATCAGCAAAACTATATTCTGAATCATGAAGATAAGTAATAGAGGTTTTTGATTAAAAAAATATACAAGATCAAAGAGGTTAAGTATATAATATTCACTCAAGACAAAAATTATGAAATATATCACCATTATATTTTCTGTAATATTAACCAAAGAAAGGGTATTGATTCTTAGAATCTCATTTGATAATTTTTAACAATAATCAACCTTGCTGACAATAATCAACCTAATATAAAAAATTCTCTCTCACTCTCTCTCTTTTCGATGTCTATATCAACAAGTGTTGATTAATATAACAGTCACATGCCTGTTATGTTATGTTTCATAGTAATAATATAGTGAGTAAAATTCTGTTATTTTCACTACGGTGCATTGCTATGTTCATTAACTTACCGATATTTTATACGCCAATGCAGTTTTTAATGTTTTTTAACTAGTTTGACATTTATACACTATATTTATAGATCGTGGGTGTTCTGCAAGAACAACTCAAGTCTGTTTTTTTTTATCAAATGAAGTTATTAACACAGAAAAATTCAAAAAATTGTGCTCTTCAATCTGCAAAAACATTCCAAGTTCTACTTTTATAAATTACGTGCATAAGTCCAAGGGGAAAAAATTCAATTATGTTCAGGGGAAAAAATTCAAGGGCACTTGAGTTTATCTTGCTGTACAAATTTTATGATAATATTTTTTAATAGCTTTTAAAAAAACTCAAGTCCAAAACTAATAGATTTATAATACACCATTTTCAATCATCTTTATAGTTTTACAAAAGACCCTTTTTTAACTTATCAATAAACAAAGGCACGTAACACTACCTCTGATTTATTAAAAGATAAATCAAAAATACACGTTTTCCGTTATTATTTTTGTACCATCCTAAATATTTCAAATGTAATGATAAAAACCGCTTTCAAATTTAAAGGAGAATTAGGAACATTTTCTAAAACAGATGGAAGAGGAGCATCACCTGCAAATAGAACTTTTTTGAACTATTGAAGCCTGCCGATTGTTAAAATGTATGAATTGTTTATTGAAAAATGTTATAGTAATAATCTTTCAATTAAACCATCATCAAAAATTACTTATCGTAGGATTTTTGGAAACAACTACAATTTATCCATCTTCTAACCTCAAAAAGATCAATGGCAAACATGCGATAATTATAAAAGTACAGGTAATGAAGAATACATAGCACATCTCAAAATGAAGGATGAGTGTGCTAAAGCAAAGTGGTAAAGAAAAGGCTGGCAATGAGTTCAATTTTATATCCTGTAATCTGTTTTGCAAATTCCATCTAGTGATGTTAGTCAAATGTACTATATAGGCGAAAATTGTGTGCATATAGCCTTACTGTTTATAATTCAGCCCCAACAAATAATTCTTTTTTTTTTATTTTTGATAATATTAATGATAATATTTGTGATAAGATTAATAAAACTTACAAATGTAGATTTGCGATAAGCTGTGAAAAAAGAAATATTTGCTACGACTTTGTCTAAGTCTGGAGTCATACCGGAAGAATTTCATCCATGGTATAAGTCTTTACGGAGTAGTAAAACAATAACAAATGTGGCTCTACCTAATGGATCAAAATCTGAAATATCTGATGAAGAATAATAATATAAATCGCTTTATATAATTTGAGTATTTTAGGTGTGTTTTGATTGAATTACTGTTGAATTATCTTTTAATTTATTTTATGTTTGAGTTGATTTTTGTTATTTAATTAATTTATTTATTTCTGAACTTAGAATAAAATATTCTGTAATTAATTATCAATATATTGATAATAAAAAATGTAATAAACTTTTTTATGGATTTACACATAATTATCACTCAACGAAAAAATTGTTTACAGCAAAAATAACTCAAGTCCAGTCAACATTTTTTCATTAATCAAAATTTTATGTTAATTTAAACTTTTTAATATTTTTATCAACATAATGTATTTAGAATTTAACAAAAAAAAAACTTTTCTTATCAACATAAAAAATATATTTAATTTTTCTATTTTTCCAAGAATCTTAACTTTAAAAAGTGAATAGCTCGCAACACTGTTTTATGGACTTGTTGATGTTTTTGCAGAATACCCACAATATTCGATTTTTCGTCGCAGATAAGTTTATACTTTTGACCGTAAAATATGCAATTTTTCAACATTTTATATTTGTAAAAAACTAACGGTTTTACGAAGATACGTGATTTGACACAAGATCTACTGATTAAATTTTAAACAGTTTTTTATATATACAAACACGAAGTTGTCTTATCGGTAACTGAAAAAATATTCTATGTCCGCAAAAATATTGTTCACAGAAGAAATCCTGCAAGAAATTGGTCACACTCGGCAAAATGCCCACATGAACAATGTCCACACTAATTTAACAATTTCACTTGCACGTATATTTATAGTTAATGTAAATTATATATTCTTTGATCGCAATTGTTATTAGTTTTGTTTTTACTGACAGTCACTTAAAATTTTTCAAATACTATTTTTCAAACAACTTCACTTTTTTATTTAATACAACAACAATATCTACCGTTTTTGGTGGGAATTTTTCCTTAAGGGCAATTTCCCGTGCGAGTAATTTTTCATGTTTGGGCAGTTTTCCAGTGGATATCCTTCCTTGATGATATCTGGTTTCTATCCTATCAGGACGAAAAAATTACAAGTCTCAAATTACTGTATAATTTTATGTATGTACAAGTATACGGTTTAAATAAAATATATAAAGTTATGAGATTGTAATGTTCAATAACTACTGCCCACTACTTATCAGTTGTATTACAGTACAACTGATAAGTAAAAAAAAATCGAACTACCGCTTAGTACATAACAGAAAATCACTCTGGATATGAAAATATTAGTTCAGAATACAGTTAAATCCTACAAAGGATGTGTGAAAGCCTTCTAATCGCTAAGCCTTATAAATTAATATTAAAAGAAAGAGAAAGTAATATAATATGCTGCTACTGAGAAAATTTCCATTTTTTAAATGGGTTGGTGACTAAATCTGAAATCCACAAAAAAAATATGATTTTACTAATACAGTATTACCAAACTGTATTAAAATAAATATATTGCCCTTTTTCGGAAATAAATATAAAAATTTAAACAATTTTAATTTTAATTTTATTTTTCATAATTTGCACCGACTCCCTTAGTAGCCTACAGGCTCTCTCATCTGCTACCTCAAAACACCCGATAGTGATTGTAATCCAAGATCAGCTGCACGTATGTAAAAATCATATAGCATTTGTATGGACTCCGGGACATGCCAATATTACCGGTAACGAAGAAGCAGACAGACTGGCAAAGAAAGCACTTTTAGAACCAGTTTCCGAACAACAAAGCCTGTACTACAGGGATTATAAAGAGATATGTGATCGAACTTTATGGGACATACACAACACAAGTTGGGAAAATGAACCCCTCACCAACAAACTAAAGCACATTAAAAGAAATGTATTCAGATGGAATAGTTTAGACGAGACCAGCAGGAAAATCGCTGTTGTTTTGACTGGACTCCGAATAGGACACACACGATACACCCACAGCTATCTCTTTGATGGACCCCAAAACGCACAGCCAACATGTCACAGTGTTCCAGATACCCCAATCAATATACAGCACATATTTGAAGCTTGCCCTTTATACACTGATGTAAGAGCCAGGCTTGGAATCACGGGACTTGATATACTCACACAGGATACTACAGAAGCAACAACTAATATCATGGCATTCCTTAGAGAAACTGACATTTTCAATAAAATATAATAAAATTCAATAAAAACCAATAAAAAACAAAATTTAATTTTTCTAATATAATATAAACTAGGCTAAATTCAAAATTATAAACTTTAAGAGGAAAAAAAATTAATTTCAAATTAAAAAACAAAAAAAAAGCAAATCAAAAATCTAAATTTAAAACAACATTATGTAAAAAAAAAAATAATGAAATAAACTAAAAATAATTATGTAAAAAACTTTAAAGAATGAGGGCTTGACAAAACCCACGTGGTTGATAAGCCCATAATAAAGATCTTATAAATAATAATAATAAAAATTTTAAATTGATTCCGTTATTATTTATTAATATTCTGGAAAAGGGCAATATAATTTTTTTTCAGACTGGTAACCTTCTCCTCCTTATTTCGGCGATTTTTGTGTTTTCGATCGTTCTTTGTGGATTTTTTTTTTTGTGGATTTACTCACCAACCCTTATAAATGTTATAAATGCGTGAGTTTCTTATAATTTAATCTTTTAATTTATTTATTTCATTAATTATATTTTAAATTTCCAATTAATTAATTGCTAGATAGAGTTATGATTCCATTAATTCTGTTGTAGCATAAAAACAATAAAACTCCATCCTCTTAGGTTGAATGCTTATCCAAAAAGTAAGTAAATGGTTTTTCACCAGATACATTATTTCCCAGCTATGTGATTTTCTTCATTCAGTATTGTTTTACTCCTAATTTGGCAACATTGTTTATAAACAAATAGTGGATTAGTTGTATCGTATTGATTCCAATACAATTCCAATATACCTTTAAATGTATTGTTAATAGTTTTTGCTAGATCATTTGTTAGAATATTATTAACTCTAATACTGAAGAGTATTTAATATTATAACTTTTAGTTTTATTTAGATCGTAAAATATAATTTTATATTATTTACAATTATTAACAGTGCCACATCACATTTTCGCAGAAAAAATTTCCATAAACAATATTTTAATAAGAAAAATTTTTTTTAATATTTTGTATTTGTGTCATTGAAATTATATAATTTTATAATAATTTTATTTCAACCTTTTGAATAATTTTGATATAAATTAGCTTGGTGATTTACGTGCTAACATCAATTAACCTAAATTAATTAATTAAATTTTGCAAAATGAAAGCAAACAAATTTTCTATATATAAAGAACACAGTTTTAAATGATGACATTATTCATAATAATATTATTATGACTAGTTAGTAAATAAGGTTAGTACCACTGATTATTCCCATGTCATGTTCACGTTCTTCAAATCATCAAATCATTCTCGCAGCTCTTATACTTGTATAATTAACATTACAAAAATAAAAAAAAAAATTAAAATTGATTTTAACTTTGGGATTAGATTTAAAGAAAAATATCCCAAATGATTTTAGAGTACATTGAATACCATATAAATTTTAGAGGATAATATTAATATTAATATAGAGGATGTTTCGGTATAACAACCTGAAAACATGGATCAAGGGAAATTATATAAGGAAAAGAATTTGAACAAAAAATGTAAATTTTTTTTTTATCTAATGTTATTAACTGAAGATAGAATAAACCTCTTTGAATTTAAAACAACAGTGAAAATGTCATGGATGGGATAGGTGGGAAAGATGCAAAATATAGCATACATATAGCTATATGATGTTTTTATTAATTTAGTGGATCTCTGTAAATTAATGATGAAAAAGTCTGTATAGATATGTTTAAGTAATTAGGAATTCTTAAATATAATAGTTTCTATTCATTTATAAATTCCTATTATTAAATTTTATAGTAAAATTATCAAAATATAGTCGTAGCCTAATACGGGAAATAATAATAAAAAAAAAATTTTATTTTAGGATAAAAATAAATTGATCAAAAAGGTTTTTGCTTGCCATTTTTCAAAATAAATATATTATTAATAGAAAAGGTTAGTCTAAGTAAATTGAAAGTTATAGGTGTAAATACATTAGTATAAGCTGTTAACAATGAAATTAAGGAATAACAAAATAATAATAATAATAAAAAAAAATTTACCAAATGTACGAGTACATATATGACTGGAGAGCTATTCAATTTTCCATAGTCTATAAAACCATACAATATTGACCAATTAGAGAAATCAAGAGAACTATACTTACTTCATTAAAACAAAAATTAATGTATATATATAAAAGCGGTTAGTTTTAGACTGCAAATAATATATAATGCTTAATGGAATGACAATAATTTTTTCAAGGTCCTAACTAATAGTTTTTTAAATTTCAAATTTGGTGCCAGTCACTATGATCCATCGTTGTCACAACGATTGGCCACATATGACGTTTATATTACAAATTAAAAAAAAATTTTGGTCGATTTTTATAACTCACAGATGTCTTATTGACATCTTTTAATAATTTATAAAATCAATCAAGATGAAAATAAGGGAGTTGTATAGGTAGTCTAACACTATAAATACCTACTTATGACTTCTAGTAGTGTTATGATGAACAAAACAATTACTGAAAATAATTTTGTTTGTTACAATTTGTATTGTTACATAATGTAGGATGCATTTTGTAGTCAGGATAAAACTATTGATGATATATAATTTCAATGATTGAATGACTAAAATAAAATTTAACTTGTAAAATAAAATTCAACGAATAAAATAAAATTGCAGTATTCAAATTAATAATTTCATTAGATTTGACCCATTTTTAGGAGAAGCTTTATTCAGGAGAATTAATTCATATAGATGTATAAAGTATATAATATATATATATTTTTTTTTTTAATTCATTTATTAGTAATTCATACTTTTTTAAAGCCTTAAATCTATTTATTTTCAAATTACATAAAATAAAATTAGTTCAATATGGTATACATATTAACATTTTATGCTTTTCAGAATTATCTAGAGTCTAGACTGTCTAACAGTATCTACTGATTGGTTCTAGTATAGTGTTGAATGGACGAGACACTCCTTCAATAATGTACCAAATTTATATTAATCTAAATACGACATTGAAATGATACAATAGTGATACATATATAATTTATGTATATTTATAATTCTTAAAAAATAAAAAAGGTTATTAATCCAATTTATTTAAAAACTGGAGATATTGTTTGTAAAACATAAAGATATTGTAAATGTTATAGTTCGGTCTTGTAAATTTGTGATATTATTTGTGATGTGATATTATAAGGTTTTCATCTAACTTAATTTGTTCCAGTCATCGAATTCATAAATTCTTTCGGTATAATATTAACTAACATCTTTCCTATGCTACAACTGGGAGTTTAAGGAATAAAAATAAAGTTAGAAATCTAATACCCATATAAGCATTTAATGAATAATGAAATAATATTTTTGTGGAGCAACTATAAAATAATCAAATGAACAATCATATTTTTACCATTTCAATTTTCATTTTAAAATTTTAGGCAGCGTTTACACATCAATATTCTTCACTATTTATTGACGATTTTAGATTGAAGAGAAAGACATTTGTGTTTGCACATCAGTTTTTAAACAATCAAACTATTTGTCAGTTTTTTCTTATAATATATCCCAAAACTCATAGATATATAAAATATAAATTGGCAGCTTGGTATTGCTTTCTCCTTCTCTCTAATACATTGGGCCTTATTTTGAGAAGCGAATCACTTTTTCGCTACGTAACGGTAGAGCATCACATTGCATCACATTTGGTATTCTGAGAAGCGAATGATACGATATTTTTCAAAACTGGCAGCATTGCTCATTAAAACTGTCAAATTTTTTTTTTTATGTTTTGACATTTTTTACTTTAATTTTTTGTTTGAAAAGTGAAATTAAGTGAAGTTAAATGAAAATTTTATAGCTATTAAAAAATGTTATTTCTTTATATTACGAAATAAAATATAATAAAAAAAATGTGTTCAATTATATTTGTTTTTTTGAATTCGTTAAGTATTTCAGACTCTCGAAAGAAACCTTTGCAATGGTTATAAATAAATTAGACAATAATTTAAATCCTGCAATTGGTCCACATTCAGTAAAACTGATTATAAAATTGTTTGGAACATTGCGCTTCCTTGCTGAAGGAAGTTATCAAAAAGACTTGGGGGACGAGTTTTTGGTAGGTTCAGCTACATCAACTATTTCTAAAATATTAGCCGAATTGTGTCGAGAATATATAGAATTTCTTGAAACCGAAGAAGAAAAATTAACCATCAAATTGAGATTTTATAATAAATTTGGATTTTCAGGAATTATTGTATGTTGATGGAACACGTGTAGAAATCATTGCACCAACAAACATTCAAACTGCCTCCTATTTGTAACTTTTCTATAATTACAAATGTAAAATAATATTTAATAATTATTTTTAAATATAAATATATATATAAATAAAATTAATTTACTTGAATTTTACGTTAATTATATATTTATTTTTTCTCATTCACCATCTTTCACTACCTTTTTCTATAATGATATATTTATCGTTTTTTCTGACAGCGAACAAAAAAAATCGATTCTCGTAATACCATGAAAATCGAAACGTTGCGATAAAAACCGATCAGTATCGCTATTTCGCTTCACAGAATACCAAAAATTAAATTTATCATATTTTTCAGTACGTACCGAAAAATTCGCTTCTCAGAATGAGGCCCATTATCATATTAATTATTAAATTTCAGATTCAGCAAAAAATTAGCATATGTTTTTCAATATTTCAACTCAGCTGATTTGATTTTATAAATTTAACAGCCATTTCTTTTCCATTTTGATGGTTTTGTAGAATAGATTCTTTTAAATGTTTTCTTATTGAATTTAAAATTATAGTTTTGTTTTTTAACATTATTATCTACATATATTTACTAACTATTTATTTTTTATAGTTTTTTTATTTTAAATATATTATTTACGCTAATACGATAATTTGAAAATCATTTTATTTCATTTTATTAATGACAATTTTAGAGCATTGGAAAATGTTTTCAAAGAAAAATAGACTGGAAAACTTTAATTTTGATGTGAATGATAAATATTATATATACATATATGCTTATAATACAAGTTATTATATATACATTGATTATTAAATAATAATAATAATAATACTTATAAATAATATATAAATTTGTATACATATCCTCATCTAATATGTTTTAATATTATCAATATATATGTAGACATAAAGTTTCACGGGAATGTATAAATAATAGAATCTATGTGAATTTAGTTTTATAAAATAATATATAATGTATACGATAAAGTAATAGCATTTTTGTCCCACTCTTGGTTATTTTATTTAGTTTAACATCAAACTGTATCAGCCCATGTATCAATTTAATTAATTTTTTTTATATAATTCTTATCAAGAACATAAATATATATGTATCAAAACATCTTTTTTTAACTTTACTTTTTGATTTTTTAATTATATATTATTGTGAATTTTGTTTGAATATACATGTTTTTAAAAGAAAATTTTGAAAACAATTATTTTAAATTAATTGAGATTTTACGTTAAAAATAATCCAATTATTAAAATTATTTTAATTTTATATTTATTTTTACTCTAAAACTTTTTATATTAGATTAGTGCGAAGTTTCCATTTTCAAGGGAATTATTTGCAGTGGAAACTAAATTATTTGAACTCAGATTTTTCAAAAACAGCTGATCAAAAGTGGCTGAAAATTTTTATTCTAACTGCCAATCTATATTTTATATATCTATGACAAAACTAATATAAAAATAAAAACTTTTTTAATCAAGTGCCCTGTGAATATAAAAAAATAATGTCAAATTAAAAATTATAATAAAAATTTTGCTAAGTTTTTCATTGTTCGCCATATTTAATTTTGTCTGTGTCAATAAATATTGAAGAAAATAGCATAAATAAATTCTATTTTTTTCTTTAATATATATTGATATATCAATCTGTGTTTATACATCAGTATTTCTTCAATATTCTCTCTCAACAAAAATATTATCAATATATACTGATGTGTAAACGGTGCCTTAAATCAAAATTTTTCTAAATTGCAGAAGCTCAAATATCAGATTATTAAATTAAATTTTCATGTATATAGAAAATGAAATTCAATTTGTATTTAGATTTTTCTCTTAAAATGCAACATTTCTGGATTCTATACACAATTGTTTTCCTAAAACTAATATTTTTATTTTTTTTTATTTTTGTTCATCTTATTACGAAGCTCCTTGCATTCAAATTTTCATTTATAAATTCATATTGATTTATAAAAAAAAAAAAAACACACAAAAATGATTTCCAGTAAATTTTGCATTATATTTTTTGAAAAGTGAATTACAAAATTTTCATTTGAATTCTCCATTTGACTCTCATAAAACAAATTTTTGACATTTTCAATTGCATAATTTGTTTTTCAAGAAAAGTACTTCACTTCAGAACTAACTTTTTTGAGTTGTTCAAACAATTTTTGTTTTTGTTTCTATTTAGTTTTTTCTTTTTGTCTATGATAATAAAATTTTTTTTTTTTTAGTAATTATCAAGGATACTTGAATTCCTTAATATTGCACAATTATTGTTTAAAAACTCTTCAAAAAATAACAAAACAGTAAGAGTATTTCAGTAATATCATACTATATGTGTATGTTTATGAGTATAGCAAAAACCTTCAAAACTTAAAACTTTGTAATAAAAACAATAAATAATAAATTTATGAAATTTCTGCATATCTATACAAATATTTAATCCATATACAGTGATAGAAACTAATATTAATATCATTCTATGATTATTAAGGAATCTTAGGAAGCTAAAACTCAAATATTTTCTTCAAATAAAAATTGCGATGTAGAAGGAGAAAGCTTGGAATACATATGATGTCTACTGAAAAAACATTGTTTGGCACGTGCACTACTTGCGAATCCAGACAACAGTTGGAATTTGGGGGGATTCTAGAGAAGATGTTGTATCGAAGTAGGACTGAATGACCATATCCCAAGGATAGCTGGAATTACTAGCTTTCCAAAAATATATGTCTTTAGTGGCGCATCTTATCCTTTAAGGACGAAAAGGACATTTGAAAGTATCCTTGTTTTTTTGATGTTTTTTGTATAAAAACTGTTATATCTATTGATTTTTTTAGAGATATATATTACATAATATTCTAGAAAGATAACGGTCTGGAGCATATTTTAATGTTTATTTGATGATGATTGGTGCTGCCGTTGTTGAGATATTGTAGTTCTATTTAGATATTGTAGGAGATATTGTTGTAGAATATTTATTTTCTTTTTTGATAAACCATATACCACAAGATTAAACCACCCAAAAATTTATATTGCTTTGGAAAGGTATAATTTTTTCTTATAACTAATACATACATATTATATGTCTACGTCGAATATTTTAGAAGATATAAGCATTTATTAAAAAAAATTGATTTTTTTCTATATAAAAAAATGCCTTTTACTAAATGACGATCTTCTGAAGTAAATGTAAAAAAAGCTTGTGACCAAATCACTGTATCTTGAGAATAATATTGATGTTGCCGACTTTTAAAATGCATTTAGTATTTTCAGTATAAAAAGGACAGACCGTTATCTTTTTAGAATATATAACTGAATATATATCTAATGGATCAACAGATATATAACGAATTTTATACAAAAACATCAAAACAACAAGGATGCTTTCAAATGTCCTTTTCGTCCTTAAAGGATAAGATGCGCCAGTAAAAATATATAATTTAGGAAAGCTAGCAATTCCAGCTACCCTAGGGATATGGTCATTAGGTCTTACGCAGATACAACATCTCCCTCAGAAGAGCTGACGTTGGTGCTTTGTAGTATTTTAGTATTTTTGAAATTGACAAGGCTGATATCAAACACACTGATTTTTTTTTTTATTCTATTATTAGTGAATTAGATAGAATTTGTTTTCGTACATTAAGTACGATATAAGTAAGGTGTTTTTTTTTTTTTATAGAACTTTATTTAGTTTAATTAAACTATTTACATTAAATTATAACAATATAATATTATAATATAAACTTTTAAACTTAGTTTATATTATAATATTATATTGTATTTTACAAAATTATACAAAATTATACAAAATTATAAATACAAAATTCAAAAATATTTATCACAATAATATAATATTACCCAAAAATTCATAGAAATTATTATTCATTTAGGTTTCTATTAAAATTTTGCTTTTACATAATAGAACAATTTTTTTTTAAATTTATAAATATTCTCTTCAAATCATCTGGTAAACCCTTAAGTCTAATTTGAAATTAAAAACATTCCTCAAAAAGTAATGTTGAACATTTTCTACATATATCAGCTTTCTATATAAATAACTTGGAACTAAATTATGTTTCATTTTAAGTATACAAACACTAAAATATTAAATTTGAAAAGTTCATGCAAGTGATCAAGCATGGTACTAATACGGGTATATCTGCTGCATTTCAAGATGACTCACATACCACGGTTTTGTAATTTTTTCAACCTGTCTACTAATTCATTAGATGCAAAGATCGATTATAAAAATTAAAGAAGTGTTTCGTTCACTAACACTATTGAAACTCATCAGTAGGCAGTATTCGACTGTTTATTCAGCTTCTAGTTTGAATTTGAACAGTTTCAATACTAAAATATATATATATATAGATTTTAAAAAAACCAATAAAAATTCAATTCAACATCTATGCTTTGCACGACATCATTACATCACCATGTATGGTTCGACAATAAATAACAGAACCATATATACTACGATATTTATTCTATTCAAACAATATTTTTAAATATCAATTCAAATGTTATTTTAACATTTATTTGCTCCCAATGCTTTCGACAAATTCTTACCATTGTATATTTCGTAATTTTATATTGTATATGAATGATAAAATTCTACAATTTTGAATATTTTAACACTACATAAATGATTAAATCTCTTGTGTCATTGACAATATCATCATTATCAACATCATCATTATCATCATCATTGTCATCACTTTAATAATAATTACTTTTTCTAAAAAGGATTCATAAATTTCATACAAAATTAACATTGTTCTGGAAAAAAAAAAAAAATTTATCGAATATGATAAAACAAAAATATCCTTGCACTTTTTTTTAATTTCAATTCTTTTTTTCTTTTTTTTATTTTTCAAAATTGTGTCATTGTATTAACAAAAACCAAAAAAATATAAATAAACACAAACAAAATAACAAAAACCAATTTCAATTAAAAAATTTTCTTTACATAATATATATACATAGTACATACACACACACATCCATGAAAGATAAATCATTTATTTATTCATCCCTTTTTCTTTTTCTTTTTTACTTGCTTATATGAGTCTGTACTGTACCATACAATTTTTGTTTCTTTTCGTTTTTGGTTTTATTTACACATGAGAATAATTAAAGAGGACTCTATAGAGTTGTGTTTTTATTGAGAGTTAAAAATTATTAGGCCAATAGGGCATCATTTTAAAGACAAAAAAAAAACCTATTTTTCATAAATTAACATTGTAAAATAATATAATAAAAAGAGAATAATAAGTCTGGTAAATGAATTGTACTAAGAAGAGGCGAGAGAGATGTGCTTAGTTCTTTTGTTTCGATCCGATCCGTTGTTTTAAATAATTATGGTTATAGTTCTGATCTGAGATCAAAACATGAAGTAGTTTTTGTATGTCATAGTTAACTCGATCCATGCTGATCGTAAGAGTACTACACTATGATATATTGTTAACAATATTTGAATGTTGTATAATTCAACTAGGGGCACCTGTTGGTTAATTAAAGGAAAGTTTTTGTTGTCATATTCCTAGTTGCGCAAAATATGTTAGTATTTTGATTATATGTAATTGCATAATGCTGACATTTACCGTTTTCAATGATTTTTATGATTATTTGTGATGTTTGTAAAAACACTAATGCAAAACACAATGATTGTTAAAGTTATTGAACATTCTTGAAATTGTGATATGTTTTTTTTTCATTTTAGTTTTTGTTGACAAACCGTAAAGTTTTTATTTTTTAATAATAAAAAAAGTTAATTTAAAAATATTATTTAATACCAAAAACAAAATAACATTTAAAAGTATAAAATAAAATTGAATTATTGAATACAAATCTTAAAAATAAAAAAATGAAATACTGTCAAATAATATCTAATGGTCTAAAAGTCATTTGGCAGTTTTCTGTTAATGTGAAATGAATTAACATAAAATATTGTTTAAAAAAATACTGTCTGAAGACATAAGCTGAAATGTCTGCACATCTGCACATCAAATGCAAAAACATCTGACTTCAAAAAATTGCATTTACAAAATTTAAGCACCTGACGATTGCGTTCAAATTTTATTTTTATTATTGTGCCAGATGCAACAGCAACTGACGGGTAAAGCAAGCAAACTTTACTTTTTTTACAGTGCTTTTGACATTTTGGTGAATTATTATTTTGTTGAAAAAACTTTAAAATATAGAAGAAATATTAGAAATGGAGACAATTAAATTAAAAAAAATTTAAGATAATCGAATTATCGATGCAAAATATCAAAATAAAAAAAAACATCAAAAATAATAATCATTAACCAATATGTCAATAAAATGTATTTCAATTTTTTTTTTACACCGTTCTGTTTGTAATAATTCCAGCTAGGTGCTCACTAAGGAATTTTTTTAATTTACTAATTAACAAATAAAAATAATTTTATTTTAATTTTCGAAAACTCTGCATCTATTTTTAAAAACTGCACAATTGCTTTTTTTTATGATGTTATGATTTGCAAATGACATTTTTTGTCAGATGATTATTGTTTTTTTCATTTCGGTTAGCTGACAAAAGCAGTCGCCATCTGTCTGCAATAAAAGTATGATTTTAGCTTGTTGCGTGTTAAGTCATCTGATGCGCAGCTGACATTTTCGATTACAGCTATATTTTGTTATTAACAATCATAATGTTGGTAAACAAAATAATTTTATTGTTTTCGTTTATTATCATTCTGAATATTCAGAATATGTGGTCAGAATATGTCAAAAAGCATTTTTTTATACGTTCAAAATATTCCAAATATTTTACAACTATATATTTTTTTATTTATTTCCTATATTCTGTAACTGTGTCGTTTTTTATTCCATCTTGGTTGGAATTTTATTTTCCATTTTCACAAAAATTAAAAAGTTGTAAAAACTTATATCCTTCACAAAAATTAAAGAATAAATAACAAAGCAAACAACGTTGTTTATTCATTTTATTCTATTCAGTTCATTTATTCCACTCGTTCGGAATATACTATTGTGACGTCATTAAATAACGAAATCCTTAAAATACCAGAGACTAATTCGAAATGAGATGGTGCGTACTACATATAGTTCTGCCAATATACCCACTTGTCAAATATAATTATAGATATTGAAAGTCAGCATTGCTATTATTCAAGGTTGAAGAACTATAGGCACGTTGTAATAATGAAATCATAATTAAACAAATTAAAAAAAGCCTATATTTTTATTTATATCTTACTACGTATAGCAATATACGTAATTCTACGCAACACACATTATTGAACGTGAAAAATTTAATCACCCACTACATTAAAAACAACGTTTTTGATTTTGAAATTTTGTAAAAAAAAAAAGAACCAATCAACTAATCGATAACAAATCGCAACATAATCAACTGAATTTAATTTTGTTTGTTTTTTATACATCTATTTTTTAATTATATAATTTTTTTTTTTTTGTAATTTCAAATGCGTTTTGTGAATAATAATTTTTATAATACGTTGATGACACCGTTTTCGTTTTATAATTTTCAAAATAAGCCTTAATAAATTTTATATAAGGTTATCCAATTTTAATGCACACAATTAGTATGTATATGTACGTGCAGTGAATTGAAATTGTTATAATGAAAATTGTAAATTAAGAATTCCAAAATGAATTTTTAATTTTATTTAAAAGAGTCTTTATATATTAATTATTTAAATAATTTTTTTTTACAATATATGAACCGATTTTAAAAGTATTTTTTTGTTGGAAAATTTTTTTATTTATAAGAGCATTTTATCGTGATAATAAAGTCTTTGTAACGCTTAGTAATATAAAATAATTTTTTTTATTGTTGCTATGAATATTGATAACTGTTAAATATTATGCTCATTTGCTTTTAAATAGGATATTGAGTATTATCAAATGTTTTATTAATAATTGGAAAATTTTGTAATTCTTCTGGATTTCGCTAGTCTCTAATTATCTGTTCAAAATGCTGAAAATAAAATGGGTTTTTAAAATTCGACCAAAAAAAGTCACGTTATCATGAAAGGACACTAAATTGAATAGAATTTTTAATTGACTTTAAAAATGTTACCATTGCAGTGAAATTGTTCGGTGCCGATTAAATTTGAAAGATCAAAATTCATAACTTTAACTTTGTATTTTGAACTGTTCGATATTATTTGAATGTCTATTTCAATATGATAATTCTGTTTTGAATTTAAATTTTGCAAGAAGTTTTCGGTTTAATAAAATTATTAAAAAAATTTATATTTAATCTGTAAAACAATTTAAAGCTATTTAAGTATAGATCTACTCATTCTCAATAATTCAAAATTTTATTATTTAAATTTTATATACAAAAATTTAGTTGATGTACTTGAAAAAAAAGGTCCACATTCCCCAAGAACAAAAGAACAAAAGTTGGTTTGCAGATTTATCTGCAACTCCAAGGATCAATAAATAAATATAAAATTTTTCAAAAACGGTGTTTGACGTTCGATGTATTCAGTTTTAAATACTAAGTTGTAATAATTTAAAACAGGCTTTCATGTTACTACTCTTTTTAAGAGACTGTAATATAAACGTAATTTCGATTTAAATCTGACAACACTTTCTTGACATGCAATTCTGAATCTGATCATTTCCATTTGAAATTTGGCTATAACTGAAATCGTAATTTAGAAAGTGATAATATAATTAAAAATCTCAATCAAATATTTAATATTTTTAATTTTAAAATACACTTGGGTTAACTTTTTGTTTTTAAAATTTATTATAATAATAAACATAAAATTTACATTTAATTTTTCATGAAATTCTCTTTTTAAGGAATTTCATATTTTTCTTATACACAAGAAATATAATATACGTATATATATATATGTACTCGTATAGTTATATGAAATATATATTTATAATTTTTTAAGTTTTTAAATATAAATTTTATTGTATCCACTTGTATATATTACTCGAATATATACATCATTGCCTATACATATAAGTATAAATATATATTACAACATTGTGCCATAATTTCGCTATAAACAGGTTGTATGGAAATTGTAAACCGTGTGTATTTTTCCATCATCCTGTTATACTTGAAAATAAACTCTTGGAAGGTGGCTGGCTACTACATCCTCCCATTTAAATTGGTAGATTATTTGTAATCATCATGCATTCTTGCTGAAGAAGCGTGATATTAAGAAGCCCTTCAGTACTGAACCCAACAATTTAACAAATCTTAGTTCATATAGATACAGTAGTGATAGTTCATAAAAAAAACTGTGGCTGTTTTACCAAATGCTGATAAAAAACGTTTTACTGTATAATTACTAAAAAGGGCAAATATGCACATCGTCCAGCTAAAAATTCAATTTCAGTTACCAATTAAATCGGGACCAAGAAGGTCATTAAAAAAATTGCGGAATTATTTATTATTTAATAAATATAGATTTGATCTTAAGCAAGCTGCATTAAGACGAGCATCAGCTGTATTGAGATCACAAAACCCAAGAAAGGCTAAAAAAGCTAAAAAAAAAACAGAATAAAAATAATTGAGAAAGTATTAATCGAAAAATAAATCATGCTGCAATCCGCCATTATAATATAGGGTTTTCCAATAAGAGTGATATGATTTCTTTAAAAAAAAAAACACACTAATTTTTAAGGAAATGCAAATGTTTTTATTTAATGTGAAGTACAATCGATACAATTAAGTTCTGAATAAAACGTCATTCAAATGGCCTCCACGATTTCTTCTGCAGGAACGAATTCGATGAACCCAATTTTCGAACACTTTTTCCACTAAATCCAGTCGTATGTCATGAATAGCACGTTCAATATTGACTTGTAAAACTTGATGAGAGTCTGGTTTATGGCTAAAGACCAACGACTTCAAATAACCCCACAAGAAAATAGTCTAATAGTGTTAAATCAAAACTTCTTGGAGGCCATTCAATATCACAATTTCTTGAAATAATCGAATCTCCTAACTTTTTTCGCAATAATTCAATTGTTGCACTTTCTGTGGGCATGTAACCCCGTCTTGTTGGAATCAAATGTTGTCCAGATCAACTTCTTCCAATTTCGGCATAAAAAGTTGGTTATCATCAATTATCTCTCCATTGACAGTAACGGTGTTACCAGTTTCATTTCGAAAGAAGTGCGGACCGATTATTCCACCAGACCGCACCAAACCACACCAAAATGTTAATTTAGGTGAATGTAATGGTTATTCATGAATAATTTGTGAATTTTCTTCGCACCAGAATCTACAGTTTTGTTTATTTACCGCCCCACTCAAATGAAAGTGAGCCTTCATCGTAGAAGATGATTTTCTTTAAAAAAAATCGTTATCGTTTGCAAGTTGTTCCAAGGCAAAATCAGCAAATTCACGATGTTTACGGTGGTCCAACCCAAGTAACACCAAATAACTATTAAGTTAAATATCTCCATACCAACGTCATTATGACGTCGTAAATTTAAGAAAAATAACTTTATAGTGAAAAATGTAAAAGTTATAATTTATCCATCATTACGACTACAATACGACGTTTTATTTTATCAGTTGTCACAAAGTTATTTTATATCTACTTCACAACTTTTTTTACATTTTATAACTATGACGCAACTATTAAAATTTAAAAGTGTCCGAAATAACGTTATCCCGATGACTTGCTTATATCGTCGTAATTTATCTTCTATACTTATAAAAGGGAAAGTTTGTTTGTTTGTTTGTTTGTTCGCTATACACGCCCACAGTTTTAAAGATAGAGTTCTGAAATTTTGCACAGTTATTCATGGTTATAAAAGGTACCGGACGCGGTACTTTACCATCAGATGACAGGTTCGGGTTGCTGCCGTGCAACTCCTAGCAAGACTCAGGAATGTTTTTAAAAACCATGTGTGTAACAGGCATGAAAATTTACACTTAGATACTCTTTCACAAATAAAGAAATTCGACTGTTACCGATTTCGAAAATTTGGACTGGTTCGGGTTGCAGCCGTACAACTCCTAGCACGTACGTCTTAGGAATATTTCAAAAACCAATAGAGTTATAGGCATGAAAACTTACACTTAGATACTCTATCAGAAATGTTTCAAAAAAAGATTGTGTTACCAGACTTGAAAATTTATTCATAGGTACTCTATGAAAAATAAAAAAAAACATGTATTGTCCTAAAAAAGTATTTTCGAATTTAGGAATCAGTATAAAATTTTTACATGACTATGTGAAGTGGCTATGTAAGTTAGCCACAAAAATGTGACGATTCGTTTTATTAATCAGAAAATACTGCAGAGTGTTCCAGGGGGTCCATGTGTACAAATCGATAGAGACAGTTATCGCTGAAAATGAAGTTGTTCCTCCTCATCAATTGGAATTAAAAGTAGTAGCTTCAATATTCCTTCTACTAAATTTGAAGAAACCAAAACTACGGCACTAGATTAAGAATAAGAACTTGGCATCCTCATTTCATTTAAATACAAATTCCAATTGATTGTGGAAAAAACGAACATTTCTTTATTTCAAGAATACCTCAACAGCAAGGAACGTATTTGCTTATGGTTCATCAGAAAAGACCACCGAAATATTGTTTAGAAAGAAATAATTTCAATATGTTAAGTATAGTTTAAGTTGTAGTATTGTTGATATTTTGTTGTCGTAGTGAAAAGAAATATTCGAATATTTCTGATAAACCAATTTTTTTCAATTCGATTCATAAATCAAACTTCATTGAAATAAATTCGATTCATTTTGTGGTCGACCCTAACAACGTCGGGTAACTTTGCTAGTAACTTATATATTATAACCATTTTCAGACTACTCTACTCAACCGACTATGATACGACCAAATTAGAATATAAGAGATAGATAGATTATATTTTAACAATAATGTTGTCCTTTTTTCTCTCACTATAATTAAATTATAAATATGCTAATGTATTATAATTTTATAAATATGAATTTTTTTATTGTAAATTATAATAATTGGAAATATTTTCACGAAAATTGGGCATTATATGACATCTTTTTGCAAACGATTAAAGATTTTTAAATTAAAAATTTATGTCTTAAAATTTTTTTAAATTTTAAATTTTTAAAATTAAAAAAAATATATTTATTTTCTTATTATATTTGCCTTTATTAACTTGCCTTGGACTTTATATGTTTGTTTCAATTTGCTCCAATTCAACAAAATACCCATTTCAATAACTATTCAACCAAAGTATATCTATAAAAAGAGTATGAACTCATGTATGCATTTATTTGTTTGCATACAAATTCATATACAAATTTCATAAACATTGTCAGAAATAGACGATAATAAGAATTTTACGTGTAAGAAAAAGAAAAAATATAGTAAACAAAAGAGAGTAACAAATGAAATTAAATAAAAAAAAGTTAATAATTTTGAAAAAAATGTTCGACAAAAATTTCGTTGAAATATTTAACAATATTATTTTCTAAAATGTATCAACTATGCATAAGATTTTTAGGAGACCTAACTAAAACAGCGTTATCATATTCTTTAAATTCTGTGATTTGTAAATAGATGTTGTCCTCAGTATTATTTTATAATCGTATACCAATATAATAAATATTTAGGTTTACTAATATAATTAATAAAAAATAATAATGTTTGTAACTCCAAATTATTACTGACAAAAATATTACTAATATTTTATATT
The DNA here is from genome assembly GCA_963942445.1 of Argyra leucocephala. Lineage (NCBI taxonomy): Eukaryota > Metazoa > Arthropoda > Insecta > Diptera > Dolichopodidae > Argyra > Argyra leucocephala. The sequence goes on along the minus strand of OZ012679.1, from coordinate 141,527,363 downwards.
ATTGTAATGTAATTATAATTTAATATTTTTAATAGGTATATACGAAAATTATAATGTTTAAAACGAAAATATTAAAATAATAACAGATCAGAATTAATCCTCGTATAAGGGAACAAACTAAATTAGAACTAACATTTTTTGCCACCCTTGCCTGCCTCATATAAATAATGGGAGGGAACGTAAACAAATCCAAAGGAGAATAATGAGAACGCAAAATTATTTTACAGTATAAAGCAAACAGCAAACATCTATTTTGTACCTTTTCTCTCTCATAATAAATTTGCGATACGATAAGTAAATGCAAATTTTACCTCTTTTAACTAATGATATTTTGCTCGGTTTGATATTTCTTAAAAAATAGGTTGTCTTAAAATGGGAGTGCGTATTCTTGTTAATATAGATTATAGATATTCTTTGCATTCAACTAAGGTGAAATTTACATATGTGTGTGTACTAATAATGGAATATGGATATTTGATAAAGTTAAAATTTGGTTTCTCTTTAAATTCACTATATTTATTGACATTTCTATGGTGTAAAGAAGCAAAAAAAAAAAACAAAAAAGGAATACAAAATAAATGTGTGCAATACAAATCATTATCATTATATTTCAATCATTTGCTATTATTATTCAATTTCAATTATTTTCAATCACAATTCATCATTTTCATTATATTTTTTTTTGTGTTTTTAATTTGGTTTCTTTTATTATTTCTCTTTCTCTCACTAAGTATATGCAAATCTACGTACATGTGTCATATAGAGGTTGCATTTGTTACATACATAATCATATGGCTTAGTTTAATTGAAAATAAAATGCAAACATTATTTATGGAAGAAAACAAAATTTGAACCTATCAGTTATCACTCAATGAGAAATTACTCTTCCCGTATGTAAAAAAAAGTTTAATTTCGATTTATGCATGTATATATTATACTTTTATATGCCAATTTATGCTTAGGCAGCGTTTACACGTCGGACAAAATCGAATTTTATCGTAGATAAAGTCGGATGAGTATTTACATTTAAGACTTTTTCTCAGATTTAATCTACGATTTTACGTCAAATATTTTTTGTATTTAACAGGGTTTCTTTTTATAAAGTGCGTAATTTTTTATTGGTGAAAATTTTTTAATACGTAAATTAAAAAAGTCAAAGGTATCTATCAAAAATCTCCAAAATTTTTTTAAAAATATACATATTTTTATAAAATTTGTTACAGTAATATAAAATATAATTACACATTTGAAGTATGAATTTTAGTGCCATTTGATTATATGTGTGGTTCTTTGAAAATATATTATTTTTCATTAAAAAAATATTTTCACTAAAAAGTCGAAAATAAAATAAGGAAAAAAAAAATTTTTTTTTAGAAATATTTGCCTTCAATTTAAACGTATTAAAACTACAAAAATAAGCTTTAGAATCGCCGCTTGATATAATGTTTTCATAGCAAGTTATGAAAACATTATATCAAAAATTTGGAATTAGAAGTTAAAAAATTTTTTTTTATTTTCTCATACCAAATATATTTTGCAATAATAATTTTCGCCATATATAAAATGGTGATAATTATTTGCTGTAATTACAATCATAACTTGCTATGAAAACATTATATCAAGCTGCGATTCTAAAGTTTATTTTTGTAGTTTTAGTACGTTTAAATTGAAGGCAAATATTTCTAAAAAAAAATTTTTTTTTTCCTTATATTATTTTCGACTTTTTAGTGAAAATATTTTTTTAATTAAAAATAATATATTTACCACACATATAATCAAATGGCACTAAAATTCACTCTAACGCAATTTGGTTATTATTGCTCATACTTTTTACTGGTGGAACTGTGGAAGTTATAAATATCCTAAAAATGATCAAGAAATAACCAAAAAATTTAAAATTTCAGAGAAGAAAAATTTTCGGAGAAAATTTTATCATCCTACCAACATTGAAAAAAAAAGAACGTTTTAAGATTGAACAAAACACATTAATGGTGAGAATATAATGGTTTAGGGAGGTATTTCTTTATTACGGAAAATACCTCTTGTTTAAACTATCGAACGAAGTCACATCAAGTACTTATACCATGATCTCTATCATTATAGAGTGTTCTTCCTTGATGACTATTTGATAAACCGAAATTTTGTGGAACAAAAAGATAATACAACGACACAAGGCTGCTAATATCAAATCGTATTTGAAGTTTATTGAGCAAAGTGTTTTAGATTGGCCAGAGTCCTGAATTTTATATTAATTGATAACCTTTGGTATTATATCAAAAATAAAGTACCACAAGACTAGAGATGTCAATGAAAACTCTTGGGAATCAATAGAAATTTTGAATTTCGGAAAATCTAAGCGATTGAGATGCCTGGTCGGCTCTAGGAGGTTATAAAAGTGAAAGAATGAAATCTTTGTTATTAGGTATCATAAAATAGATCCCATATAATTTCAAACTCTTGAATATTTTTGAAAAAACCATTTTTTCAGTTATTATTTATGCATAATAAACACGTGCACAAATAATTTATGAGATTTTGTTTTTGCCTGTTTTGCGAGTTCTCTGACCGAATCATTTTTTTTTTTTATAAAATTTTGAGAGATAGTAATTTTAAAGACACCTTTGACTTAAAAGAAATTATTATTTCAATCAAAAATCAATAAAAGAAAAAATCGTAAAACGTAAAAAAAAAATAAGTAATGTAAAATTAGAAAGAAAATGTAATAAACTTAATTGATCTGTAAAATTTATCTCCCACTTTACTATAGAAATAATTGAGCTTGTTTCAACTTTTCAAATTATAGTTTTTCCAATATATATATAAATTACAGGTATTCGAACACCCTGTATATAGATACATATTTTCATAATATCAAATTAATTTCATTAAATCTACTAGAATTCTTTTCATTCTCATATCCATTCTCGGGGTATTTTTTCTTCTCTTATTATAACCATCTTGTTGATAGTTTTTATAAACTTTATTACTACTATATACATATTATAAGAAGCATAAATTCATGTTAAGGATTTAAAAATAACAAGTTTCTATTTTTTTTTTATTTTTCATATATTTTTTTTTTTTTTTTTTTTTTTTGAATGAAAACTTTTAATGAGATACTAGTGATTTTAAGAAAAATTAAAAGAAAAATAATCAAAACAAAAAAAAGTGAAATAAAAAAGAAAAGTAATTTTTTTTTTTTTTCAAATTATGAAAAGAACTTTAAGATTTCCTGAAAGAATTCAGGGACTGAAAATAGTTGAAATAAAAATAAAAAAAATTATTTTTATTTTAAATTTAATAAATTATTTAAATCTATTGAATTATTAAAAATGAATAGAATTTTATTTAATCGTTGATTTTAAAATTAAAATCAAATTCAAGGTAATTAATTGTAAATTATACATTCATTGGGTACAAAAATTTTTTTTTTCAAATGCATTGAAGAATATTTTAGAAGATAATAATTACATTTATTTAAATTAAATTGAAAATTCGAAAAATGTTTAACAGTAATTTTGAGATTAGTTGAAACTCTTTCATGATTGAATTAAAAAAAAATTTTTTTTTTAACTATTAATTTTATCTAGTTTTTTGTTTCAATTTTAATATGATCGATAATGTTCACAAAAAAAAAAATGATTGTGTAATAGCCAAATAAGTTAGTAAAAAGTATTTTCAACTAATCTTCGCTTATAATAATCCGAAAAATCGAATTATTACTCGGTTGGAATATTTTTTATGTTTTAGATACGTTGTTATTTACATTTTCAATCAATGCCGATTTAATTAAAATTTAATAGTAAATGGCCTGTAAAGGTTAATTTCGATGATTTACAAATGACAACAGTAGGTTTTAATCTAGTTAATAATACTGTTATAGAATTTGCTGAACACTAACAAAAATGCAAATCCTTTTTTGAGCTTTCTCAAGAAAAATCGATGATCGATGTTTTGTGTTTGAAATTTTAATGTGAATAAAATTTAAAATAATTGAAGCAAAAAAAAACGAAATATTAATTATTTATTTTTGAGATAATTAAAAAAAAAAAAGGAGAATAAATGAGAGAATATCAATGATATTATATAGCAAAGATATGCCATTAAAAAATTCTTAATTTGATTTATTTTGTATTATTAAAAATGGATTTGAGAAAAAATTTATATACATAATATAAGTACATAAATATTTTAGCCCTTGACTTTCAATCACTTTCAATTCACATTTACATTTTTTCAAACAAAATTTAACAAATTAATAATAATTTATTTTTCATTAACAACTTAAGCTAACTTACATCATAAATTTACAAAATTATATATAACAAATTAATTCAGATTTCTTAGCCTAGTATTTTAATGAAATAACTAGGTTCAATCTGTTATCCAAACGATAAATAGCGATTGAACTAAACCCAGTATGCTTTCAAAATCGAAAATTATCAGATTCGCATTGCACGACTTAATTATGATTAACTTGCATTTCCTATTTTTAACTCAATTTTGAAACTAACTAACTTTTTTTTCACATATAAGTCGAAATGATCTTCTCAAATTAATTTGAAACAAAATTATGTTGTTAATCATGTTATCACTCTTTCTTTTATTTTTTATCTTAATTTTTATTGGTATTTATCAAAATGTGCAACCCTGACAACCAAATTTTTAATTCCGAATGATATTAATATTTTTGATCGATCTTTTGTAAACAATAATTTTTGGTAACTCTGAACCTTCTATAAGACACATAACGATTTTTTTTTTAATATTCTTTCTTAATGTAATTTTTTATTTTAAATTTTTTTTTAAATATTCAATAAATTTTTTTTATTTATATTTGGTGGAAAAATTTAATATACTGGATGCTCCAGAGCATCCGTATCAGCTTTTTAAGAGCGGAACCAGCCGTTATTTTAAAAGTTAAAAAAAAAAGTTTGTTAACTAAATCGAAGGTGATCTATCGATTGCGCAAAAAAAAATTATTTAACATAAATTTTTTATTTTTTGACATAGAATCCGAATTTGCATAAAAATGTACCCCCTTCACATTTGAAAATCTCTATTTTGGCCAATTTCAACAACTTTTGGCCTTAAAAAACCGATTTGTGGTCATTCCCGGAAGTTGAAAATATCACCAATCGATTTAGTTAATAATTTTTTTTTTAAATTTTAAAATAACGGTTCCCTCTCTTCTTAAAAAGATGGTACGCATGCTCTGGAACACCCGGTATATGTTGATATATATTCCCATATATTATTTTGTAAAATGAATAAAAAAAAGTCGGACCTCTTTGGTCTAAGTGTGCTGACTTAGGCAGCCACTTGTACATTTCTACGAGTAAATAAAAAAACTCAAACGATTTTCGAAGTTATTTTAACTTATTTAAAATTTAGAAATTAATTTCAAAGCTTATTTCGTGACAATGTGATGAGCATAACATTAGAGAATAATAATTATGATACATGTCAAAAACGTATATACAATATCAAATTATTTTTACTTGTCTCTAGATAATAATTTTTATGAGTAATTTTAAATTTTACATTTTTGTCTCAAATTTCATTTTCACATCTCTTATGATTCAAGCTTTACAGATGTTCAGTATTGATTTAAATCAGAAATTATTTATTTTATAATTTTATATAAATACTAACGTCGAATCATCAAAGTCAAAAAATAACTCATAAATTACACACTACCACAATATTAAGTTGTATCACACCATAATAATAATGTTATCTTCATAAGCCGAATAATAATTTAAAAACAAAAAAAAATAACTAACTATCTATTGGTTTAATTCTCTTTAGTTGTTTTATTTGTAAATGACTCTTGTTATATACAATATTAGTGTTTACTAGAAATTATATTTTAATATATTAATATTTTTCTAATTCTAAATTTTTTTTCTAATTTTGCAGGTAATTTACAAAAAACTTAATTCTGGATTCAAATTATCATTGTATGTGTGTAAGTGAAGTTATTTATTTTAGTTTAGGTTTCAATTAAATTTATTGTAATTAATTTTTCTAAGTCAAATTCATTACTATTATAACAAATTATGATAATTGAATTAATTTGACAATCAAATTGTGAAAAAAATGAATGCCTGAAATACATGTGCAGATGTATCGCAGCAAAAATAAATTAAAATGTATGGTTTTATATTGAACCAATTACATGTAATTCTGAACGCAGTGCGTTTTGATGCAAGATATCTATATTTCTAATTTTTGCTGCGCAGCGGCAAGGCTACCAACACGAAAGATTGTAAAAATTGTCATTTTACTCATACTAATAAGACAATAATGACAAACGTCATAAAATTTGTTTAATATTTACATATTTATTATTGTTTTTTGTGGTAAATAGGTTATAACCAATTTTGTAAAAATTTATTTTAAATTAGTTAATGGAAGAAAAACTAATTAATTTGAAATGAATGAAAATTTCCCTAGTCCATAGTCTAGATTTTATTTCTTTTTTGTTACAATATTCATCATAAATTTTTAAAATATTTAGATATGATATTTAGCATTAATTTATTTATATAATTATATTTTGTTACAATCATGGTAGTGACAGATAACATAATATGTGATTAAAATTTTTTTTAAAAATTATTAAATAAAAATTTTATTAAACACTTTTAATAACTTTTAACTTTTTTCAAAAATTATTTTATTTTGTATTTTATTATTATACAAACAAATTGTATGTGTATATCTAATTGGCGGCAATTATCTACTTTCAAAACAAAACAATTTTTGACAGATAAAATATGCATATGTGTCTGGTACGCAGTTATTCATGTATATCTGTATGCAGCGATGAATGAGAATTCTGCACATGTATTTCCGACTTGAAATTAATTTTATTTTTTATGAATCTTTTAGTTCAAATAAGATTATTAAATCAAATAGCAATGTGTACTAGTCACCGATTTATAATATACCGTTTATACAAGTTAGATTTCCATTCAGATTAAAATTTCCACTTAGATTAAAATCCAACATTGTTTTGAAATTGACAACATATTTTAATAAATTTAAAATTTTGAAACAAAATAGTTTTATAATTCAATTAAGAAATTTGTATATAGGTGGTTGGAACCACGGAGATTTCGATGTCTATTAATGTCTACTCTAGTGTTCTTTGTCCGTTTAACTTTACTATATGTACTAAAATTTTCACGTAAACATCAAAATGTTATGTTAAAATATTGTACAATAATAATTAAAGTTCTATTTTAATTTTTTTTTTTTTTCATTTTTTATTAATTGTTTCATCGCCTGATTGGCATTATTGAAACATTATATACAGTCGAGTTCAAATTTAATTCTTATTTCACAATAAATTCAAGGTAACATTTATAGTAAAATTAATGTACATAATATGTATACAGAATTAAGTATACTACTGTTTATAAAATTGAAAATGACTACAAAAATTTGATAAGATTCACAAATAAAATAAAAATAAAATTTATAAAACTTTATAGTTAAATCCATAATTACAAAATTTAAAAATTTAGATATATAATCAAAATTAAATAAAATAAAATAACCATTAAATTTACTAAAAAAACGTTAAAGATACAATTCAAATAATAACATACAATTTAAGTAATAAAATCCAAATAACCGGACTCCAATAAATATTGTTTTTTTTTAATTAAAGTATGTTTTTCTGTTGTGTATAGCTTTCTTTAAGATAATTCAAGTTGAAAATTATTTAAAAAAATTACAAAAAATCATTCACCAAATCTGTTTTATTAAAAAATCCTATTCTTACATCAAAATCAGACCCAAATTTGTTCATATTTAATTGTATAACAATCAAAGCAATGACGTATATCGAACTCGCAGTTATTATTTTGTTTTTGGTATTTTTTTTTCAACCTTCTTGGCTTCATAAAATATTGCATTCCAACGGTTCAATAAAATTTATTTTCCATTTATTTACTATATTTCTTACTACTGAAACACCTTCTAAATTTAAAATGAATGTATTATATTAAGTATAAAATTTAAATAACAAAATAATCATAAATTTTACCATTTTCTAATTGAATTAATTACAATTAAATAGCAATTTACATAAATTACATAATTTTTGTAGTAATTCACAAGCGATCATTAAATAAGTAATTAATGAGTGAAATTTTTCGGAATAATATTATAAAGTATGTGATTAATTATTGGTAATAATTGGTAATGATTAAGAACGTTGTTGCCAATGATATTCCAATATAGAAATTAATGCAAGAAAAATATATTTAAATTTAGTTTTTTGTTTGTAGTAAAATTTTTAAATTAAAAAGAAAGAAAAACGCATAATTATTTTTATTTTACTAAAATCTTTATTTGTCTATTTTACAAATATTGATATTTTGGCAATAATATGTAATTACGCCAATACACTGAAGAAGGCAACATACGTGAGGAGAAAAATATTAAAATGTTTAAAATAGAAAAATTTTATAAAAAAAAAAAAAGAAATTCTAAGTATGTTTCAAAGTTTAATTAATATTTTGATTGATTTCGGTTGTTACACCATCATCGGAAGACTAATGCAAAAACCGAAATCAATTAATATTTTAATTAAAACTTAGTGAAGCATATAAGTACATAGATTTTCTAATCTTTATTATTTAAAAGTGTTTCCTACTCAGCCTACATACACCTCGATAAAATACTTTATTTTGTTACATAATCAGCATATCTAAATTAATGAAAGAGTGTTTCGTCTATTTAAGATTACTGAATGTTGTCAGTATAGGTATTGTAGTATTAGAATCTCTAGACAACTCCTAATTTTGAACTTGAAACCGATTGTATAACTTTTTTTGTAAATTGGGGAGGTTATAAGTAATCTCTTAAGATCTATTGTACTTTTAACTTTATAACAATATCATAAAAATCATCTGGGAGTTATAAAAATCGATTAAAATTCAATTCCGTAAATTCTGTTACTATAATTCTGGTCTGAAATAAATTTTATTTATTTATTCAAAACTAGTAAAATCTATATAGAAATTGATTAATTTCTTAATTCTTTTCTACATGGCAGATTTAAAGATTAGGGGTGGAAGGACGAAATTTGTTTCAAACATGTTGTTTCGCTAATAGTCAAAAATGGCAGCATGAATATTTGTAACGTTTTTTTTTCTTTTGTTTCGCTTATTTTTGGTAGCACGAATTTGTTGAAAACGCTATTTTTTGGCGTTTGAACCAAAATATATTGGTGATAGTAAAAAAGTTGACGCTAAAAAATTTGTTTGTGAAATACTTAAGGAAAAAGGAACTTTATAAGTAAGTTAGAGTATTTTAAATAAATTAAAGTGAAGTTTTTATAAAAATAGTCAAAATTTTGCTGAATTTTTTTTTAAAAATAAACAATTTTAGGTTTTTAATCAAAATTATATTTTTTGATGAAAGTTCTTCGGATGAGGAAAATATTAATGTTAACCAAATAATAGAACGAAGGATATTAAGGGATAAAAGCAATATTTTTAAGTTACCAAGAAAAGAGTACTGACCCTTAATTTCACTTTCAACACTTTAGTAAAAAACAATTTTTATTTTAGGTTTGTAAAGAATTTTAGGCTGAGTAAGAAAGCATTTAAATTCGTTTTGGAAAGTGTAAAATTTGAAAAGAAAAGCATTAGAGGAGTTCTGTTAATATTACAGCTGAAACAAAATTTCGTGCTTCCACTCCTAATTCCAATTGTAGTTCCAATACATTCTCAAAAGAAATTACTTTAAATTTTTAAATCCTGGATTTTGAAAACCTGGATTTAGAGAAATGGTCCTAATTTCATTATTTTGCATTTATTTAGGATATTTACATAAGTTTTTGACTATCACAGGCGCCTCCTCGATTTATAGCGCACTATTTAGAATGGATTTGAATATATCCGGACATTGGGCTCTAGTTTAGCTATTTAATAAAATAAATTTTACCAAACCATTATATTTTTTTACATTTTTGAAATATATTTTAACCTATATTATCAATATACTGGTTTTACGAGATAATTTAGGAAATTTCGAAGTAGTTAGTTAGTGTCTCAGAGTATACATTTTATTATTAAATCTCCAATAGCAAATTTATTCAAAAAAAAAAAAAAAAAAACAAAAAAAATTATAAAAAGCGAATCAAAAACGGATGGAAAGAAATATGCACAAGCCTTAACTACACCACTTGTCCAACTGAAATCTGATATATGAAAGTTAACCATATTATATAAACTAGTCATTGCTTGCATTCTAGACTATTGGTAGACATAAAATTTAACATAAATTTAAAAGTAAATAAATAACAAAAAAAAAAAATTACTTTGGCCGATTTATCATCTGGTTTTTGTTTTATGCACCAATAAAGATAATAAAATTAAAAGAAATAAAAATGAATATACTGAAACGGGTGCTCTATATAAGCACGTTTTTAAATATAAATAGATTGGAAACGTCAAATAGATCAAAAGTAAATTTTTTTTTTTAGCTTTGCCACAAAAATTCTCTTGCCTCCACTTAAATTGTGTTGCATTTTTAAAAATTGATTTGTCATTTTGCCAATAAATTTTTATTATTGTTGTTGTTATTTTTTGTGCATTTTATTATTTGACTTTGTACTAAATTTGATGTTTTATTTTTAACCTTTGTTTTTTTTTTTTTTTTTTTTTTTTGTTTTTGGGTGTATTTTAAAATGACGTAATGAAACAATTTATTATTAAATTAAAAACAAAAAATCAACAGAACTGACTGCAGTAACAATAATAATAGAATATAAAAATTTATTGATTTAAAATCAGTGCACAAAAAAAAAAAACAAGTATACCCAAATATAAATTTTTTTTTGAAAACTTATTGGAATTTCAAATATGTATGGATTTTTAATTAGTTCTTGGTTAAATTTATATTAAATTTCCTGTCACAAAATTCAAGTATTTTGAAAGACACAAACAAATGATTGTTTTAAGTTGTGTTAGTGTTAAAAAAGCAAAAATGTATAAGGATAATTAAAGAAATGTGATGAAATACGGATTAAAAGTGTGAATAAAAATTTAGAACTGAAATATACAATGTGAATTCTGAGTTAGTAAATTCTTGATAAATCTGATTTATGTATTTCTTTTTAAATTTTTGATGTTATTTTTAATTTATCAAATTTTTGATGTTATTCTTCTTGGAAATTTAGACATTCTACTGATGGGCATCTAAATATGAATTGTTTTATGATTAATGACGAAATATGATTATTTAACTTTCCTGTAAATTTTAACTATTTTGTTGGTCTTCCATCAAGACATTATAATGTTTTAAGGTAGCAAGATCATCAATACGTTTCGAGGTTGCCTGATATCGATGTAGCCCATTTTCAGAAGTAAATGAGTACTGATTTATGGTACTAAATTTTTTGCTAAGTTGATACTTGACGATAATGCTATGACTACGCTTTTTTTTTAGTTTACCTTATACTGTTACCTTTTATCTTTATAGGATATCAAAAAGCACTAAAATAAATTTTAAAATTAATAACACTTTGAATATTTGAATTATTGGTGATACTGTAGTTGATTTATTTAGTTTGGAAATTTTCAGTAATGTTAAAATAAACAAGTTTAAATATTTGAAACGTTCTCTGTAAACAACATTAACATTAGATCACCTCTGCAAATTATTGGATATAGTATTCGTTTATGCGATTGCAACATTGTAAATACGTAAAATAAATTCTCAATTATTGGAAGTTAACATTAGGTTTATTACCTAATCAGTGAACAAAATGATAATTATGAAATTTTTAATTTCCCAGGCATTTTTATTCAAAATTGATGCATATTTTTAGGAACCAGAAACCAACCTGAAACTCAGTCAAAAAAATTTTACTTTATCAATATAACTATTATTTGTTCTCTCCTTTTTTCTTTGGGCTTTCAATACCACTAGAGACCTGCGGCACCTTCGCGCATTCTACATCGTGATGCCGACAAAGTACCTGCTGTAGTAAGGCTAATCAGACTTATTTGATTTTTTTACAAAAGTTTTTATAAATAATTTCGATGCCTGGAGCGTATTCAGGACAAAAACCATTGCCGTTAATTTAAAATTCTACAGTTAGAACTCTTGAAAGAATTCAAACCAAATATGTACGACTTTCCAATTAAAAAAATTATAACAAACTTTCAACACAAAAATCTATGATTTTAATAATTTTTTTTTAATTTAACAAAAATGTAGGTGCATTATACATATATACATGAACACATATGTATGTATTTCTGCTACATTAATACTTAATACTCTACAATAATACTCTAGAAAAATTAAAATATGAATTTTTTCTGAATTTTTGCTTCAATTTTTCTAATGTTGCTAAAATTTTGATTTATTTTTAAACATTGCTTGCAATGATTGCACAGTGATACAGTTTAGTTTTAGGGGATCTTTAGTTTTATTGTTATTAAGTTGCAAAATTTTAATATTAAAACATTTTTTTAATTATGTAGGGGGCTGTCGTCCCCAAACCCACGCTCCATATTACTGAAAACCGAATTTAGCTGACGACATGAAAAAAAAAACTATTGTTAAACTATTTTGTAAAATCCAGACTAACTAATTTTATTTCATACATACTTAAAATGAGAGAGTCACCGTCCTCAAATCCTAGATTAGTAGGTAAATATATAATATTGAATGAATTGTTTGGTATGATATTGGTATATAATATATATATACATAAATGAATACATAATTTGTATGCTTGGATTTATAGGAACTAAACGATTTCGTGTTTTGTTGAAATGATTGAGAATAGAATAATAATTAAAAATTACTTTTTTTTACTAAAAAAATATTTTTCCTTGTTTATAAAAATTAATATTATAAATTTTATAATATAATAACAAAAAAAAATATTGTTTTAATAAAGAAAAAAAAATAATTTTTTAATACAGAACTTACACAAAATCCGCAATATTAAAATGACGCCTTAACCAACTGAACTAATAATCAATTAAAATTATTTGATCAAAATGCAAACATAAAATAAAAATTTATTTTTATCCACACAAAATACAATAATATAAAATAAGTATCTGTACCCAAATGGGATATGTACAATACAAAGGCATACAATCAGAGTACTCGTAAAAAGGAAATTGTATATATATATAAGATGAATATTCAGAGACTGCGTATTCTACTCTAATATTATTATTGTGTGTCGTGTAAACCAATGCATGAAGGCTTCTTGACAGCAATTTATATAAATAGTATTAGATATTAGATTAGATTATCAGCCATTAGCTTTAATTCGAATTGAATTTGCGTTCACAATTTAATCTGTTAAAATGGATTTTAGCTGGGAGAGATTTTATGTGTGATAATATTTTGTTTGATTTAAAGAAGGAGATAACATGAAATGACTTTATTTTATATTAGAATTCAACGCGTACGACAAGAACAGTAAATGCCATTTACTGAAGATATTTATTCCTGATATTGGAATATATTTTACACTATAGCTTGGGATATTATACTTTGATGGAGTAAATTTTTTAAAATATCAGAGATAATTTCTTTATACCGACAGCACTTTTTCAACTATTGTTATAGTAAATGTATATATATATAAAAGTAAAATAATTTTTTCCAACATATAATTTTGACTGTTTGAAAGGTTTATTTGTGTCTAAATAAATTCTTTGCAGCAATCTATTTTTTTTTTATGCAAAAATGCAATAAGCTGTATCCCGCTTTTGAGCCAACGAAATACTATCATACTTAATATGTTTATTAGCTAAAACCCACCTTTATTTATTTTTATTTTTTTTTGAGACATTCAGTATAGTTTGTATGACATTTTTTATGCAGGTAAATTGCACTGACCAGCGGATTTAATAGTCCAGTGGTCACCCATCCATTGTATTTCGTGGCGCTCATTTGATTGTTCCTATTATCTACTGGGTAGCTGCAAGATGATTGGACGCTCAAGGCCACTTACATCACTTGTAGCCGACAAGCTGCTTGCTAGTCTGTTTCGATGTTCAGCTAATCTTATCTTGTAATTCCCGCTTATGCTTCTAATCTACTCCTTAATGGTTCTCTCCTGCAAATCACGATGTATGACATTATTATTGACAAACCAAGGCGCGCCAACAATCAATCTTAATAGTTTTGACTGGAAACGCTGTAATATTGCAATATTTGAGTTGCTGGCTACTGCTCCCCACAGTTGAATTCCGTAGGCCCATATCGGTTTCAAGACAGCTTTATAAATCAGCAGCTTGTTTTCCAGTGAAAACGGCAAGTTGCGGCCAATCATTTAATACAATTGCTTCAAGCCCAGTTGCTTTCTTTTGTTATGGATATGGATTATGGATGTGCATGCCCAAATACTTTACAACCTCTTTTTGAGGTACTATTTCGTTATTAAGTACAACCACCGGACAAGTTTTTCTCTTTACTGTAAATGTAATATTTGTTGATTTAGCTCCATTCGCTCTGATTCTTCACTTTCTTCAAAGCCATTATGCTCTGTTGCAGAATCTCTGAAGCATGCAGCGGGTTACTATGTGAGGCCAGTATGGCCGTATCACCAGCGAAAGTGGCAGTGGTTGTTTTATTTGTTGTTGATAAGTCTGCAGTGGAAAGGAGATATAAAACAGGACCTAACACGCCGCCCTGTGGTACACCTGACATAATTTCATTAATTGGTGTATAGGCCTTGTATAGACCTTGACGCTTCACCAAAAGTGCCTCACCTTTAATGAAAAAATATTTTTGAATTTGTTCAACAAGCGACTCTGTTTTCATCTTTTTGTAACATCTTTTTTTTATGTGACATCTCACATCTCGCAATAAGTATGCTTATAATTATTAATTTGAGATTTTTAATTTATTAATCAGATTTTTGTTTTTAGTAATACTTTAAATATAATAATTTAATTGTTGTCAAATTTTCTTTAACTAAAACTGTATTTTATTCTTGTCAATTATTAATGACAGGGCACTTGACAACAATTCAGTTATTAATTTGTAGTTTAGTGGATGATATCTATTGTTGTAAATAATACAAATAAATAAATTTTTAATACGTTATTATAATTCTAGTTAATTTTGATAACTTAATAAGTATCATGTAACTCTCATAGAGAAATTGTTATCTCTAAATAATCTCTCAGGAGAAGGCTATTATATTATTGTATATTAATGTCTAATAAAAATAATAAACTACGGTATTAACTGGTTGTTCTGTTACACATAAACTATATACTTACAATTAAAATTAATTAAATTTTAATGAATAAATCACTTACAAAATTAATTGATGAAATACAAAAAAAAAAAAAAAAACAAAAAAAAAACAAAAAAAATTAATTTCCAAATTAAAAAGAAAAAAACAATGACATTAGAAAATTTATTCAAGGTAAACTAGTATTTACCTATAAATAATACATGCTGTCATTAATTCATTTTCTTAATTCTTTTTTTTTTTGTTTTATATTGTTTTTGATATAGTTTACTTTTTTTAATTTCTATTTTTATACTTCCATATACACAATTACAATTACAACCAAAAACAAAATACAAATTTATTTTAATCAAAAAAGAAAAAAAAAACACCTATCTAGGTGTTTTCTATTATTTTCAGTTTACTTTGAAATATCCACACTATATAAGTGCCTTTGTGTTACTGTATATTAGTGTAATAATCCAAACTCATATTAATTAGTTTTTGTTTTTTTTTCAATATTCTTTGAATTCCACTAAAAATATATCCTTTTTAATAGTTTCATTTGCGTCATCTATCAGACACATAAATGGGAAAATTTAACTGTTTTTTTTTAAAGACTAACAATTCAAAAGGGGAAAACACCATCAGAAGGAAAAATTAACCACTAATTTACACAATTTCAGGATCATAAGGCAATTGCGAATGTAATTAAAAAATTAAGGAAATTGTAACTGTCTGCAGAGAATTGAAACGTGAAAATTTTAATTCAAAAGAACTTATATAAAATTTTTGCATTTAAGAATTAGTGCGTATTTAATACAGGGTATCTAGTAAATGATCAGATCATTCTGATCAATATAATAACATGATCTAATTTTATATTTAATGCAATTTGATATGCAATGTGATAAAATACATATATCAATTATGGTTTTTGTTACTTGATTACAAATATTTTTGTTTTTATGACTTAATGTAAAGAGTATATAAAATGTATGAACAAAATGTTGAAACAAATGTTTTGCTTGAAATGGAACATGTCAGATCGATAAGATTATTTTGTAGACTATGAGTCTTAGAAACATATTTTGTGTTAATATAGTATTTACTGGTGTATAGGCACACTAAGTTGAATGTCGGTATATCTAAAATTATATTTTAATGACTCGATGGAATGCTTCAGTAATCAGAGTAACACATTTTTAATTCTTTATACACCCCTTAAAAGGAGGTAAGTTTAACCGAAGCTACTAACATTTTATTTATTTTAGATTCATCCAACAGGAAGATTAACACACAAATCATTTTTTCTCTCATTACATCATAGTTCGTGATGGTGTTAAAATTGCGTTCTATAAAAAATTAAGTCTCTTTTAACAAATACTCAACCCGTTTTATATTTAAATTATCTGATGTTTTGAGAATACTACACAAACGACTGGAAGTTATAACATTTTGTTATTTTTTTTTCGACGATAAGAAGCTTTGAACACGACCTTTTCAGATCTGTTGTACTTTCCTGATGGATGGCTTTAAATTGCAGGTATATGTCCGTGGCGAACGGTATTATAAGCGTAATTTCAATTTCTATACCTGTAAATATGTATAATGTGTATACCTGGAAATATATATATATATATCTTTTGCGAGCTATGACATTGGATTCAAATAGAAGGATTTCTCTTGTTCTGAATAGAATCTGTATCTGTCTATGTTGGACGTGCCAATCTTGAATTTTTTTTCAAACTTAAATATTTTGAAGTTATATTTGTATATTGCATCTGTATATTGCATTTATTGAAAGGATCATTATAGATCTACTCTCTTTGATTCTGATATGGTTAAGATTCCTGGTTTTAGACTCTATAGCTGTGTAGCGAGCTAAACTGAATGGATTTGGCAATTTGATTCGTGGTGGTGGTGTCGCGATGTATATCAAATGTGGTCTTCCTGTTAGAGTGTTATGCAATTCTGGTGAATGTGATGATATTGAATTTATTCTAGCTGAATTCAAAGTTAGTGGTAGTACAATAATTTTGGGAACAACTTATTTTGCACATCCGGCTGCATATAAACTTGATCCATTCAATAAGACTTTGGATAAATTCTGTAGTAATTTTGAAAATATAGTAATTGGTGGTGATTTTAATATTAATATTCTTGATAACAGCAATGTTTTGAGAAAAATACTTCAGCAGAAAATTAGGAATTATTGTCTTAGTGTAATCAATAATACAATTCCAAATCGTTTCGATAGAAGTCGTAATTCTCTACTTGATCTATTTTTAATCTCTACTGAACATACGAATAAAGTTGAAAAATTTGCTCAAATATCGCTACCTGGATTATCTGATCATGACTTGATATAATGTTCATATAAAATTAATGTTGATTTGCATGCTAAAAGACTCACTTATAGAGATTATAAAAACTTAAATATGGATTATTTACTTAACAGAACGTCTCAGCTTGACTGGGCGCATTTGTATTTCCTATATAGTTGAGCTAAAATGTGGTGTACCTCAAGGGTCCCTATTAGGACCATTATTGTTTAGTTTGTTTGTTTATGACATGCCACTATGTTTGTCTGAGTCAAAATGCAGATTGTATTCTGATGATACCCAAATATTTATTAGTGGACCTATTACCAATATCATTACTTACATTGCTAAAATTAACGACGATCTTGATGCTATTTTTTTTTTGGACTAAAAATAATGGGCTAAAGTTAAATGCATCTAAATCGCAAGCAATGATTGTTTATTCTAGGGAAGAGTTGATACATCTCTATTACCCCAAATTAAAGTGAATAAATTAGCAATTCAATATGTCACTAAAGCTAAAAATTTAGAAGTGATTTTTAATAATACCCTAACGTTAAATGACCACATTGATAGAATATGCAAAAAAGTCTACTGTATTTTAAGAAAATTGTTGAAATATTCTTATGTTCTAAATGAATGGTTAAAACGTAAACTCGTCCTAAGCTTTATTAATTCCACATTTCACATACTGTGATACTGTTTACTCTGGTATGTCTGCTAGTGAATTTCACCGGCTGCAACTAATTTTTAATGCTTACACTCGTTTTGTCACAAACCGGCGCAAACATGATCACATTAGTGATGTTTCCAACGTAATACTAGGTGCCACACTAAGCAACTTTTTGAAAGCAAGGTATATTGTTGTCATGAAAAAAATCTTGTTAAATCTTATGCCATTATACCTTTCTGAAAAGTTCCGTACTGGTATAGATCAACAAGAAATATGAATTCAATAGTTCCGCGTGAGATTAAGACACCTATCGTATTTTGTTAGAACTACTATTCTTTGGAACTCCATACCGAACTACATTCTGCGCATTAATAACATTAAAAAGTTTACTGAGCTCAGCAGTGAGTATTTTAGAAATCATGATTAGAGGTATGCAAATGTATTATTTCAGTTCAACAGGCATATATTGGTGGAATAGGTCCTACTTACATTATTCTCTTTAGACATGCCATTTCCAGTACGTTCCATGCTAGTTCTGGTGTCCCGTAAGGCAGTCATCTGGGTTCATTAATTTTCACCATTTCCGTCAACGATTTACCCTCGTTAATTAAAAACAACAGCGTTATAATTTATGCGGATGATATGAAAATATTTAAGGAAGTTGTCACATCAAATGACACAGTGTTGCTTCAAAAGGACTTGAATACCTTCATGAAATGGTGCATAGTTAACAATTTAAAACTAAACATCGACAAATTTAATGTTAATTCTTTTACTCGTCGCTTAACACCAATTGCTGCTAGCTACACCTTCAGCGATAGTGTTATTAAAAGAGTACCCCACTTTAAGGACCTGGGAGTAAAGTTTGACGAGAAACTGTCTTTCAATGAGCACATCAACGCAATTATTAATAAAGCTAATTCTATGTTGGGTTTCATTAAGAGATGGGCTAGGGAATTCGACGATCCATATGTTACCAGATCATTGTTGTATGCCAGTCAAGTGTGTTCACCACACTATAATATTCATATTGATAGAATTGAGGCAATTCAGAAATTTTTTTTGAGGTATGCGTTACGTAGACTGCCATGGGCTAACCCTCTTATTCTACCCCCTTATAAAAACCGCCTAAAGTTACTTAACTTAATCTCTTTGGAATCTAGAAGAGATATTTCAGATATTTTCTTCATACTACAAGTTATGAAAGACGAAATCTATTTACAGTACATTAAAAGTATGGTGAATGCCCATGTCAATACTAGTACTTATCATCGAACAAATTACGGGAAATTTGAACCCATTAATAGGATGTTTATGTTATGCAATAAATATAAAAGCTACATTGATCTTTCATTAAGTGGAAGTCAAATTAAAAAGGATTTATTGCTACAATTCTCTTGGAATTGAATATTTGAGTTCGAGCTTTAATAGAACAAATATATGGTTACAAAAAAAAAAAAAAAACACATTTTCTTATCATCATACCTAATAACCATTTTCTAGTTCATACATAGTTCATACATAGTTCTAGTTTTCCAATTTCCTTCTATTTTTCTTTTAAATTGTAGAGTACTTTAGTTTAGAATAATTTTGTTAAATATTAATTACTTTTCTTTTATTTTTTTATTATTTTTTATTTTTTTTAGTTTAAGACCTAATTGTAATCTGTTTGATCTAAACAAGAAATAAATAAATAAATAAACATGTATTATATATTAAGTATGTAAATTTCTGGATATAGCATTGTTTTTTTTTTATAACTCTATATATGTAATATATATATATATGTTTTATTTTTATTAATTTAGTAATTTAATCTAGTTATAGTTTAAGCACTTTATATTTTTACATTTTAACATTTTTCAATGTTATTTTCTAATATGTTTAGTTTTGTTAGTTTTAAATTATGAATTCTAGTTACATGCTTAAAAGACTAATCGTCTTATTATGTAGCAGAATAAATGAAATAAAAACAATTTAATCATCGGTTATAATGTTAAGTTTGAAAAAGGCTTTAGACTGTAATAGTTCTGGGTAACTATACGATATTACTTTCTTTGATTTTTCATTCACAATGATGTAGGTAAGCGTTTCAGCGAGCAATGCTTGTCTAAAAATTGACAAATGTAACTATAATTTACATATTATACAGATAAAACATCAAAATATCTAAATTTGAACAAGTTCTTTTAACTATTTTATCTTAACACTGAATTGAATTTATATTAGAGAAAAATTATTATGAAACTAAAAAGAAAAGTCAGTGTTTTAACCACTATACATACAACAAATATGTATGTATATCCCTAGGTGATTAATAAAAAGTTATAATAATAAAAAGTGTCTGCCTACCGGAACATTAAATATAAGAATATTAATTTCATTTCTATTGTATCTATACATACATACATATATATAACAGTAGAGACTTCTGAAAGGCGATGAATTTGAAAAGTAATAATAAATTAATCATGATTACATTTTATGCTAATATTCATTAGAAGAAAAAAAAAACCAGCCAAACAGAAAAATTAAATTTTTGAATTTTCTTTTACTGAATTGTTTTTTTTTTTTTTTTCTTTTTCTTTTGTGGCTTATATAAGGATTTTTCTTTTTCCATTAATTTGGATTTTAATTTTTGTTTTTATTAGTTTTTTTTTTGTTCTTTTTTTATTATTTTGAAGGTTTTGAAGGTAAATAAAATGATTTCAGTTACATTCAAAATTTGTTTTTTATATGCGGCATTTTTCTCATTTGGGATTCAAAAAATAAAAAAAATTATCATAAAAAGAAAATGTAAATTAATGTTGAAAAAAAAAGAATAGATTTTCGCCCTGAATTTATTTTCTCCAAAAAAATTAAGAATTTTATTGGAAGGTGGGTTTGCGCAGTCTAATTTAAGCAAATTATTCAGATGATTTCATAAAAAATACTGTACTAAAAATGTTTGTTTCATTATATTGTGACAATGCAAAATTAACTGTACTATATACAAACAAACATATGCACATATATTAAGTATTTATTAGATTCATTTAATATTAACAATCACATGTCGACTATAGTTTATCAACTTCTTTCCCATAATATGTAAGTATGTGGTAGTTAGGTAGTAAAATACATCAACTCGCTTGGAATATTATTGTATTTTTTTTTACAAATGTGTACTTATTAGAAAGACAAGCTATACCGAGCGGGACTATTTAAAAAAAAATAAATAAAGATGGTGAGAAGTACGAAGTAAGCTATAATTCTATTGCAGAAAAATTTATTTTGAACTCTCTTTCAATAATTAATAAAAAAGTACGAATTTAGTTTACAGTATATTACAATTTTTGATGTTGAAAATTGATTTTTCAATGTTCTTGTGAATGACTTTTATCGCACGATTGAAATTTAATCGTACACGAAATAAATGATAGAATATCTTTTGAACATTTCGAACATACAAGGTAACAGTGATCTCACTATTTCTCATAACAGACTCACATTTCGTTTTCGAAAAGCAATAAAATAGGGTAAAAAAACGCCACCTGATTCCACATCAAAAAGTCATTTTTTGACCGTATAATAGTATCTTGTGAATTACATAACGATTGTTCTTAGCCAAACTTACCAATTTTGCTAATTAGGCTTACCCCAGGGTGAGAAAAAGGTTGTCAAAGTAAAAAAAATTAACATCAACTCCCTGCTTCTTAACACCCGATCTACATAAATTCTTTATTGTACATAAATTTTCAATTTCAGTTTCTGTGTTAACTGAAATTAATACGACAAAAAAAAAAATGGTTGGGTTAGGGTGACATTTCATTAATTTATTGGTAGTTCGTTGGAATTAAACTTAGATATTATAATAATTTATTAGTTACCTATACTCAGCATCACCAAACTACAAATTAAATACCAAATTTTTGTCTAAAAATTATATATGAATTGATCATAAAATTGGCTTTTTATATTCTGTTATCTGAACGTATTACGTCTCAGATTTAGTTTTTCATAATTTATGTGTAGATAAACACTTTTAAATAGTTTTTGTACAATAATATATGGACTCTCGTATATAATGTGTACCTCAATTTTGGGTTGTAAATTGTAAAAATAAATATTTTCGTTTTTGCGGGTAAACGCAGAGTGAGTTAATACTGTCGTAAGTTCTCTGGAAGCTCTAACAATATTGCATTGTCAAAAATTTAATAGTGTTCACATAAATCTATATATCTTGGCAAAAATTTTATATTTCATTAAATTTTAGTTACTGACAAGAACATAAAAAAAAATATATATTATATACTATATACGAGCCCAACATCATTGAAGCTCGTACGGCTGCTTAAATGTAAAAAAAAAAACGCTATTAAAAATTATTGAAGTTAATATAAAAGCCAAGTGTATAAATTTCTCCAGATATTTTGGTATGTGGTATAAAAATTACAATATTAAGCATTTCAAATCATACTAAAACAATAATTCATCCAAAATATTAATTAATAAAATACATATTAATTTATAAGAACAAAACATTAATTAATTTAAAATTGTACGATTTAATTTTGATTTATTTAAGTTCATACGATGTACATTAGTACTGTGTAACCATGACTTTAAAATTAAATAAATATTAAAACTCTAGGTATGTTTCACAGTTTTATTAAATACCTTAATCGATTTCGGTTATTACACCAACATCAGAAGACTACTGATGGTGTAATGACTGTACTGATTTTACTTTAAATAAAACACTCCCTCAATTTATTTTGTAAAGATTGGTATAACTTTTGGCATTCCTCTGATGTTATTTCAGATCAAATGTGCGTCAATCGTTGCTTTAATTCATCTTTTGTCCGTAAGCTTAGAACACCTTCATTTTGTGCCCATTATGTTTCACATATTTTCTCTTGGTCCGGACTCTTGGTCATCACTTTACATTAATTTTGTTTCAAGCAATCCATTTTTGAATACTTTTTTAATTTAATCATCCGTGCGAACTCTAATAACGTTGGGCTCGTATATAATTATCCTAGGCAACAAATCTGTTCTATATAGTGAACGTAATCAATATGATTAATAACCATTGACAATATTTGTTATAAATTTTTATTCTAAAGCCTCTAACAACAAATTAAAACGATGATAAAAGACTATTCTCAAATTATAAGCTGTCCTATTGATGTTGTTTGTGGGTCTGACTTAAATATTGCTAATAGATAATTTTGCTTATGATAACCATTATGCATATATATATATATATTTTAAAATAATAAAATTTAGCGCACAAAACTAATTTGGAAGAGAATTTGTTTTTTAGAACATTTTTTTACCATTCCTATAATTTCATATTAAAATTTTATGTCTTACTGCAGTAAAATTTTAAACAATAATTTTTACGCATTAATTTTACGTATGTATCTGCAATTCGTGAAGGCTCGAGCGTTGTTATTGAAATACCACAAATATTTTTTCAAATAATATGGTAATGTTAAACCGTCAGCTTAAATATATATAATAAAATTTATATATATATATATATATATATTTTAATAAAAAATTATAATTTATTTTAATTTAAAATTTAAAGAGGTGTAAGTAAGCACAAGATTGGGGTGAACTAATGAAAATAGATACAAAGATTTTCCTTATTCAATATTTTTTTCTTTCTTAACCTATATAATTGTAATTTATCGGGAATGGAAGAAGTTCTTTTTTTTAATATATTCTGATAAAAATATGTAAAAGTTGAAAATGATGAAACGTACTTTACTTTTAAGTATATAGTATTAAAGTACATTAGATATTAAGTATAAGAAGCCTATATATAATAATTTCCATTATAGTCTTTCATATAACATATACATTATACATAGCTGTACAGAGGTATATATGAAATTCAAAATCATAAAAATCTGATATTTGTTTTAAATCACTCTCATAATATGTATCATTAAATTTGGAAGGAGGTTGTCGGTTGAAGAACGAAGGTATTATTCCGTATCTGAGTCATCCAATTTTTTTTTTTTTTTTTTTGTTTTATATTGTTTTCTCTTTAGTATGGTTGTTCATTTGTTTCTCACAGGTAATAAAATTAGTTAAGAGAAAATGTGGTAACATTTACGACAAGGAGATATCAGTAATTTTAATTTTTGTTACTCTGGGTTGTTCTGAAATTTTGAATTTTCTTTTAAAATGGTTCAGAGCTCCTTACAAGTTTCAGACAAAAAAAATAAAGAAAATTTATTAACTTAAGAACATATTTTTTATGTAAATATCTACATATTTAAATCTAAATTTAGATGTATATATATATTATATATATATATATATAGATATTTCATTATGAAATTGAAGGAAGATTTCGTATTAAAATTAAAATTACGTTACAAAAGTAAAAGCGAAAAAAAAAAAACATAAAAAAAGCGGAGAGAGATAGCGTAGTTATATATATATATATAATATATATAAATATATATATATAAGTAGTAAAAATTAATGCGTGAATATTTAATGTTAATGTTCCCCTAACATAAAGTAGACTTTAAAATTAAATTAAAATCTACTTAATTTTCCTAACAAAAAAATAATTCAAAATTAATTTTTTTTTTATTTGTATATCAAATAAATCAACTCATAAGGGAATCCTGAAGCTTTCAATTTTAATATTGAAAGTTATCCTTATATTATAGAAATTATATTTAGAATTAATGTTGTTCAAAAATTTTCGTATTAAAAAAAAAAAAACACAAAAAAAAAATTTTGATATAGGTAAAAAATTTATAAGATATACAATTGTGTATTGTGTCAATTACAAATTGGCAGTAAAATATCGTTTTTTGCTTAAGTATTTTTTTATGTATATGTATATGTATGTGTGTAGATAGATATCTAGTCCTTTAAACTATTTTTATCGTATTTTAGTATGTTTTTAAAATTCTAATAAGTTTTTTAAAATGAATTTTAAAATTTTATCTGTAAATACTACATAAAAGAAAGATTAAACTATAAAGAATTTAAATTTTGAATTAAAATGTCAATCAGTGACATTTTAATATACTAAAATTAATTCTAAAATATTCTAAAAATAATTTTATTACATACTTATTTTGTATATATACTTTTTTCCATTCAAATTCAACATATTTTCAAACAATTTGTTTGAAGAAATGTTGAATTCGATTAAAAAAATTTTGAATTTGAATGAAAAACGGTATAGTAAAAACAATTACTAAATACGTAGATGCATAAATATAGGCTACATTATGACAGAAAACGATAAAATATTGTACTGCTGACTGAAAATACAAGAATTTAAAGAATTATGCTCAATTGAAATAAAAAATAAAAAATAAAACTTTAAAACATTTAAGTAAATTTAATTAGTATGTAAATACAAATTTAAAATTATATACAATACATATGTACCTATACATAATTCATGTTGACACAATAATCTGTTTGATTCATATATCTGTCAATAAAAAAATATGCATTTCGAAGTAATTTAAATAATTGAAAACTGAAACCCACTCAAATACTCTTAATTGTTACATCAATTCACGATTTTTAGTATTGGTACCACTTAGTATTGCGTTGCAAATTTTTTTTTTTGTATTTATTAAATTTTTGCTTAAAAGAGCTCCCCAAAGCTACTACAGAGTGTTTTATACAGTAATTAATCCGTTCAATTCAGTGTAATAAATATTAATTCTTACAATTAAATTCATTTATACAAAAAAAACTCTAACAACTATTTTACAAATTAATACATATCTACGTAGAAATCAAAATTATTATTCAAAAAGAATAACTTGTTTTTTTACAATTTTTTTTATTAAGTGCAACTTATTATTAACACGCTGATCGATTTTGGTAGAGGAAAATGTGATGAACTCGCGTCACGCTAAATTGTGAGTCACTAATGTTATTAATATATACATTCATACAAATTCTAAATATTGTTACAAAAAATGCAAACAAGAGGTCCGACGTCCCAAGTGTCGGGACCGAAGACCTTGAAATTTTTTTTTCTTGTCGTTAGTACAATGCTCCTTAAATATTTTGCAAATAAGAGGTCCGGCGTCCCAAGTGTCGTGACAGAAGACATTGAAATTTTTTTTTTGTCATCAGTTCAATGGCCCTCAAATGTGATGAAGACAATAGGTCCGGGGTCCAAAAAATTGGGACTGAAACTTTATATCAGTGGTTTAAATTGTGTTTTTCTGGAAAAAAAATTATAAATAATTTTAAAAAAAATTGCGGATAGGTCCGTGGTTCAGAAGTGGGGACCGAGGACCTTCAACAATATGTAAAATAAAATGTGAATTTCGTTATGGTTCTAAGTTATTTAAAGTGTATGTATGGTGTTAAATAAAAAAAAATATTGGTATATACCTACATTTTAATTTTGTGTATTGTGTGTTTGTGTTATATAAAAAATAAACTCAGTTCAACAAAATATAAAACAACGATCGATGCGGTTTTTACATGATATTTACATAAATTCCAATCAAAATTTTTGTTTCCTACTTCAGTTATCATATTGTATCGTTTTTTGAATATAATGAAAATTGTCTAATCTGCTCGACCCTCAGGCCTCAATCTCAATCATCTGTATTTAAATGTTGTTTCACTTACTACCGCCAGTCCCATGACTGGACTTTTTTTTTTTTGTTAAATGTTTTATTTATTGTCAATTAATATTTTAGATAATTCTTAAATAAAACTACATAGAATATTATATTATTGTCTTATTAAATATATGACTGAAGTTTCAGCTTTCGTATTAATTTTTTGTTTGTATTGTACTTGCTATTTCTAAACAATTTATTTATTATATATCATCAAATGCTTACTCTAAAATGTGGTTTAATAATTACTGTTACTTATATTATATGTTTTGGTAAAAAATGTTTCGAAAAAAAACCCATTATTTATTGTTTGTTTTAAATATAGAACTAAACCTACTTAACCTAATCTAAAATTAACTAAGCTATAGACTTAGACTACATTTTTCCAGAAATAAGGAATTTTATATTTTAATTTATTTTTGTTAAGAATATATTTATTAAACTGGTAAATTTGATTATTATTGCATTCATATGAATTTAAGTTTACTCTAATTTTTTTTGTCCGAAGCATTTCTTTTGTAGTGATATATTTTTGGTATAAAGTTATTGTCTTCCACGTATCCGCTTTTATCAAGAAATATGAATCCTTCAGGTGGGATAAAACCTGATATTAAGGTATTTTTTAAATATTCTTCGTTTTTATACCATGGGTGATTGATTAGAGAGTTACTAGTTACATTTGCGCTTCTTTGAATGTGGTTGCGAATTAGGCGAGTTATAAAATTATCTATTCAAATATAGTTTATAATAATAAAATTTAACATAGTTAGATTCTGGTGTTCTTTTTAAATTTATACAATGTCTTGATATTTTCATTCAACCAATCTAGTTTTTCCATAACCAATGCACTAACATTAAACCAAATTGGGCACCCATAAGTTAATATTGAACGTATAAAACTTTTATAGCACAACAATTTTACTTTTGCACTTAGATATTTAGAATAAAATGGTTTTTGTAAAGCCATGACGGGTTTTTTTTTTTTTTTTTACAATAAGATAAATAAATATAGTTATTCTAACTCAAATATTAAATTAATTGTTATATAGTTGTGAAAGCTATGATATTAAGTATTAACCAAAAACTTTACAAACAAAAATTAGAGTTTTGTTAATCGTTGTCTCTGTCGAAATATAAAAATATGGTAGACAGATTGAAAATATAAAACATTTGTAGACAAGACACCAAGGCCAACAAAGCAATGAAAGGAAAAATTTAATTTTTATAGTAAAATCGATTAAGCCTTCAGTCGGAAAAGAATCGATTTAAATAATAAACGCCGGTTTAAGAGAGAGAAAACTGCAGAACATTAGACATAGATGAAAATCGGAAGTGCGAGCTTAATGAAAACTCTCCGAAAATTTGAAAGGAAGTGCATAAGAGTTTATACTAACATATATAGAAAACTCAATTCCGAATACAAGCATTACTACTCTAATAAATACTTGTACAAGGAAGCAAACATAATGAGAATCGATAATTTTATTATAAAATTAATTCGGAAACATTATGATAAAGCACAAAACACTCCGGAAAATAGTTTAATATCGCATATATTCTACCACAATGAGGAGTACATCAAAAAGAGGATTGTCGCAGGAACTTCACTGTACTAATACCCAAAAGAGAAGAAGTCGAAGGTTTAATAAGAGCCTTACCTCCAGGAGCTCAAAAATCCGGTGCCGGGGTATTTGGACCAAGGTTCAGGTTTAGCGCGGCACTTGGCATATATCCCACTGTCTTTCAAGCTGAAACCTATGCCATCGAGGTATCGGCATTACAGTGCAGTAAAAGGGGGCACAGAGGTGCCAACATATACATAATCTCAGATAGCGAAGCTGCTTTAAAAGCTCTGGCTTCCCCAATTTTTAACTCAAAGCTTATCTATAGCTGTTACAAAAGCTTAATAAAGCTAGCCGAATGAAACAGCGTTACTCTTATGTGGACTCCTGGGCATGAAGGAATACAGGGCAATGAAGAGGCAAATGTCCTTGCAAAAACAGGTGCGAAGAGTCAATCCTTTGACCAGAGCCAAGCATTGCTCGTTCAAACGCCTACCTACAAGGAATTGTTTCCAAGTGGGAGTCCAAAGAAACCCAGAACATATGGGATAGCTGCCAAGGACTTACGCAGTTCAAATTCTTTTTCAAGCTAAATATTCATGGATTGAACCAGATAATCAGGGAGCTCAACTCAATGTCAGAATGCTGACATGGTTCATCACAGGTCATGGCCCACTTAATAAACATCTCTTCAAGATTGGTAGATCGAGCACAGATAGATGCAGATTCTGCTTAGAAGAGGAGGAGTCCTCCTACCATATTCTATTCGATTGCGACGCTGTAGCTCGAAAAAGATATAAACACTTCCAGGGATACAAATCGCCTGATTCTGACCTTGACATCAAGGCAATAATAGCTTTCATCAAGGACATAGACCTGCAATTCTGAAATGGACGGGGAAGTACAATAGATCTTAAGAGGTCGCGGCTACTTAGAACTCCCCAATTAAAAAAAAAAAAAAAAAAATTATACCATTATAATAGACGGGCTACATGTAAAGCTATTGATTATAGCCCGGGCAATATTAACGGAGAAAATTTTAAATTTTAAATGTCCATACCAGATAAGGACAAATTAATTAAAGCAAACTATTGGTGGTTGGAAAACTCTAATTATAATTAGTACAAAGTAAATAATACATTATTTTTTTTTAATTAGGTTAAGTATAGTTTTAGTTAGATTAAGATACAATAAGTCAGGCTATGCTTTTAATAAATAATTATTGGTTTTTACTCCCTACTTTTCTAGTAATAAAATTCGAAGACAAAAAGACTTTGTAAAGTTTGTACATAGTATGAAAAATTCTTAAAACTGTTTTTCGTAAAATTCGTAAAATTAACATAAAAACGAAAAAATTGCTTAAATGTTAATAAAATTAGAAATAAATAGGTGTTTTTGTAAATTTTTGTAGGATAGACTAGTGTAAGAATGTAAAAATTGTGGGAAAAAATAAAATATAAATAAAAAAAAAGATGAAAATCAGAAAACGGAATGAATGGAAAATGTATGTTTCAAAAATGTTTCACTATATGAATGAAATAACTTAAGCCACATTTAGACATTAAAATTTGCCTGCACAGCAATTTTGAAGGAAATTTCGAGATTATACAAAAAAAAAATTTATCAAATTTTATTTGTATGGTATTTGAAGAGTAAATAAATAAAGGATCAAATTGATGTAGGTTAGGTATATAAACTTCATTTACATATTTAAATACTCTTTCAACACCATGCAAATCAAATTTTATCAAATTCATTTCAAGTTATTTTCAAATAACTTTACATATTTCGTACTTTACTATATAAACATCGACAATTAATCGTAAAATTTCAAATGTTGATAATTCATAACTCGCTTCATTTGTATAAAATTTATTCGATTCATTTATCAGCTTAACGACCAAAATCACTTCATTATATATAATTGGTTTTCTTAAATAGTGCTGTTATTTGAATTAAGGCTTATTTTATTAGCCAAAGCAATTTTAAAACTTATCTGAACATATGAGATACAGTTATGAGCCGATTTAAAAATAGAAATTTTTCAGTGTGAAACAAAGAATCACTTGTGTCTCTCTTGGTCCTACAGTAACAAAATAATGTATAGGGGTCTGGAAATGAAGTCAATTAAGAAATAAATTAGAGCATCATATTGAGCTAAGTACATAAAAAACCAAAGCTAACAGATTATATAAACTGTTTGACAAGTGAACTTTGTTATGTCATCAAATATAAGTAGATTTGAGCGCTATAATTTCCTGAACTTACCATTTAGAGATTTCAACTTTTTATTTCTTAATTTTACTTTCCAGATATTCATTACAAAAAATTTCAATTTAAGGTAATAATAGAAATCATTGATCATTGTAAATGGTTCGTAATACAACGGTTGTCACAAAATGTAAATCCGCCGCTGCTTCTGAAGACAAAGTCTGAAAGGGTAATGTTGGAAACATTTTCGTTTTCAATTTCTATTACTCTAATACTTTTTATTATAGTTGTTTTTTTAAAAAACTGTTTTGATTTCATTTTGTTTTTTTATTATTTATTTTTTGTTTATGTTTTTTACTTTTTTCTTACAGTTATTAAATTTTTCATTTAATTTTACTCTGATGATTCGTGTAACGGTATTATGTCAAATTATGTCATACTCATATGAACTTGAATTATTCTCCCCTTGAATTATTGCCCCCCCTATAATGCTTTTTTCGATTATTATTATTTTATGATTTTTTCTCGATTAACATTTTAGATCACATTATATTGATAAATATGTAGAAGAAAAGGTTAATATTAAATTTGTGAGAAAGAGAAGTAGAAGTAATATGAATGAAAAATTTTTATTGTAAACATAAAATTTCAATAAGAGTTATTTTATTATAATAAACCGTTATGATGTATACCTGCACCTATACATTACATATGTTCATATACTGATGTGTTACAGATTAAGAGAAAATTTCATTAAAATAAAATTTTATTCTGCTTAGACTATATGAGACGACACATGAATACATTTACCATTACCATGCATGCATAACGAATATTCTGAATGGATAATATCGATTCATCATTTATATAAATACCTATTAATAATATTATCATATTAATAATTATGGAATTTATAAGAAAAAATGTTATAAAATTTTTCATTAAAATTACTTAACATGACAACATAACACTGTTATACATTATTACCTACTTATTTTCATTCGCTAATTGATAATTAAATAATGTCATAGAAAATATAAGGATCAAATGAATGGGTAGATATATGTATCCTAAAATATTAATTCTGTTCATATATCAAAATCAATACTGAGAAATTGACATATTCAATGGATTAGGCAATTTCTACTCAAAATAGTATACAAAAAAAAACAAAGAATAATAAATTTTAAACAAATAAGCAAAAGTAAATATAACTTCATTTTGGAGTTTTAGTAAAAATGATAACTATTTATTAATTCATTTTACTAAATCTGGATAATAAAAATACCGTTTCTGTTAAATATTGTGTTTTTTTTTATTTTAATTGATTAGAACCAGAAAACTATATTTTTGGTAATAAAAAAAAGACTAAACTTTTTTGATGAAAACTAGGAAAATGGGAAGGGGAACAACAACTAAACAAATTATATATGAATTTAAGGTCATTCATAATAAATTTATAATTTGCGACAAAAAAAAAAAACAGATTTTATTTATTTGACAAACAAAATATTATTACGTAAACGATCTAGTCCAACTCAAAGTTATATATACTTCACGTTCATGCTGTCAAAAAAATTATATATATACAGTTTCCGCTAAATATCTACTAATTTGTATATCTATTGGAGTGTTCCGTTTAATGGATTGATATATGGTGGAAACTACATATATATATATATATATTTTTTTATTTAATTGGTATATGTATTGATATCGATATGAGCGTCTGCTACGGTTGAATCCTTCGCATTCATAGAGCATATCAGTTCAATAGATTCTTCCCCTATTTTACGGTATCTATATATAAGGTATTTTTTTTTTATACTCATTTTATTAAAATTTTTCTTTATTATGCAGTGGCCTGTTACTGTCCCTGCTAAGATACGTACCTGTTTGTTTTTTATAAGTAATCTAGTTTTTATTTTAGTTCATAATAATTATCTTGGTTTTATTTTATTTTCTTTTGATATTGTATCAATATTGTATCAATTTCAATTGATTCAGTATTGTTGCAATATTGCTTGACAACATTTACATAAAACAATTTTTATACAATATTGATTCAATATTGTTGTGAAAGCATATATATATACCCATTACCCAGTACAATGTATAATAAACAATTTTTTATTCAATGAGATTTTCAGGAACATTGAACATGTTTGATTTTAGTTGAGCAGAAAAAATTTATATTATTATGTAGTGCGTTGCTAACGACAGAAATTGATTCAATATTTATGTATGCGTCTACATGGAGCAATATTGAAACAATATTGTGAAATTTACGATCAAGACCATACAATCATGACATATTGGTTCAATATTGAATGAAAGCATTTACAAGCAACAATTGCCATTCAATATTGATACAATATTGTACCGTGTAAGCATGCTTTAGAATTCATTTTTGAAATGTCAAAATTATTGTTAAAATTTTTTTTGATTATTTTTATTGATATAATTTAAAACTTTTAATGTAAGCAAAAATATAATTATCTTAATTTTAAATGAGCTACATAAATTTATTATTTATTTATTAATGGGTGCATACTTAAAAAGATTTACATAAATTTCATAAAAAAATATTACAAAATAAATTTAATCTGATTAAAATTCTGAGTAAATGCATGAAATTTTATTTTAAAATTAAAAATTCTTTTTCACTTTAAATTTTGAATTTTGTTTTAAAAATTAAAAATATTAATTTGCACTTTCAAACATGAAATTCACAATAAAATATTTGACATGGTTGAAATATTTGCTGGAATTTTTTGTGTAATTGTTGAGAAGCGTTGTCCCGGAAAAAACTTATGACCTTGCATTTGCCTCAAAATTTAATTCTAATTTATTATTCTTGTAGTGAACACAATTTAATGTGAATAAACGTTACATCAGACCTATTATTATAATAGCTTGATAGATTTTAAGATCATCGGCTAAAGAAATATGTTTAACACAATTTACACTTTTAGAGATATGCGGTAAATATATGGAAAAGTGGGGGTCTTAAATGGCTACCTAGAGGTACACCCGACGTAACATAATACAGGCTGGTCCGGCTCAGAGCAAAAAATTTTTAAGCAGTAATTCCTTGGAGTATTTTAGGAAAAAAATTGTTCTAGACCAGGGGTCTATTTTTAAATTTAACCTGGGCTACAGAGGGTTAAAGAAAATCGGATTAAAAAAATTATGTCTAAACAATATCCATTATAGCTCCGAAGGAATTGAAACAAGAGAAATATCATCTTGATAACTTTTTTTTTAAATTAATACATTTAATTAACGGTATGTGTTCGATAAGTATCAGACTTACCGTTTCTGAATAATAACTGTACAAACTTAAAATTATGCTTTTAACAACTGAAAATTTTGTAAATAACGTTGATTATCGCGAAAAACTTCACTAATTTTTTTTTGTATTGTGTTGATGCGTTACATCATCCCCATACAACTTTTGCATACACAACTTTCATATCAGACTCGCCGTTTTTCAGGTAAAGTCATATAAAATATCAGTAAATAAGTTCAGTAATTTTGATTAATTTTTGACTAAAAAATAAAATTGTTACAATATTCAACTCTCAGTTATTATTTTTCTTACTTAAATATGGGCTAGCCAAATACATAAAGTGACGATTCGTCAAAAATGCATAACTTAATACTCCACAAGTAACTAGAATAA
This sequence comes from Argyra leucocephala, assembly GCA_963942445.1. Classification (NCBI taxonomy): domain Eukaryota; kingdom Metazoa; phylum Arthropoda; class Insecta; order Diptera; family Dolichopodidae; genus Argyra; species Argyra leucocephala. The sequence continues at coordinate 141,493,046 of OZ012679.1, read as the reverse complement.
GCATTTACTATCACCTATATTTTAACCACTTATTTTACTTTTTTTATATCACTTTTCTTTCGAGTTTTCAAATTCAGATAAGTGATCCAGGTTTGTATTACAAAAAAGTAAAAAATCCGAACTTAACAATTTCAAATGTATATAAAATTTAAAAGAAAATTGGAAAAGAAAATGTTTTGTTGTTGCTTCTTGACAGTGTACCAATGAATGGAATCGAAAGGAAAGTGAATTTAAACAGACAAATATAAGCCACAACTTCACAAGGCTTTAACATGAGACTATTTTATTTTCCAAAATGTCGTCATCCCGCATGTTTTTGATTTATTCGGATTACTCTATTTATTTTCAACTAATGTTATTTAAATTTTAAAGTTAAATTTAAAAATTTGTTTTTGAAACAAATTCTGATATTGATGATGATGATATTTTCCCAATACACAGTTAATATAAACCCAAAAATAACTGTCAATCAAAAATTGAAACAACATTTCTGATCACAAAATTTCCAAATTCTTTATTTTATCCTATGTATGGATAGAGTTGCGATTAATTTTATTCCGTTGTCACTTTTCAATTCTTAAAATTTTCACACACACACAAACGCACTTCTAAAAAATAACAAATTTGATAAGTTAAATAATTTTGAACGGAATTGTCAAAGGTGATTTTTTTTTTTTTTTTTGTAAAACAATAACAGTGTGAGAAAATTACTTTGGCAACGCAAACAAATAAGGTTAAGACGCTGAGATCAATATTTTAATAGAACTTAAAGGAATTTTTTCTTTTTATATTCATTTTTTTTTTTTGTACCATTATTTTTTGTTTCTCTATAGGAGATTTTTTCACTGTCAATATGGTAAAAAAAAATAACGTAGTTGTGGATTTTTTTAGTGCATATTTACCTAAAAGGAAAAGGTAAGTACATAATTCTGGATAAAGACATGTTGTTTTATTTTTACTCGCTTTTAGTGGCATAAGGAATAAGTAGTATACTGTGTAGCATCCTTTTAATATGTTTAAAGTACGTTTGTATTATAGAATTTGATATTTCGTTCGTAATAAATTGAAAAATGGAAATGAGTATTAAACGTGAGTATTAATAATTAAAATAATCCATTTTAGGGACTAATTTTCAATAATGCATTTTTTTATTCTCCGGGAAATATACTCTATCCTATTTGGATTGGTATAGGTTGTAGAAAATCGAGATAATTAACCAAAAATTGCATTGATGAAAACTAAAAGTTATAAAAAAGCTATCTTAAACTGCGAATAAATTTTTGATTTAAATTTTACTGTCACCAGTTTACTTACCAAATTTTAATATATGCTAGGAAACAAATTCAGTTACCAAACATTTTTGCATTTTAAGCTCAAATTAAATTTATTTTATCATTTTATGCTAAGTATTTATATTTCTAAACAGATGAAACAAAATTATTTTATAGAACTGTGTTTCATTTCTTCACAGTTTTATTTAACTAGAAAAAATAGTTTTGATACAATCTAACCGAAATGACAATCAATTTTTCTTATTGCTATAACCATTAAAAAGTAAAAACAAAATATTTTTTCACTGTTTCATTCTTTATGTATTTATTTTAAAAGAGTTCTAAGACTGCTGCTCTAATTTTTGATTCCATATACATGAAATTGATAAAGAACCGTATTATGATTTGATAAAAAATTTGACAAAAATCGTTCACAGTCCTGCTTCGAAATAATACTTTAAGCTTAAAAATATATATATTTGTATCAACTGTACAAAGTGATTTGTTACAGATTTCCATTGGACGGTATAGAGAACAAAATACACTAGGATAAGCCACATATTTATGAAATCGCGTGTTTAGGCTGTTTAAGTCGATATAAAGCTATCCTTTCAGATGTGTAACTCCTTAATATCTATAAATTATTTGTACGTCCCAAGATAGAATATAATTCACACATTTGGGCTGACATTTTCCTTACAGCATTATGCTATCTTGATCGCGCTCAAAATCATGGTTTTCGTTTAATTGGAAACTTGGGATCAAATGTAACTTTATCCTTAACTTCTTTTGGACATCGATGTGTAGTTGGAGCCCTTTCCCTGTTTCATATATACATGCTTATCAGAAATCAAATCACTTCTTGCTTCTCTTCAACAATTCCATCGCGTAACAAGAGGAGTCGCAAATGTTTCTCTACACTGTAAAAATGATGTCAAGACGGCATAAAATAGATTGCTTATAATTTGCAAAGTTTTAAGGAAAATATTAATACCTTTATTCTTCAACTCCTAATACTATCAACTCCTAAATCTATCTCATTTTTTTCTTTTCCATTTATACTATTCCATATTGTAGAAAATATTGTTGATTACGATACATAGAAAACCAGAATAAATACTGTAAATTGATAAATAAAAAACGATACACGCATCTTCAGAAGAAGTAAATTTAACACCACTCTAAAATTTGTCATTTTCATAAAAGCGCATATATTGTAGGCATGACTCTCAGATGGAACTGCAATTGTTGGGATACAATTCTTGGACATTTGTCAGTGCTCAATATCGCCTGTTTGTTTCTTGTTTGTTTTCTGCGAGATCAGAGGTAAATGTTAAGTATAACATTGCTCCGAATACGCTGCCATGTGGTACATCAGCTTTACTCAGTCTATCTATAAGTATTCATGCGTCTTTTATTGGATCTGTTAGATATTTATTGAAATTCTTAATCTTAAGTGTTCCTGTAAATAACATTTATATATCAAATAGGTTTAATTGTTGATTTAAAATTCGAATTATTTCTATTTGAAATAAATACAATAGATAAGGAAATTGGCAAGATAGATAAGGAAGAATAATTATAAATAGATAAGGAAATTAGCAAGAGATCAATTAGAAATACGGCTGATTTTATCAAAAAAGTAAAAGAAGTGAGGATAGGAAACAAGGAAGCCTTGTTCTCGTTTGATGTTAAAGCATAATTCCCAAACATACCAGTGAAAGAAGCCATATCTAAATTAGACAACTGGTTAAATAAAATAAGCAACTCGAATGATTGCAGGAAAAAAGTAAAAAGTTACATCACTCTAGCTTCAATATGCATGAATGACAATTATTTCATTTGTAGAGGCGAATATTATAAGACTACAAGAGGAACTGCCATGGGTAACCCTCTCGCCTCGGTTTTAAGTGAAATATTCATGAGTCATATTGAAGACGGAATAGAGGAAGAAGGACTTATGCCGAAAATTTGGATGCGGTACGTAGATGATATCATCGAAGTAGTATCAAAGGATAGAATAGAAATGGTATTAGATAAACTCAACCAAATTCATGGAAACACAAAATTCACTATGGAGAGGGAAAAAATAAGGAAATACAATTTCTTGACATAAAAATAATACATAAGGATGGAACCATAGAATTTGATATCTACAGAAAAGATATTACTACCCAACGAACCATCCCCACTGGGGCAAATCACGCACATGGACAAAAAATGGCAGCCATCGTATGATAGGTCAACAGATTGGTAACAATACCATTATCAAAGGCTAACTTTGAAAAACAAAGGCACTACATAAAAGACACGTGGTTAGGAAAAGTGGATATAATGAAGAAATCGTAGACCTATTGATAAGGCAGAAATTGCACCGCATCGAACACAATAACATGACGAGTTTATTTCAACAAAATATGGATACTGAAAAACCTAGAAGGATTTGCGTAACGCACTCAACATTCACCGATAAATTTAAGAAATTGTTTAAGAAAAACAATCTGGAACTAGTGACAACTAGCAAAAGTTAAAAAATGAGCAGTATACTTGGATCAGCAAAGGATAAAAAGGAGATGGAAGAAGTTAACGGCATATATAAAATATCATGTCACAACTGTTATGTGCCTTGTAAAAGTATATATAGGGCAATCAAAACGTTAAATTACGGTGAGATTCCAAGAACATTTAAGGGACACCGAATTAGCAAGAATAAGAGTGGTAGTACCTCTCCGCCGGTAGTACCTTAGGTCGGTAATTGCTAAACACATAATTGAGGAACACCATAAAATTGATAAAACTTATTTATCATCAATAAAGAAGGTACACAAAATAAGCAAACTAGACACATACGAGAGTTTAGCGATTTCGAGGGTACAGGTAAAATAGATATTTAGTACGGAGGGAATAGGATATACGAAGGGAAAAAATGAATTAATATATACAGTTAGTCACAAGTACTGAAGTATGTTGCTTCCGAAATATCGATATTTGCAATCAAATATTAAAAATTTATTAGTGAAAGGAAACCTGACAACAATTAAATTATTTAATTTAAATAAATACGTCAGAAATTTTTAAGATGGAAGTAAAGTATATCTAACATGGTAAACATATCGAAAATAACCCATGGCTGGTCTATAACGAAAAAGTATAATTAGAATTTTATAATCCAAAATGTATATATATTATATACATATCTGGGACTTGGATATTGCAAATCTTATAGTCTTATATATAGAAACAAAGATTATTTTTTTAAAACGAATTATTCTAGAATGAGAATAACTTTTAAATCAATTTCATTATAGTATTTTTTTTTTTGTTTTTTTTTTTGTATACATACTTTAAATAAATTCCATTTTATGAGCTCAAAGAAAAATAAATTTTTAGATGGTGATCTGTGTATATATATATATATATATACATAAAAGTTCAAATGAAAATTGATTTTAAATTGAAAGGTAAAAACAAATAAAGACGAATAATGTTTTTATTTTTTGGTACTCTGATGGTGAATGTTGATTTTCTAACTTTAAATTTTCTTTGTGTATTTGAGAAAAAGGAAAAAAGGCAAAAAAAAAAACAAAAAAAAAAAATCAAAAACTGTTTTGTACAGAGATGAAATGTTTCATTTAATGGTACAACTAATTTAAATCATTTGGAATAGAATTTTTGAAACCTTCTCTTTATATTCTGGTTCAATTTTTTGTTTTCTTTCTCTTTTTTTCCAGTTTATTAAAACTGTAAACGAAAGAAATCATTCTATATAGATTTATCTTTACTGATAATGTGACAGGTGTAAGTAAGGATTTTCTTTATATTTTTCCGTTTTGAAAACCATTTTCAATCTTCGAAAATATTTATAACTTTGATTATTTTTTTTTTTTTATTATTTCATTTTTTTCTTATGTTTTTTTTTTTGTCTTGATCTTTGCGAACAGTAAATAATGCTATAAAAATGTAATTTTTTTAATGATCTTATTAAAATACAGTGTTTTGTTACAGTGTTTAGAAACTTTGGTTACAGTAAAAAAAAGTGTTTCAATTATAGATATTTTTTTTTAATTTATAAAGAAGCCGATAGTCCTACACTGAACCAAAAAGGTACGTAAATACAATAAAAAAATTCGTTGAGACAATTAAAATTTTATTAATATTTGTCCGATGAACTTGTTCATTGAGCCAATGAATAGCTATTTATTAATTTAATAACCTCCTCGTTAATACAATGAACAATTATTAAATGTGTTTATTAAAATAAATTTTTGTTTTAATAAACACGTTTGTTGAAATAATAAAACATTTCATTGATTTAATAAACATTTTTATTAATTTAATAACATAAATTTTTGTTCAAATATTTCATTGAAAATTTCATTTCATTTTGTCGGCATTTTGTCGGTTGTGTCTTCCACTTCTATCCTTTATTTGAGCGTTGTCCCCGCTTTCTGAACTCTCCTCTTACTTCCCACTCTTCGCCACTTATCACTTCTTTAAATAAAAAATACAATGTTTTTTTACTTTTTGTATAGAGGCATTGGAGTGACAACAACTTAACATATTTAATTTTAAGGTACCCAAAATAACAAATACAGCACCAAGAAAGCGCTTCAATCATATTTGTTCTTGTTCTTGATCATACAAACAAGTAATAATCAAAGAAAGAAAGGTACAAAGAATAGTAACAAACAAATATAACTAACTATATGTTATTTATTTGTGGCATAATATTATCTATATATAATATTCATATATAATTTATTGTTTGTACCACTATTTGTACCATACCATGGTTCTTCACATCTACTATTCTTATTTTTTTTACGTTTTTTTTTTATGATTTTGTTTTTATTAAAGCTTTTTGTCAGCTAGATATATGTCGGCTAGAGAAAATAATTCAATCATTTTGTTATTTGGCCATGCGACATCTATATGTTATTTATTTGTGCTTATATAACAAATATTTTTATTACTTGATGAAATATTTGTTTCCATTTGGGTCATCCTATATGAAAACAAGTTCGTATAAATGAAACAGTCTATATATAGTACAACAAAAATTTAATGAATGAATTTCTATGCAGAGTACATGCTGTTTGTATTTGAGATTGTATTTCAGTTAGGAGTAGCAAATACAATTACCGAATATTACTCAGTTTCGTTTTAACCTAATTCTTGAACAGAGGTCTGGTAATTTTTTTTTTAGATTTAATTTAATTTTATTGAATCTTTCCCAGGAAAATAACAATAATTTTACATGAATTTTGATTTTGTAATTTGAAAAATTGTACTTAAAATTGGGTCTGCCCAGCGGAAAGAACACTTTATTGATTTAACTAAACTAGTGAATCCCCTGTGCAATTGCACAGAAGTAGTTCTTTCAGACACAGTTTTATATAAAAAAAAATATTTGCTTTGGTATAACTGTTGTTGTTTTCTGAATTGCTTGATTCTTGAATATTCAACAACCCCACCTAAATATTTGACAACCCCATGATTCAATGCCGTAAAATATACACTAATTGTATATGAGTTCTTCTTACTTCTATTTTTTATTTTTGATTTATTGATATTTAATTTTAAATGCTAATTAATTGTAATACCTTTTATTTTTGGTTTGTGGAATGTAATTGGAATGTAACTATTTTAAATGAACATGCTAAGCTTTTAATAATTTTGTAGTGTAATTTACAATTCAGTTATTCTTGCTTTTTTACTCCCCATCTCGTTAATCTTGTATTATATATAAGATTGAGTAATTTTTTTTTTCAGTCTACTCTATATATGATGGTAGATTTGTCAAATTTCTTGCTAGATTTGGTTGTGTGGTTGGGTTGGGCTACTATTCCATTTGGCGTAATTTCCTGTTTCTGTTTCAATAACTTCTTCTACCATATATAGGTAAGTTTAGGTTCTTGTGAAGGTTTAGGATTAGTAATCGTTTTCAATGTTTTCAACTGGAATTTTTGGATTATCTCCAGATTACTTTTGAACTTGTTTTTTCCAGATTTGGCATCTGTTAGCTCATATTTGCTTTATTATCACTTTGTAGATCAGAACTTTTAGTTCCAGGCTCAAAGATGATTTGCTCCCAATTAGGCAGTGCGATCATTTTTAGCTTAAGCTGCATTTTTTGTCTCTATATGCTTCCTCCAGGTTAATTTTCTATCGAGATGAATTCCTAAGTATTTCAGAACATTGGGTTAAGGTATATACCATTAAGGAATACAGGTGAACATGTTTTTCTGTTAAATGTGAATGGTATTATTTTTATTCACTTTAATTTTTCATTTCTCAAGCAAATTTGCCATATGAGACTGTAGTTGTTGGGATGTGATTCTTGCACATTTATCAGTTCTCAATATCGCCGTTTCGTCTGTACACTTTTAACTGTTTTCTGAGAGATCAGAGGTAAATATTAAGTATAATATTGGTCTGAATGCGCTGCCTCGTGGTACACCAGGTTTAATTTAATGTACTTTACTTACGATTTTTTTTTATATAATTCCAAGTCTATGAGATGAACACCCTAACTGCTTTTACACAGAGATTTGGAATACACAATCACATACAATAGCTTTTCTATAGAATTTTTATGGTTATATCTACTAATTTAAATGTGGAAAACTGTATCTATTGTAGAGTACTTCGCCTTCAAAATAGCATAGTTCCATTTATGTTATCCCAATGATAAAGGGTACTGGACCAGGTCGAAAATCCAGAAAGCATTATTTTGCCTTCGTCGGGAATCGAACCTGGGACATCTCGGTTGAAAGGCAGGCGCTCTACCTACTGTGCCACCCAGAGTGTATTTGTATTTGACTTCAAATGATAACTCTCTAATAATTTGTGAGCTTCAGGATGTAGTTCAGTTTTAATTTTATAAATTAAGCCATCGTTCCAAACTCTGTCTAAAGCCTAAGCGACTTTTAAGAATACCGCTGAGCAATATTTTTTTTTTTTAAACCATGAAAAATCTATCATTTTATATGTGTAACCTTCTAAATATTACTTTGAAGTTTTCCAGTGATGAGTACATTTTTCATCTTATTACGATTTCACTCTATTTTGATTTATATTTATAATACTGACCACATATCAAACATACTAACAACATTCTCTCTATATCCTAATCAGTCGAAGCACAGAAAAATTAGATTAGAATGTCTAAATCAGTTTAGATTTGGCAAACATACGTTTTAATCTCGTGAGAGAAACAATTCGTCAACAATCCTTAAAGATAGACGTTGCTAATGACACAACGTTATGGATTAACAACAGTAGACCTAATCATCTATTTTGTTTCTCAGCTCGTGAATTAAAACAAAAAAATTTCAATAATACTTGTTTAATATACTTGCAATAATACTTGTAACCAACCATGTTAGAAGACTGAAATTATTACATTGTATAATGCACAATAATACTTGCACTTTGCAGTAATACCATGCTAAAACTCTGAAATTATTACTTTCATAACGTAAGACAGATATGAACAAATAACTTACTTAATTTTTCTGTATATTTCTTCTTTATTTTTTAACTAATAGTTTTTTTCAATGTTATTGTTTGTAGGTAGAATTACTTTAAGTAAGGTACTCCAATTTTTACTACATAAAGCAGAACTAGAATAGTTATTTGAGAATGTGAAAAAAAAATTATCATCATTAAGAACTTGGATTTGTTAAACAGCACTATTACAAAATTATTATTATTTTTAATTGGATACAATTCAAATTATATACTAATTTACTAGCACTAGCTACTATGGATATCGGCTTACAAAATTATATTCTCAACAAATTTATTGTAAAATTTCATTATTTTAAATACGAATGAAAAACTTTAAATCAAACATTTATACCATGATCGACATTCCAACCCACGACCTTGTGATTAGTATAAATGTGATACAACCATTGTCACATATCAGCATAACTATAGCTTTTGACAACTTTTTACAAAAAGTGTTGTCATGTATGAATCAAAATCTAAAATTCATTAATCATTCAGCATAAATTGTTTAATACTAAATTAATTAAACACTTCCGATCAGAAACAGAAAATATAAAACTTGAAAGTATTTACGATTTTCAAATAGAACATAGAAATGCCCATTAATATTTTAAAATTTAAATATCTTCGTTATTTTTTGTAATTCCATTAATGTTCCAAATTTGTATCATTCTAAATTATTAATTTATTCGAGCCTACAATTTATATGTTCTTTCATAAGTTTCAATCTCTCGTTTTCTTCATCATACTTTAGCATCATTTCCCACACTTCAATTTATATTATCCAACTAATATGGTACTTCTTACTTTTTAATGTACTCAGAAATCATAAAAAGACCATCCAAACAATGATCAATTCATAATTAAAAAATTTCCGCGTTACATTATTACAATTCCATACGTATACTATATTATTACGATATATATATTTACGGTATATATATATTACGATATAATGATTCTAGAATAATAGATTAAGTAACCTTTCGAATTACTTTTCTTTAATTCACTGGTATTGGTGATCGTCTATTATATTATGTATATACATAATATTATTCCTCGATAAAATTAACAAAACTAAAACTCATTTACTTTCACAATTCAATTTTCCAACTGTGATGTGACAATTTTTGTTTTTCAATTTATTTTTTTTTTTTTGTATTTTTATTTTTTTTATTTTTATTTTCTATACTTACCATAAACCAGATTATCGTATGGTTTAACTTTTTGATTTTTTTATTTTTGTTTTATTTTCAACCTCTGTGGTGTAAATTGTCTTTTTATGCGGGGACAAAATAAAACCACGAAAAATAAGAACACACTTTGCAATTAAATTTTCCATTAGGAAAGAAAATTATGTGAAAATTGAATTTTACATGGTTTTAATTTTAGATTTGCTTGATATGCAATTTTCATATACATATTATTCGTATATATACGAATATAATATTTAAAAAAAAAAACAAAGTCCTTAGAAAATGTCCTTAGAAATTTTGTTTTGAATTGTATACATATTAATTTTGAATGCAAGAGAAGTTTGGAAGAAAAACGGAACTAACAATTTTATTTTGTATATGTATTAAAATAATGATTTCTGATATGATTGTGAATAGTACAAGACTTGTTTTTAAAAATTACTCAGTTGGTGGTGTTTTTGGATTGACTTTTTTTTTAAAGAAAAGAAATTTATTTGAAAAAAATTATTTCGTCTGTCCGTCTCTCTTTTTAATAAAAAAATACTATTAGATTTATGAATTTTAAATTTATATTTATTTATTTATTCATTAGTATACCTGCAGATAAATCCGCAAGCTCACTTCAGGTCCTTTTCCCTTTCGGGATGTGGGTCTTTCTGATAAAAAAGAAAACTTTACAAATAAAAGGAAAAATAGGAAAATTAGTTACAGTTCATTGTTAAAGTTTAAGAGCTATCTTATGTATACTACAAAATAAAATTAAAGTCGCATTTCAATTACTTAATATCTAAATTCTTATTGGTTAGCTTAGGTCCTAAAAATTAATTCAAAAATGTTATTTTACATATTTTATTAAAAGAAAAGTAAGAAAAAAAAAATTCATTGTGTTATAAACTAGGTGTAGATCGAAATTTATATGATGGTTGAATGAAGTTGATCTGAAGGTAAATCTGTAGGTCAGTTCATTATATTTTATCCCAGATGTTGTGGTGGGTTACGAGTGCTTTAATAAGTGAAATGTATTGAAAAATTGTAGGGCTTTTAACGGGGTATAAGTGTATTGGGATGTGATTGGATTATTGGTTGGATATTCTGTAAGGATGTGTTTAATTGATAGGGTATCAGGGCAATGAATACATGTCGAGGGAGGGGTTCTTTTGAAAATAGGTTCATGCATTGAAAGGGTGTACACTAGGCGTACTCTGGTGAGCTTGAAATCCAAGGCTTGGGATTTCAGTTTAATTGGTCCGGGAATGTTTGCATTGGGATTTTGGAATCTGTCAAATAGGCTGTTTGGCGGATGTGCGCCACGTAAATTTATATTTATTACATCCTTCAATTAAGGTTGTTATATTATTACCTAAATAAAATAGATATATATATATCTATATATATATATAATTTTGTAATTGACCACAGAGAACCAGTGTTCATATTAGTGGGTATTTTTTACTATCATTTTAAATAAATCTTATATATTATAACCATCATACATATTTGTCAAAATATTCCAGAAATTCAAACTTTTATACACCCTTTTAACTTCAATATCGATCTTCTAGAAAATACACCATTTTCGATGCTTACAAAAAGAAGAAAAATTCGTTCGAAAATTAACAATTCTCAAATTATTATTTTTGATAGAACATTTTGGTTTTAATTAGAAACATTATTGTTATTATTTATAATTATTAAACGAATAATACATAACATAGTTGAGAATATTTTTTAGTATTCTAAAAATATATATACATATATCTAATATATTACTAAAGTTAATTTTTGATTCTTTAAAAAATCACTTTGAAGTATATTAAATTATATAGTGTTACAAAGTATAATCTCTGGATGTTAATGATCATTTCCATTTTTTGTTAACGCTGCAATTCTATAAAATGCTAAATTAATTAACTTTTGAATATAGTTATAATTAAACCTTTTGCTAATAAAATAAACAACTTTTTAGTTTGATGTTTAAACCAGAAGTGACTTGCATTTATTCTTATTTTATATTTGTAACAATCTAAAATTTAAAACTATACTTATATATTCTAAGATACTATCTTAAATTATCTCATCATGTAATATTACGTTACGGTACTCTTATATTGTGTTTGTAATACCACATGATGAATGTATCTTTATTTATTTATATAGTGTTGGACAGTGATGCTTTTTTTTGATATAACTATACGATGATTTATTGTAAAATTTTATATATTCTACCACTTAGACATTTATATTTGTTTAAAACGTTGAAATTTTTTTTAATATAGGTTGGGCTATCTCGCTCACCGATTTATAACTAGATATCATCTTAGAATTAATAATTTATATCTTGTAAATGTTTCAAGAGCCCGTAACTCTCATTTTTGCCACTTTTATGATTATATAGCTCAAAAAAATTTTCATATGTCACCATATTTTTTAAAATCGGACAGATCATAGTTTTTCATTTTGCAAAAATCTTCGATTTTGACTTTTTGAACTGGATTACCTTCAAATTGATACTGTTTCTAATACGATATAGCTTTAACTTCAATTTAGTTTTTTTTTCTAACTATAATTTTTTTAATTTTCTTTCAGTCTTCTAGTTATTTCTTAACTTTTTATTCTTGTTATAATTTTTGAATTTAATTCTGCTTACTCTTGTTTATTATTTAAATTTTGCTCTAAATTTTACTAAATTTTATTTTAAATTTTATTTTTTCATTATATTTATATATTTATATATATTTTAATTTTAAGCTATTATAGTTTTTTCCATATTTAGTTTTAATTTTCTATTTTACTATGTATGTACCCAACAATATTTTATATTTTTATGCGTGTATTTTTGTTTGCAGTTTCATTCATCACATATTCTAATGAATATCCGAATGACCCTATATTTATTCTTATTATTTTTTATTTAGTAAATGTATATTTTAAGTATTGTATATTACTATAATATGAATAAATGAATTAAAAATCTAAAAATCTAAATAATGTTGAAAAATAAAATCACTCTAAAACACAAATCCAAAGAGTCTCTTTAATTAATAAAAAAAAAGCCTCAGGCTCGTTTGTTATTGCATGTATATAGAACTGATAATATCGTTTCACAAGACCACAAGTTCAAAACATATTATTAGAAAAAGGTATGCTTTATCAAAGCCTTTAAGTGTTAAATAATTCACTTCAAACTTATATGGACAAATAACAATACATAATACTGTGAGACAAAATAATTTTCTATGATTACAGTATGTACTCACAAAAGTAATTAATACATTGATAAATAGAAGTGAAAAAAAACATATTACACTGGTGATAAACACTGACATCCAACGAATTAAAATTTACTTGAATAAATATAATTTATTTATTTATATTATACTAATTAGTTCAAACTGTTTACAGCATTTTACAAATTATACAATGCATTACAAATTTTTTAAATTACATTTAAACATTATTACATTACATGGAACAAATTTTAAAAGTAAATTTGTATTAAAGAGTTGATACAATATCTAATTACTGTCATATAATTTGTCGTCTAAAAAGTCTTTTGAATAAGAAAAGTTAATATCATCTTTATATTTATTACTTATTACATTAACATTCTATTAATGGGTTCGTATTTCCCATAATTTGTCCTGTATAATGACAAATGTAAGTTAATGTTGATTTGATTTAGAATTAAAACGGAGATAATATTGATTTAATGATTAGGAAGATAAATAAAACATTAGCTATTTCACGTCTTTTCCACAAATACTTATGAAGAAGAAGGTTTAACCTGTGTTCATATACGACGGCAGTCTAGTGTGATTATCCCAAGAAGGGTGTTTAAAGCAAATCTCAAAAATTTCTTTTTGAGACCAAACCTGAGAAATATATTCAAGATGGGCATGTATACAGTGATTTTAGGATGTAAGGGTCGTTAAACTCCTTCGTTTTATGAAGCCCAACAATGAACTAGCTTTGTTAACCTTTTGAGTGCATACATGTACCAATTTTGTCCAGCACAAATATAAAAATATGATAACACATACTAAAGCAAAAAAAAATTCAAAAAAAATTTAAATTTAAGTACAGTATTCAGCATTACTTGAATAGTGAAAGAATAAACATTAAAAAAAAAAAACAGAATTTTTCAAAAGGTAGATTATAAGTATTTTAAGTTTTTTTAGGACAAAAATGGTGCATGTGTGCATTGAATGAAACTATTTAAATTACCGTAATTTTTCAAACGCGTTTAATTTTTTATTTGTTTTTGTTTCTTTTTTTTACGTTTTGGTTTTTTTCCTTTTCTTTTACGTTTTATTAATTTTTAATTTCATTTATTTTAATTTTTGAGTATAAAATGAAATGGCATGACAAATTAAATAGGGGGAAAATTACAGTGCTCCTTGATAATTTAATTGATTATGATACTAGCGCGTTTAGAGTTAATCTGACCATATATTATCAGAAGATGACTCAGAAAGTTATTATGTTAACATTTTTACCTTAAAGGACTAAACCAAATCAATCACGGTTTATTTAAATTTTTATTATTATGTTTCTGTTATTTTTGTAATGCAGCATTGATCGCTGTGGCCAAGCTAGATTTTTTTTGCATTGTTTTTATAGATTTATATTTGAATAAACCATAAAAACACAAATCTGCTTGTTTTTTGAAAAACTATTAGTTTAATTATTTTTTTTGGTATGAAGTATACATTTTTTTTTAAAAAAAGGACGAAATAAAACAAATATATGAAAAAAACAAAGCCAATAAAAATATTTTTTATTTATTTATATTTTTTTTCATAAAAACAAACCAATATTTGAATTCAAGATAAAACAATATGAAAAAATACATTTTTTGTTTATTTTTTTTAATTAAAATTTTGTGGGACAGAAATGGTACATGAATGCACTTAACGTTATAATTATAACAAATAAGTGTGCATTCAAAAGGTTAACGATATACTCATACTGGAGTTTAAATGACAGTTTATCATTAAAGTGCGCTCCTTAAGCCTTAATAGAATGAACCTTTTCTAAAGGTTCGCCTTTATGGGTGTAATTATCTAAAGGAAAATTGGCTGAGCGCGACGTATACAACTGCACATATTAGCACATTTACTAATGCTTAGTAAAAGATGGTTCTTAAAATAAGATTGAATTGAATGTTTAAGCTTTTATTTATACATATGAAGACTGTGGTAACTGAAAAATATAATTTTCACTTAAAAAAAATGCTTTAATGTATTTTCTAATGAAGATAACGATATATGTATGTATATAGTTTTAGAATATATTTATTTATTTATTAATTCAATTCTTAATGTTAGTATACATAAGACGATTAGTCTTTATAAGTGTATACAAATGAAAATTATTAAAAGATAATATTAGTTTAAATACATACTTAACTTACATCTAAACCAGTCAAATAATTTACATATAATAAAGCAACTAATTCAATTAGACTAAATTAAACAAACTGAAAAAGAACACAAAAAAAAGAAAAACAATAAAAAAATATTTAATACTAAATAAATTTAATTACTGTTTAACATTAAACCCATCAGTACTGCCGACACTATACCTATTCAAATCTATGCAGTACTTGTACAATTATCCTTCAATCCTAGTTTATTGTTTTTTTTTTTTTAAACAGACAGAAACAGTCAAATCAATAGATCTTAATATATAAGAAAAATTTAAATTAAAGTAATTTCTGAAAACAATAAAATGTTTAAAATACAAGACATCAAATTATTGTGGATTATAATATCGAAAAATGTCCTTAGACAACTGACTAAAAACTGTATTTATCTTAATCTAAATGAAAAGGAGATATCTTGATGATCATCGATCATGGACTCAAGTTGAAATAACCGCCTTTAATCGCACAACACGGAAATGTACAATTGCCTGTTTGTTCCACGTTATATGGTAAGATCCAGGTCTAAATAATTAAATAAATAAGCTTTACTTAATTTTGAAATAAAAATTATTGTGAGATAATTTAATCAGATAATAAATGAGACTTAAGTTATAAACATACATATATATATATTAATTGTTTTAAACTAATCAAAACTATGAAAATTGCAATTCACTAATGTAAATTACAATACTAAATTTGAAAAAAATTAAAAACATAGAAATTCAATAGAATTTTTTACTTTATTTTGGTTCCTTAATACTTAACAAGGATTTGAAAAAAAAAAAATTAATTTCATCGGCATTGTTTTTCCAAGAAAAATTCATTACAATTGACTTAACTTTTTTACTTTGAAAGATTTAAGAAAATTTTGGAAAACAAAAACTAGAAAAGCACTGAATCGTAGTGTCCTTGTAATAAAATTTTTATTATTAGTAGAATTTTTTTCAATTTGTAGATAAATTAAATTTTATACAACCAAAATTATAGTGTTAGTATGTTTTCTAAATAACCACTTAAACCTAATCTAAAATTAAATAAAACAAAAAAAAAAAAAAAAAAACAACAAAATCAAATACTGTTGTTATAAAAACGATGCAAAGACAATTTCGATTTAATTTTCGTTATTTTGTATTTTAAAAGAAAAAAAAAAACAACAACAAAAAATTAAAAAAGAACGGAAAACTTTTGTATTTGTATTCGAGGACAAAAACTTTTATTATGTTCCTGCTTAGAAAAATTTCAACATTATTTTTTTTTTTTTTTATTTTAATTCGTTTTTACTTGCTTTTTATCATAATGACTTTTTTTTTTCTTTTTAATTTTATGAAGAAGAAAAAAAATTATTTTCATTAAATATAAGTTGAATCTTAAAAAGTTTTGGTAAAGTTCCAGCATTTTTTTTTTTTTTTTTTGTTAGTTTTTAAGGCTTTAAGCAGTACTTAAAAAAAATAACTTTAAGTTTAATTTATAGACAAAAAAAAAAAAATATTTTCAAATACTATTATAAAAATAAAATGTTTTAAAAGAAATTTTGAAAATTTATCTTTCGATAAACAAAAATGTTTTTGGTTTTGTTTTTTCTAAGATTTTCGATAAATAGAGGTTATTTATTTCAAAAGTTGGTTATTTTAGATGACCTCTTTAATTTAAAATAGCTGGATAAATTTTAAAAATTTTGAAATAAAAAATTATAAATAAAAATGGTTTTTCCAAGTGCTTAAAATTACCGTAATTTCTTTTGAAATTTTTCATTAATATCTAAAGTTATTAATATTTGATCAGCAGGATTAAAAACGACAATATTATTATAAACTCATCCTGAAAATTCATTGAAGCAATTAGATTTTTTTTTTAAATTATCGGATGCAGCGATGAAAATGTTTTGATAATCTACAATTAACCGCGAATTTCCATATAGTTGTACTAACAATTTTGCCATAGAATAAATATTAACTAATTTTTAATGATAATAATTTCACCAGGATTTGTTCAGAATTAGCCCAAAAAATAAAAATTAAATAAATGTTTATATTGTTATGATTGATCTAAATAGTCATATTTGATTTAATAAATTCTCTCTCGTATTCTATAATAGTTCTGCTGGTCAAAATATTTGATTTAGAAATAAGTTTGGTAGTTTCATTCATAAGGTACTTGAAAAAAGGGTAAAAGTGACAGTTAACTGTCAAGGTGTAATAACCTAACGATCAACTTCAGTACAAACTGAATCTGAAATTATAATTGAGAAGGATTTAAGGACCTGCGCAGTAGACACCTTTTCATTTTATTTCGCTTCCCTTTAGTTCATATTAGAAGGTAAACTCTTCATTTTCGTAAACCATAATGCAATTTTTTACATAAACCACAACAAAATATTTCCATAAGTTGAAACAATTAAAAACCACCATACTATACCTACTTTAGCATTGCCGTATAAATGAGAAACAAAGAGAACACAGCACATGTTTGCCTAAATTTTTAGATACAAATTTTTATTGGCCTGATAAAAGATATGAAAACGTTTATGAAATTTTTATATGCGGGTTGATTAAGTACATAGTGAGAAAAAAAGTTCGGAAAATTAAAGATTTTACATAGAAATTTTAAACCAAGATTTTGTTAAAATTGATAATTGCGGGTAAACACAATTATAAATGTTTAGCGTGTAATATTGTGGAAAGTGAAAAATCGTAAAGGAAATTTTATCAATTTCCCACACACAACAAAAACTAAATTTTTTTATATTAAAATTTAATTTTTAATAGATAACACGATAAATAGTTTCATTTTAATACGAAAAAATTATTATTTATTTACATTCTATTTGAATTTTATTTTACTAATTTCGCTACACCTTTTTGTTTCCTATATTTCAATTCATTCGTGAATATACAATTCTAATTACCGTCTACTTCTAACAATTTTTTTTTTTCAATGTATGGGTGTGTTATCAAAAATACATGCCCGAGTTTGACTTCTTATTTTTTAGATATTCTTTGCTTGCAATGACCAATTTAAATAATACGTCAAATAAAAACAAAAAAACAAGTTCATCTAAAATAAAAAAAATATAAAAACAACAAAAACAAAAATAGAGTATCTATAATTATAATAGAATAGCATTTAAGGACATGCGCAGTAAGCACCTTCTCATTTTATCTCGCTTCTTCTTAATGAACTCTTAATATGTAAATAAGTTGTATATACAACCTAAATGCGCATACGGGTTAAAAGAAAATCTATTTGGTTTTATAATTTTCACACTTTTAAATAAAATATAGCCATTTTGTGTTATTCAACATCTTATTATTTTTATACATAATTAAAGGAAATTTATTAACTGTTTCAAATTATTGTTTTCCATATTTTTGTCATTTGTAGTAATAATATAGTTTTGGTTAAAAGTATGTATATGATGTATATACCTCTTTAATTACAAAAATATTTTATTTTTAGTAATTTTATCCATTAAATGCCACTTAGTATAGGAATATGTTAAAACGAAACAGTATATGAG
Source organism: Argyra leucocephala (assembly GCA_963942445.1). Taxonomy (NCBI): domain Eukaryota; kingdom Metazoa; phylum Arthropoda; class Insecta; order Diptera; family Dolichopodidae; genus Argyra; species Argyra leucocephala. The sequence goes on along the minus strand of OZ012679.1, from coordinate 141,474,119 downwards.
GGAGCAGCAGTTATGTTTCCTAAACAAAACTTACTCCAAATTGAGCGACATTTACACTCTTAAAGAAATTTCAATCACGGAAAATTTTTAAAAAGGCTTCATAAAAATTCTATCATTTTAAATAGACACACAAACTTATAGAAAAAAGTAGAAAAACAAAAACACAAACAAAAATTTAAAACAAAGAAAAACAAAAATCAGATCAGATCATACTTTTCAAAACTAATATAATAAATGTTAGTTCATTTGCTTCTGTTATTATTAAAAAATATATTTACAATAAAACACGGTTATAGTCATTCGCTGAATTTCTGTAATATTTCTGACTATAACCGTTTTGTGACTATAGGCGTAGTAAATAAAAAAAAATTGCATCTTTATAAACAAAATCAAATTCAATAAAATATCTTTCGTATAACAATTTTAAGCTTTTGTTTATTCATAAATAACAATTCTGTTATGTAATCACAAAATATATATATTTGTAATAAAAATCAGAAAAAGACAATATATAAATCAGTTGTTTAATAAGATAATTCACTTTTGACTTATTTTTTGTTTTATTGAAAAAATTGGCGTTATATTTTAATGTGACTATAAACGACATCGATTGTATGAACTTATGAAGTTTATTACTTTCTTTCAAACAAATTGTTGACTATTGATATAACAGAAATGTGACTACAAACGTTCTTGACTATAAACGAATTAAAATACATCGATTTACTACGTTGAAAGTAATGGGATTTTATTGTGTTAAGTAATATTGATATTAGTATTAATTTCGTCATAAAGTATACTTTAATTTCATTATATATATATATATTCAATAATCAAGCGATTCAAAAAACAACTACAATCATACCAAAACAAATATTTTTTTTTATATAAAATTGTGTTTGAAAGAACTACTTCTGTGCCATTGCACAGGGGTTCACTAGTATTGGTATCATAATGTAGGCACCTATAATATTGATATCATAATATAGGTAAAAAAAAAACAAAAACAAGACTAAGAATACCTAATTTGATACTTAGGAACCATTAGCAACATCTTTACATCTTTACATAGCTACAAAACGATTTATTAAACATTATTATCTTCGATTGCACAAGCCAGACGAGAATGAACCTCAGTTAATTGAAAGAGTATATATTTTATAATATAGGAGATATGTTTTTTCGTATTATATTTGTATTTTAGTGTCATATGGATTTATCACAGCTACACTGTTACTCATACAATATATAATGACTAGGAGCCCCTGTTGAGTAATTATAATATCCAAATTTAAAGTTTTCAACAGAGCAGTAATTTACGTACTAACATAGACTTCTCACGATAAAGTAGAAACCACTCACCTCTAAATTTTTATGAAAACGTGAGTGGTTTCTACTTTATCGTGAGAAGTCTATGTTAGTACGTAAATTACTGCTCTGTTGAAAACTTTAAATTTGGATATTATAATTACTCAACAGGGGCTCCTAGTCATTATATATTGTATGAGTAACAGTGTAGCTGTGATAAATCCATATGACACTAAAATACAAATATAATACGAAAAAACATATCTCCTATATTATAAAATATATACTCTTTCAATTAACTGAGGTTCATTCTCGTCTGGCTTGTGCAATCGAAGATAATAATGTTTAATAAATCGTTTTGTAGCTATGTAAAGATGTAAAGATGTTGCTAATGGTTCCTAAGTATCAAATTAGGTATTCTTAGTCTTGTTTTTGTTTTTTTTTTACCTATATTATGATATCAATATTATAGGTGCCTACATTATGATACCAATACTAGTGAACCCCTGTGCAATGGCACAGAAGTAGTTCTTTCAAACACAATTTTATATAAAAAAAAATATTTGTTTTGGTATGATTGTAGTTGTTTTTTGAATCGCTTGATTATTGAATATATATATATATAATGAAATTAAAGTATACTTTATGACGAAATTAATACTAATATCAATATTACTTAACACAATAAAATCCCATTACTTTCAACGTAGTAAATCGATGTATTTTAATTCGTTTATAGTCAAGAACGTTTGTAGTCACATTTCTGTTATATCAATAGTCAACAATTTGTTTGAAAGAAAGTAATAAACTTCATAAGTTCATACAATCGATGTCGTTTATAGTCACATTAAAATATAACGCCAATTTTTTCAATAAAACAAAAAATAAGTCAAAAGTGAATTATCTTATTAAACAACTGATTTATATATTGTCTTTTTCTGATTTTTATTACAAATATATATATTTTGTGATTACATAACAGAATTGTTATTTATGAATAAACAAAAGCTTAAAATTGTTATACGAAAGATATTTTATTGAATTTGATTTTGTTTATAAAGATGCAATTTTTTTTTATTTACTACGCCTATAGTCACAAAACGGTTATAGTCAGAAATATTACAGAAATTCAGCGAATGACTATAACCGTGTTTTATTGTAAATATATTTTTTAATAATAACAGAAGCAAATGAACTAACATTTATTATATTAGTTTTGAAAAGTATGATCTGATCTGATTTTTGTTTTTCTTTGTTTTAAATTTTTGTTTGTGTTTTTGTTTTTCTACTTTTTTCTATAAGTTTGTGTGTCTATTTAAAATGATAGAATTTTTATGAAGCCTTTTTAAAAATTTTCCGTGATTGAAATTTCTTTAAGAGTGTAAATGTCGCTCAATTTGGAAGTAACCGTTATTTATTTGGTGTAAATATTTGAAATGTTTTAAATATTCAGAAAATTTCAATCACAAATTTAAGTATTGGTTAAATTTTAATATTTTTGTCGTGTAATTAATTTACTATTCAATTATTCTTGCTTTTTTACTCACCACGTCGTTTATCTTGTGATTATATATAAAATAACATACAATCATTTTTTTTCTTTTGAATTCGGGATCAAAATTTCAAACAACGGTACATACGAGTCCCTTAAGATCTAAAAATATTGCCTAATCTAATAATAATCCACAACACGTAATATTAAGAGCGAACTTTCGACCAATATTTCGAATGTTGAAGTGGTAAAAAGTAGTGCTCGTGCTAAATTCAGTGAAAGAAAGTAGAGCTCAAGCAAATATTATCCATATGGGTAAATTTCTAATAAATATTTTTTTCTTTTAAAATACGTTAGGAAAATTAGTATAAAGCTAAGAAACGAATCTAAACAGGGAGCAATGGCTGCCAATCAGCGGCGGATTAACCATTTGTAGGGCCTGAAGCTAAGAATATTTGTGGGCCCCAAAATCGACCAAACCAAATTATAAGTAAAATGTAAAAAAAAGTATACAAATAAAATTTAGAAAAAATATAAATTCAATTTAATTGATTTTATGTGATCAAATAAAATATAACAATATATCTAGTATGAAGAAAACAAAATAGGAATACTAAACAAAACAATAAACATTTAATTAAATTTTTTGTTTCCGGCATTTGTTATTGGAAAATTCTCTTGTTGCCTCATCATAAGACCCTGATGTGGTTATGTCATTTTCAATTGACAAAATTGAAAAAAATAATTAAGTCTTTCTTCCACCATTGTGGTACGATATTTATTTTTAATAAATGTCCATTTTTAAAAGGCTCTTTCGGCCTCACAACTGGTTATTAGTAGAGTTAGAAATATGTTTAATGTCGTATATAGATTTGTAAAAACATCTATCAAATTTCTCTCGAATATTAATTTCAGCATAGTGGAACATTTTGTTCGATCTTCTTTTGGAATTTTAAGTTATTCTCTAAATTGTGTACATTCGTTAATTAGTCCTGCAACTATATCATTATTGTAAAAAGAAAGTACAAACTTAATGCTTTCCATGTCAATTTCAGAACTAATATTTTTTTCCATATTTAAAAGAAATTTAAATCTGCTATTTATTTACTTGTATACGCTACCTCTTTTCGATAGTTAAACAATCGAATAATACATTAAATACCTCTATCCGAAACTTATCCTTGCCATTAAGTACATCAGGGGTGCTGATTGCCATTAAGTACAGCAGGGGTGCACGATTCGAAAATTTTTTTGTCCTTACCCGTTTGTTTAAATCATTATAATTTTCCATAATTTCTTTACTCAAATTTTTAGCGATTACTTCGTATTCAGCCATTTTTTGTTTTGAATTTTCCCGAAATTGTTTTACAAATAATTCTAATGTAAGAATTAAGTCATAACCTTCAGAAATATCTAGGACATATATATATTACATTTATATTAATTATATAATTTTATTTTAAATATTTGAATTTGTTTTTTTTTTCAGGTAAGAACAAAAAGAGACAAAGAAGCTAGTTTTTATACTCACATCAGTACGGTAAGCAATCTTATTATTGTTTGAAAGGTGTTTTTTTATCCTCCGAATTTTTTATTGAAGCAGTTATGTGACGTGTTAGTTGGGGATTCTGTAATGGAAATTAATAACGTTAGATATGAGATGGTACAGAACACTTTGTTAGAATAAAATTGATTAAAATTTTGTATGCTTCAGTTCAACTTTAATATCCAATTCTAATTCTGAGCTAAATATTTTGGTTCTAATAAGTATTTGTTAATCGATTATGTTATATAAACCAACAAATTTGTATTATATGATATGAGTTAAATGAGATAAATATAATATTTATAATAATTTTAAACTCCTTTTTGACCAGTTTAATTTAGCAGCAAAATCTCTGTATGACAATTATGTTATTGATATGTCGTTGCAGATAAAGAATAACCCTAAAGCTTTCTGGAAATTTGTTAACACCAAAAGAAAATGTGATCAGTTTTCTAACATCATGAAGTTTAATGGGAATAGCAGTACTGATTCTAAAATAATCTCAGAATATTTTCGTAATTTTTTCTCAAGTTCCTATCCTACAGTTGAGTTTGCGGCCAACCTCGGAGACGATGATTATCTTAGATGATCTTGATAATTATCCAAAAATGTCGCTAACACATATTATTATTGATGATGATATCATAATTAAATACCTAAATAAACTTGACAAGAACACTTTTCCTGGGCCAGATGGGGTACCAGAAATTGTTCTTAAAAAAATGTTCTAATTCACTTGCCGCTCCACTATCATTCCTTTTTAATTTTTCAATTTCCTCAGGACTCTTTCTTAATATATGGAAAAAAGCTTTTGTAAGACCAATTCATAAAAAAAATTGTAAAAATGATATCATTAACTATCGACCGATAGCCGTGATTCTACATACAAACATTGTATTAACTTTCTAATCCCAAACCAGCATGGTTTTATGAAAAATAACTCCACGGTAACTAATCTTATTGAATCAATATCAGTTTTTATTAAAAATATTTTAAGAAGACTATCAGACTGATGTGGTATACACCGATTTTAGTAAAGCCTTTGACCTTCTACCTCACAGTACAATTTTATTTAAACTTAAAAAATTAGGTTTTCCACCTTTCCACCTTTTTGAAATGGGTTAACTCATATCTGACAAATAGAAATTATAGCGTAATATTCAGATCTGAGACGTCTAAATCATTTATGGCTAACTCTGAAGTTCCTCAGGGTAGCCATTTAGGTCCACTTCTTTTCATTATTGCAATCAACGATGTAGCATCTATCATTAGTAATAGTGAATTACTAATTTACGCAGACGATATGAAAATTTTCAAAAAAATAAAAAACATAGATGATTTGCCAGTTTGGTTTCAAAAAGTGCTTGGTGCACTCGAAATAATCTTATACTCAACATTAATAAATGTGCTTTAATTACATACACTCGCCGTTCTCATCCGTTTAAGTATAACTACACACTTAATGGTGAATCCTTGACAAGAGTTCAATCCATCAAAGATTTAGGTGTATTATGTGATGAAAAGTTGACATTTAAAATTCACTATACACATATAATCAATAATGCCAACTCAATGTTAGGCTTTGTTAAACAATGGTCGAAAGAATTTACTGATCCGTATATCATAAAATCTTTATATACTTGTCTCGTACGACCAAATTTAGAATACGCTAGACAAGTTTGGTCTCTTTTTTATGAGGTACACAAACTTAGAATTTTTTTTTTGTTTTTTTTTTTTATGAAAACTTAGAGTAAAATTTTGGTATAACAGTGAAAATAGTTGAATATTTTCCTTTTAATTTTACTGATATGCTTATCATACAGATACGTATTTCGTCTACTACTTGCAGACTTCTTCAGTGTTTTGTACTCGACTCCAACTTAGAACTGAATCTATTCAAAGAAATTTCGTAAGGTTTGCCTAACTTTTCTTCCATGGTCTGACCCATTATTATTACCCTCTTATGAACATAGACTTAAACTTCTACAAAAGTGTTCATTGCAACTAAGACGCGAAATTGGAGATGTTAATTTTATTACTGAAGTAGCAAAAAGAAATATAACATCGTCTTTAATTTCAAATGAATTCGTTATTATTGATAATCCCCGTTTTCGATCTACCAATCTTTTTTCCCTTTCTTTTCATAGAACGAACTACGAGATGTTTGAGCCAATTCATAGGATGCTAATTATGGGAAACAAATATAAACGGCACATTCACTTTTCACTGTCTAAACACCTACTAAAACAACGTCTTTATCTTAATAACTAAGATATAATTTATGTTTTGTTTTAATCATTGTTAAACTTTTTGTAAACAATTTATTGCGTATGGTTTTAAAATTTTAAACCTTAGTATTAGTATATTAGTATGTACTTCTTAATTTTAAGTCAAACTGTTGGATTGTATAAATTCTCTATTAATGATTTTTTTTTTTTTTCTCTTTGTAAACTGTTTGTGTGAAACAAGTAAATAAATAAATAAATATATACATACTAGCCGAGTTACCCGGCGTTGCCCGAGAAAATTTAAAGTTCCTAGAATTTTTTCTTCGTTTTTAGTTTGAAAAGGGAAGTATTATGTGATGTTTGTCTGTTATTAAACTAACTGTTAAATGTATAAATAAATATGTAATTATTTTTTTTTTTTTTTGTAGAAAGTTTGAAAACCAATACAAATAATAATACGCCCGTGCTTTGTAATAGTGTGGGATCCACCCCCACTAAAACCACTGCAAGTTTTTAAATATTTAATAAGCTAATTCATGAAAATTTTAAAAATTATTATAGGTCCTTATCTACTTAAATGAAATACAAAAAAAAATCAAAAGTGAACGAAAATTAAAATTAGTTGCAGTTTTGTACAAAATAGTACTTACAACCTAAAATAAATTGCAAACATAAGTCTGAGGCGTTGTTTATAAATTTCAATTAGAATTTTGAGATTTTAAGTAGAAGTATTTTTTGCAAATACTTATTTCAATACATATTATTATTATTTAGGTTATAGGGACTTGACATTTTTAGAACACCTTGGATCCCGATTACAGCACTTTCTGCCAAATTTGTTGGACCTGCTTTCTGCCAGAGCTCTTTTGAACGAAAATTCATATCTCAGAAACTGGACCGATTTGGCTCCAATTTAATACACATATGTTGGGTTCGAATGAAAACTATTTTTCTTATTAGAAAATTTGAAAGACCTGCGGAGTTCGGAGTTGTATGATAGCTACCAGAATCAGTCAAAGTTTCAAAAAAATGTGAAAGGCATATTTGTTTATTTTTGAAAGATTACCTGTGTGCAAATTTTCAGCTTTCTAGCACCTTTGGTTTTTGAAATATTTTTATCAGGTGCTAGGAGTTGTATGGCAGGTACCGGAACCAGTCAAAATTTCGAAAAAATTTGAAAGGCATATTTGTTTATTTTTGAGAGAGTACCTGTGTGCAAATTATCAGCTCTGTAGCACCTTTAGTTTTTGAAATATTTTTGGCCGGAGCTCGGAGTTGTATGACAGCTACCCGAACCAATCAAAATTTTGGAAAACAGTGAGATCCGTATTTGTTTATTTTTAAGAGAGTACCCGTGTACAAATTTTCATCTCTGTAGCACCTTTGGTTTTTGAAGTATGCTCGTTGGGTGCTAGGAGTTGTATGGCAGCTACCGGAACCAGACAGAATTTTGGAAAACAACATATCACGGGTTCGATTCCAAGTAACAAAAAACCATCCTGTAAAATTTGGTTGAAATTGATCCATGCATCTCGGAGGAGTTCTGACACAAACATACATACATACATACAAACATCCTTCTTTATATATAAGAAGATTATAAATATGTATATGTTAGAATAAGAAAAATAAAAATGATCCAAAATCAATTTATTTAAAACTGATTAAAATTAATATTATAAACATAATATGTTAATTATTTTATTGTATTGTTGAGTTGAGATGTGATCTAATTACTTGCAAAATTATTAAAATCTTATTTTTCATAATTCATTTTTCAAAATTAAGTGAGATAACTTATTATAATTGTATAAAAAACGTTAAAAAAAAAAATTTAATTAAATTAATATAAATATTTTTATTATATCGCAAATTTCAATTTCACCCCCTTTTCAACTTCTAATATACATATTTCAAAAACAGCAAAAAAAAAATTTATAAGAAAATATTAAAAATATATAAAAATAATTTTATTCAAAACAGCCTTGAAAATCTGATTTACTCCTTGTATCTATTCAACAAGTTTAAATATTAACAATAGTTCATTAAAAACTCCCACTATTCCCTTATGTTTAATTTATGACTTACAAAAATATATATATATATATATTATATATATATATAAACTCTTAATGAAACTAAGAATTTCACTAATTTTTAACGTTAATATTCTCAAAAAATATTTACTTTGAATTAACAGTTTAAAACAAACAAGAATTGCGCAAAAAAAAGCAAAATAACAACAAACTACCAAACTAATATTTCTAACTTTATTAAATTAACAAATTTTTATCTTAATGTACATGTGTTAGTTTTCTTGCCTAAATAATTGTGTTAATTATTCAAAATACATAAATTCAATTTTTTATTTATTTACTTTACCTAGGTACGTATTTTTTTTTTTTTATATTTATTTATAGAAATATACGAAGAAAAAAAAAATAAAACAAAATTTTGTTTTCACCTCTGTTCTGCCCCACCACCTTTACAGAAAATATAAATCTTCTTAATTAAGGTAAATTGCTGCGATATGTTCAAAGAAAAAAAATTCTAATTCTAAGGGCAATCGCATTTAATTATATTTGACACTGAAATAATAAAGAAAAATCGAATTTTATTTACTTCTAAAAATTTAAAGATTTAATTAATTACGTTGTAAAGTTTGGGGTGTGATACACGAAATTATTTATAACAAGTTTGCTTCCGTTATCCCAAGAATCGAATAATAATTAATTTAAGGTAATTTGAAGTGAAACAAAAATGTAATTATTATTACTTTGCAACTAAAATTTTACCTATTTTTTACTTTTAATATTTATTTTTGTCATCTACTTTTTCTTAGAGAGTAGTTGAAAACTATAAAAAAAGTAATTTATTATGTAAAAGAAGTCTAAAATCAGCCTATATTCTAAGTTGTAAGAACATAAAAGTATAATCAAACCTATATGAACTTGCGGTATCCAACTGTGATATACAGATGAACGTACGAACAAAAAAAATCTAATTTATTAATTATACTACGGTACCAAAATAAATATCTTAGAACTATCAGGAATGCATATAGCTATGATTCAAACAAAGGTATTCACAGTGGTCTAAAAATTAAAAAAATACGTAACCCAATTAGTGATTATTTCATTAAACACGAAAATTGATTGACTCAAAATGGCAACCTTAAGTCGATTGAAGTATTAGACAGAGCTTATGATATAAGATGGCTGAAAAGGCTAAAACCGCACGATCTAGTATAATAGAATATAATAAAATTTGGGTAAGGAGTGCAATACCGGAGCGAAAATTAATACCTGTATTTTGATATTGAAAAACTTATAAGAAAAAAAATAAATATTAAGAAAAAACCCCATTTGGTTTATTTTAAAGTAAAACATTAATTCATTCTTTGATATATAAAATAAAATAAAAACATAAGATATTGAATAAAATAAAGATTACATAGTTAGGTAGAAAAATTGATTTATTGTTTTAATGATTGAAAGTATGCTCTTCAAAAAAACACAATGTATCAAGGCTTTCATCATTTAAATTGGAGCGAATTTTCGTGCATATTTATCCAGCAGCAAAAACTGCTTGCTCCGATTCTGCGCTTGTTGGACATATTGTAAGAAGGAGATCATAAATTTTTTTGATATATATTCTTCTAGTACCCTTCCGTCTTCAAATAGTGTCATTTCTCTTTTTATAAGTTTGACATTATCTTGAATTGACCGATGTTTATTAACTCGTTCAGTAGAAATGAGCGATCAGTTTTTTTCCGACTGACCGATGTTTATTAACCCGTTCAGTAGAAATGAACGATTAGAACGGGTCACTGAAATGAACGAAATTTCCCAGCACTACTTTGAAAGCGGACTGAATATGAAATTGAGTATATCGTTATTCATTATTATCCAATGGAAAAAACCTACCACGATTATTATTTTAAATTTTTGTTAGTTATAATCGAATATCGGAAAATATTCTCCCGGGATCTCGGTTTTTGAGATCTCGGGATGCCGGTATTGCATTTCCTAAATATAGGGGATCAGAAATAATAATTTTCTGTAATCGCACACAAGTTCGGCTTATAAGCACATTTTCAAAGTACAGTAATAATTTATTTAAATAAAAAAAAAATTTAACAGAAATGTCAGGTAGAATCACTTTTTCTTACTTAATTAAGTGAAAGTTTATACTACAATAACTGCAGGGTTAAACTACAATATCTACAATGTTTTTCGAGCAATTATTTATCAAATTACTGGCTTATCAACTCATTAAATGTGGAAAATCACTACTATTGTCAGGAACTAAGCCTTCTTAAATAGAATAGCTTTATTTTATTTAAGTGGTTACCAGATTATACTCTCAATTATTGTTTATCATTTATTTTATCTTAATGACAAAGGGTACTGGACCAGGTCGAAAAAACCCATAAAGCATTTTTTTTTACTCCATGGGGAATCGAACTTTGAATCTTTCGGTTGAAAGGCAAGCGCTACCTAGCGTGTGTTACAAAGATATTAATTGTTATTAACTTCCCTTGATCTCTTTTAACACTGCATTTTTCATTCAGTCGCTGGCTCTGAAAATATAAAACTTCGTAAAACTCATCCACATCAAAAATATTTTTTAATTTTCTTTTGAAAATAATTTCCTCTTTATACCTTCCATTATCCTTCATTGGTTATTCGACATGTTAAAATTTTTCCGTCGTCTCTATTTCTTACAAGCTCTTGTAGAAGAAAGCCTAAGCAACAAAGTTTAAACCATAGAATTATTAATTAATATTTACTTCAAATTACGTCAAGTTTAATTACAAATTAAATTTTTCACCTGACGTTAATATCTAATTTGTATATTAACGTCCGACGATTATTAGGATGATCAAATTCGATCAAAGGATGGTTTTATTTAATTATATTTTTTTTTAAATCCTCTTAGGAGCTCAAAACCTATTCTTAAATATTAAATTTTTTCATAACACATAAGTGATCAATTTGCTGTTGCTACTCCTCCTAGTACCGTTGTGTTATTTGCGAATAATTTTACTTGTTACGGGATTTGGACCTATACTTGCCACATTATTAAATTACATTTTTTTTTTTTTTATACGGATTAAGTTTTAAAGGAGAGATATATGATAATTAAATATTATATAAACGATTAATTTTTAATTAGTAAAGCTGGATACTATCATTCATTTTTAATGTGAGTTGAAAATAAGATTTGAAATTTATGACTTTAAGTTGTGTTAAGTGCTTGTATTGGAAATATTTTTAGTTTGACAATCGTGGCTAGAAAAACACCTTAAATTTAAAAAAAAAAATACACGCTGGGTGGTGGTACATTAAGTAGAGTCTGTCTTGCAACTGAATGGTTCCAGGTTCGATTGCCGATGAAGCAAAAAATGTTTTATGGGTTTTTCGACCTGGTCCAGTAGCCTTTCAGTGATATCAAATTTTCTTTTTTAATATTTGTATTAATAAAATTGACAAACTTATTGTTTTGTTTTGTTTACCTACTAACATACTACATTGAAAATTATTTTAAATTATGTTACAAGCGTTGCATAAGTTTTGCTTCGCGTTGCGTTGCATTCGCTTCGGTTGTAAATGCAGGGTAAAGGTTACATTCTACCGTTTGGCTGGTTTAAAAATAAAAAAATATAAAGGTGTTGAACGCGTACTGCACACTATGAGCTAAACAACGATGGCTCAATACTGTGTATTTGCAGTAATCATTAACAACTTTACTATCGGTTTTTGATTACGAATTTTCATATGTTTCATTTTTTTTGTATCTTTATTTATTTATTTATTTATTTCGTTTAATTCAAACACATTAAAATAATTATTTTCCTTTTTCTTTTAATATAAGATTAAAATTTAACAGAATCAAGATTTTAAAAAACAATAAAAATTTACAAAAGTTAACTACCTAATGGTTAGAGGGGTTAGTTAGAAGGGTTCTGATTACAGTGGTATAGTCGATTCCTTAACACATCTTTTGAGAGTGATAAGTCAATCACGCTCTTATATTTGTTCCCTATTATCATCATTCTATGGATAGGCTCATTCATACCATAGTTGGTTCTATGAAATACAAGTGTGAAAATATTAGGTGATCGAAATCGGGTGTTATTGGAATATAAATGGGGATGTAATATTACCCTTCACTACTTGGATGATGAAAAGAACATCAGCAACTTCACGCCTAGTTTTTAATGTAGCTAAATGTAGCAAATTTAATCTGTGTTCATATGGAGGCAGGACAAGTGGATTGGATCAGGGAAGGTGGCGAAGTGCATATTTTATAAAGTTCTTTTGAATAGCTTCTATTCTTTTAATATGAATTTCGTAGTAGGGTGACCAGACTTGACTATCCAGTTGGGGCCTCACAAGACATATATATAGGAATTTTAAGATATAAGGGTCATCAAATTCTTTAGACCATCGCTTTATAAAACCTAACATTGAGTTAGCCTTATTAATAATATTATTATAGTAGAATTTAAAAGACAGTTTTTCGTCGAAAGTGACACCTAAATCTTTGATCGACCTAACCATTTCAAGAACATGTCCATTAAGTGAATAGATATTTGAAGAGAAACTGGTACGCCTATGATAACTCATCACAACACATTTATTCGTATTAAGCATAAGGTTGTTGTTACGGCACCATGAAAAGAAATTATCGAGATCATTTTGAAACAAACTTGAGTCTCGAAGTGATGTGATTTTCTTAAAAATGTTCATGTCATCAGCATAAATTTGAACTTCCCTATACGAACTCCTGAATTTGCTTCGAATGATGTTGACGTAGCTGCCCTGAATCGTACAGTATACTTTCGATTAGCCAAATAAGATTCAATCCATTTCACAAATGACGGTGGAAATCCAAGTTTAATTAATTTTAAGAGAATGACGCAATGTGGAAGAAGATCGAAGGCTTTACTAAAATCTGTATAGACGACATCAGTTTGAAAATCTTTTTCCATACTATTAATAAACTGAGAGGTACACTCAACCAGATTCAGACTTGTTTTTGAAAATCTTCCCGTAAGTTATCGCATTATCCATTTATCCATAGCATTATTATTATAATAAAAAAAAGATGGATCTTAGAGTTTGACATAATAATGTTGCGCAATTCACTACATATGTAAATATTTTTCTTGATTTTCCAAAACAGATTTAATTCAAAGTAACCATCATTATTTTAGTGCCAACGTTTAAATCAACGGTGAGAACTTGACAACAGCTTGGGAATACTGATTTTATGAAGAAACGTGCTTCGAGCTTCAAAAAATTATTATTTTCCTAAACTTCAGCAAATTTTCTTCAAAATTTTCTAAATTTATGTCAAAGGTTTTTTCTACAACCAAAAATTAAAATATTCCTGTTCATAAAACTTAATTGACACTTTTCTAATATATATTTTTTTTTTTTTCAATTCATTTGAGGATTAATTCGTGGCATGGCATTTAAAATTTTTATATAAAAATCTAAATTAAACAATATAAATTTAATGTTGAGTATACTAATTTTGTGTGTATATCCTTGAAAACAAAATATCTCTTGAAAATTACATAAAACTAACATTATTAAAACCGCTCTAGAGGTGAAACAACTCCTAAGAAACCTAAATTTAAATACCTATAAAATATTTTTCTCAATATACTTTGAAGGTTACCATTACAAAAAAAAACCAAAAAACACATAAAAATTCTATTTTGATGAGATATTATAGTATAGTACATATAACTGATGTATGTATATGTATATTTCAATATGTATTATATACATATATATATATATATGTACATAAATTATTTATCTTTGAAATATAAAATATTTATAATCAAAGTAGATATCCAATTTTGAAAACTTCTTATTTATATCTACTCTGTAATTTCAATCTATTCATATAAAAATGTATCTGTGTATAAAATTCAGATTTGCAGAGATTCAAATTACCTTTAGAGAGCAATTTTTAATATTATAATATAAAATTACATTTACCAAAATACACCTTCTGTCAAGAAAAAAAAATATTTGAATTTTTAAAAATTAAAATGTTAGTTCCAGAATAGATATAGGACAACACTGTCCATAATGAAACAATGGGTGATTCAATTGTTCTGAATTATAGCAAAATTTTTGATTATATTTGAAGAAAAATATAAGTAGTAGCGTTTATGAAATCTATATTAATTTAGAGCTTGGAGAGTGAAATAAATTTAATAGATATGATTTACCAGGGATATGAAAACACCAACATACTTCAATGTTATTCAAAAAGTCAAAATTTTATTTTTCAAAATAAAAATAATACTAATAAGATTATGATCAAGTTAATCAATATGTTTCAAAAATTCAAATGCGATATGCTAAAGGCAAATATGTTTCCACGCGCTGCAAAATTTCCGATGAACTTAAACATAATCCTATAAAAATTTAATATCTTCGGCATAATCTTATTGTTTCTTTATATAACTGTATAGTTAACTAAAGTCAAGCCATAATCAATTCTATTGCATTACAATATAAAAAAGGCCACAAACAAACAGTTTTTCTTTTTTTTTTTTAAACAAAAATTGATGGTGGATGCAAAACAATTTAAAAAAAAATAATGATGACTTCAAATATTAGATAATACTATTTGAAAATATTGGAGTTGATACCAATCGTTTCAATTTTCTATAGTATCGACATTTATGGAAAATAATTTTATAAAATATCACAAAATAAAACAAATAAAAATTTTGTGATCTTGAAAGTATCTGTCACAAACAAATTGAAGCAAAAATATTCAACAAACAAAATAGCCACAACTGAAGAGGCCAACTGCAATAATATGAGACAATAAAAGTATATTTATGTCCACTGAACGTGCTGCAGGACTATGATAATGATCACTTATAATTCATTTTGATAAATATTATTTGTGAATACGATATAGTGAATACGATGGCAAATCAGGTCCAGTTCCAACACTGTTATAGATATGAGACAATAAAAGTATATTATTATGTCCACTGAAAGTGCTGCAGGACTATGATAATGATCACTTATAATTCATTTTGATAAATATTATTTGTGAATACGATATAGTTAATACGATGGCAAATCAGGTCCAGGTCCAACATTGTTATAGATATGAGACAATAAAAGTATATTTATGTCCACTGAAAGTCCTGTACGACTATGATAATGGTCACTTATAATTCATTTTGATAAATATTATTTGTGAATACGATATAGTTAATTCGATGGCAAATCAGGTCCAGGTCCAACACTGTTATAGATATTGTTTTTTTTTTTTTATACGCAGGCTGGTGGGAATCTTCAAAAGATACAATGAGCCCCGTAGCTTGACATTGTGTGTGGGATTCTTACCCACTAAACCACACCCTTCCTATATTGCGATCTAGTCCTACAGGACTAATGAGTAATTTTTTCTTGGCTTTATTTTATTTTTCAATGTAGACTACATCCAGCCATGTCTATCTAACCTTTCTTTGGCGTATTCATCCATAACCTTGAAGACCCATCGCATCAGCGACGAAAAGCCAACCAGCTCTCCGAACGAATTTATAATTATGGAAGACTTGTGAAAAACCTCGTTTCGTTGGCAGTCAACATAACGAAATTCTTCACCAATCCCGTAAAAACAAATCCATCTAAACGTGGGAGCGGGTCAACCTCCGATCACCAGCGCGACGAATCCTCAAGAATGTGGGTGATTATTGCTGCACTAACTCAAAAGGTTTTACTCTTTTGAGTCGTCTATCAATATTTCTATTATCCAGGAGCTCGACTACCTCCACATTTAAATGGTGCTGAAGCCTTTTTTCGTGACTTCTTGCAAATTTCTGTATATCCTTATCGACAGATTCTAGTTGCAAATCTCTATGTAGGTCATAGTTTCTTATGAACCAGGGCGCGTTCACAATGTTTCTTAGGACTTTATTCTGGAACCTCTGAATAATATCTCTATTAATTTTTTTGCTGCATCCCCATAGCTGGATGCCATATGACCATATTGGTTTCAGTATTTGTTTATAGAGCAGAAGTTTGTTTTGTATTGTTAAGGTAGAATTCTTAGTCTATGAGCCAGTTCATTTTTCTATAGCGGATTTGTAATTCTTCTTTCTTGTTTTTTATGTGAGCTTTCCAGCGAAGTTTCGCATCTAACGTCATACCAAGATACTTGGCAGTATTTGAATGGGGTATTTCTTGACCATTTATATATACTGGTTTATGGTCAATTTTTTTATTTGTGAAATCCACATGTACTGACTTAGCTTCATTTAATTTTAGCCTCCATCTTTTTGTATAATCTTGGATTTTTGTTATAGCTCTCTGCAGCTTTTCTATGGATTCTTTATTATTTTCCCCAACAGCCAGAACCGCTGTATCATCTGCAAACGTCGCAATAATATTATTTTCTAGTGAAGGAAAATCACAAGTGTACAGCAAGTACAGTACCGGACCAAGTACACTTCCTTGAGGAACCCCGGCATTAATTTTTTTAAGATCGGAATATGCTCCTTCCTGTTTTATGTAGAAGTATCTCTCTGATAAATAGCTTGCTATGATTTCCAAATGTTCTTTTGGAAGGATTGTTTTTATTTTACAATTCAACGCCTTATGCCACACCTTATCGAATGCCTGAATATTATAGATATGAGACAATAAAAGTATATTTATGTCCACTAATAGTGCTGCAGGACTATGATAATGATCACTTATAATTCATTTTGATAAATATTATTTGTGAATACGATATAGTTAATACGATGGCAAATCAGGTCCAGGTCCAACACTGTTATAGGTATGAGACAATAAAAGTATATTTATGTCCACTGAAAGTACTGCAGAACTATGATAATGATCACTTATAATTCATTTTGAAAAATATTATTTATGAATACGATATAGTGAATACGATGACAAATCAGGTCCGATGTATGTATGACAGTGTTGAAATACAATGTATGTAAGACAATTATAAATATATTCTAATTAATTTATCAGTAGTAATCCATATATATACTACATATTATATATAATATTCAGTTTCACTTTATGCATTTACTTGTTGCGAAAGTATATATAGTTTCGATCGAATATTCCAATTACAAGTGAAAGATCTAAACTTGCAAATCTTAAAAGATTAACTCTATACATTGTTTATGAATTTAGAATTTCCTATGTTATTATTTTAGTTTAGTTTGTTTTAACTGCCACAACTGACTCAAAATAATAAAAAAAAAATGTGAAATTACTACTGAAATTTTTATTTGAAAAAATTTTCAAACAATTTTATAATAATTAAAATTCATAACATCTAAGCAGTTTAACAGAAATGTTATTGACCATTTAAGCGTTCAAAATTGAAAATAGAAAAAATCTTGACACTTGGGTTGTATTTTATTTTAAGATCAAGTTTATTTAAAATAATAATAAAAATACAATAATAATTAAATAACATTTTATTTTTATATTATATTTTCAAGTTTAATTGGCATGGCATGCACAATATATTCGAAAGCAAATCAATTTTTTAGTCTACTCACAGACATATCAATCTACATATATTCGGATAATTTTAAGTACAGTATGGTATTTGACACAATTTTCATCGTCATCGGTAATGATTGCTATAATTAATAAATTATAATGTATTTTTGTGGTTATTAATTCTTGTATGTTTACATACATATTATATAATGTTATATTTATATGATCACAAAAAAAAAAAAAAAAACTATTCAACATTTAAACTGTTTAAAACAAGTTTTTAGTTTTTGTTGTGTGCGGATTGAATTCCCCATGACAATTTGTTGACTGCAATTATTAAAATTTCAATAAAATAATGCGTTGTAATAAGAACACTGTCTATCAAATATATTGAAATGAAAATGGTTTTTTTCTATTCATTATAGTAAATTTACTTCTCATATTCTAACCTCTGATATTATGAACTTCTGCAATTAATCACTTTGTAAGTAACGACGTAATATTAAAATAGTTGTAAATTGATCACAATGTTGTTATAAATTCTGTTTCTTGTAGAAGTGTAAATTAAAATATGTTTAAGCTAGTCGGCGCAAACTCAATCGTTCGAGTAGATTATTAGATTTAAGATTAGATTTAAAATTTTCTGGGACGGAATCTGTCCCTTATTTCACCGCAAATTGGCTTAATGTGATAACCCGTGTTTATTAGTTATTGTAATTAGTGTCTGAGTAATTAAGAATACCTGATTTTGTGATAACACTCATTGGTATGCTGGGTAGCTTCCATTGTTCGGAGAACGCTGTTTCCAACTAAGTTAAGTAGATTTTAAACAAATTGTATTTATTTTTTTTTATATATAAAATTCCAATTTGCCAAACCTTGTCAAATTCTTTAGTTACATCTTAATAAAACAAAAAATGTTTGCTTATATCAATATAAATTTACTTGTTGGATCTGGTACACAAACCAAGCGTTACTGGGACCGGAAATTAAAGTTGTTTTACATGATTTATATACGAGCTATGACTGCTATTAAGCAAACAAACTTGCAATAAATAACTGTATATAGTTTGACATTTCAAGTTCATTTATATACATTTATACACATACATACATTGACTGCCGTGTCATACTTATTCCAATGACTGTAATGTTTCCCAACCGGTCATGTCATTTAAATGTCGGTAATTATTTATTTATATCAAGCTTAAATGAAGCAGTTACACATTACTTACATCTATAAAAGTTACAGTTAAGAAAATTAAATTAAATCAAATACAATTAAATTTATTAATACTTAATACTAATGGGTGTGTAGGTGTATAATTAGTTTAATTAGTGTAGTTGTTTTTTTCAAACAGACTTGGAGAGGGAGAAATCAATTAAGACCTTGAATTTATTTCCCAATATTAACATTCTGTTAATAGGCTCAAATCTACCATAGTTAGTTCTATGGTGAACCAGTGTAAAAGGATTAACGGATCGAAGCCGAGAATTGGTGTTAATAACAATTTTGTCAGAAATAAATGGAGAAATAATATTTCGTTTAACAATTTCAATAATGAAGGATACATCAGCAATTTCCCTCCTTTTCCGTAGGGTGTACAAGTGAATTAAGTTTAATCGATGTTCATAAGCAGGCAGACGAATAAGATCCTCCCAGGGAAGATTACGAAGGGCAAATCTTAAAAAATTTCCTTCAATGGCTTCAATTCTTTGAATGTAAACATCATAAAATGGAGACCATACTTGGCTGGCATATTAAGGAAGAATGTCATTTGAATATGTGTGACTTTAAATATTCCAATATATTCCAATATCGACCCAGGGAACACAAAAATAATAATAGTTTTAGGAAATATCTGTAATGTATGATAATTAGAAAATTTATTTTTTATTATGTTCTTTAATGGTTTTAATGATACACCATGTTAAACATTTATTGCTTCATATTGAAAGTACATTTGAGGGAAGCCAAGACACTGCTCACAAAAAGTTTATACATCATTTTAGCACGTTTTCTGGCATGTTATCGTTCTTTTTTCTTTATTAGTTTCGCGTAATATCCAGATTATAGAGTCTATTATCCAGTAGAGCTGGTGTTTATTAATATTTAGTTTTATGCTTGTTTGTTCTCTATTTTCGATGTTTAATAATTCTGCAACCAATTTTTTCCGAAAGGACCGAATTTGAATTTTTTTTTGGTTATTTGTTTGTAAATAATCCAAGCGTATACTATTGCTGTTCCTATAACAGTTTACGGTACCAACATATGACTACATATTCATTTGAATGTTCTTCTTCATACTTAGCCAATCCTATCTCACATTTGCCATACTATAATTTTTCCGCATAAATCTTTAGGACCATGTACATATTTTTTTCTATAATTTCAAGTTTATGGTATGAACACCCTAACTGCTTTTTACACAGAGATTTGGAATTCACCATAGCCGTTTTTAGAATTTTTATACTATATCTACGATTTTTCAATGTGGAAAACTATATATCATAAATAAACACTTTGGCACTGCAAGGAAAAATTTATGCGAAAATTTCCCCGTAGGCCGCGCGCGTCATACATATTTGTATGACTTAAAAAAAAGTCAGTTTTTTGCTTTGGTCTGTATATGAACATTTTGTAAAAATTTACTTGGCAATCCATTTGTTAAAAGTTAAACAATAATTTGTTTTGACTTAATTAGCTGCATTAGTTTCTTGCCACTGTAGTAGTTGTACACTCACTAAACCTACATTTATTTATACCATCATACCGAATTTATGTTACATCGATTAATGACGTTTTTTCGGAGTTTATTCATGTTTGGATGGTTATCGGATTAAAATACACATGGTGAACTACAAATATCAGAAATTTAACAACTATAATGTTGATTTGTTCGATATCATAAAAATTTAACGTTAATAAATCACTATTATATCACTACTAGGGGCCCCTGTTGAGTAATTATAATTCAAGTTTAAAGTTTAAAAAAAAAACAGTAATTTACGTAATGACATAGACTTATCACGATTTAGCAGAAACCACTCCTGTTTAATAAAAAGTTTTGTGGTTAGTAAGTTTATTTTGGACACATAAATACACCTCCTTCATATACTGATTCGTTTCCGATATATTCCCTATAGTAAGTGGCATTTAGTGGATAAAATTACTAAAAATAAAAAAATTTGTCATTAAAGGGAAGCGAAATAAAATGAAAATGTATCTACTGCGCAGGTCCTTAAATGCTTGTCAATTATAATTATAGATACTCTAACTCTACTATATAAAAATGAATTTTCCAGTCATCGGACCAATTCAACTGATTTTTTTTTTGTTTTTGTTGTTTTTATATTTGTTATTTGAGATGAATTTGTTTTTTTGTTTTTATTTGACATATGTACATAGATCCATTTGCAAGTATGTAATTATAATAACTAATTAGTTTACTTTTGTTTATTATTTTAATAAGATCTCACATATGCATAATGTATTTGCTGAATAATAAAATCATATGAGTAAAAAAATTTTCTACTGTGTGCGCATTATTGTTTTATATTCAACTTATTTATTATATTAGGAGTTCATTAAAGAGAAGCGAAATAAAATGAAAATGTGTCTACTGCGCAGGTCCTTAAATGCTTGTCAATTATAATTATAGATTAACAATTAAGTCATATCGCTATTAGAAATTTTATCAGTAGCAAATACATTATGTTTCTGTTCCAATAGAAATGTGTGCAAGCTTAAAATAAATATAACATTTAATGATTTATGATTAATTTTTTTTCTAAAATAGATTATTACGTATGAGGTTGCTGTCTAAGATAAAGTTCTAGGTTGTACATGATGTCTCAAGAGAAATTATTGTTCCTAGTTCAATTACTGCAAGCAAGAGCTCTAGGTTAAAAAAAAAATATGTACATACTCACCCATACCTATACATATATACTTAACATATTATTATTATATAATTAAAATGTTATTTTTAATTACATTTTATTTTAATATACTACACAAAAATTAAATGAAACTCCAATTAATAACAGACATGAATAATTAGTTACTATAGAAACTGGAAGTTGGAATCGGCAAATATTATAAAATAATAATTTTGATTAAATAATTTAATTGTTGTCAGGTTTCCTTTCCCTAATAGTTTTTTAATATTTGATTGTCGATATCGAAATTTCGGAAGCAACATACTTCCTTCATCAGTGCTTGTGACTAACTGTTATATAAAAATTTTGTTTTATTTAATATTCATTTTAAAAAAGGCAGGTGTTGGATGTATAGGTACCTAATCGTTTTAACTAACTTCAATGCAGTTTCTTTAAAGTTGTATAAAAATAATGGACAACTTTCGCTAGTTCATCATCAAGAGTGTATTAATTCCATTTAAAGCAATATGTTTTCATTTGGCTTTGTCAAAAATATAAGATGTCCATTTAAGTAATTCGATTTGAATTATTAATTATCTTAATTAAATATTTTCTTTAAAATTATTCAAATTTTTAAAATTAAAGTTATTTTGTGTAAATTTGATTTTCTAGCAGCATAAAAACGTTATTTTGTAAGTGTGAGAAATATTCGATATACTTTTTTAAGATAAGAATAAATAATTTTAGTAATGTTAATTTAAATTAATATTTTTGTGGCTTAAGGCGTAACAATTTTGGTTTTATATTTTATTTATTTTTAAATACATATTTAAAAAAATATATATATTGTATAGCTGTATATACAATATATTGAATTCATTAAATTCTTTTAATAACAAATACGAATACGTATGTAACCACAAACTTAAAGGTTAACAATATATGATTTTTTTTAATATTTTTTTTTTATGTTATTGTCAGTAACTAAGGTTAGAATTATTACCTTTTCATAACATATTAAGTACGGTACTACAATTTTTAGTACAGAAATTGGAACGAGTAATGTTTTCTAAGCATTTATTTATTTATTTTCTGGTATATATAAATTATTTTAATATAGAAAACTACTATTATTATCCAGGATAGATAGGCTTTCTTAAATAGAATTCCATTCCATTTTACTTAAATTACTACCAAATTATGCTCTTAAATAAATTTTATAAAATTTAATTATGTTATGAATAATAAACAAAAAAAAATTAATTGAAAATTCATGTTTTGAGCGGTAATCGAAACTGAAGTTCTCTGATTGGTAGTCCAGGTGACATAACGTATATACATAGTGTAGGGATCGTCAAACGAGAATACATACTAAAACAACACTAAAACATTTTTTTTTGTTTAACAATTATTTTAACCGTTGATGAACTGTGAGATTTTTGTTAAGTAAATAGAAATACACTTATTATTTTGAAATATTGAAACTAGTCTGTACTATACTAACATTATTCTTATGTGTTTTCAGTCAGTTCACTGTAATGAAAATTTTTCAGATAAATAAATATGAAATAAGAAATTGTAGTGATACTAAGTTTTTATTTTACCTTTTTATTCTAAAGAGCCACAGCCCAAAAGGGAAAAGGGTCTATAGTTGATCTGCAGATTTATCCACATTTGTCCACTGTTAAATAAATAAATAAATGAAATTGTAGAGTGTCCTTAATTACGTCTGCAGGTATTTTATATCAGATTTTGGAATAATTTTTGAGAATTTTGTTGCCAATTCTGCTACGACGTTTACGTTTTTACATTACTAGTTCGTTAAAATTAATTCCCTGATTTATTAAAATCTATATATATAAAAAAGATAATAAATATAAAACAAAAAAAAAACTTTTTCTTAAGGACATGTTTTTAAAACTTATAGCTTGGAATTTTTTATTACTTTATGTGTCCTTTATTGTATAACTAGTATTTGTCCGCCACTCATAATTCGAGGTTAATTGATATGAAATCGTATACGCAATTTTTATTTACAAAAAATTGTTTTCCATCGTTTCAATTTATTCTTGGTACTATATAATTCTTCTTTATTAAATTATCTTATACAACAACCACATATGTAATAGTTTATTCAAAAAATAAAATAAAATTTGAATTTAATTCTGGCCATGGGTGAGTTGAGGCAATTTGATAAATTAAAGTTTTTGTATGTTAAGATGTGTACGTATACTTATATGAAAATTAAAAAATTGTGAAAAAATATTTAATTTCGCTACATTTCTTTTTAAATATCTACCAGTTAAAAGAGTAATAGTGTAAGAATAATCGATTGTGAAATGGTTCAGATATTTGTACTGTACTTTTTTTTCAATTTACAGATTAAATGTTACAGATATAACAATTACAATAAAATTTTATAATACAATATGATTTATTACAACATTTTTTCAATTATTTTTTGTCATTGATATTAGCACCTTCGTTTGTTCAATATGTCTTCATTATACTAAACTTAAAACTGTTATACAATCTTTAACACTATTATTATTTATTCATTAATTTATTTTTTTATTATTATTATTATTTTATTTTTCTAATTATATTTGCCAAAATCATCTTTTAAATATGCATAATATATTTTTATCATTTTAGTTTTAAATATTCAAATATTTCATCCATTTATTACATTTTTTTTAAATAATTCATTTTAGATGACGTACCTACCTGTACCTGTTACAATAATTTATTTATGATTACTGTTATATATAGCGTTGCGCATAATTATGTTTGTAGGCTATTGTAATGTTTTGTTTACACTTTTTTACTTCTCTTATATTCTCTATGCTTTATTATTTAAAGACAATGGAATATATATATAATTAATGAATATTTTTAAATCGATTTTTATTCAATAGAGTATATGCATATAGAATTAAATATATAGAATTTAAAAAAATATATTTTTTTAATGAATAATTGTGTTAAAATCAAAATGATTACTTCTAAAATAGTTTTAGAATAAATTTGAAATTGTTAATATAGAATGTATGCATGCAATTCTATAGCAATTACTTGAAAAACTATAGGAATAATATTTTAGCTTACGTTTTTGAAACATTAAACCTACGTGACTGTTTGTTGTAATAACACTCTAAGTTATTGTATTTTGTGATAATTAATCTATATGTTACAGTGATCAATTGGTTTTTTTCTCTAGGTTAGTTTAAAATTAAAACAACATCTTACAAAACAATACTCAATCTACCAAGAAAAATGCAGGAATCATAATAATTTTCGCTTAGAAGAATTGTTCTAATATTTTTATTAGAGTAGCACATTAGTAGAATACCTAGTAATTTACACAAAAAAAAAAAAATCGGTTGTAATAGTTCCGTTATAGCTATTATTATTTAAATTTATAATGTAGAATGTCGAGCTGTAATGGACACAAATTCGATAGACCAATTTACATTTATTATTATCGAATTTGATTCTGTTAATCAAATTTAATTTTTAAATACGCTTAGTTCCATTGAGTTTAATTATATAAAACGCTAAATTATAATTTACAATATCACAGTCACTATGATTACACAAAGGTAACCCTAATTATGTTTATCGATAGTACAGTGTACTTATGTCTTCTATAAAAATATTTAGTTTTATTAACAAAATTTTAATTGTATTTGTATAGCAAAATATTATTAGTATTAATAATTCTGCATTACTGGACATTTAATTTCAACAAATTTCCATTTACGTCCTTTGTATAACGATTACATACATGCCAAGTATCGAATTATTTTAGATATTAACTACAAGTTCGCATTCAAAAATCAAATAACCATATTTAATTTTTGCTCATTAGGACACTAATAAGATACTGTTATAAACAGTTATAAATTATTTCAGAATTTCCATACACTTTTTCTGTATTTAACCATAATCGATCTGTAATTAAAGCCCAATTTTCTACATTTTTTATGTTGTCGCAAATTAAATAAATTTATTTTATCACAAAAATTCTGTTATACAATAAATAACTGCAAAATGAAATCGAAAATATCAAATTTTGACACCCTTTAATATTAATATACTTAGGATAAACTTGTAATAAAAATAACCCAGAATATATTATTAATTTATTTCAATGTACATAAAATTTTAATGTCAATCTATATGTAATGCCAATGTCTACGTATTAACAAAAAAATTCTATACAAGCAATTGTAATAAATTAAATAACAAAAAATATATTTTTGAAATTTAAAGTACATAACAAAACAATCATAATATGATATGTACATACATAAATATATATATGCACGTCATATTTGAATTTATTTTATTTACATAAATATAACTTAAAGTAGTTTTACTAAATTACCTTCAAAAGTTTTAATAGTTTTATGCCATTTGTCGTGTATCTATAAAAGAAAATTTTAATCACTAGTTCAACTACATATATATATTTATATATATATATAATAATATATATGTATATACAATTATTTTAATTTTTTGAATAGAATAAAAGCTTTTTCGAAATGTGTGGAAAGCAAACAATAAGATAAGATAATAACTAACCTAACTATACTTACTTGGCAAGTTACTCGGTAATGGTGAAATTGTTTACATAACAGAATAATAATAGTTAATAGATTAGTAAATATTGTTTATTAAGTATTTAATAATTTATTCAAATAATTTTTGACAATTTATATAAATTTTGATATATGCATGTATAATGTATATATATACACATTTGTAAAAGATGAATTAGATTTTGATTCAAAATTTCTAAATGGATTTATTGTGAAAATAATTTCGAACAATTTTATTTAACTATTATACATACCTATTTGATAATTATTGTACTTTTAATTAAAATATAATTAAAATTTTGTATTAAATAAAAGACAAATTTCATTTTTTATTTTCTAAAAAAAAAACAAATTTACTTCCTAATATCAGCATTTCAAGCTAAGAATTTTATAAAAAACCTATTTTATCATTTTAAAGAGAACAGTAAAATAATTAAAAATAGGTTTTATATGAAATATTCAAAGTATAAATAGTTAGAATTTTGGAACCGAATTTGTTTTT
Organism: Argyra leucocephala; assembly: GCA_963942445.1. Classification (NCBI taxonomy): domain Eukaryota; kingdom Metazoa; phylum Arthropoda; class Insecta; order Diptera; family Dolichopodidae; genus Argyra; species Argyra leucocephala. The sequence continues at coordinate 141,447,029 of OZ012679.1, read as the reverse complement.
TTAGATAATTTTTAACAAATTTCTATTACGTTAAAATGTTGTGTCTATTGTTGCAATAAAATTGAAAACAAAATTTTTTACATATCGTTATAATTCCAAGTTAACAAACAAAATCGATCAAACTGTTAATTAAATCTTGTGAGACATACTTAGAGTATTTTTTATTATTTTTCCAGTGTTTCACCTAGCCTACAGTATATTCGATAAAATAGTTTTAATGTTTGCCTTTCTCTGCAGTTAGTATTTAACCTTCACATTACAATATTGTCTGAATTTTTGAGCGTATTTAATCTGATACGACCATACTTACTTTAGCATTTCTGAAGCGCCAATAGGTTTCAGAAATGTACTGAATAACAGCCACATGTTGGTACACTTCTGATCGGCCTTGTAATTATACATCTGTTTTTTTTGGCTTACAGAATTAATTTTTTTCGAACCTGGGTATGGTCCTTGAATTTGTTTTAATTTACTTGTTGTGAGTTTTTTATTCTATCTCGCTTCAATTACATGCTACAAATCAATGGTTAACAGGTTAAAGAAATGAATAAAAAAAAGTTGAAAAGTTTGCAAAATATAAACAAAAAATACTCTTATATTTGAAAATTAATTTAGTTATGGATTATTAGTAAATATAAGAATATTGAATATAGAAAGATGAGATCAGAATTAACTAAAATTAATGTAAAAGCTTCTAAAATTAATGTAAAAGGGTGTCTTTGGAGAGAAAGAGTAATGAATACGGTTATTATGTTTGTTACCCATAATCATCATTTTTTTTTTATTATCTTTACAGTAACTTCGGTAGAATCACCTTTTCGTGCTTAAATAAGTACGGTACTGCAATTTTACACTACAATATCTACAAAAATTTGAGTATTTATTTTAACAAATTACTGCCTTATCTATTCATTAAATGTGGAAAACTACTACTATTGTCAGGAACCAAGCCTTCTTAAATAGAATAGGTTCATTTTATTTAATTTGTTACCAGATTATATATACTCTCAATTATTTTTTGTCATTTACTATATCCCAATGACAAAGAATACTAGACCAGCTCGAAAAACCAATGAAGCATTTTTTTTTTTTTTTTGCTTCATCGGGAATCGAACCCAGGACCTTTCGGTTGAAAGGCAGGCGCTTTACCTACTGCGCCACCCAGCGTGTAATTCTATAGATAAGTTGGTTAACAATAAGTTGGTGGTTAGCAGAGCGAGAACGATTAGTGGTATTAATCTGGGCTAATTTTTAAATATAAAAGGACTAAATATTTTGTTTAAATAAACTTCAGTGATGAAGACGACTGTAATTTTGCATATTTTCTTTAGAGTAGCAAGATGAATTAAGTTTAATCTATATGTTCATATGGTCATAATCTATGATATATTCTAATTAGGGCTATAACTAGACACGTAAAAATGGATTTTAGGGTATATGGATCCTTAAATTCACTAGACCAACGTTTTATAAAACCTACCCTTTGAATTAGCTTTATAGATTATATAATTATAATGTAATTTAAATGTGAGTTTATCATTAAAAATGACACCTAAAGCTTTTATAGAGTTAAAAGCTTCTAATGCATGTCTATTGGGGAAATAGTTATATGAAAATTGTGTGGTACGCCTATGATAGGTCATTACTGCACAATTTTTTAGATTCAAAAGAAAATTATTATACATACACCAAATATAGAAATTATAAAGGTCAGTTTGGAGTAAGAATGAATCATTTGGTAAAGAAATTTTATTGAAAATGTTCATGTCATCAGTATAGTATATCTGAACTTTACTATTTTAAATTATTGATGTAACATCATTTATGGAGATTAAAAATAATAGGACCTAAGTAGCTATTTTCATATGTGTGTGAAATATTTCTTTAATGAAGTCCTCTGTAATTGTCGATTACCATCAACTGCTGTGAATCAGTATCGAAAATATATCGTTTTGTTCATTGCTATTGATGTTACTGTGACCTGGCAGCCAAAAATGTACAATTGAGATTTCTGCTTGATGTACGAACCTATTTCAATTGCATATTACAATTTATTTCTCTTTATTCGACTTAACGACACATACTTGATTTCTCTCAATAAGACATACAGTTCTGCGGAGAAGATTTTGATTTCGTCCTTTAGTCGTACTAAGGAATTCGTTTTGCATTGAAACCCTTATATAAATAAAATTTGAAAATTTTTCTATATAGTTTCATTGTCTTATAAACTTTTGCTGATAAAACTTGAACATTTTTTTAATATCAACAAATTAATTTTTGGAAATGTTTACTATTCAGAAAGTAATAATTGTAGTTTTTCTAACAACTATGATTTGGAACTTGCCTATCCAAGGAAAAAGATATGGTCGTTGTGAACTTGCACATGAGCTATATTACAAACATAAGATATCAAAATCAGATGTTCTCGAATGGGTGTGTATTGCAGAATATGAAAGTTCATTTGATTCGAACGTAATTAATCGAAATAATGATGATAATAGCTGGGATTGGGGACTTTTTCAAATCAATGATCGTTACTGGTGTGATGCTGGTAAAAAAACAGAAAATATGTGTCATGAAAAATGTTATCATTTCCAAGCCCACGATATAACAGATCTATTGAAATGTGCTTTAAAAATTAAGGATATGCAAGGTTATTCAGCTTGGGTTGCATGGAATAGACATTGTCAAGGAAATGTTTGGAGTAAACAAGAAACAGCTAAATGTTTTAGATGAATTAAGAAAATTATGTGATATCGTTATTTTAATACGAAATGAAAACTTTCGATTTGTATTTTAATAAATGTAATCAAAGTGTTTTTAATTTATATAAAATGTTTTAAAATTACATTTTTTTTTTTTCATTTTATTTACTTTATCACTATAGAATATCAAACTCGTTAAATTAGAATATTTTTTGATTATTTGCGTAATTTACAGTTATTTGTAGTAAACTCAGTATTTTATATAAAATTAAGTTTTTCTAACGGAGTAATGAGTTTACTACAAATAACTGTAAATTTATATCAATACGAACAAGTGGTGCAAATTTACCCAAATGTGAGAAAATGTTTAAAATTACATACACAAAGTTTAAATTTACTTTCAAAAATATCGAAACGTTATATTTAATATGAACAAATCTCAGACTAGTATGAATTGTGTGAAAAAAAAAAAAAAAATTAAATTAAGTAAGATACCTTTATTTACCAGAATTATATTAAATCTATAAATTCAAAAAAGTACGGTATAAATATTTGAACCATTTCACAACCGATTTTCATTATGAGTATTTTCGTTTATTCATTCCGAATATTCGGAATATTCAAAACATGTCAAAAAGCGTTTTTTTTTTCATTCGAAATATTCCAAATATTCTGTTCTGTATTTTTTTTATTTATTCCGTATATTTCGAACGTATTCTTTATATTCCATTTCACAGCTGGAATAAACAGAAAAAAATTACGGAATGACAGTTCACTTCTATCATTCTATTCTATACAGTAATAACAATTTAACTGTCTACATTTTATTTTAATTTAAAAAATGGAAAATATTGGCTAAGTAAAAAAAGTGTTTACAAAAATATATAATATTATGATTAGTTGAATAAATATTGATATTTATATAAAATTAGTATGTAGTTGTATTTATTATTCAGAAAATTAAAATTTTTAAAATCTTTTATTGTTTTTTTTTCAAGGAATAAGTCTATATAATGGTAATAGGGAGATATAAAGTGCCTGATAAGCCTTTACAATTTTTTTGCAACTATTATAACTATAATAACTAATTTACACAAATTAAAAAATAGTACAAACTTTTGTTCACAAAAATTAATAAGTAAATGAAAAAACAAACAATGACAGTTTCTGTTGTTTATTATTTTTATTCTATTCTGTTCGTGTATTCTATTTATTTGGAATATTCTATCGTGACGTCATCAAGTATTCTATTTTTTCCATTCCTTCTTTAGAATGAATAAACGAAAACACCCTATTATTCTTTTAAATGATACTTATTTTATAGGAGACGTATGGTATATAATTTTTTTATTCCAAAAAATATTACGTATGCGGTTGTTGTCTAAGATAAAAAAAAAAATATATATATATAGTAGCAAGAATAAATTGAAATGATTGAAAACAATTCATAATGAAATTTAGTACGATTTTTTATCAAACTTCCTCGAAGGAGCCGTTGAATACTAGTTGCTTATTATTAAAATCTAGAGAACTCCAAGAATCAATAATTCGACTTCGAATATGAGTTGAGATATAAATTTATATGAATTAATTCATTTTATTTTTACATAATTTATTTTTTGCTTAATTACATAGCTTAAACCCATATATTAATCAAAATTTCAGAAAAGATTCTAACTGATTCCGCTTGAGCTACTATAGTTTTTATATTCTTAACAACGGAATTTATTATTAGATTTTTACATATAAAGGATATTAGTTAAATATAATATTATTTATTTATTTATTTATTTAATTTATATAAATTGTACATAAGACGATTAGTCTTTTTAAAATACAATTAGTAACGTACAAAATTTCCGTCACTTCGTCCTTACATGAATTTACACGAATATGATGTAAAATTGATCTTTTTGTGTGACTTTAAAATATATTGGCAGTAAATTTACACGAATATTAAGTAAAATTGATATTATTTGAATCGGAATTTTACTCCGCCTTATCACTAAATTCAATTAATTTGCATATATTTACATACAACTTGTGTCTAATTTATAATTTTTACGTCAAGTTGCAATATTACTACATTTTTACAACTGTTTTGTCAACTAATATAGTAGTACTAGTTTTGTAACCCGCCATAAATGGCGGAAGCAAAATAAATTCTAGCATTTCTTCCTTCTTTAGAATTTTCATTTCAAGTTTAAGAAAAATATGTATTTGCCTACTAATTTATCAATATCATACCTTTATTAGAATTATTAGAATACTTTTAATTACCATATAAACAGAATATTTGTAGTAAGGTGCAAAATTTTCAATTCCCTAAGGGTTATTTAGTCGATCATTTTAACGATATCTTATTTGCCATCATTGGAAATTTAAACATATATTATCCTAAGACTTCAATAATTTTAAATAATCAATATTCTTAGACATTCTATTGTATTCAATTAATTATAATATAAGTTAGTCAAAAAGATAATTTCAATTTAAATTAATATAGAAATACTAAATTCAAATAATATATTTAATGAAAACAAAATCTAACTATATAATATAAACTTACAATAATTTTATATTTTTACAATCATAGCAGCGTTCTACTGTTGAAATTCAAATTGTAAAATGAAATTAATTAAGACATAATAAAAGTAAAAAGTTTTATGGAGCCATATAAATTTAATACTTGAATGACATGACGATAATTGTGAAATGATGGGCAAATGACACAGATAACAGATGACAGATGACAGATGACAGATGTCAAATGACAGATGACAGATAGCATATATAAGCAATAAAAACAGATACTATGTTTATGACAATTACATGATGTTACAATTTGTATATATATTTCAATTTGTATGTCTGTTGGAGTATTCCGTCGAACTTACAAACGTCCAAGTAAATGCTGAAAATTATATATATAATATTTTTTTTACAGCGTAGCTTCAAGTAGATTAATAATAACCTGCCCCACAAAATTTTAGAAAATTTTATAAAATTCGTACCCAAACCTGAAAAATCAAATTGCATTCATTGTAAGCTGTGTAGTATCAATTTATTTATTTTTAATTCATATGAATGAATTGTTATTTTATACTGTATGAAGCTAATTATGGTAAGTATAGGTACAAGTAGCTACCTAAATCAACACATTTAGCTCAATTACACTAAAGAGGTTCATTATCATACCGCATGAAGTACACAACACATGCATTGAATATTTATTTGATTGTTAGTTTCCACTCAAAATTTTTAAACCTAAAAAATAAAAATATGTTATTAAGCTATTTGACAATTAATAGGTATAATTAATTCTATAATTGAAAAGGGAATGGATAGTTTTTTTTAACTAATATATTTTATTCCTATATTTTTATTTAAAATAGAATTTTTTAATATGATTTTTTTTTCTCAATATTAATATTTGAGTGTAGTAAAGAGTAATATTAGAAACAGCTATAATTTCTTCTCCATCAGTAATGAAAGGCAGCTTATTGATATGGGTCAGATATCTCCAAAGTACCTTTCACAATTTAGCAGATTAAATATTATGATTTGCTATTCAATTTCGTGTTGTTTAAAAATAATTCTATGGTTTCATGACAAAAGTAAGTACTTTTGTTCAAATTAAATATTTTTACTTAAATGGGGAAAGTAGATCCTTCAGTAAAGATATAAGATTCAAACGTATTATGACAAGATTTTTCATGGTAATAAACTTGAATACTACTGAGATGGAATCTGTATGTAAAACTGATGACTTAAGTGATACATTTTTCTTTTTGTGTATTATTGACTAAGTATTTTTTGTATTATAAGTTTAAGTTGGAAGAAATAAGTTATAAAGGATCGTGACTAAATTACATTTAGATATTAAAAAAAATGGTAGATTGTGTGATTAATAATTTGTGTGATCAAACTCACTTATTCACTTGTATTAAAATTGCCAAAAATTAGTCATCCTGTTCCTCTATTTTGTCACATAAGCTATGAATATTTATAACTTTGGTTTTGTTTTTTGCGTGTGTTAAATTTCTCTCTCTTGAATTTTTGTTTATTTTTGATTCACTTTTCTGTTTAAAACAAAACACGTATGATGTATCGGTATAAAGCTCTAATTTAAAAGAAATACAAAAAATATAATAGTATAAAATTCTAAAAACAAAAGCATAAATTCAACCACAAAAAAACAAATAGTTTTAAAATAGTATAAAGTTCATATAAATAAGGACTAAAGATTTCTCTAAACACTCATTTTCTCACAAAGTTTCATTCAGATAATTTCGGAAAATTTTTAGCATTAACAAAATTACAAAAATGTTTTCCACACAGAACATATTAATTGTAATTATTTTCACAACTATGTGTTTGAAAATTATGCCTACAGAGGCAAAAAAATTTAGTCGTTGTGAACTTGCAAGAGAGCTATCCAAACGTAGAATATCAAAATCAGACATTTTGGAATGGGTGTGTATTGCAGAATACGAAAGTTCATTTGATACAAAGGCAATTAATCGTAGTAATTCTGATAGTAGCTGGGATTGGGGACTTTTTCAAATCAATGATCGTTACTGGTGTGATGCTGGTAAAATAACATCAAATATGTGCCGTGTAAAATGTCATCATTTACAAAGTCCTGATATAACAGGTATATTAAATTGTGCTTTAAAAATTAAACATCAACAAGGTTATTCAGCTTGGGTTGCATGGAGTAGACATTGTCGAGGAAATGTTTGGAGTAAAAAACAAACTGCTAAATGTTTTTATTAAAATGTAAAAATATGTATTGGAAAACTGCCATTTTGAAAATAAATTATTTTTTTTAATATTGAACAGAATTTGCATTTTTAAAACAAACTATTTTTTGTATTTAATTTTTTTAAATCTTAAATGTTTTTTTTTTTTTTAATTTGTGGTATTGTTTCAAAATAATTATAATTTTAATTTGGAAATAAAATGACTTTCTAACATTTATTACAATCTATAATTATAATTGACAAGCATTTAAGGTCCTGCGCAGTAGACACCTTTTTATTTTATTTCGATTCTCCTACTCCTTAATGAACTTCTAATATATATAATATATAAGATTGTATATAAAACAAAAATGCGCACACAGTTGAAAATTTTGTAACCATATGATTTTATTATTCAACAAATACATTATGCATAAGTGAGATCTTATGAAAGTAATAAACAAAAGCAAACAAATCAGTTATTATAATTTATATTATGTACTTGCAAATGAATCTATGTACATATGCCAAATAAAAACAAAGAAATAAATTCATTTAAAAAAAAAAATATAAAAAAGCAAAAACAAAAAAAATCAGTTGAATTGTTCATGACTAGCAAATTCATTTTTATATAGTAGAGTTAGAGTATATATAATTATCCTTATTGAACTTCTAATATAATAGTTGTATATAAAACAATAATGCTCACACAGTTGAAAATTTTTTAATCATATGGTTTTATTATTCACCAAATACATTATTCGTGAGTTCTTATTAAAATAAAAAACAAAAACAAACAAAAATATAAAAAAACAAAAACAAAAAAAAATACAAAAACAAAAAAAAATCATATGACGGGCAATTTCATCTTTACATAATAGAGTCAAACAGCTACTTTATCTATAATTATAATTGACAAGCATCTAAGGACCTGCACAGTAGACACCTTTTTATTTTATTTCGATTCTCCAATATATAAGATTACTCATAAGATTTTATTATTTAGCAAATACGCATATGTGAAATCTTATTAAAATAATAAACAAAATTGTTTGCTTTTGTTTCAGTTATATAATTTATATATTTACTTGCAAATTAATCTATGTACATATGCCAAAAAAAAAAACAAAAAAAACAAATTCATCTAAAATAACAAATATAAAAACAACAAAAAAACAAATCACTTGAATTCTTCCTTTTTATCTTTTTAAGTAACTGTCTCTAAATTTTGGATATTTGTAGTAATAATATAGTTTTTATTAAAATTATGTATTATATAGGTATATATATACATACCTCTTTAATGACAAAATTTATTATTTTTAGTAATTTTATACACTAAATGCCACTTACTATAGGGAATATATCGGAAACGAAGCAGTATATGAGAGACGTGTATTTATGTGTCCTAAATAAAAAATAAAACTTACTAACCACAAAACTTTTTATTAAACACGAGTGATTTCTGCTATATCGTGCGAAGTCTATGTCAGTACGTAAATTACTGTTTTTTTTTTTAAATTTAAATTTGACTTCAACTTGAAATATAATTACTCAACAGGGGCCCCTAGTTAAATTATATTTAGATCGAGACGTAGTGAAATGTGTGATTAATAATTATTGAATTCATTGAAATTTATAAAAAATGTTATAAATTGACACAAGACAGCCTTATATGATGATGTAAATATATAATATTCTTATATTGATTTCCAAATAATCACAGAAAAATATTATGGTATAATTTTTTTTTTTTGTTATTGTATGTACTTTTTTCTGTGAATAAATATTTTGTGTGAATATCTTTGTATTGTATTTTTTCTGCATTCATACACTAACTATTCTATAACGAGATATAACGAGCCTTGTAGATAGGGTAATAGGTTTTGCAAAATTTAATCTCGTATATGATTTTTTTCAAATTTTCAAAAATTTTAATTATTATTTCCTAGAAACGATATTTGGAAAAAATAAACAAAAATAATCTAATTGCTTGTGCGAATATTTGTCATATTAACAATCAAATAATCTCTAGGCAAATCTGTTTTATACTATATGCATACATACAGAGTGAACGAAATCAATTGAGAGATGGATTGAACACAATTAATGTGCATTGACAACATTTGAAACAACATGAAAGAATGATAAAAAAAGACAATTTTGTAAAATCAATTCCCATTTAAATCATCCTATCATAATGTAATCAAATAATGATGTAATGTTGTTAACAAAAATTTTTTTTTAAATAAATTCACTTCTGTGTATAATTTTAATTGCTAAAAGAGATTTGATACTTATTAAAAACAATCATTATACACAAAACATACCACAATTCAGTTTTAGCACAATCAGTAGCATAGAGAAGAGTCATGCTTTGCATATTGAATTGTTGTTAGAAATAGAATTTTCATATTAAAATTTTGCGTCTTCGATTACAATTATTACAAAAGCATCTTAATTTATATACCAAATTTTTCTAATTTTAGAAGCTAATATCTATGAGTTTTTGCTCTAAATGCTGAAATAGTATTTTCCATAAGAATACAAAATATGTAATATTAAATTGTTATAATATAATTTTGAATCTGATTTATAATTTATTGCAACTACTTGCTTACTAAATTAACAACCCAGTTAATTTTTTGTGTGTTAATTTAATACATACAAATTGATGGGATATTTTCCATAAGAAAATGATTGCACAATAATTTCACAATATGTATTTCACCATAATATGTATATGTATTCTGTTGTTGTTTGATTTGGCTTCAATTCTCACTGAACATAATAAACAACTGAAAAACAAACAAATGATAAAAGATCTCTCGAATTTGGATATTTGAAATTAAAAATATTTTTAAAAAATTATTAATTAGTCAATAGAAACAGCTTGATAACTTATTTCCAATAAGCACGCTATTATCACCAGTTCGTCTCAGTTGTTTACAATGAATAATAATGAACAATTTATGCCAATATTTTTTATATAAATAATTTACCTCAAAATTACAGCTTTACCATATTGGAAAACCATCCGATATATTTAAAAATAATTTAAAAGCGAAAAGTATTTAAAAGCAAAGGTATTAATATTCATCTTGCATTTATGTAGTTCATAAGTATATATAGAATTGTTTATACTTTTGTTCCACATCTGCATTGTTCTAGTAACAAACGAATTTTCGAGACTTGATTCTTGTCATCTACGGATTTCAACTGTATATGCGGTTTGAGCATATGCTGTACTTCGTCTTTCACGAACACAACTGTTGTAATACATATTTAAGGTAATACATATTTAATTTTCACTGATCATGTACCCATTCCTACGAGATATCTATAAAAAAAATGGTGCAACAATACCACAATTCAAGGGGAGCAACATGAGCAGTGATATTTAGGTCATTGATAAGACAATTAGTTCATCGTTGAATTTTATTTAAATGCAAACCCATATCAAGATTTTGACTTTATTGTTTAAGCCCCAGTTAACTATTGCAATCAAACTCTGGTTGACTAAGTTGTATTCAAACGATAGTTTGAGATTTTTTTTTAAAGCTGGTCCGGTAGATTGCTGGGAATATTCACGTATACTTTACATACCATTAACTATAAACCATGATGATTAATAATTTTTTTTGTTTTTTTCCAAATACAAACAAGTGTGTACAGCATACCGAAACATTTAATTATATTTAACTAACTAGATTAAAAGCGTGAAGCTATAAAAAATATTTACGTATAATCGCAGACTCTGAAGTATACTTTTATAATAAACCAATTTAATATTATATTCATTTATTTTATATTTTGTTAATTAACAACTTGCTATAATTTTAAATTCTATGAAAAAACGAAAAAAAACAATTACTTTATTTTTCACAAATAGTACCGAACTGAGACGTTTTGGTTTATTTGATATTGAAAATGCAACTATAAAGCGAAACGCGTCGGCGTCATTTTCAAAAAAATGTCTAATAAAAAAATAAAATTAAAAAAAAAATATTTTTATTTTTTATTTTTGTGTAATGAATTTTCAATTTGCTGTACAAATACAAGAATGTTTTCGACTTTAAAAAATATAATGTAGCTACGCTTAAGTTTCAATTTATTATTTTGACTTACAGTAGGTTGAATTGGTTGAGTTGATTCTACAAAGAAAGTGATAATCTTCTGCATTAATTTTGTCTATGTGATGTCATGATACAATACTGTGCTTGGTTTTTTTTTTTTTTGATATAATTCGAAGTCTATGGGACTGATTTTACACAGAGACTTGGAATATACGATCACATACAATAGCTTTTTCTGCATAATTTTTTATGGTATAGACTAATTTAATTTAATATCGATTTTGGAACCAACATTTGATGTTGAAGTAATCAGTTCTCGAGTTTTTCTTCTCAAGTTATCTATTTGGATAAATTTTACTTAATAGTAGTAAAGAGATTATTTCTTTCTGGCACTCTTGTCCTTCCTGAATTGTTTTTTTTGTTAGTCTTTATTCTTTTTTTTAGTCTTTAAGCAATGAAAATCTTTTATTCAGCTTGGATATAACAACAAATGAATTGCTACTTCTAATTTATTATAAATAATACATTTTCTTTTAGATATTTTTTTAACAAATATTTATAGTTTAAGTTTGTTACACATCCTTATGTCTAATAATCCAGTCAGGAAAAGGAATTAGATATATAGCTAAACGTTAAAATATGCACAATTGAATGAATCAAATTAAATTAAATTAAATCTGCTTCATTACAACTGTAGCAAAGATAGTATTCAAATACTACGGCAGCTTGCCTAACACTAACAGATTTCATCACCAAAAGTATGGATGAAGGAAAATACACTGGTTGTGTTTTTATTGATCTAAGAAAGGCCTTTGACTGTGTTATTAAGTGAGCTTTCCAGCCTTAAAATTAATAGTAGCAAAAAAATGTTTTTCGAATCATACTTAACCAACAGAATGCAATGTGTTCGTAATGGTAGCAATAAGAGCGATTGGATGGAGATAAAAAAGGTGTTCCTCAAGGCTCCATTTTAGGACCTGATTTATTTAAAATTTATATAGACGATTTAGAACGTCTTCCACTACTAGGATCTATTCAGCTTTATGCTGATTATGCTGTCATAAAATATTTCGAGAGTAGTGACAACCACCTTCCTTCTGCAATATCCGATGTCTTAAAAATTCTTGACAAATGAATTATTACTAATGAATGCCGATAAAACCAAAATCTTGCTTTTTGACAATAAAAAATTTATCAATACCACATTCATGTACAATAATACATATATTGAAGTAGTTAAAAGTTACAAACATCTTGGGTTGATACTAGATGAAAAATTAAGATGGGATGAGCATATTAATTACATTGTGAAAAAAATACCACCATTTGTTTTCTTATTAAAACGATTGAAAATATTTTTCAATTCTAATATACTGTACATCATTTATTCGTCATATATCATTTCAAATGTAATCTACGTTAATCCTATTTGGAACAGAGCTCCACAAACCTATCTGAACAAAATTGATCTTTTTATCAAAAAAGCCATTAACCTACATTACACCCCAGTCATATGCTCTATTCAGGAAAATATATCAGTTTCAATAAAATATGTAAGCAAGAACTACACATTGTCGCATTTAAGATGATAAATAACAAAATAAAGCATAATTTCATTTTAAATAGGAATACACAACAATCACATACACAATCACTGCGTGTATTGTACAAAACTAATTTTTATTTTTTATTTTAATTTATTTATTTTTATTTTTTAATTTATATTAAAACAGAAAAGCAAAGAAATAATTGCGTATATAACTGTCTTAAAATCTATAACGAGTTACGAAATGAAATCAAAAATATTGAAAATATTTGTATCTTCAAAAATAAAATTAAAGAATTACTTAATCTATATCATAAATATTGGGGATTTTAAGAATGTGCATTCATTTCTTTGATCACTCTGTATTTTATTTATTTTTAAATTTTTTTGTTTAGTTTTTCTTTTTCTTAGGTAGGTACTCATTAACTTAACATTATTTTTTGTAAACATAAAAATTTTACAAGTATGATATTATGCTGTAAAATTCATAACAATAAGACCAGACAGCGAAAGCTTAGGTCACCGAATTTTCATATCAATCTGAAATTATAAAAATTATATATAAATAAAAAAAAAAATTGTGATTTATTCATAGTCTATAAGTATAAACATTAATGTATCATTATAAATTAAATCAGAAATATATGAATTAATAAAGAAAAAAAAAAAAACTATAAGTGAATGTTCAGTTTGTGCGGTTTACTATCACCATTGATACGCTAGTACAAATACATTGTTTTATACATTGTTTAATACATGTACACAATTTTTCTACATACTACCAGATTTTTTTCAGTGAACGAAAATTCAACTTGTAATTGAAAAATTTAATATCATTAAAAACACACCTGACTATCAAAAATATTAAATAAAGCATTAAGAGTAAATTTCGATATTTTAATTTTTTTTTTTCGAAAGCTTTCGAACTCGTAAAAGGTTCAAAATAATTCCTACTTCCTATTTGAGTTTTTGTTCACTTAAAACATCTCATTATCCTTCGTCTTATTATTTAAGGCAACGAACGATACTAAGCCCGTCTATCTAGCTGTTTATAAATATAAAACCAAATAAAAAAATCTTGTATACAATACATAAAGACATAAACCTGTTGCCAATCAAAATCTAAGACATTAGAAAATCTTCATCTAATTTAGACTTTACTACCTACTGCAGAAAATATTCCCTGATATAAAGTATGACTGACATTTATTTATATTTTTTTATTTTCTAATTCAAAATTCCAAAATGTTAAATTTTGTTGAAAATTCCATTTTAAATTTAGTCACAGTTGAATTGATGCAATTGACTTGACCATCAGTTACAAAATAATTAAATATAATTATCCTTGATAACATCTACTTAAATCAAAAATGCATATATAGTAATGTAAATTATAGGTAGATTTGACTTTACACTCATTGTCGGTCTACCTTAAAATATTATTTAATTTAAATATTTTTGAATTTTTAATTAAATCAACTGGCTTTTCGAAAAATAATTTGTTATTCATTGTCTATCAGAAGTTCACCCTTGGGTATTAAAAATTTTAAAAATTCTTCTTTTAAGTCAGTCATAATTTATTCTGTTGCTAATTTATTATGCAATGAATTCACCGGTTTGTTTTTTTTTTTTTTTTTTGCATTCATTTGTTTATTTTATTACGGATGCAACAAGTCAATGTCCGTTCATTGCAACACACTCTTGAGAGTGGAATTAGCATTATTCAGTAACCACATTACCCTTTTTATTTATTCATTCATTTTTTGTGGTGGTGGAGATTATGGTGGATATTAAGCGATTAATGTAGCATGTACTATTTTTACCTTATATTACCTTTACTACAACTACATCAGTCAGATAAATAGTGTTGGTATTAACACTTGTATTTTTGTTTAATTTCTTTTTTTTCTTTTTTTTCCGTGTTGTTGTTTTGTAAATCTGGTATTACAAAGCATAAAATTGAATAAATTAAAATATAATGTTCATATACATTTTTTAAAGCTTTTTTTATTATTCTATTTTTAATTTTGTTTTTTTTTTTTTAAATTAATTTAAATTTTTATATTCTGGAGAAAAAATTGCAATAAGGAGAGAGAAAAACTTTGACTGAAAACTTAAATTACTTTTAGTTTAGTTTTATTAATTTTTTTTAATATATTTTTTTATCTTTTTTTCAGTCTTTTTATTATTAAACAAAAAAATGCATCAGCTTGGAAAATAAATTTAAATAGATAATAATAGAGAATGAACAATAAATATAGAAGTACAGTAATACTCCTGTTAGAACTAACTGTATTTGTTAATTCAATGTAGTTATTGCGGATTTTTTGGAATTAGAGTATAAGTTGGATTTTAACCTTAATTGGGGGGACTAAAATTTTTTTTTTTTAGTAAAAACGGTATCTACATTTTTTATTAATTTATCCACTCTTCTTTTCGCTTAAAATATTTTCGAAGAATAGAAAAAATTTGAAGAAAAATAATTTTCCGCATTATGTAGGTACCAATTTGCCATTAATGTGTCTAAACATTATTGTACAATAATTAATTTTTTTTAAAAAAATTGTTTGTATACAAAAATATTCCATAACAAAATGTGTAGTGGAAGAGAAATATTTACAAAACATCTGAATCTTTATTACTGGTCTGAACTTTCTGAACAAAATATTCGATGATAGAACTGCCAGCAAACGATGACAGTTTAGTCAATCAAGACACATTGGTTTTACCAACTTAATTTTAATTAAAAGGAGTCGGGTTCGAATACCGCTCAGAGCATGAATGTTGTTAAAGTTTTTTTCAATATCTCTTTGGAATTAATTTGCAATTGAATTACAGTTATAACTAATTAAAGTAAAAGATGAAATTACTCTACAATAGATGATGTAGTTTTCTACGCTTATAATCAGTTGATACACCAAAAATTGATATAAGAAAAATTTATTGTTTACGACTGTTAATATATCAAGATTATGTCTTGGAATTCTAACAAAAAAAAAACAACAAAAAAATCATGTTATAAATACATCATCAGGCTTCGAATTGCTACCCCTAATAATAATAACGCGATTTGTAAGTTTTTTCACCGTAATTGGATTATAACATTATATATAACCACTTTTGGGACATATCTATTACAAATAATTTTGTGACTCAACAATTTTTTTATTTCTATTGAAAAAAGGAGGATATCTGCTTTTTCCAAAATTTTTATAAATTTGAATTTATAGCATAATATTTCATCAATTTAGACGTATAACGTATTAATATGGGTGAGATATAATATACTAATGCAATTATAAGGGTTTGATTAACCCAAGTGGAACATAAAACCATTATGGAATTATGACATATGGACTTCTGTCTCTGCGCCAGTTTATATATTCCAAAAAACTAATTTATTTTTATAATCAACTTTGAATTCAGATTTTCAATAATGTTGAATGAACATGGTATTACTGTATAAAGAGAGAAGAATGTAAGACTAGCAAGAAAGAGTAGATATATCTAAAGTGCATCAATTATATACTTATAGATGAAAAGCTAGAAAGGATAAAATAATTATTTTTAACGAAAAATTATAATAAAAAGCATCTGTTTGGAATGAAGAATTAATTTTTCTTTGTTGGCATCATACCAGACAACACAATGATGTCAAACAATATAATTTTATTATTTTGGTATAAATTAAAAACAAAAATTTTCACCAAGATTTAAATTTAATTTATTAACATGTCATACAGATGAAATTTTATTTTTAATTTATTTTGTTTTAGAATATATGTATGTACATGCATATTTATAGAAAATTTAAATAATTTTTTTTATAAATTGTTGACATTTTATGTTTTCATACTCTAATCTTAAAAAAAACAAATTGAATTTCATTTAAACTAATTTATTGTATTTTTTATTTATCAATTAAGAACTATACAAAACTCTGGTAACTATAATATACATTTTGTTTTGATGATATAATAAAGAATTATTATTATATATTGTAGTCGTGTATGGCTCTAGAACATATTACGTGATTTGAATGGCTGAATGTTTTTCAAACGAGATGACCCAACTTCGGTACAATACTCATTGTCATTTGAATAAAATAAATGAGTTTACAACACGAAAAGGAAAGTAGAAAAAAAAAAACAACCAAACGAAATTGAAAAGGTGTTAGACTTTGCAAATGCGACTATAAATGAATCTATTATCACTATTACATTGTCAAATTACTATTATTATTAATTTAATTACTAGTGTAGTGAATACAATTGTAGGGAATACACGTGTAACAACACATAGTGTATAATAGTTATAACTAAAAGCATATAAACATATATAGTGTATAATAACTGTAAATAAACACATGTAATATAATAGCTATAAGTAAAACACATGAAAAATATAATAAAGAATACGAGTGACTATTCCAGTTTTTCGATATATATACTGGAGAGTACAGTCTACTAAATTTATTTCAATAATTAAGATCACCAAATCGCCAGCGGCTATTTACTACCACACTCCAATTGTGATTCAGAAATAAAAAAACTCTAATTCATAATCGGAAATAGCTTTTCTTTAAAGATGGGATTTTCTGCATAGAACTTCGAAATCTGAACTGTAGTAATACGGATTATAATTAAACAAACATCCTGTATATTTTTTCAAATAAGATAAAACGAAATCGTCTGCGAAATTATAAATAAGTAGTTTATAACACTGAAAAATAAAATACAAAAACACATACGTGGCCTCGGTAGCCGAGTGGTAAAGCACTCGAGTGTAGTAATGTAACGACCGAAGGAGCACGGGTTCAAACCCCGTGAGAACCGAAAAATTTTTCAAATGGTGAAAATTACTGAAAATGTAATTTTCTATACAACCACATCGGTTTAAATATAATTTAATAATTAATAAAGATATAATATAATTAATAAAAAAAAATAATATAAATATGTATATAATATACAAAAATATATTCCAAATAATTAATATAGTTTAATAAAAAAAAAAAAAAAAAGGCCCACATTTCGAAAGGGAAAAGGACCTATAAAGTTGGCCTACAGATTTATCTGTAGGATCAACTGTTAAAATAAATAAATAAATAAATAAATAAATAAATAAAAACACATACATGTATATATATGTATATATATATATAAATATGTATTTTTTAATTTCGAAATAAAATATTAAAATTCAACTTTCGAAAAATATTATTTTTAATTCTGTCAGACATTTGAGTACCATTTTATTAAAAAAAAGTAAAAGGTCAAAACATCTCTGACAGATGAGTAATAAAATTATGTTGATTTTTCGTTTAATATTTTAATAATGTCAATCAATTAATATTAATATTATATTTTTTAATTGAAACAAAATATTTTTAATTTATTTTTGTGAAAAATTACAGAATAATAAATTTGATTTAATTTTTTTTTACTGTCAAAAAATTTAATATAAAAAAATGTTCAATGTCAGACCTAATTTAAGATTTGAAAACAAATTTCATAACAAGTTCTTTAAATTTCTAACTGTTATTTTAGAAATTTTTCACTTCCATTTTGTTTTTTTATCGAAGTGAAAAAACTGCAAATGGAAAAAAAAAAATGGCTGGTTTTTGAATTTTTTTTTCAATTATCATGCATTTTTGTTTCTAATTTTCTTTCAAAATTAAATCTCGTAACAAACAATAACAAAATAATTGTATTTGCTTTTATTAAAATTAAATTTAAATTTCATTTTTTCCAATTATTTTTATGAATATTGTTTTATTTATTTTTTTAAATATTTTTTCTTCTTTAATTCAATTTTTTTCTCAAGTATAAAATTTGGTTTTTTTTTTTTTTACTTGTACATATTTGTTTTGATAAAAAAATTTTTATATAGGTAAATTAAATTATAATTTTAATTTGACCTTGTTTTGTTGAAATTAGGAAAAAAAAAATCTGTTTTAAGTTAACCTTATACTTAAAAAGTTTGTATTTTAGTATTAATGATGGCCCAAAATAAAATTATAAATTGTAAAAAATGTCCTCTCAATATTTGAGAAGTGAATTGTAAAAGCAAATTTATATTCATAATTCGTTAATGTTGAAGAAAAAATCTGTTAGTGGTATGTAGTTATAAATTACTAAAATATTTTATTCTTAGTACCGCACTTGCAATTTTCCTGATTTTTTTCCAAAGGAGATAAATGATTGTGGAACCATTTGCTTGTTTTAGCCAAATCTCGAAACCTAAATGAAAGGATAAAAAATAGAGAGAATGAATAGATGTCAATAGACCATGTTGTATGCGAATTCTAAGTTCTTAACATTCTGATTGTAAGACAAAACAACTCAAGTTCTAATGAGAAAATACTGAATTAAGCATGTAAAATACAAAAATTAAATCTTCCACATTTAAATCTGATAAAAATATTCGAAGTTAATACATTTAAATTCATCATAAATTTGTTAGTTGAACACTATTTGACTATAGTTCTGAAAGCTAAACATGATGATATTAATAATTATTTAAAATTGGGTCTCATTGAAATTTTATTTTCTATCATGATGATTTATTTATACGATTAGTTCGTTCAACATTTTTTTATTCTGAAAACATTTATTCTATCAATTTCTGCACGAATAGTTCAGGTACATACAAGCAAAAAATTTATTTGCTTAAACTTTGGTCCCAGCTCAAAAAACCTCGGGCTTCAAATATTCAAATACTGCACGAATAGTTCGGGTACATACAAACAAAAAAATTATTTGCTTAAACTTTTGTTCCAGCTGAAAAAATCTCGGACTTTATACATAGAAATATTATTAACTTCTGGGATAAGCTAATGTCAGTTCCAACAACTTAAACAGTTTACATTTGGCTTGCTCAGGTACATTTAAATTCGATGTATCTATGAAATTTTGAAATCTTTAATATAAAATGCGCTTAAACAAAGACTTCACAGAAAATCATTCTATTATCAATAATTTTTTTGGGTAAAATATCGTATAAATTGAACGTGATTCATCTAATCTTCTCGTAGATAAAAGTATACAAAAAGCGATTTTCGATTATGTTACATAATTTAATTGTCTTAAAACTGAAAACTGCTAACACCAGCAGTTTAAAAAATTATTTAATTTTTTTATTAAACTACTCTTCATCGGTTATAGAACAAATTTATTCGAAACTGATCGTAAAAATTATATTTGTATATTATTGGTTTTAACGAGCTGAAACAAGTTATTTTGTGCACCAACCATTTTTTTGTGTTTCAATGTCCCTGTCATATTGAAACTGTTTGATCCAAAAACAGTACTATGTTCGTGTAAACAAAATTTTAATATAATTTTTCGCTTAGATAGGAACACCTAAATTGTAGGGAAAAATTTAATTTTTACTGTTACGCTATATCTGTTAATGTAATTTGCCTACGTTCTTAGGTTTTCTGTGGTAATCTCATTTCAAGTATAGACATGGGTGTAAGTTACAATCTTTGATGGCTTAGTGTAGAACATTGCAATCATAGGTCGATAGTTGCTCTTCATCTTTATACTACTAATTTATGTGATGCTTGAAGTTTTTTTTTTGGTTTTCAAAATTAATGTGCCTATTACAGGTATCACTTTTTTTGTCGGATCCGAGTAATTTCAGGTGACAACACTAATTACCATTACAACTGTCACGCGCCGACTGAAAAATCCGACTCAATTGTCACTTGCAATTTATATGTGAATTTATATCTGTAATTTTGTAATTTTTTGTGTCTATATAAATTTAAATAATGAATTCTGAAAAGAAAGGGTATGTAAATATTTACAAATTTATTGAAACAATTTATATATATAATATATATTTGAATTTGAATTTATATTATATAATATTATTGTCTTGCTTTAAATAGAAAGTTAAGGATTTATGAAATAAAAACAAATTTTAATTTATTTTGAATTTTTAAATTTTCCCTTCAAATCCTCAAACAAACCAATAAAAGCGTCTTTATTCAATCGGAAATATTTAACGAAGCTAAAAGCAAATCGTATATTTCACATATTTATACATTAATTATTTTACAAAATGTTTTACTTACTTTTCATTATCAATTTCCAACGGATTTGAACAATTTCTAAGAACCTTTCTCTTTATACTTAGAATCTCTGTTTCTTCTTCTGAATCACTATCACTAAACTATTGATCCACATTTGTAAATAAAAACATTTTTATTTTTTAAATATTAAAAACTTTCAAAAATTTATAAAAAGTTTAATTTTGATGTGTTATCAACCAACTTTGTATTCTTATAAAAATATTTTTTTTCTCAAATGTCAAATGAGTTTTTCTGCCAAAGTACATTAAAAATACGTTCAGAAATTTGTAGCTGTCGGATGAGACTTGTAATACGAAAATAAATTTCATTCGGGTGACTGGTAAAAATAACTGAAAAAGTAGTGTGACACCTGTAATAGGCACATAAACATAGCTCTGCCACTGCAATTCAATTTTGAAGCAATTGTTTCAGTTCCACTAACGGTTTTTTGATTCAAAGTTTAATCATTTATTTTTTTATTTTTTATTTTATCTTATTTTCATTTAGTTAATCTAACTATATTTCAATTATTATACAATTATTTTTATTATTTTTTTTTTTAAATTCATAATATTACATAAAACTACATCTTACATATTCTACTATTTTTTTTTAATCTATTTGTATTTGTTTCATTACTAATTTGAAAAGGCAATTTTTGCATTACTTCAACCTTTATAAAGAAGCATATTTCCAAGCTTCCAACCTTATAAAGAAGCATATTTTTAGTTTTTTCATTCCTAGATAAGTTTAATCTAAAACAATTAACATTTCTTAAATTATAGTTGTGAATATCTGACACATTCATCAACTGACCACATAAATAATTAGAGTATTTACCAATTTTCATTTTATGAACAATTAATAATACATTTATTATAACTCTTTGGTTCATACTTAACCATCTTAATGCATCTAACACAAATTTACTTGAAGTATATGAATTCAGTTTTAAAATTATTGTCATTGCCTCATTCTGCAACCTTTGAAGCCTAATGTTGCTGGTATTATTTGCTATAAACAAAATGGTCAAACAATATTCGAAATCTGGTTTTATGATTGTGTTATATGATTCGTTATTGCACTTGCCAATGATAATGGTTTCCGAATTTTTTTTTTAAAAATAAATATAAATTTTTTTAAATATTTTTTTTACAAATGTAGTCAACGTGTTTCTTAAAATCTAGTTTATTATCGACAATAACATCTTAATATTTTCTTTTTTCTATTTTTTCTATTATTTCGTTATCTATTTTAATATGCTCATTTATTTCTCCATTACACATTTTGTCTTTGCGATATTTAAGCTAAGTTTGTTCATTTGAAACCACATACTTAAAGTACTTAAATCACTGTTAATTTTTTGTCGACAGTCTCACCAACAGTATAAAGTAACGCATCATCTGTAAACAAAACCTTTTTCATGTCATTAATATAAATTAAGAACAGCAGAACACCAAGCACGGAGCTTGTGGTACACCAAGTTTTACGTCAACATAATCAGATAAGTAATCTTTAAATCTTTAATTATCCTCTGATGTTTTCTGTTAGACAAGTACAAACGAAACCATTCTAACTCAATATTTCTTTTACCATAACTTTCCAATTTTAGCAGTAGCTTTTGTCTTTACTATTTATTTATTTATTTATTTATTTAGTTTAGCTCAAACTTCATTACAATAATTATTATTTTTTTGTTTTTTTTTTTGTTTTTACAGTACAACATAACTTTACAGTACAACATAACACATTCAATTTACAAATTAAAATTATAACTAACTTAGAACTAGTTAAAATACATTGAAATAAATTGCACACATATTTTAATTACTACAGATTACTTATATAATTTAAGTTTTTGAGTCTGTTTCGAAAGTGTGAAGTCAATATAGTTTATGTGTTAATTACCAATTAGTAACATTCTATGAATTGGGCTCATAATTGCCATAATTGGTTCTATGAAAACTTAATGTAAAGAAGTTTGTATTTCGTAGGCGATTATTTGAATTAATGTTGATGTTATTCAAAATCTGAGGAGAAGCAATGTTTCCTTTAATAATTTCACCAAGAAAAATAACATCCGCCACTTCTCGTCTTAATTTCAAAGTTTTCAAATGAATTAAGTTCAATCTATGCTCATATGGCGGTAAAATTAATGGATTTGACCATTGGAAATTACGCAAAGCAAATCTTAAAAAATTTTTTTGCACTGCTTCAATCCTGTTAATATGAACATCATAGAAAGGTGACCAAACTTGACTAGCATACTCCAAATTTGGTCTAACGAGACTAGAATACAAAGATTTGAGAACATAGGGATCGTTAAATTTTTTTGACCAAAGTTTAACAAAACCTAGCATACAATTAGGTTTATTGATAATATTACAAAAATGTGATTTAAAGTTAAGCTTGTCGTCAAAGTAAAGTACAGTCTCCTCTATTGAGAGTTAGCAGGAAGTTGGTTATTTTGGTGTTTATTCTTGGTGCATATATTTTGGAGACCCTGTGGCCTTCCATACGCTCCCAAAGAATATTTGCTTCTCTTTTCAGGGTGTTTTCTATTGATAGTTTAATATTACCAATAGATATACCAACTGCTGGTTCAGGGCCATAAATGTTTCCCGCCGATGATCTGGCTAGTTCGTCAGCCTTCTCATTTCCAGTCAGGCCACTATGATCCGGTATCCAGATCAGTTGTACCTTGTTTCGAAGCCCTATGAGGTTTAGGGCTTCCGAACATTCTCCCACCAATCTAGATTTGATGATGTTACTTTCAAGAGCTTTTAAGGCAGCCTGACTGTCACTAAAGATTCTATTGACTTTGTTAGACCATCTTTGCTCTTTTATTATATTCACTGCTGCGTTTATGGCAAAGAATTCAGCCTGGAAGACTGTGCAGTGTTTGCCAAGAGGGAACTGGAGTTCAAGTTGCTCTTTTTCAAAGAACACTCCAGCTCCCGCGCCTAGAGCCGTAAGGGATCCGTCAGTGAAAATGTCCGAGGTATTTGAGGACCTGGCCTGCTCTTCTGAACCATGCCAGGTCTCTCTTGTCGGGATTTCTACTTCATATGTCTTCTTCAAAGATACGTATATAGTGATGTCATCTGTTGGCATGTAGAACTCTTTTTACATTATTATTAGCTGTACACCATTTAAAGAAGTTATCTAAATCGCCTTGTAGGAGTAAAGCGTCTTCTAAAGAAATAATTTTTTTGTAAATTTTCATGTCATCCGCGTAAATTTTCAGCTTACTATTAAGAATTACTGAACAGAAATCATTAACCGAGATTATAAAAAAAGCGGGCCTAAATGACTGCCTTGTAGGTCTTCAGAATTAGCATAAAAAGACTTAGAAGTATTTTTTCTAAAGACAAGAAAGATTTTTTCTAAATAAAATACTATCTTTAACGATTATCTTACTCGATTTGTTGACAAATTTTATCTAAATAAAATTTACATAAATATATTAAAGTCCCAGTTACCCTATTTTCCACTAATGTCGTTTCAGGATATTTGCAAATATTTAAAAAAAAAAATCAATCACCAATATTTGCAAATATTCTGAAATGACACTAGTAGAAAATATGGTGACTCTGACTTTAATATATTTATATAAATTCTAATGGTTTTTGTCTGTACTATTTAACAAAATATGCTTTAATCAATGGGATGGATGGATCCCTCTTTATTGTGTCAATTTTGTCTCTTTATAATTGCACGGAGTAATTATAGTTAATATGAAATACTTTCTCACATAAATACCTGAATAACTTTAAAAGTCACCTTCTTTTCCAAAATATTCCTTCTATCATATAAGTATACAGTGTCAGATATGAAATTCAAAATTGACACTATCCTCCATTCCATTGGAATATTTTCTATATACATACATACTTTTATTAACATAAATGTTAAATTATCTGTACTTTTTTTTGTTGCCTTTTTAGAACGTATCCTTTCTTGTTTTTGTTTTTGCTTTTTTTTTTTGTGATTTTCTATGTCATCTTAAATGAACACTATAGCATAAACATCAAACTAAGGCATAAGAAGAACAAAACAACATGAGTGGCAGCACTTAGAAAATAACCAAACAATAACTCCATTCAAGAAAAATGAAAACGAACAAAAAAAAAAAATAATAAATAAAAGACTTAAAAGACTACCTACGAAACTTGTACTTGATGCTTGTATCTACTTGAATCTTTGAAAATATTCAAAAAAAAAAAGAGAAAAAAGGATGTGACCTGAATTCTTTGGAAGTCGATTGAGTTTTTATTTAAAGAATATGTCGATTTTTTTTTTTGTTTTTATTTTATTTATATTATTATTTTTTCATTATAATAATATTAAATTTATTTAAGATACATTATATATACATATTTTTTTTTCAGTAGTAGGTAGGTGTATATACAAAAAAATAGTACGCGAGTAGGATGACAAATTTTGATATTTTGTTTTTTTGTTATTTATAACAATTCAATTTTCGAAAAGAAGTAGTACTCAATAGTATAAAAAATGTTAATGTTGAATTTTTTGAAGTGAAACTATTGGTCACGTATTATATGATAGAGAAAAGAAATATTCCCGAACAGGAAAATTAAATAGAGGTCAAATAATATGACTGTCTCAGGATATTATTATATTTATGTAGAAAATTCTGATTTTGATTTATTTTGCTATACATACTCATATACCAGCATTAAATGAAATCACTAATATTGCATGACAAGAAAAAATAAATGAAATTGTTAACAGATAAATAAAAAATTGATGTAAGATAGAGATAAATTTAAAATTACAATGGACCGTATTCTGATAGTCATCTAATTTTATATAATTTTAATGACTTTTTCTGATTCCGTTAGTCGGAATAAATGATATGATATGTCAATGGCTAATTAGAACACACTTATAAGTGTAATTTTTTCAAAATTCTGATTATGCCTTATATGGTATTTTAAAAGCGCTTCTTTTAGATCGTGTAAATATCTAATACATGCAATACTCAGTTCCCGAGAGAGTGTTAAAATAGGTTAAATAAAAATGTTATTGTTAATATTAGTACAAGTATACTTACTCTGAATATAAGACCTAAAAAAAGGTGTTTAACTAAAAATTATGATTTTGCGGCTTAGCATAAGTGTGTTTTAAGCCATCGATTTTTATTATAAAAACCGTATTTTATAATTCTCTTATATTTTTGGCTATTGTAATATCCATGTGTTTTACATTTTTTACATAGTAAATTACATTTAAAAGTAAAATGTAAAAAAATGAAAAATGTTTAGTTTTTATAAAAACTTGTTATCTAGCGTAGAAAAATGATTGTTTTTATTTCGTTTTCTAAAAAAAAAAATTATTCAAATTAATTGTTTTTAAGTACTTCTTTGATATCCAAAAAAAAAAGTAGTCATTTATAAATTTCAAAATGACAAAAACATTTTTTCCGACTATACTCATAAAGTTGGAATACAATTCACATATATGGGCCGGTGCATCACGAACCACACTAAATTTTCTTGACAAAGTTCAAAAGCGTGCCATTTGTCTTATTGACAACCCTAATGTGACATCCTCCCTTGTACCACTTGGAAATCGTCGGGTTGCTTGAGCACTTTCCCTATTTTATAGATATCTCGTAGGTTTAGGCGAAATTAAAACCCTAATGCCACCTCTCAAACATTTCCGAGGAACAACACAGGCAGCAAGTACCCACCCCTACTCAGTGCAAATTCCAAGGTAGCTCAAAACCAGCTATGAGAATTCGTTTGTAGTCAAATTTTCCCGAATGTAGAACCATATTCGAACAAACGTGTTTCCCCAATGCAAAAATATACCTAAGTACAATCTACAAAAGTTCAAGAGTAATATTAATAAGTTTATTCAAAATGTCCCTACTGATCAAAGGGATATTTTTCTTTCTACAATCTCTCAATTAGTTCAAGCTATACATTCATGTATAAAGGTATCGTTTGAAACCTAGTGTTTGGCTTAACTTAAAAAAATAAAATAAAAAATAGTTACTATAGAAATTGGCTTATTTTAATTTTTTATGATTACCATCGTTTTTTACGAATATCGAAAAATTTGTGTTTCGTATAGTTGACAGTGAAATGATTATCAAAATAGGGACAAATATTACAAAACCTGAATTTAAAATTTTGGGAACTGTGAATAATTTTTGTTGAGAGTTTCCGTTTAAATTTCGTCAATGAAAATTTCTACTTTTTATTCAAAGAGAATACATGACGGGTTGAATTTCATAGAAGTTTGTAAATTCGTTTAATAATAAGGAGTAGTAATAAGGAGCATGGTAGTTAGGTATATAGGTAGTAGTGGATGGACATATGCACTTACACAATTAGAATATAGACGTTTATTATGGTACCACATGAACTTTCTTAGCATAAACCTACTCGCCACACCAATTTATTAAGTGTTGGAGGTTGTGGATTTCAAAACTTGAAATATCACCTAATGAGTCCAGAACATTCTTTTTATGGTAATTGACTTATTTAAGACGTATTGATTTATTATTTTATTCACCAATCTTTTCCAATTCATTCGTAGTCTTTTAAGCTTCCTTTTATTTTGGGTTTCCATTTTAGAGCTTGATAATTTGTACCGCACGATATTACTGTTTTCCAACAAAATATATATGTTCAATTTCAAGCCATTTTCATTTCCATTTCTTTATTTATCTTGATATGAATTTCTGTTTCATAGCCAACCAATGTTCCTTGTGCGTTATTATTCCTTACATATCGTTCTGAGATATTTATCTATACAGTTTTCTACTTAGTCAGTTGTTCACTACTTTTCGAACCATCATTCACTCAGCAGTAGATTTTGACTTCACAAAACTTTCAAATATTGATATTGTTATACATACGCTTTAATATGGAGACCTATATATCATATACCGGGTGTTCCAAAGCATGTGTATCAACTTTTTAAGAGTGGAAGCACTTCAAATGGCATAAAAAAGCACCCCTTCCCATTCGATTTCGGCCAATTTCAGCGAAATTTGAGCTTAAAAACCCTTTTTGGGTCTTTACCGGAAGTTGAAAATATCACCAATCGATAGAGTACCCTCGATTTAGTTAATAATTTTTTTAAATTTTAAAATAACGACTCTTTCCCCTCCTAAAAAGCTGATACGCATGCTTTGGAAGTTATATTTCAAATTTTCACCTACCATCCTTTTTTTGGATATTTTTCTACACTGACATCATTTACGTATTGTTATTTTCTATTTCTTATAATTTTTAGTAGTTAAGTAGGGAAGCAACCGCCAAACACTGTCTGTAAATATCCTTTGTGGTATCACAAAATTCAAAATTTAAAAAATTTAAATTTTTATGAAACCAGTGAAAAGTTAGGTCTGAAGAATTCAGAAAATAAGATCTTAGATTTTTCAATTGTAGCCTAAAAATAATAAACACTGTGTGAAATTAACAATTTTGTTTGGCAACTCAATGATTTGAATAAAATAATTTTTAAATAAATGTTTTTTTTTTAATATAAAATGTTTCTGAAATGTACTAAAAAATGAAAAAAATCTCTTCCAATTTGATTTCAAATTTATGTTAAAAACAAAATGTATGCATGAAACAGAAACAATATTTCTCTTTCAAACAAAAAATTATAACGGTACATGCTGATACCGGCGAAGAATTATATATAGATGTATATCAAATCTCTTTTTTTTTAACTATTTAAATTTAGTTTCATCTTATTAACACTATCTAGTTATATTTGTCTTTATTAATTTTACTTCACTTTACTAAATATCTCTTCATTAACTTTGTTAACGTCTTTAGCGAATAACAAGAAGAATGATTATGAAATAATTTGTTGGCGGTTTCAGAAAACAGCAAAAAAAACACAAATAAATGCGTGAATTCACACGTCATGAGTAAACAACAACTGCATAGCGTCAAGTCACGCCAAAAAATTAATGTAAATTACTATTAGATGAGATTTTCAAGTGTTATGTTGAGTTTTTTAACTCTGCAATTGTAAAATCACAATTTGTTTCGCATATTACTACTGAGAAATGTGATTTCACTAAGTATTTTTAATTTCACTCTGAAAAATAAGTTGATTACTTCGAAAAACCGTGTGGGTTTCGAAAATTTTGAGTATTTTCGCATTTATTTTTTAGAGTGCATTTGTAAGCTTTTCTACTAATCGATTCGATATCCGTATAGTTAATTAAAGTAAATTAAAGCTGAAAATATAATGAATACAACTTCGTTCATAAAAAAACAAACAAATTTTAATTTAAATTCCCTAAATTTTTTTATCATTTTAAACTAAAACGTCTCAAATATAAAAGTCTTTAAATTCTTTTGAACTTTTGATTTAATAACTGGCATTCAAAGCAAAGTAACGATTCAAAACAATATGCGGTCATACATTCTTTGCTTCCAACTTGGCAAACATAATATTATTTTGAATTCATTCAATTTGTTTGTATTTTTCAACACCCAAAAACCATTTAAAATTTCTATTTTCGTTTTATTTTTTTTTTTTTTATAAATTGCTACAAATTTTTATAATTTTCAATAGTAAAAAGTTTTTTAGAAATTATTTTTTAAAATTTATTGTCACAAACTCACAATGATACGCGTCTTTTTGTCTACTTCTTTTGTGATTTTAAAAACAAAAGGAAAAACAAAAAATCACAACAAACACTGGAAGCAGAACTAACTTAAAAAAAAAAATCATAGGATTTTTTTTTATGGGTTTCTATTTTGAATGAACAGACAGAGAAAAAGAAAAAAAGAAGCACATTTAAATATATATGTATATGTATATATGAAAAGGACAAATTAAGTACAGTTTTTTCTTCTTTTTTGTTTGACGAATTGAAAAGGACCTCTTTTCTCTCTTTACAATAATCTATACTTGTGTAGTTTATAGAAAAATGAACATGTTTTTCGTCTTAATTTTTTTTTTTTTTTTTTTTTTTTGTAGCTTTTTGTAGATTTGCTTAATTAATTTTCAAGGATTTCATAGTTACTATATTTAATAATATGTACATTTCCAATGTCATGTTTCCAGTGTTTTTGTTCAAGGGCAAAATGTTTTGAAGGAAATTTTTTGGCAATAATTTTTTTTTATTTTGAAAAGAAAAATCAAAAATAAAGAGCGCTTAGGTGGGATAAACGATTTTTAATGTTCCGATAATTAATTTAAAAATAAGAATGAAAAATTTGCTAATGCTTTTGCGAGATAATACAAAATATCTTGCATTTTCGAAGATAAATTTTCGTATTTATTTTTACGTAAATTTAATACCTTTTTGGCTTTATTCCAAATTTTTTTTTTTTTTTTTTTTCATTTTAAATATGCATAAAATTGCATATTTATAATAATGATAACCTTCTCAAAAACGATTATTTATTTTCTAGAACAGGTTTATTAATTTTGAGTTAAGCTTTAGAAAATAAAATTATTTAATCAAAAAATGTACACGAGTTCAATTAATTTATATAAAGTTCAAACGTCATATTGTAAATTTTTTTGTTGAAAAAGAAACCCACTCAACTTAATAATGTAATTTTGAGCAATTGTATTATTTAATAAGAAAATTATAAAATCAATATGATAATATGAATTATAACAGCAGAGATGTATTAAAAAAAATGCTAGATATTGAAATTTTTTGCAGAAAAACTGTTGTAGATGTAATGAACACCTGGTCGGTCAATTGGTGGTTAAAAAGCACATTCAATTAGTAATAGGTATTAAACATGTACATTCTAGGTTTAAGAATTAGTTTAAGTTAGTTTAGATAGGGTTATTTATTAGATTAAGTTAGGTTAGCTAGGTTTAGGTTAGATTTTATTTAAAATAACAAGACATAATATTGATTTTTTCAGCCCCATTACAATATATTATACATATGTATAAGAAAGTAGTATGTAAGAATACAATAATAATTATGAATGTACAAAAAACAAATTATTAGGCAATTAGAATTAACATAAAAATTTAAAATTAATTTAAATGTTAATAG
Source organism: Argyra leucocephala (assembly GCA_963942445.1). Classification (NCBI taxonomy): domain Eukaryota; kingdom Metazoa; phylum Arthropoda; class Insecta; order Diptera; family Dolichopodidae; genus Argyra; species Argyra leucocephala. The sequence continues at coordinate 141,415,850 of OZ012679.1, read as the reverse complement.
TAGCTAGTTCCTATATAGCCGCTTTTCTTCAACTTTTTATAGCCCAAGATAGTTTTATGTTTGTATATTAAAGGCACAAAATAAAAGTGTAATTGAAAATAAAAAAAAATCTAGGCGATCAATTTCTTATAAACATAATCCGAATAACAAAATATACCGTTACAAAGTATATTTTCAATAAATACGAAATTAAGCTAAAACTATTTGTTTATTCTTTTCTATAGCTCTGTACCGAAACGAAATCATTGGGCATTGGTTTGCAGAACATTTTTATAAAATTAAAAACGATTAATTTAATAAAATATAAAAAATAATCATATTTAATTGTGTACAAAATTTTCCAAGTTTAAATTTGACCCCTTAAAACCCTTTGCAAAATTTAGTTCAAATCAATTTTCCGGAAGAAAACCGACTTTTGCCGAAGAACAAATTTAATTTGAATTATCCTACTAGTGATCCTAAAATGTATGAAAATAGATGTTTGTATATTGGTATATATGTTTGTTTCAGACCTATTCCGAAACGCATGAAATCCAACATGTTGCTTTCCAACGGAATATTCGTTTCGACGTAGGAGCCATTTAAAAATGTTTTTGTTTTTCATTTACCATATAGTTTTAACGTTTTGACGGATTGACTTCAAACTTTGCAGAAATATTACTTACAGAATGAAGCTTGTTGGCTTGATTGGTTGCCATTCCATTAATCTCTTTGTCGATTTGTATCGATCTGTCAAAAAGTCCGTATCACGTGAATTTCATCCAATTATATAGAAGGCTTATGCTTCACTATCGAAGCCCTATGCTACCACGCGGAGTAATAAAAGAAAAAAAAAAAAAAAAAAAAAAAAAAAAAAATATAGAAGGCTTATATGGTTTTAAAAAATCAAAAACAAATTTTTGTTTAATTCCGTTATTCCGTTATTGTATGTTAGCCTAATAAGTAGGTATTTTTAAACGCCTGTGCTGTCATAAACTCCTTCCTATGAACTGCGATCAGTTTTACAGAGGTCTTGGAAAAAGTAAAAAAAAAATAACTTCGTTAACCAGGTCCAGCATACATAATTAAAAATATTTTTTGTTCGTTATTCTATCTAAACACTATCAAATTGTAAACTTTAAATTGGAAAATGAAATTAATTAAGACATAAGAAAAGTAAAAAGTTCTATGGTACCATCTAAATTTAACAATTGAATGACATGACAATCATGTCATCTTGAAATCATCACAAATGACAGATGGCATATATAAGCAATAAAAAACAGATACTATGTTTATGACAATTACATGATGCTACAATTTGTAACATCAATGTGTTGGAGTATTCCGTCGAACTTACAAGCATCCAAATAAATGCAGAAAATTATATATATAATTACACACAAATGTACGTCTATACTAAATAAGTAAAAATGTATGTGTTGCATGTTCAACAACTTTCATCTGACTACTTGAATCTATTCTTTTATACTAAACTACTCATCAGTAGTTATCACTTTGGAGTCATAACTAGGCATGATTCTAAATTTTTTGCCAAATGTTTTATTTTCTAGAATTTAAAGCAAAAGAAAGCCCCATTAACCGAAGAACCTATATACGTATTTATATACAAAAAAAACACTCACTCCACATTACATTTTATTTTTATTCAATTCTAATAAATAATATTTATATTATTTATTAAAAATGTATTTACTCATGTAAGCAAAACATAACGAAAAACTAAAAAAAAAATTGTTTAACATTTTATATGTTCCATAAAGGTAATTCCCATAAATTTAATTAAAAATAAAAAAAAAAAAATGTTTGTATTCATAATATATCAATATATATCTTTAGACCAGAAAAATATAATCGAACCACCAAGGACTACTATATCAAGGACTGAATATCAGAAGATAAATTCTGTTTATAATCACAGAAAATAGAAAAGTAAATAAACAAATAAAAAAAGTGTATAGATGAGAAGGACCTTCAGTAGAAAGTCTTAAAATTACTTCAGACGTTTTTCATCTTAGGTATATTCTAAGGATATTTTTATTTTTACTCATTTGTTATTTATTTATTATTTTATTTTGTTTTTATTGTATTCTACATTTTCTATTTTTTTTTTTTTTTAAATTCAATGACATTCAAGATCCGACTTTATCTACTAAACTTATCGTAAATATATAAATCCAAAAGATGAATGAGAATAAAAATTTGTTATTTCAATTTTTTTTCTTTTTTTTTAAATTTTTTTCTGTCGTTTTTTTTTTTTACTGTTATAGGTAGTAATATATCAATGTCGCACCATGTTCTGTCATTTTTAAATGACCTTTGTGTAAGGTGGACGAAGAACGGAAGTTGAAATAATTTATTTGATGTTTTTATATTTTCTTTCTCAGTTCAAGCATAGAGTAAAAATTTCGGGAGAATATTATAGATTTGATATATCGTTTATAACTTTTACAACAAAATTTTGAGGACAATGATAACTTTTGTTTTGATGAATTTAGTTAACATTCAATACATACTGAATTTAATTTTAGTACTAAATATTGAATAATAAATTAAAATGAATGTTTTGATCATGGTATTTAAAATAAAAAACGGGCTTTACTCAAATTATTTATGTAATGAAATTGTATATAATGGAGACATATTTTTTGTTCGTAGTTGCATATCGTCAAAAATTCTCCGCAGATAAAAAGCAGGCGCTTGTGTTCATAGTAATCGGTGTCGCGTCAGTGTCGGGCAGATTGTGCAGATATTTTAGGACGCCTGCTTTAGAATGATTTTTAAAGTGCATGTCATTTAACATTTAATAAATAAGAATGTCGTGAGAAAATATTTAAGTAAAAAATAAATATTAATTATTAAAATAAAATAACTGTGTTTATTATAATAATATATAAATATAAATATAATAAAATAAATATATAATAATTTTAATATATTTCAATATATAAGTAATATATTATATTGAAATATATTAAATATTTAAAAAAAAATATATTTAAAAAAATATTTATAAAATATATTTAAAAAATATATATAAAATATATTGAAATATACTAAATATATACAAAAATATATAATACATAATATAATTATAAATAATATAATATAACTATATAACCGAATTGTGTATGTGCTGCTTCTATCAACAAGAATGACTGCTAAACAATTTTCTGCGCGCCTGCACAAGTTTTTTTGTTCATAGTGACAGAGACAAAAATCTGCAAGACACCGACGCATATTTTACTGCAACTACGAATACGCCTATCAATGAATATAATTTAAGAAATAATGCTAACTTTAGACTAGATTTGTATAGAAATGAAAAAACAAAGAATATGATCATGTACAAAGGTTTGCAATTATATAACAATCTTCCTACAGAATTAAAAATGGAAAATCGTTTGTAGTAGATTTTAAAACCAAATTCATGTAAAGGATAATTTTTAAATAAATTATATTATATTAACACCATATTAAGTAATATTTTTTTAATTATTTATTGATGTATGAATATTATTGTAATTATAAATAGTTTTATATGAACTAAATAAAATAATAAATAATAAATAAATAAAATAAAGCACTGACAATTTTTTATACTGAATTAATTTAACAGTATTTGAAATGTAACTAGGGGACACCTGTTCAACTCCACATAAATTTGTATGATAGGTGACTCTCATAACAGTATTGTTATCAAAAACCTCAAACCTGCAAAAAAAAACATTATATGGGTTACAAAATCTTGGATTTTTATAATTTTATATGTCGTATCATAGGGTTGAATAGATTAAGAAGTTTTCGAAATCCAAACGAAAGATAAACAACTTAATGTTGTACTAATGTTATATTTCTAAAAAAAATAGTTTTCACTTCTTGCGTTTGTTATTGCTTTTGCTGTTGAATGTAGTAAAAAAAAAATAACAATAATAGGACAGAACAATATTTATCAACTTTTTTTTTTCAATAAATAAACACATTTTCATAAATTCTGAGACTTATGGAATTTTTTTTTTTTTTTTTTACACTTTTACAGTACTTAATAAGGTACGGTACTGCAATTTTACACTACAATATCTACAATATTTCGATTGTTTATTTTAACAATTTACTGGGTTATTTACTTATTAAATGTGGAAAACTATTGTTATTGTCAGGAACTAAGCCTGCATGATTGTTTTACTAAACGTAATTTGGCATGTAAAAACTTTTTGTGCACGGTCTAACACAAATTTTACTTGACAACCGCTTCTAACACATTTTTCCGAACGCATGTTTTTACTTTTTGATTTTTTCAATTATTTTTTTAATGTTTTTCCGATAACTAATTTTTTATGGCATAATTACAATACGAATTTCTTACACGTTTATGCTCTGTAAAACCCTGACAATACTTTTGCATACAATATAATGTTTTCTAATGATTTTATATTGCTTAATATAAATCATTTTATTTTGTGGCCCAATAACAATCAGTTAGGTTAGCGGCTCAATCCAGCCAGTTTTAATTGTTTTTTCGTGTATTGTTTTTATCGGTGCAAAAATTTTTAAAAGTTTGTATTCTCATTTTAATTTTTATTCTGGAAAGGTTAATGCAAACTTATTTTGTTGAATTTTGCACTTCTGAAATATCAGTGAGTATTTTTTTGATAAAATTAATTTTTTTTTACAAATCGGAGCGACGATTTGGTTTGCTCAACATTCCAAAACTTCTTCTTTTTTTAATTTCGAGTGCTTTTAATTGGCCTAATGGGGCGTCGAAATGAAATCTCTCACTATTAAGTAAACTTAACTGATGTACAAATTATTTAACTGTGCTCTTTAACTGTACATTTTTATAATTCTCACATTTGTAGAGTCAAAAATGATAAGTTCACACTATATAATTCATGGTAACTGAATTCGACTCTAGTTTTCTATTTTGATTAGCATAACACATAATTGATTTATAACTCAACACTATTCATGAATTTGATAACAATGAAATATTCACAAGCGGTAGTTTTAAACATCTTATTGCTAAAATAGAAATTTCATTCATCAAATTGTAGATAATTGTGTAGCTTGCCTAGGGATAGAGTACATAATTACACAAAATTCTCATAATCATATTTAGATTCATGTTTGTGTGTGTTTTTTTTTTAATTTCTCTATTACATTATTAATATTACATTAATTTCGGGTATTTTTAATAATATAATTAATAATATTATTACAAAATATCCTATAGTAATGTATTATTTTCTTCTGAAACACCTATGATTGTTAAACAACCAAAAAACAAAAATTTTAAAACAACACAAACACATTTTTAAAAGCAACACTGGAAAACTTTATTTATGCTTTAATGTCCTTAAAATCTAAATTATGAGAGTTTACCTTTAATGGATATGTAATGTATATATATGTATATTGCAATTTTTATTTTTATTTAATATTTTACAATTAAATTGTTTTTATACTTTATTCGAAGTCGACAGGTTGAAACGTGTCCTTTTTTCTTCATTTCAAATTATACAAATAAATTTACCGTGTCGACTCTTGAAAATTGGTGGGACAAAAGAAAATACATTGGGGCCAACAACAGTTATCAAGATTAAATGAAAAGATTTTGTCTTTTTTTTGTTCTATATGTAAGTTTTACCGCTAGAATGATTTGACATTTCATCATTATGACATTATTAAAAATAACTGGTGAGCTGATATTCTTGTCATAGAATATGAACTTTTTTTTTTTGGTGTTTAAATAATAAATATTTTAATATTCATTCAACTCTACAAGAAGTTAATTTTGGATATTTTATTTATAAGCAATAAGAAAGTATAGTTCCGATATGCCATTAATTTATTTAACAAAATATGTTCACAGCAGGCATATTAAGAATAATTTATTATTCGATATACAAAATTGTAATAATATTTTTAAGTAATTGTCAAGAATCTGTCGTAAATAAACAATAGTAAATTTATATACATATGTACATACTTTTGTAGTTTTTTATTTATAAAAATACTTTTAAAAGTTGACCCAAATGCTATCGGAATTTCTCTCAAAACACGTTATTTATTTCTGGAGAAAATAAATAAAAAAATACTGTTCAAATGTTTGAATTAGTGATTAAAATGTTGACTTTAAGTACTTATATCTCAAATAAAAAGAAAAAGATCTTGTTGGACCAATTATACTTCGGACCATCCCGTGGTGTTTCAAGTTTTTTTAAAACGTTACAGCAAAAAGTTGTTTTACCGTTTGTTATTGCTTTTATTTGAAGGCATTTGACCGTTTTATCATACAAAAAATTTTAGTTTTATTCAAACATTTAAACATTCAACAATTATTGTTTTTCCGAGTTTAAATTTTATTCGATATTTTCAAAATTAATTGCATTTATTTATATATACGTATCAATCAAAATAAAATTATAAAATTTTGGACTAGTCTAAAAAAAACAGTTGTAATTTGTTTGAACCTTCAAAGAAGTTTATGATTATTTTTGATGCTTCTATTCCTCCATGAAACTCTGTCAGGATTCAAAATGCAAAAAAAATGTTCGTTAAGTCGTGTCATATTTTGAAAAAAATTCGAGTATGAACCCAAATTTCATTGTAGAGTTTAATCTACAGATGAAGGTATATAACAATGACAGATGGCAGTGTATTGAAATACACTGTATACAATACATTTGAAATTTAAAAATCAAAAATTGCAAAATTTTAATGAAAAAGGAAATTTATATGAACTAGACTAGACCATTAATGTGGTTAAGTCCTAAAGCTAAGTGTGCTGTCAAAAAATGAATGCAAAAACTACTTCAAAATCGGTACAAAATTTTATCAGAAATTCGTTTAATCAATAACAGGTGGCATTACTTGGTCATTTGATAATCTAACAATTTAAAATAAGAAAACTAACTGTTAAACTATTTAAACTAACTATAATAATAAAAATGGAACCTTTTGAGAAATATATCGAAGAAGAAATGGAAGAAAATTTTCCTCCAAATTTCGTTTGTAGTTCAGCAATCAGAAACATTAAAACCAAATTCATTATTTTATACTTATTTAATATTGTTATCTCTTTTTTTTAAGTTTATGCTTTATTTTTTAAGTTATTTTATTTTATTTTATTAAATAATACTTTTTAAGATTTACTTTAATAAGCAACATGACATGATCACTAAACGTGGTTAACTTTCTAATGTCAAAATTTTCCCAAGCAAAACAAAATTTTATATGCCCGGTTATATAAATGAGGAGCAAAAATTTTGAAGTTTGATACCTGGCGGTCAAAACATGAACATATTTTTTTTTTTTGCACAGCATACTAACAGTGTACTACAAAGCAAAATTTTTGTTATCATTTTTGTACAACAACAAATTTGCATGAAACAATGTCAAATTTTTGCACAGTGTAGTAACAACATACCTCTAGCTTAAATAAATAAATTCGTAAATCACTTCCAATTAATTAAGAATTAGTTAATAAAAATAAATTTTTTATGTTAGGACTAAAATTTGAAATTTGAATTGTCAATTCGCTTTTTTAAGAACAATAAAGTTTTATTCTATTTAATTGAGTGATTTATGCTTCTTAATAATGATTATTAAAATTTAGATTAAGTTTGAGTTGTTGTTTCTTTCTTTGTTAAAATTTTTTGCACATTATAAGTGTCATACAATAATTTTGATTGATTTTAAATCAAATATTCAAAATTACTTTATTTCAGAATATTCTAATTTTTTTTTTATTTTTTTGCTTACTTTTAATGTATTGACATGAAAGCAGATCCTAATTTGTAAAATTAATTTCGTTCTTTTCAACATTTGTTTTTGTTGTTTTTTTTCTTCATATTTTTTATTTATTTTTCATATTTGACATGTTTACACATCCTAAACCAATACACAGATATTTTTTACTGTCATTATTTACATGAGAACACCTTCTCTCCGTAATATGATAACAGACTTCTCATCTTTTTTATTTTGTTTTTATTTTTGTCGTTTTTTTTAACACACATTTTCAGTTTCTGATTTTTTATAATTTTCCCATGTTCTCACAACAATTTTTTTTATTTTTATTATTATCATTTTTTTTTGATTATTTTCGTTTTTGATTTATGATTTTTTTGCTTTTTTCTTGTTATTGTATTGTTTGGAATTTTCCATTCTGGTTTTGGACGTCAAAAAATATTTTGAAAATATAAGGTTGATGTCTCTTCTTATATTTTCAGAAAATTTTTTAGAATATTATAACAACAAGAAAAAAAAAAAGTAAAAAGGAAAGAGAAAGAGAAAGAAAGATAGCATAATTTTCTACTTGATTAGCATTCAATGAACTGAAAAAAAAATTTAATGTAAATAAATTAAGAACGAAGTAAAATTATCTTCACTCATTTTATATACATTGGGGGGATTTGTACCCTTTTATGGATTATCCTTGATTTTCTTTCTCTTTCTTATTAAAAAAAAAAAAAAAACTTTATTAAAACAATAAAAACCATAATTTTTTTTTTTAAATTTAACCCGATCTCAAATTATTTTATACTGCACTATCTAGTGGACATTTTTGTAGCAGCTGGTCATTTCATTTTAAAACTAATTCAGGCGTATAAAAAATAAAAAAATAAAAAATATTTTTTTTTATTTTTTTTTTAAATTTATATTTCAATGAATTTTGGAAATTTTTAATAAAAATCATTGTTATAATTTTTTAGACAAAAATTTCTGATTTATCCCCATTTTTGTATTTATTTAAAATATTATGAGTGATTTATTTCTTCTCTTTAAGTTTCTTCTTTTATAGGTATAGTTATTCTTGTAAAATAATTTGCTATACCGTTATTATTTATTATCCTTCTGAATTTTATTTCACGAAATGGCTTTGAAAAAACATCGTCATCATAATCAAATAGCAAACTAAGTTAATGGTTTAGAATACAATACACACTAAATAAACCAGAAATGGAATAAACGCATTTACAAGAAGCTCTCAGACTTAATCGAAAGCATTCACGTATAATTTCAGATAAATTCTGTAGAGGGGGATTATTGTTTTAAATGTGTTATATAAATTCGTTTTTATACTATGTTCGCATTTACCGAGTTAACTATGATTGAGTTCCTAACTATAGTACAAACATTTAATTTAAGTGCGATTTTTTTTCATATAAAACTAATCATACATGTAACTATAGTTAAAAATAAAACACACTTAAATTATGTTAAATCACAGACAAAAATAATATACAGAAGCACAATCCCATATAAAATTTTTGTATGAAGATAAACTTAACGATTTTATAAGAAAATCAATAGCTCCATTTCTCGTTCATTTACAAATCCACAAATGCATGTGAAATGCATATGAATATGAAACGAAAATATAGAAAATAGACAGAATTTGAGAGAAGAAAAAAATACCTTTATTTTCATTATCAGTTGCTACTGATATTTAATAAGAGAGTGATGTATATCGGATAAAGCAACAACTATGTTTTTGTTGTTCTCTTTTTTTATTCAATTATTCATTATTATGAATTGACGAATAAAGACAAAAAGAAAACCAACAAAAACAAAATTTTTTTTGTTATTATGATTTTGATTAAATGATTATCAATGCCTCTATATTTCAAAAGCCCCCAAACTAATTTTTGCTTCGTTAGAAAGGGATTTTATTTGTTTTTAGCTTTCATTATTCTTTTTTTTGTTTTAATATTTCTAAATTTTGCTAATAAAAAGATCACTTGAATTTTTCAAACTAGGAACTGAATCCATCTTCCATCTTTTCACCTCTAATTTACTGGCATTTTTAATATCGTAATTATTTCTAGATATTTCATATATTTATTTTGTTTACATTTTTCAATTTAAAATGTTATTTCTCTCGATTTGATCTTTTAGCATTATGTTTTCATATTCTCTTCCATTAACTTATTGATGTTATCCCTCAGATCAAATATGATATTTTCCGTATTGTTTTGTTTTGATATTAATTCATTCTGCCTCTTCAATATTTTATCTAATTATATATTTTTGAATATTCCATCTTTTTATATTTTATATTTTTTTGAAAATTCCATCCCACTGAAATTTATTTAATTTGAAATCCATTATTTTTTACGCACTAATCGTAATTTATTTTTCTTGTTAAATTACCTCAAAATTTTAATTGCCAAAAATGACATATTTCTAGAGATAGCCAAGACTTCGTTTTTGTTAGAAGAAAATAATTTGTTTTGTTTTCGTTTATTGTTAACTTTGTTTTGATGATGATTATTTTGATTATTATTTTGATCGATAATATCGACTATATCGACTTCCGATTAAGTTGATACATTAAATTTGCGACTACGATAAGGTAACCAATTGAAAATGTACAAATATGTTTTTTTTTTCTATTAATTTGAAATATTTGACAATAATTCTTATCAACTATAGGCTATATAATTAATTTGTGTTTGCCTTTCAGTTAACATACGTAATAATTATTTTATTTCCTAATTAATCAAATCGAAGTTTATATACCGTGACATCGTAAATGTATCGATAACGTCGCCAACATATTGACGTATGATCTTAAATGTCAAAAAAAAAATTGTTTACATTATCTCATGATCGATAATTAATTTTACAGTTTATCTGCTAGTCATTTTCATGACACGGGTTGTTAAATTATGTATCCGAAAATTTGTTGATACACAGGATTAGTTTGGTTGACAGTTATGTTGAGTTTTTTTTTATTAATCAAGCAATAAGTTTAAAAAATAAAGAAAAATAAATATGTATAAATTTTACTTCGTGTTTCAAAAATAAATTTCAAAATGTTTTTTTTTATTTTAATTTACTTTAATTTTAATAGGAAATGGACTCACGAAAGAAAGATGCTTTTATTAACCATAAGGCACAAAGAAGATTTTTCTTCAAAAAAACAAAAAAATTTTTTTTACGAAATAGTTCATATTAAATCTTCATAAATAATCTTTCACAAATATATTCAATTCAAATATTTTAAAAATTTATCCACAAAATAGGTATCCACAAGAGTATGACATTTTGACATTTGATTTGACGTAAATAATGTGTTTAGAGTGATCGGAATTGGAAGCAAAGTACATTTTGTCGCCAACACAATGTTGTCAGTTCAGAAAATTTGACATATTGTATTTGTATGTACAATGTATCGGTTGAATTTTTTTGGATACATTTCCGATGTCACAGATACTATCAATATCGACGTTTCAATAATTTAATTTAAATAAAACTTAAAATGACACGAATATAGCGTTCAAAGTTTCGTTTATTGTGTCAAATATTATTAGGGTTTTTTTTACCTTTGGGTATATTCAATTTAATACAATTAACATTGATAAAATAAATTTCATATTTTGAAAAAAATTTCAAAACTACATACATATATGTATACATAACTAGATTACATATTTAATTAGTGATTATGTTATTTATTTCCTTAGAAGAAAATAAAAATTAAGTTGCTTAAATGTTGCCCTCCATAATTGTGCTATAAAATGTAAATACTTACTTATTTACTTACTTTTCTCTGCAGACTAAGAAGATCGTCTGCTTAGAGCAATATTATCCTCCACTATAAATTTTATTGCTTATTGTTGTTTATTGTGAGTTAGCTTAGACAGTATACTATATTCGCATTTACCGAGTTAACTATGATTGAGTTCCTAACTATAGTATAAACATAATTTAAGTGCGATTTTCAAAATGTAAACAATATTAAAATATACCTAGACCCACATATTCAACAAAATATACTTATTTCAGACAATTAATAGTAAAAATAATGAAAAAAAATAAATTTGTTAAATAAATTAATTTTTATTATTTTTTAATAAATTTGTATAATTAAAAAAAGAAACAATAATCACCAAAAACTAAAATATACGAAAGAAATATGCTGTACATGTACCTAACTAAAAACAAGATAACAGATATTTCTTGTAAATTGTACAAATGAATATAATGTTGATTTAATTTATTTTTAAAAATTTTAATTTTTAGTATTTTTATACTAAAATATACTTACAAAATCAACTAAAAATTTTTTTACAATTTTTTTTAAAAAATATTGTTTGCTCAATTATCTATTTTTTATTTTAATAAACAATCAAAACGTCCAAACTTAACTATAGTTTGTATAATGCGAACACTTTTTTTCAACCATAGCTTACAAACGTATTTTAAACACAATGCGAACATGTTATTACACGATTTTGTATTAACACGGTACAAAAATATGAAACAATTCTAATTTGACAGAAATTATTTGATTTAGCACAGTTGCATTAAAATTATATTGTGGAAATCTGGTTAGGAGAATTGCGTTGTGTCGGGAATATTTTGAGTAAACTTTAAAACAATATCACCGAAACAAATGTCCCGAAAAACTTAAAAAAATTAAAATTGTATACAAATAATACGTATACAATGTATATTATGTATACAATAATCCAACAAAAGTTGTGATTGCAATTCCGAGGGCAGTCACAGATAGAAAAACAATATAAAAAATTTATTTTGCTCTATATTGTCCTAAAGGTTAATTAAGTACATTGAGAAATCATTTTTTTAGGACAATTTGATTTGACAAAAATTTGCGTTCTAATAGTCTAATATAAATTTTTTCATCATACGAACCTCAAGGGATCCTCTGACTAGCAAAATTTTACTATGGCTGAAAATTTATAAAAATTATGGCTAGAAAAGTTTTAAATTTTGCTAAAGTCATTTAAATTTGCTTTCTAGTTTCAGTGACAAATAATAATGAAATTTGTTTTTCTTTAATGCCTATTAATTTGATGACTCACTCGTATTCACTCGTATTTTCTTTATTTATTTTATTTTTAATTTTTGATAATAATTACATCTTAATTTTGTATCTTATCCAAAATTCATCATATAGAAGACAATTTATATTTTTCGATCAATGTCGTCAGTTGAGTATTCACCTTCATTCCCCTTCAAACAATTGCAGTGACATTAAAAATATTTTAATTAATAATGAATATTCAACATTAATAAAGATTTAATCATTTGACACTGAATTTTTTTACGACATACCTACATATATATTTTGTCACCGTAAAATCATATTAATTTCATCAATTTTTTAATGAATTTTAATAAAAATTCACATTATTTTGATTTTTTATTAAAAAATTTAATTCCAACTGGCCAAGTTTTACTTCCCTATTATATAAAAGAATACCAAATGAATTTTAAAGCAATTCAAGTACATAACGTTGTAAATTATAATTCTTTAAAATACATCACATTTTCAACCACATTAATGTTATTTATTCATATACATATATATATATGAATATACACAATAATATTATATATATACAAAACATACTCGTATTTTTCACTATATATAACTCTGTTAATAGGTTTTTCTTTACTACTTTCATTCTAATCTAAAATCATCTAATCCTCAGGTGATTAAAAAAACAAGAAAAAAAAAACAATTAAAATTCTTAACAAATTTTCAAATACATATTTTTCGTTTTATGTTCTTTTCAAGTCATTTTCAATGTCCAAATAAAAAAGAAAAAAATTGAAACAAACCCTATGGTTGATGACGTTTTTTAATTATTTATACACACAAAAATATATTTATGATGAGCGGTGGTAGGCTGATGGTTGGTTGAATTATGTTATTTTTTCATATTATAAAAAATTTAAATAATGGCCGGTTACAGCTGACATTTTGTATGTTATTTATTTATTTATCTATAGATATACTTGGTATTATCTTGTCTTATCTCTGTTTCGGACTTATTTCGCCCTTATATTCACTATATTTGTGTTTATGTGTTTAATTGAATGTACCATTTTTAAACTTAAAGTATATTAATAAATTTTCACCACAATCTTTAATAATGCGATGCTATTTTATTTTTGTTTGCTTTGTGTTTTTATGTTGTCTCTTTTTGGTTCATTATAATAAATTTTGTAATTTAATTCGCAAAAATATGAAAAAAAAAAAAAAAATTATCCTGAAAATAACCAACATAAGTTGGATAATAATTTTATGACAGAAATTTTTATTATATTTCACCACAATTTGCAACTTGAATCGAATACCATTTTGGTATATTTTCAATATTGATATGGTCGAGAAAAAGAGATAGCATTATGTTATGTTAATATTTTAATTTTAATTTTTTTTTATTTTTCTTGTTGTACTTTTTGATGTGATTAAAAAGAGAAAATAAAGCATTAAAATGAAAAGTGGAAAATTATTTAAAACAGAAAGAATTAATTAAAAAATAATAAAAAAATATAAGTACATTAATTATATTTATTTAAATTTTTTTTTGCGTATATCTACTTTAAATATAAGTAAGTAGGTATGTACATTATGAAATTATAATTTTAATGTAATTAGAATTGGTTTAAGTGATTAAATGTATTGAAAACAAGACAAAAACAAATGTAAAACATTTTTTGATTACAATGTGGTCGTAGAAATCAATTTAAAAATTTGAATAAATGAATATTTATAGACACGTTAAATTTGTAAGAATTATTATTTGAAAATTATATCTAATGTCAATATAAAACAAAAATAATGTTAAAATTCAAAAATATAAATTATAGAAATTGTTTAAATTTTTTTTTTAAGGGTTAAATTAAAGCCAACCATATATTCGTTATTTTAAATCACAGTAATGTTATAAAAAAAAATTTAAGTTAGTGACATCTTGAATACAATTGACTTTTGTATTTATTTTTATAACTACTACAAGGATAATAGGATATCATTAATCAAAATTATGTAATTTTCTTGTGAATTTTTTTGTATATTCACCAATTTAAACAATATTGGGAAACTATTTATCTATTTTAGGATAGAGTATAACTTGACCATCTTAGTCATATAATCGCATTTGGCTTAGGAACTACCAAATTATAGTCGTAAATTGTTTTAAGAAATAATGAGCAAAACTTTGAGCAATATTAATATCAGAAGTGGGGTTCACGTTTATATTTCATGTTAATATTCAGATGACATTAACGTTATACCATAACAGTAGCTAATTGCCATATAATTTGTTAGTTTTGTAAAAATAAATTTTTACTAGAAATAGGGATTCTACATCGTAAACATCATAATACTACATACATATACAAATTACATAAATTGTGTTGTCCAATGCATAATGATTCGATTCAAATCAATTTTTGACTTTTAAAACAACTTGTTTAAAACAATAATATATACGACAACAATATGGTCCATGATTATGACCGAAAGGTCGAAACACGTGTCGGAATTAAATAAATTTGAGAAATTAACAAGAGTCTTTTTTTTTTTAAAAACAATATATATACATTTGAAACAACTGCTTAAGTTCATAGAGCTGTTTTCACTCAGTAATTCATTTATTTATTCAATAACATCAGGTCTTACCAGAATCAAGACTTATCATTTTCCTAATTAATTTTTTACATACAACGAAAAAATTTAATACTTCTAACAAATCATCCTGAGCATTTTAACATGACGTGGCCCTGCCTAACTAGAATTATTAAATTTTTAAAATATTTTTTATATTTAAAATGATTTATATATAATAAATATTATCATAATTTTAATGAACAGGATAAACTTTTAAAATTCAAATTGCAATACAAAAATCCTTTAAATAAATAAAATAATATTTTAAAATGTTGCACGTTTAATTATAATAAATTAAAAATTATCATATTATTTATTTATAAGACCCAACTACTCTATCTAAGTATATATTTCAATTTAAAAAAATTATTTATATTAAAAATAATAAATTTGATTATGGTAAAATATTCAAAATTTAATTAAAATTAAATTTTTCCACCTCATTTAATTCAACAAATATTTGGTGCCGTGCTCTTCTCTCTGCTCCAATTTTAACTATAATCCCAATTATATATAATTTTGAAAAATGGTCGTCAACTATGCAAATAAATTCAATGGTAGAAGTACAAAAAAAAAAAAAAAAATAAACATTACCCAAATTTTGTGCGACATCTATTATGAAAACAAAAAAGCAAAAATAACTAAACTGTGGTTTTGTATATGCTAATAAAATGACATTCATTTCTGTTCTTGTTGTTGTTTTTTGTTCTTGTGACCTTTTCAAAAATAAAATATAATCAACAATACACAGCAATCAAAATGAACCAACCCACCAACAACTAGGATATACCAACAAATCATACTGATGATTTTTTTTTGTTTATTTGTTTGTTTGTTTGTAACATCACAACAATGTATAGGCACCATTAACAATAGAGCAACAACAACAGTATATCAGCACAGCACTGCTTTATAATAATTTTATATTGTCGTCATTAGTCCCTCAAAAAAAAAAAAAAAAAAAAATAGAAAATAGAAAACGGAAAAAAAAAGAAGTGAAAATTCATTGAAGCGGGTCGATAACACCAAGCGGTTTTGTACCAAGGTTATTCATCAAATAACAACAAAGCCAAACAAATAATAAATGTAAAATGGTAGTAGGAGTAACACACTAAAGTACAAAATGAATGAAATATTTTTTAAGGAGGGCACTTGGAGGACGATAATTAATTAACATGGTAAGGATATTGGATTATGGTCATTGAAGCTATTTTATCCAAAGTTATATCACAATCGTACATACGTCATGCGGAGACATTGACAATAAAATTAAATTATATAACAAAAAAAAAACCAAATACACAAAGAAACAATTTAACAACGATTTATACAACAGAATAATTTACCGTTTAAAATATAATATAAAGTGTCTGATTTATTTATAACTGCTTTTTTTTTAATTACCTTCTTCAGGTCAATTTTTTTTCTTTTTTTTTTTGTTAATTTCTTGGGACTTTCTGGTAAGTTTGTTATTAAGAGATATAATATTTGATATATGATGTCTAAAATCGTTGGATTTTTTTAATTTTATTAGAACAGGTACAACTAGACAGCGTTATTAGACCAATTTTTTCTATCAGTTTGAAAGATGGAACAGAGTTATTTAAGACTTGTCTTCGAATGTGTTGGTAATTTCATCAAAATTTGTATTGTTTTAATTTTGAAATATCACACAGTTGGAATATTGTAGACACAAACTGAAATCGTAAAAATAATAACTGTACCTATGAAAGTAATACAGTTAGGGCCCCTCGCTCTATTTAGTTTCTTTTTTTTTTGTTTATTATAAAAGATGCATAAGACGATTACTGTCTTTTTACTGTGTACATTTAATTTTTAACATTCTTTTTTTTTACATTTATTTTATTCCAATGCCAAAAAGTCCTGAGCCAGATCGAAAATTGTGATTTCGATCATATTCAGATTTTGACTATGGTATCTACTAGGTGCTAGTTCCCTCATGGTATGTTCGATCCAACATCATTTTCCCCGTCAGTGTTTTGCTTTTTGTCACAAGGTTCTGTTGGAATTGCTTTATAGTCAACGAATGTTTAGGATGCCGCGGTGTAATCTATTGATGGACTCATGGAAGTTTTTTTGGTCATGCCAAGACTACTATGCTTCGCAGCGTACAACATTTTATATTGCAATTGAAAAGTAAATACTAAAATAAGGTACACAGAGCTGTGTTGTTTGGCTGTCGTAGTTCTGAAAACCTCCCGAAAACAGGGCAAGCTTTGCTGCTATGAGCTTTAATATCCAGTTCGACACCCCCATCTGATGACACGATGTTGTCAAGATAATTGAACTGACTTAACTTCTCGATTTGTGCGAAATTTCGATATAATTTTGTTTTTACCTGATTTGACCCCTAAGAACTCTATTTTTTTTTAGTCATACACATTTGAACACATATCATTTAAACCTTAATTCGTATGTAAAAATAGACAGATCATCGGCGTAACCGAGTTGACCAAATCACAAATAAAAAATTGACATATCTTAATTTAATTACTTTTGTAGACAATTTCAAATTTGATCTAAAATTGCACATTTAGATGTTTTAGTAAAAAAATGTTTTGCAAAAGAATGTTTGACAATCGTATACATTTCGCATGTATCGCCTTAATAATCAGGTTATGAAATATAAAATAAAAACCTGGAAAGATGTTTATATGTAGCAAGTACTGATTCAAGATGACTTTCTATGTAAATAAAACATTTTTTTCCGATTTTATGGTTTTGTTTCAGAAAACTAAAACGTGTACTAGATATGCCTATATGTACCTACTACTACTATATATCGAAAAATAAGTTGATAGCTGTTTTTAATATAGGTATTCAATATTGAAAAAAATGGAACCATGACTTTTGGGCTTTCTTGTTATTTTTATTTTTGCTGTTGCAACCGCTTGAAAATCTACAAGACCTTTACACAATTCAATATCGAATTGAATTGTCAAATTTAGGCTGGTGTCTCCAGTACTGCACTAAAACATTAGAATAAAATCGAAAATGGATTATTTGTATTAGGTATATATATATATATATATATATATTAAAATATAATATATTTTGGTCATATATATATATATGACCAAAATTTTGATCTGTGATAAATCAAGCACCCCACATTTAAAATCGATCACTAATTATTACAGCCATAGATCTAACTAACAGATCAAAAGCAAAACTATTGTATAGTACATTCTAAAAAACACAACTAGTACATTTCAAAATACACACTTAATGTTTAAATTTTACTATCTATACCCAACCATCGTTTTAACATTTTTTTGTTTTTGATATATTTTTATTTTAAATTAATTTTAACTTTCCCATTCTTCTGTTTCCACTTAGAATGTCACCGACTTCAAAATTACCACCGCAATCATTTTGTTTATATGTATATGACGTGTTAGAATGATAAAATGATAAGGAGTCAATTTATCATTTTAAGTGGTCAAAAAAGACCCAAAAAAATAATAATAACAAAGAAAAAAAATAATTCTTATTTATATCGAGGGTTGAGATTTTTTGAAAAACATAACAAAGAGGCCAAAAGGGAATTTGTTTAATTTGTATAAAATTATTTTCTTTATTCAAAACATAGTTCAAATTGTAATTAGAAATGAAATTTTAAGGGGTTGTAATTAGGTGAAAAAAAAAAAAAAACAGAAATCAAAATGAAACAAAACTTTCGTCCCTTAATTTTTATTTCTATTTTTTTTTTTTGTTTTTTTTTTTTGTTTTGTAAGTTAGGCTGGTTCTATTTTAAATTGAAGAATCAGACAATTGTAATTATTGTTGTTGTTGTTGCAATCATTTTGTTTTGTTGAATTGTTTTGAATTATTTTGTTTAAAAACAAAAGACGGTTGGGATCAAAATTTAGAAATAAAAAACGAAAGCAAGAAAAATAATAATTATAATAATAATAACAACAACAACAACAACAATAATGGAAATGAAAAGGAATTGGAAGCCATTTTTTATAATTACGAAAAGGTGGTTGTTTTATTTTGTTATTTTATTTTTTGTTTCTGTTTTATTTCCGTAATTGTGATTTGATCGTTTTTTAAAACAGTTATGTTCTTTGTCAGGTTTTATTATACGGTTTCTTAATTTTTTTTTTTTTGTTTTTTATTTTGGTTCCTTTTTGGTTGGTTGTTATTTTTTTTATTTTTTTTTTTTTTCATTTTTAATTTATTTCGGATGCCTAATGGTCTGGAAGTTGATTGCTTTTAAGGATAATTTAAATGACAAGTAAGTTAAAATATTTAACAACAGTATGAAAGCAACAACAAAAGAATGAAACCAGCTCATATGATAAGATTTTTATATTATTCTGTCTATCGGTTGTATATATATACATTATACATATAGGTATAATTTTTTACTGTTTTTGTTTTTATTTTAACTTTTGTATACTTGCTTTAATAGGGAATTTCCATATTCAAAAGTTTTTGTGTAGAGTTTTATGAGTTTTTCGAATTAATTCTGTTATTTAATATTTTCATTAATAAAAAATATTTCATTTCTAATAAAAATATTGAAAAATAATTTTTGCAGAATAAATATTTAAATTATTACAGCCATATATTAAATTTAAAAATATTTTTCATACTAGACTCGATTTTGTTTTTAGAGAGAAATTTTTTTAACAATAATTTAAAAATTTTATAAATGATTTACACTGAATTCACACTGAACTAATTTAAAAGAAAAATCCTATGTGATAACTTAACCCATTTAAATTTAATTTAAACTTGTAAAGAGGTAATTGGAAGTTTTAAAATAAGTATGAACACTAACCATGTAACCAAAAATCTCCTAACATAATTTTTATTCTAAATTGTTTAGAAGTTGAACTAAAAATAAGACAGTAAAATTTGAATAACTTACACGGAAAGAAAAAAAACGTTCATGGCAAACGAAAATTCAACAAATGAACTTCGTTTGTAAACTTTATTTGCTTAACTGTATTTAGAAAAACGTTTGCTCAAAAAAATAATCAGTTATCGCAAACGTTTTGATATTTTTGTGAACAAAGTACATTTGATGGTGAACAGATGGTGTTCTGATGGTCTGTCTATGTTTGATGGTTTCTATTTGATGGTGAACAGAGAGATTTTTTGTTGAAAAAACACATTTTTTTTACGGCAAATGTCTTTTAGTTTGCCTTTAACACAAAACAATTTTTATGCAAATAAAGGTTTTTTTTTTGGCCAAATTCGTTTATTTTCTATTGAATTTCCCGAGAATGCCACAACAAATTTTCCTTCAAATAAAAAAGAAATATTATCTGAAAAAAAAACACAATAACAAAAATTACTTTTAATTATTTTTTATTTTAATTCAATTTTTAATTATTTTATTTACACAACAATGGATATACATACAAAATTTTTTTTCCTAATTATTTAATTTTTTGTTATATTAATTACTCTCAAATTATTAACAAAATGAAAATTATTTAGGTATGAAAAATTTAAATTATCTACACACAATTAATATATTTATATTTTTTCTCAATTAAATATACATAAAAATGATCATCAAAACTTACTTTTTCATAAATTGTAAGTAGAGCGTAAAATATGTCGTTACATTTAAAAATAAAATCTGTTTCTGCAAATTGATTTTTTGCAAACAAAAAAACTAACGATTTATTAATTTTAATACCATCGTAGTTCAAATATTTAAAAAAAAATGTACATATAATTTTTTAATTTTACGTTGTAGCTAAGGGGATAAAAGTCGCTAAGGAGATAAAAATTTTGGTAATATCTTTAAATCGTATTAAAAAGTTGAATTGCAGCTGTACAGTATTTTACAGCTTGTAAAGGATCAACAAAAACGTATTTTACTTGAGAAACTAACACCCAGCACAGCTCTATAGGTGAACCAATAAACACTATAAATTGAATGAACTCGTGTTTTTTCTTTTTTATAAATTGACGTATATTGGAATCAGCTTCTCCTAAGTTCTATAAAAAAATCAAAATAAATTATTCTAAAATTGAAAAACTAATTAACATTATTCAAATTAAAACCTAATTAATTTTTGAAACTTACTTAAATACAAGTTCTTTAATATTTTCTGCTAGAGTTTTTGATTTTGATTTATTTCGTTGGGTCATGAGTTTAGCCTTCTCCAATTTATGACTATAATTTTTATAGCGTCATGCATCTTTCCACTAGCATGTCTGCCTTGGCCAAATGTTTGATGAAATATTTGTGGAAATTCTTCAGTAAAAGTCTGACTTAACAGAGTCCTAAGATTTCCTAATTCTGTAGTAGACAAACGTGAAAAGCAATTAAAAATAAAAATGTTAACTAAAAAAAAAGCAAAAGCAAAATAATACTTACATTCGATGTGGATTTTTCAATAAATGTTGAATTATGGATTTACTTCAATGTAATTCTATGGCTATTCTCCTCTTAATCACTTTATAAATTATACTTATTTTACTTTAGTTCTAATTTTAAATTATTTTTTCAGGCCAGATCTTTACATTATTTTTTTAATTTTTTTAATTTTTTTTTTTTTTATTATTTTCTAATTACTTATTATATTATTCATATAATACATTTTTAATTTTTTTTTTTTTGTTTTGGTTTCTATATAAAATAATTCAATAGTTAAATATTTCTTATATGTACATATATTAATTATATGAAGTTATTATAACTATTTTCTATTTTATTCCGTTTTTTTTTTTTAACATTTAATATTTTTCATTTAAAACATATTTTATCGATTTTATTTAATCTTTTGTTTTAAATTGTTTTGTATAGTTCAATAGCTTTTAGGAAATTTATTATTTTTCTATAATTGGTTTCATCATTACTCTTTAAAATATCTAGACTATTACTTTTTAAATATCTATCTCTATCTCTTGAATATCTAATACAAGTTTCGAACAGATGCCTAACAGTAAAGTTTGCTCCACAAGCACAATTTGGTGGTGTTGTATTATCAAATATAAATTTGTGTGTTAAATTAGTGTGCCCTATTGTTATTCTAGTAATCACGGTCGACTCTCTTCTGTTAAGTAAATTGAGATTTTTCCAAGGTCTCGTATTTGGTTAGATTTTTTTTATTTTGTTACTATCGTCCGTTTCTATCCATTCTTGTTCTACACTTTGATATATTTTCTTATTTATTATATTTTTAAGATCTTTATAATATAAAAGGTGATGGTTATCGTATGGTTGGTTTACAGAGCTTTTTCCTAGACTGTCAACTATCTCGTTATCATGGATGCCGATATGACTTGGAATCCACATAAATTGTATATTTTTTTGATTTTTATTTATCATTGCTTGTATTTTTTGTATTAAAGGATGTACTGGATATAGTTTGAGAATAGCTTTTAAAGAACTCAAGGAGTCGGTACAAATTAAAAAGTTTTTTTCGTCCCTTTTCATAATATATTCTAGTGCTTTAAATATTGCGTATAGTTCAGCCGTAAATATAGTGGTATGCCTTTGAAGATGAAATTTGTGTCTTCCTGTTTGTGTTTGAATGCGCATACTGCATCTTGATCTTTGAAAGACCCATCAGTAAATATATGTTCATATTCACAGTACCTTGTCTTTGTTTTTTCTATAAATAATTCTCGAAACTGAATTTGGTTTGTACTATCTTTTCTATAATTTGCCAACTCGAAATCTATATTTGGGTTCGGAACAAGCCAAGGAGGGCTATTTGAGAATTTTTGGGTCTCCATATTACTTTGGAAAGGTATATGATATTTTTCAAAAATTGTTCTTGCTCTTGTCAGAAGTGGTTGGTAATTATTTTAATTACCTTTAAGGTTTTAAGGTATTTAACCTTTAATTATCTTCTTATTTAAATAATTCTCAATACACATTTTTAATAGCACAATATAACAACACAACTTGGCTTTGTCGAATCAAATCAATGCACTGTTGAAATGAGCTCAAGTTAACGCCTGTTACATAACTAATCAACTACCAAACTTAATGTGTAAACTTTTGTTGTAAATGAAATTCGTTAGCAGCTAATGTTTTAGTATTTTTTTGTTTTTGAGGTAAAGGTTTTTAATTTGCATCAGTAAATGAAATATTTTATATTACGGCTTCCGAGGAGTAAACTTCGTTTATGTGAAACTATAAAATTTTGCTTATATTTCTCGCCAAAGTTTATTTTTTTTGGCATTAAAAATTACCCTAAGAACATATTTGCGACAAATGATTTTTTTTTTGTGTAATATTTGTGATAAAAATATTTTATTGGTCACAAAATTTCTAATCAAAAAAAAAATTTTCAATAACATTCAATGGAAACAATAAGTGTTTAGTATAAACTTTTGTTTGTTTATAAAAAAATAAAATGTTTCCTACAAATAAAGTTTATTTGCGTTAAATAAGGTCTAAACGTATTTTTTCTTTCAGTGTAGAAAAAGGCCAAATTTTCATTCAAGGCTGTTTGCTCAAAATGGAACTATACAAATTAATATTAGTAAAATATTTCATTTAATTTCTAAATATAATATCACAATTAAATTTTATAGATTTAAAGAACAAGAAAGTTTAAAAACAAAATATTCTTATGTTATAAAGTTAGTTTTTTTAAGCTAATCACTCCAGTTATTCGAGCTGCATTTAGTTGGAAAAAACACACATTATAGTTAAGTTAAATGAATTTAAAAATTTATCTCCAATGAACGTTAATTTTTTTTTTAGAGGCAGGATCACCCTTTCAATTGAGTCAACATCAAATTCAATACTCTCTTTTAAATGAAGAAATGTATTTTTGTGGTTGAATAAAATCAAAAACAAACACAAAATAAAAAGAAAAGAACATTTTTTTGTGTCCGTAATATTTTATTTTTGATTGTTGTTGTCTCCTTTATCTTTTGTATTTATTGAAACCGTGACATGGGCCATTTAACATTTTTTATAACATAATGTTACTTCAAATTGTTTTTTTCGTTTTTTAAATTTACTTCTGTTTTTACTTGTTTTTTTTTAAGGACATTTTAAATGAGGAGCTAATTAAAATGTTAGCAATTTAGAACAAAGAAAATTACATAAATTTAGATTAGTTTTGAATTTATTGTTTTTTGTATTTATATCAAGTAATAAAATATGTAAAATTGGTTTTGGAGAATAACTTTAAATATTTTATTTTATTTTATATGTATTAAAATACATTATAATCATTAATATTTAAAAATAAAATACTTGGAGTAAATGTTTTCAAAAAGTATAGTAATAATAATATTTTCGATGAAATGTCGGGCTATACTAACATTTTTGTTTATGTATATCAAGTTTAACAACAAAAATGGGTATGTTTTAATGGGGTAGGCATTAGAATTCCTTAACAAGTCGTAACAGACACCAAGGTGCTCTCGTCAGCAAAACTATCGATTGGATTGAGTGTTGAAGAGAGTGAATTGACATTATCAATCGCACAGTTTAACTCTAGTATTGGGTGAGTACTAAAAAATAGATAATTAGAGTCATGTTTTCTAATTTATTTTCTAGAGGCAACTGGAAAGGTAAATTTCACATACCAACTTACATTTTCAATATTTTTTTGTTTTTCATATGGATTTTCATCATCTCAATTTGGCAGACGATAACTGTTTCATAATAGATATAGAAAAAAAAACTCACTAATTGAATACGCCAAAATAAACTGCTGATAAATATAATGAAAACCAAAGCATCATTTTCATGTAATTTGGATGTAGGAGATGAGAATCAAGAGAAAATTGATTTTGTTGAGATTGGTATCTTGGTTGGCTTATTATTGTGGTAGTAGCGCAGGTATGAAGATTGAAATTTGTATCAGTAAGATACACTACCCTATAAATAATTTTGAAGCCAATAACATTTTACGTAACCAGAAACTTCAATCGTTCAAATAAAATCTTCTTATATTCTGAAGTTCTTTTATACGAAAAAATTATATCGTATACATTCAGATATTTATCTTAGACTGGTGCTAACTTTATTCTGACCAGAATAAACTTTAAACTAATTTAAAAGATTTAAACAATTATTCACACAGGTTCACATAAACACACCTATTCGTTTTTTGTTCTTTGACAGTAATTTAGGTATTATTATTTTCCGTAGATTAATTACGGCACTGCAATTTTTATTAAATAAAGTGAGAACGTGTAATTTTTAATTTAATTTTTAATTTGTAACAGCTTCCCAAAAATCTCATCGAAAACATAAATTTTATAATATAAAATAAAATAATTAATTAAAATATTAAATGCAATAAATTCATTGGTTATGCTTCTGGTGAATTTTGATGTACAATACAAAGTAACTTAAAAATCATCATTAAACTCTTCTAGGCATAAATCTAAATGTTCGTTTATAACATTTGCCTTAATTCTCTTGTTACGAATCGGACAAAATTGAAATGGAATCTCTGTTATTGAAGCTGTTTGGGTTGGTCGCATTTCTTGACGAGGTGAGAAAGGTGAATGTTTTGTGCAAATTTTTAAATGATAATCAATTTTATCAACATCAACTTCATTTCCACATTCCGGACAAGGATGTGTTGATGTTGTTAAGCCTTTTCGACGATGGCGACCTTGTGTTAATTTTTCATCATCCGAATCAATTTCATCTGTATTAATAAAAGTTACTTTCATGTTAGAAATATCTTTTTCAGAGTACCCTGCTCTCCTTAGTGCATTTTCTTGTTTCTTGTTAATTTTTGGCTTTTTCGATAAATCTCCCCGAGAACCTTGTACTATTTTACCTCCATAGCTTTTCGGTTGAATTTTAATACTAGTTCCTATACAACCATCCAAATGATCCTCAAAATGCTCCCTTGTAACTTTACTTTGGCATATCGGACATGTAACGATATCTTCATTTGGATTCGGAAAGGACCGTGATCCACATGGCACAAGAGAATTTTCAATCTTAAACTCTTTTAATAAAACATCATCTCCAAAAAAATCATCAACAAGCGAAGTGTCAGTTAAATCAACAGAATTACTTAAAGCATCATCATAGTCATCATCGATTAATTCAATATCATCTTCCGATAATTCGGAATTATCTGCTATTTCCTTCTTAAATTTGTACTTGTCTTTCTTGTTGAGTAAGAGGAGTTTTCGATTTGGCAGGGACGAAATGTTCATTATAATCACTTTCACCATCGTCACTTAAATCTATTATTTCTGGTTGAACACTTTTGATACATATGTCGTCTTTTAAGATTTCCCATTCTTCAGATTTTCGCCTATTTCTTTGATTAGATATTTCTTGATTTGGTTCACTTATTAAAACAACTACATCACTTTCAGATTTTGTTCAATTTCCTTGATTACATGGATTTGCGATGCGATCAACTGATTTAATATCATTTTTAGAAGTTGGAGGAGTTGATATATTGTGGCTATTCAAAGAATATCCTTTATCCGACACTGGAAAACATTTTTTTAAATCTTTTTTCGGTTTTATGGTTCCCGAAGATTCATCTAGATCGTTTAATCCTACGACATTTTTTAAGTTACCTCCTTTTTTAGGAGATTTATGAGAATCAATTACGTTTATATTATTATCTCTAGTTACAGTAGCAGTTTTTGTTTTGGGATTCAATAGAAGGGTACCACCACCGTTAGTTTTGGACCTTTAATAAAATTGTTAAGTCCATTTATAGTTCTTTCTGATTTTTTTCTTCCAGTATTTATTGGTGTAACCGGCATTTTATTATTATCGAAAAAATTTCTAATATCTTTCCCATGTGTTATTTTCTTGTCATCATTTTTCATTATTCCTTCTAATTCCTTTTTGCTTTTCTTTTTTTTTTTGGTTCGGGACCTTTAATTTTTAAAAATGTACCACCACATGATTCCATATGACCTCTCCACCAAAAATCATTTGCACTAGGGCACGATTACTGGTTCGCTTAACATAGCCATAAAATGGTTTACGATGTTGACATATTCCATTACACCGCCACCAGTGAACTTTATATAAATCAACTTCATCGCTAAACGTGTGGTGTGGTACACAGTTATATTTGTTCCAGCTACTTTATTAATTCCATGCATAATCTTTTGAATGTTAGGTCCATGTCCTCCATTACCTTCACGTATTGCAAGTACAAAACAATAAGCGTGTATCATTTCATGCAACAGTGTTTCAATTAAATTTTTCCTCGGTCTTAATTTTAATAATGGTTCACTTAATCTAATGGTTATGGACATTCCAATAGCATTGCGCTTAGAATAACAAATTCCTGCGCAAGAATACATTCTTTTATTCCATTCTAATGCAACACACTTTAGTCTTCCTTGAAAGAATTTATTATCAAATGCTGAAAACATTGAATGCACATCTGGTGTTGGATCTAATGTTTCCCATTCGGGGTGAACTAAATTTTGTGTACTATTCAAATCATATTCAATAGATCTACGACGTTTCGGTGCTTGTTTCTTAGCTTGTTTTTCTAAAGGTAAATCAATAGCAGTCGATTTTAACTCATTTATTTCTTTATTGTATTCTTCTTGTAATTTTAGTGCTAGACGATAATCAGGGTCAGCCATCGTTTTCGTTAATTATAAATTTATTTTTTTAACCTCCTTTTGTTTCGAATTTTTGGAAAACTTGTGTGGTAGTTGGGTTTGTTTACAAAACTGTGTAATGTGTAAGTATAATTGGGTTTTTTTTCTGGTTGATTAATTTTGTTGTAATTGCAATAGATCTAAAACTTTAACTTCCTCCTGATATTTATTTGAGATCCTAAAATTATGCAATCATTTTTATATTGAATAGCAATAATTTTTATATTGAATGAATGATCCCGAAATATTTGTATAAAGAAGCAAAAATCATAAGAATCGATAATTTTATTATAAAATTAATTCGAAATCATTATGATAGAGCATTAAAACTCCTGAAAATGGTTTAATATCACATATATTTTAACACAATGAGGAGTACATCAAAAAGACTATGCTCACATGTTTCATAGCTCTTGAGCATTTCATCTTTTTAGACAAAAATGGTTACACTCAAAACCAAAATTATGTCCCCATACTATTTTATTATAGTTAAAAAAATTGAATACAATCCAGGCAATATCGATAGGGCTAATATGAAATAAGACATGTCTATACCCGATAAAGACAAAACTATAAGAAATAATCATTGGTGGTCAACATCTTTGTAAAATAGGACAAATAAATAAACTCGAACTAAAATACTTTAATAAATTTGTAAATTCGTTAGTTTGTTAAGGTTAATTTAAGTAGTTTTAAGAATAGGTATAAGCTAGGTTAGGATTTTTTTATTATAATAAACAGATTAACATTGTTTTTTGTCATATTTTTACAATGAATTACTTAGATTATTAGATACATACCAATTTAAGTATTGTTACATTTAAAACTACACCTATTATAAGCAGTCTATTAATTTAACATAAAAAAAAACTCTTTTTAAATGTTGAAAATTTTAAAATCAGAAGAATCTGTTTTGTTAAATTTTTTTTTTTGTAGGTTAAGGATAGATTGTACATATTATCAAAATAAAAGTTTAAAAAAAAAACAAATGAATGATCTCGAACGAAAAGAACTGTTTGTTTTTCCTAAATTACCATTACATAGATTTCACAGCAAATCTACGATTACAGTATTGATCGTTCATGAAATATAATTTCCACAAAATCTTTATTTTAACAAATTTTTAGGAAGCCACAAATATTTCAAACAGTATTTACAGAATTTTTTTTTTTTTTTTGTTCAACACAAGTTTTTCTATATTAATTTATTTTACTTTGCAACTCATTCGTGATTTTTCAACATTCCTTCTGTCACTTTGTCATTTTAGTATATGGTTATATCATGTTCTTTATTGTTATAACTAACTGTATAACTTCAAAACTACACTGTAAAAATTTTTTACTACTATAATAGTAGGCAACTGTATTTCCTAGTATAAATGTATTAATATTACTAATTGACGTAAAAATGATAAATTACACATAAGTTGTGTAAAATATATGCGAAATTATTGTGTGAATTAACTGCTAAGACAAAGTAAAACTCAAGTAATATAGATCAATTTTAATTCTTATTTGTGTAAATTTACTGCTAAGACAGAGTAAAACCCACATAAAAAAGATCAATTTTACATCATATTCGTGTGAATTTACTGCTGAGACGGATTTAAATTAAAACAAATATTGTGCTATTATAATAAGTAAAATTAAAATTTTGTTTTATTGTAGGATGAGTTAAAATAAAAAAATTTAACTTATATTTAAAGAAGAAATTGTATATTTAATAGAAATTGTACATAAATTCAGAAAAATTATTTTTCTTAAAAACTTTATCAAATTTAGACTTCAGTGTTTTATGTTTATCATATTATTTTTGTATGTTATAGTACAGACTAACTAACTTATACAAAATTAAAATTACAAAACTACAAAAAATTATATTTTTTAAATTAAATTTACTTCATTAAGTATTTTTCATACAAAAGTTGAAAAACTTAAGGTTAAGTATAGTTAATTTTTTTTGTGTTTTTATACATTCATAATTATTATTATATTAAATTTAAGCTTTTAGAATTTTATGTATCTGAAATTTTCTTTATTACATTATTTATTTTACTAATATTATTTATATGTTTTTTTTCCGCGAATGTTTTCGATATAATGTTTTAAAAAAAATCTTACAATGAATTCCGTTGTTTGTCAAATATTTTTCGGATACATCAAATTAAAAATGTAGAAGAAGCATATTAGTATTTCAAGCATTTCAACTACACAGAATCCATCTTCCTTCTGCACCAACGTTTTCTCAATAAAAAAATATGTTGTGACATTATTTGGTGTATCTGCATAGTAACATAAAAATAATAAAATATTAAAATGTGATATAATTCATTTAAAATGTAATACTCCTTTTCCGTTCTAACATACCAATTATAGCAGCCCAAGCCAAATTAGTTGGAATCCTTTCTGATATTTCAGTTAAAGTTATTCCAAGCTATAATTAAACAAAAATTAAATTTTGAAAACTAAAATAAATATTAAATTATTAATTCATATATTTATATATCTCAAATTGTTTGAATAAGAATTGTTCATCTTCGTTGAAATATTTGAATATTACTTCTAATAACTTAATTTCATCATCTTGATCGTCTTCTGTATGATATTCATAATTTCTTTAAAAGATGAAAAACTTTGCTGACAACTTTGTATGCATTTATATATCGTATTTTTAATTCTCTCAGTTTCTAATTCATTTTTTCCATGTAAATGTTTTCTGAAGCAATGTGTTTTAAAAGCAGCATATTTATTAAAAATCATAAAACAACTTTGAGATACATATTTAAATTGAACATTTTTTTTAACTCGATGTATAAATAAATGTTTATTATATTTTCCAACATATATTGTCTTAAAGTTACACATATTACATTCATATATTTTATTAAAGCACTTTCAAATAAATTAATTAAAAAATGATATTCAATGATAATCAAAATAATTATTTTTATTTTATGTTATTATATTTTATTATATTCTTACTTTTTTTTGTAAATATATAGCAACTTTTTTTTCACAATGCACTTGTTACTCGGTTGAAATTTATATGTATACTGAAGAAATTATGCTTATTGCGACGCTTATTGATTGATACATACATAACAAACAGAACGGTTAACAAGAACAAACATGATTCCGCATTTTTTAAAGTAAATTTTAACTTTTTGTGTATGTTTACATTTACTTTGCGTAAATTTGCGCTTTTTTGTTCAATTATTATGTAAAATTGCAATTTCACACCAGAAAAACTTAATTTTACATAAAATAATGAATTTACTACTGTAGTGTAGAAATACTTCAAAATTATTCTAATTTTGAAGTTAATATACGTATATTATAATAGAAATTTTACATTCATTTTTTACAGTGTACTTTAATAATATCTTAAACTACTTTTACATGTGGTAATCTACTTAAACTACATTTACATTGTAGTAATCTACTTAAACTACGTGTACATGGGATAATCTACTTAAACTACGTTTACATGTGATAATCTACTTAAACTGCATTTACATGTAATAATTTACTTAAATTGCGTTTACATGTAGTAATCTACTTAAACTATGTTTACATGTAATAATCTACTTGAACTACGTTTTATATAACATATATATGAAGGGCGATATTTCATTCACCTAATCATGTATAGGTTTTCTTATTACAACTAAATTTCACAGTCCCGTCTGTTTTTACTTTGTTATAATAACCTTTTGTCTCATTATGCCTCATTGAACATCATAAAATATTACATAAACCTTCACTAAATTATATGTTTGTATTAAATCAAAAACCATCCATAGGAACATAATTATTTTTATATATATAGATAAAATTAACACCTTACAAAAATATTTAGGAAACTATTCAGTTCTCAATTATTAAATTTAAGGGTAGCAACAAGTAATAAATATATTTCAGGGTGAAATCGATCCACACCAGTGAATAACAGTACAAAATGTATTTAAAAAAAATGCTAAAAAATGTAGATTAATTTATTTATTAAACTGATTTAGATAATTAAAAAAAAAAAAAAAAACAAAAACAAAGAAGCAAAAAGTTAATTAAAAATATTTTTCTTAAAAAAAAAAGCAAATTTAATTAAAATCTTAAAAATCCTCAACAAAAATTATTCCTCTTTTTTCGTTGTTATAAATTTATTTATACACGGATTTTTGTCTTTCGAATTTTCTTTTTTTCTTATTTTTTTTTATATTTCTTTTTTAGAATTATGTATTTTAATATTCATTAAAAATTCACAAAAAAACATTTAATTAAAAAGTTACTCAACTTGGACATTTATCATTAACATTTTGGTTTGCTTTTCAGATATAGAATTTTGTAAAAAATTTAAGCTTAAAAATTAACTAATGAGAAAAAAATATTTAGCATTTTAAAATTAAAAAGTAAAAAATGTATACGACTTCTGCCTAAATATGTTTCTATAGCCTAGATATGCACTAATACGAAAAATAACAACAAATCGAATATTTGATTCGTGGCATCAACTTTTTTCTTCAGATATAACAAGAGTAGCCACTTGAATATCTCATCATCAATGTCCTGCAACCCCATCCGTGGGACATAGAACGGATAATATCTACTTACTTAAATTCGTTAGACACAATTGAATTAGAATTGAAAAATCTAATACAGAACTGTAGTAGAACTACAGTATTACTACTATAGTAATAATCTAATACAGAACTATAGTATAGTACTAGGGGAGCGCCAGTGAAAATGTTATGAATTAATGTTGTAAATATTCAACTTCTGACACCAAATTTATGTTACTCATAATTATGAAACAAAAAGTTTTGACTTAAAATATTTATTTTATTATGCAAAACCGTTTTTTTTTTTGCTGATAGTAAAACACGTGGTTTTGAATTTATTTTCTCATTTGAAGAGAACAACCGCACACACTTATATTGAATTCAGAATAAGCTTTTTTGTTAACAATCAATAAATTTGGTGACATTTACCTATTGTATTATTCGAACGTCATCCACAATAAAGTGAATGCATGTGTCACTTTATTGTTGCGTCATTAAAAATGGTTACTTTTAAACAATTTCATTTTAAAAATTTGTATTGCTGTCACACACGTTGTAGCCATTTTAATGCGAATGTTAAATATGGGAATTTATTTTGTATTTACATTGTGATTCCTAATAATTATAATAAAAAGTCTGCCTTTGATTAAAACCTAAAGCTAACCTTACATTAACTTAAATTTCAAATTATATAAACAATAAATTTTAATAACACTATAGTTTGAATACAAAAATAATAACTACTTAGTCTAGTTGGTTTAAATGAAATTGTTAATCATTCGAATAGAAGCTAGATTTCTGGTACTGACGCGTAAATTATATGTACCATACAATACAGTAGGTAGAGCGCCTGCCTTTCAACCGAAAGGTCTCAGGTTCGATTTCCGACGAAGATAAAAAATGCTTTATGTGTTTTTCCACCTAGCCTAGTACTCTTTGTTATTGAGATAAAATAAGACATGATGAGGAAGAAGAAATGTTAAAATATAAATTGAACAGAACTTTTTAAGGAATTCATATTTAGCTTGAATTATTGTGGGTTTTATGGTGTAATATTGTTTGAATGTGGAAATATATATCAGAAGTAATATCGTTCTACAAATTTCGAAATATGAATCAACTATGTCATCTGAGATTTCCAATAAAATAAAGGTTGGGATTTTTAATTACTTCGGTTGAATTTGTTTAAGATATGGAAGCAGTAATTTGATTTTTTCTGAGCCTGTGTTCATATATATGAATAGAATATGTTACCATATATTTTGATCTATAAAACAGAGAAAGTTTTTTAACTACATCTATCCCAATTGCATAATTTTAGTTTTATTACTTATAATTAACTTATGAACATAAAACCATTTTCGAACTAGGTCCAAGTCAAAATTTAAATCGCAAAATAAGTCAAGTAGATTATTATTATTGTATGAAAAAGTAGTGTCATCCGCAAAAGCTGTAGGTATACCCTTGAACTGTTGTTGCAATAATGAGTTAATAAAAAAATGAAACAGAACAGGACCTACAATACAGAACCTTGGGGTACACCAACCTTGATACTAAGCAGCTCACTGAATTTTCCATTCAATTTGACTCGTTGCTTCCTATTATTAAGATATGACTCGAACCAATTAAAAATAAAACCTCTAAACCGCGCATTATAAATTTTAGTTAATAGGAGTCAATAGTAAATCATGACTCACTGTATCAAACGCTTTAGTGATATCAATGAATTACATATGTGCCTATCGCAACATTCACATTGTTTTTTCACTTCACTTTTTTGATTTTCTAACTCTTTTGCTCTATAGTAAAAGTTAAAAAATGAAAAAAAATCATCCGAGTGAATCCGGAATCGAACTATCCGGCCCATTTTTTGAAGTGAATAACATACAAAAGTTGAAATTTGAAAGAAATTTTTTTTGATGTTTTAAACAAATAGGAAAAAGATAGTTAAAGAGCATATTGAAATTATTATATAATATAATAGTAATTTTAACTATTATTGATAAGAGCTTAGTAACTTAATAGTGCTTATAGAAAAATTATATAAATAAAAATAGTTAAAATTTATTTTTACCTACATATTTATATCAACATTAATTTTATTCACTTTACACTCACTTATTGAGTTGAAAAGTGAATGCTGCGATACCAAAATTGTCATCCGGACGGAAAAAGAGTGAAGTGAATGAAAAAGTGAAGGTTGCGATAGGCACAATAGACTTTTCTATTTTTAGTTTAAATAAATATGAATTACTTTTGATTTTATTATTATAAGCTTTTCATTTTTTTTTTACATTTACATTTTGCTCGACAATTGAATGTTGTTTTCTAAATCTAAATAAATGATTTGGTATAATGTTTCCGTTTACAATCAGAGATTGCATTCGTTTAAGGAGTAGTTTCTCAAACAACTTAGAGATTACTGGTAGCAATGAAATAGGTCTGTAGGACTTGGTTTAGGTTTTTTAGGCTTTCCGGGGTTATAAATCATGATAAACTCAGCAATTTTCCATATATTTGGAACAAAGTTTTGTTTGAGTGCTGCATTCATTATTAGGCTCTTCTCAAGGACATCATCTCCCTGGGCGTAACTGCATAAGACCTAATGATCCCAAGTATAGTTGGAATTGCTAGCTTTCCAAAAATATAAATCTTTAGTGGTGCATCTTATCCTTTAAGGACGAAAAGGACATTTGAAAATATCCTTATTGTTGTGATGTTTTTATATAAAAACCGTAATATCAACATCTCCCTCAGAATCCCCCATTATTTTAGTTATAGAACTATTAAATATTTTGGCTGTAGTTTCTTTAAGATATCAGTTGTGATCAATTCGAATACTGCAGCCTTGTTTAATTTAAAGCTTTTAATTTCTTTTATTATTTCCTTTCTTCTAAAATTCGTTATTTGCCCGTCTATTTCTACCACATTTACGTCAGTATCAGATTTTATATTATTTGGGTTGAATGAAAGAAAGTTATTTTTTGTAAATAAATTTTTGGCTTGATCCGGTTCTTGCAATAACATTTTGTAAAATTTATGGATCCCTGCTGAAGTCATTTTCTAAATAAAAATCTAACAATATCACAAAAATATCAAAAAAAAATATTTACAAATTAAAGACTAAATAAAAATTGAATAGATTTTATTTGTTTTTTTTTTTTTTTTTTTGTAAATTTCTTCAGACAATTTTTAATATTTAATTTTTGTTACAATATTACAATTTATTTGCCAGAGAGAAACACCCAGCAATACATATCTACTACTTTTAATTTAATTTTTTATTACTTTTTGAAATCGTAAAATTTTCAAAGTTATTAAAAGTTTTTTTCTTACTTATAGGTATATATCGTTTATTACTACTATAGTATATGTATATGTATATATATATAAAATCTATAAATCTATTAAATTATAATTAATAAATTTCGAAATATATACAAAGAAATAAATTAGAAAAGAAAATAAGTTTTGTATTAAATCAGAATTTTTGTAAACATTTTTTGTTGTTGTTGTTTTTGTTTTGATTTACATTTGAACTTTTATTATCCCTTATACAAATATCTCCAGATAATTTCGATCTTTTCACACTAATTTATTATTTGTAAATACATCATAAAATATTTTTTTTTTATTATCTATTTATTTTCTATATATTATATCAATTTCTAAGAAATATTGTTTGTATTTTGTTAAGAACTCAAATAGAAAATTGAAAGTCTGCAATATTGATTTGAAAATTTTGTAAATAAATTTCTAGACGAATATTAAAATGTTTATTTAAGA
The DNA here is from genome assembly GCA_963942445.1 of Argyra leucocephala. NCBI lineage: Eukaryota > Metazoa > Arthropoda > Insecta > Diptera > Dolichopodidae > Argyra > Argyra leucocephala. The sequence goes on along the minus strand of OZ012679.1, from coordinate 141,379,494 downwards.
ATTTGTTTTTGCTTCTCGAATTTCCTAAATTTGTTCCGGCTTATTAAAATTAATGTGTTTCTTTTTTTCAAGAAAGATTTTGAGAAATACAAAATAAAATATGGTTTAATTAGTGTTATAAATACATGCTATATAGAGCTCTGTGTGCACCATACATCATACTAGCTATTAATTGATATACCATCACATCAAAGCTATAGTATGAGATTGTTTAGAAATACTCAAAACTCTGACAAAAACAAATAAAGTCACAATAATGTGATTACTAGGGAATTCTGGCATAGCAGAAAACGAAGTTGCAGATTATTTAGCAAAACAAGCATCGGATATGTCTTTCATAGGACTAAGTCCGTTCTGCGGATCTCCTTGAGTCCAACTAAGATTAAATTAAAAGCTTGGGTGGAGCAAAATAGCTGAGGATTTCTGGGGCAACATTTTTATCAAGCAAAAATGCTCATGCCAAAACGGTAGCTCAAGAACACTAAAACTCTTCTAAATTTCAATAAGAAACAGGTACGTATCGCCGTGGCAGGGATAATAGCAGACAAATGCCTAGTAAAGAAACATCTTAAATGAGTCTAACCGAAAACAACCTATGTAGAATATGGAAGAACAGAGCAAAAATATATTGAGCATCTGCTCTGTGAATGCGAAGAGCTCTCTCGTAGCAGACTTCGCCCCTTGAGAACACCGTTCAATTACAATAAGTCTATTTGCGGTTGCGGTGATATAGGGGACAGATTTCCTTCCGAAATTACACAATCTACAATTTACAGGGTTATATAGGAAATATTGAATGATAGTAAGATATCCGTAGTGGGATGCGGAATATTCAGCTTTTAACTGGGAGAAAATTATATCCTACAAGATGATCTGAACGACATAAAATAGAGGTACAATTCAAAAACATTGTTGATAGTATCATATCGCATGACAACTGACAAATTTTAATCGCGGACTTCTGAAGTGGGATCGCTAATGAAAAAACATGGATAATACACTAGAAAAAACCTGCTCAATAAAGAGAGGAATAACCTGGGGTCTCACTCAACAACTTGAAGACCACGACTATGCAGATGATATCTGTCTACTCTCGCACAAATTCAGCGACATGCAAAACAAACTAGAACACCTAGAACAACTTGCCAAACATGTTGGACTAGAAATCAACCTGGAAAAAGCCAAAGATATAAGAATAAATAGCACCACCACGGAAGATCTAAGGTTGAAAGAAGAACAAATCGAATTCGTGAACAATTTCTGCTACTTGGGAAGTATAATAACAACTGTGGTGGGGCTCAAGAAGATGTAGAAAATAGATTAAAGAAAGAAATAGCAGCATTTAGAAGATTGCAACCGATATGGAGGAACAGTCAAATATCCAGAACAACTAAACTTAGAATATTCCGGTCTTGTGTAAAAACAATCCTGACATACATAAAAAATTATCAACCCGAAGTTACAAGTCTTCATTAATAAATGTCTAAGAATAATATGCTGAATATTCTGGCCAAACGCAATAAGCAACAAGGACCTCTGGGTACGAACCCATAGCGACATAAATTAGAAGAAGGAAATAGAGATGGGTAGGCCACACTCTCAGAAAGCAATCAAACAATATTGCGCGAATGAGCTTAGAATGGAACCCACAAAGCACAAGAAGACCCGGTCGGCCAAAGAACACCTGGCGGAGGACCATAAAACAAGAGATTGTAAAGACAAATATAACGTGGGAACAAGTTAAATTAGCAGCTAGAAATCGAGAACGATGTAAATATTAAGTAGAAGTCCTATGCTCCCAAGAGAAATAAGAAAAAAAAATACAGAGGTTGGTGGAAGTAACGGCCATTAAGATGTTTCTGAATAAATAAATATAAAACGCCTTTGTGATGTCTTACCTCAAGTCACTCATTTGTTAAAACTGTTTTCTGTTTTAGGCTGCAGTTATTGCAATCAGTAAAATTAGGTTTTAGTTTAATTTTTCATGAAAAAATCGGAACTCCAAATAGAATAACACCTGATATGATGTATTCATAAATCAGCATATTATTATTTTTCAATTTTCTAAACATACACAAATTGTTGCAGAACAATTTTGCAATAATTTACTTCAATAAAGTCTGAACAGCCTCAATATATTAGGTAAATGTTTATTCAATCGGAAATATATATTTTTCTTATTTTTCATTATGCATCCGAAAAGGTGACAAACTAGCATTGTACTTAATCTATTGAAACTCGAAATAATAATATTAGCCTATATATTGTCACTGCACACTAAATAGGATAATGGAGGAAAACAAAGATTAAACTTATGGTTATACACCACTACATTATCCTTTTTTTCATATGGTCTTTGGTTCACTTCAATTTGATCAATATTCCCGGCCACATATTACTAAATAATTATTTTTAAGTAATTAATTTATTTATATTTATTTTAAATTGGATTATTAAATGGTAAACTAAATTATTTTGTAATATGTACATTTCAATGAAAGTTATATTGATTGAAATTTACTTAAAATAGATAATTATATTTTTGCAAAAATCGATTTTTTAATTATCTACTCGTATTTTTAAAATTATATCAAATCAATTTAATTTTTATAATATTATTAAATTAAATAGTTTCATTCCATAAAATATAATAAAATTATAATCATATACATAAATTAATTCAATTCTAGTCTATTTATTAGTGGACTACATATTTTAATGTCATCAATTTTAAAATTGAAAAAAAAAAAATGAAAATCACTCTTTTGCCAATCCAAAAATTTATTAATTATTTTTATTTATAATTAATTTAAAAACTAATTTTATTGTTATTAATATGAAGAGGTCCTTTGTTCTTTGTTATATTATTTAGTAATATATATTATGTACATATATATATGTACTTAGATGTTTAAAAATTCAATTATATTTGGATTTTGAATTAAATTATATTTTCCACTTCAATTATTATTAGATCATCCCTGTAAACAAAAATTGAATTATTATCAACCAAAGGAGTGGAAATATTTATTAAGTACTTAAAAATATAATGTCATTTTAAATTAAATAAGTGATTGTTATTAAATTTTAATAGATATACTTTTGTAAAAAGTATAGTTAATATTTTTAATATCTATTACATTTTTCGTTCACATGTCGTCGGCTGAGTTCTCAAATGCTCCATATGCCATCAACTCGGTTTCGAGTAAACGTGATTTGAAGTTTAAAGTTACTTAAAAAAAAAACTGTACGATACAATTTTTTTGTTACTTTTACAATAAGTTAATACTTATTTTGTTATTTTAATTACAAAATTTCAAGTGCCTACGCCTTTTATCTTATAAGTTATAGGCATTTTTGTTTTTCGAAATCAATTTTTAATCCAACCCATATCCACTTTTTTGAACAAGTTGATTTTAGTCCATGCACGTGGGTCAAATTTATCGGGATATGGGTCGTTTTATCACTAAACTTTACAAATAAATGTATGGTCCACTACATATTAAAAAATATTTATGGTAGTTATTAAAAAATTTGAAAACTAAAAAACAGTTTATTTCATCGAGATCACATTCTCTTACAACAATATTATAATCTAAAACAAAAACAATGTAACATAAAACAATAATTAAATTACTAAAAAAATAAAGAACTTAAAATTATTGTATATCTTACCTAGGTATACCTTAACTTATAACTATTGAAGACGTACGGTTCTATTATGGCGAGAACAACCATACGTTTTTGACATCAATGTTATCAAATCATTGAATTTTATTTTATTTATTACATTGAACAAAAATATCCCCCCATAATAAAAGCGTACGTTTTCAATCAGAATTATTTTATTTTTAATAATGCTTTTAGATAGTTTTGATCAGTTTTTGGCAAGTAAGCCAGCAAATTTTAGATATCATTTATCAGTCAGCCATACGGATATAGGGCATTTCAGAAATAAGCCATTTTTGACGTCATAATTCATACAAAAATGACCCATATCCAAAAAGTTGTCGTATGGGTCATTTTATAATTAACAAAATATTACAAAGGATGGATATGGGTCAATCCGAAACTAAATATCTCTGAAACGGTAAAAGACAGCGAAACACGGTTCAGGCCAAAAGAAAGAGCATGTCACAAAACCTAAAAATTTGTTCCTAAGTCAAAAAAAAGTGAAAATGGCTTATGGAGCCGTTCAGAACTTAGCCGACAATATATACATACATGTAACGGGTGTTTTTTTTTTGTTTTAGAATGATAAAACTTTAAATTGGAATAAAACTCATTTAAATTAAGATTGAAGCCAAATGTTTTTTTTTTCATTTCAAAAGCATTAACAAATTATCACGAAAATGCTCTCTCAACGTTTACAAATGTCGCAACAACGTTTACAAATTGTTAAAATTTATTTTCAACTAGCTGCGCCCGGCCCGCTTGCTGGCCCAAAGTCTCTATACGGCAAAAGCAAATGAATCAAATCTCTTAGTGATCAAGACTTCACAGAATTTCGGCTAATTTGCATTTTCCGTAATTACAATTATCACTTGCTTTGAAAACCTTATATCAAGCTACGATTCTAAAGTTTATTTTGGTATTTTTAGTACGGTTCTTAAATTGATTTATTTTAAGTATTAATTGATTTTAGTTATTTCTTATTATACAGTGGTAGGCAAAATTAATTACACACTCAATAAATTTTAACATTTTTTTTTTGTTTTTTTCTTTTCTAAGGACGGAATTTACAAATGTGTTAAAAAAAACTTTGGGAATCAATTTCACAAAGTGTTCTTAATTTAAATTTAAATTTTCGGCTGAAAAAATCTCGAATGACTCAGGTGGTAACAGGTTTCTTTTGCTATGTCACCCGGCAAAAGTAATTACACATTTGCTTTCATACGGCATAATTAATTACACATTATTGCATTTTGATCTATTGAAGCGAATAAGTGCATTTTTTGATAGCGTTTAATTAATTTTTCTTTTTGAATTTTTATTCTAATATTTAAAAGTGACGAAGTGCAGCTCTTAATAGAGTTTTAAATAATTTTATTCTGTTAAAATTACTGATTAATTTTTCATCCATAAAACGTAAAACAAACGAATTAAATATTAAAAATCGAGCAGAAGTTGTTGCTTAACACTAGCTCGGTTGCTAGCAGAAATTTATGAAATTTCATTCAAAACTGTTTAGAACCTTGTAAAGAAAAAAGAGGAATATGGTAGCTTGAAAAACAGGGAAAGATCTAGTAGGAATGAAGTTTTTACTAAGAGACCGAAAGAAGGCTATTACAAATTGTTAAGTAATTAAAAAGAAAATCCTGATATAAGCCCAGTTAAAATTGCTTTTGGGTCAGCAAAAGTTATTGGAAAAAAAGTGGGAGTAAACGAACAATACGAAGAATATGTAAATATTCTTATATTCATACTTATGGAGTGCGTAAAGTAGTAAATATTTTGCCACAAAATTTTTCAAAACGTGAGGCTTTTGCTCAAGAATATGTTAATGAGGCATTGGAGTACTGATATAATGTATTGTGGACAGAGGAAAGTTAATTTACATTTCACGGAAGCTCTTGGAAAAAAATACATTCATCTTCCAAAAGAGTTAAGGTATAAAGTGGTTTAATCATTTGATTCCAATGGCGATGGAAGTGTTATGTCTTGGGGATGCATTTACTACTATGGCTGTGGAGCTTTGTTTCAAACAGATGCAACATTATTTCCATGTGGATATATTAAAATATTAAATAAACATGCTTTCACTTAAGGAAGCAGAATATTTTCTGATGATAACTGCTGTTTTCAGTAAGATAATGCTTCATTTAATAGAGGTTGCGTTGTAAAACGATTTCTTGAAGGTGTCGGACTGAACATTCTAACTTGGCCACCGAAAAGCCCTGACTTAAATGTTATAGAGAATATCTGCGCATTTATGAAACAAATCGCTTTTATAAAACAATGAAAAGGAAACAAATCGATAAAAGCAGAAAAAAGCTGAAAGGATTGAGGAAATACTGAATATTTAGGTAAAAATACCTATGAAATTAATTAAAAATTTAAGAACTTCAATATGAAAGTAATTGCAAGCTGTTATTGATGCACAAGGTGGAATAACTAAACATTAATAATGTAAGAATACTAAAACAAAACTATTTAACTGTAAACAACTTTTTTATTTAAAAATTAGCAATATTTCTTTAGCTTTACCTGATGTGTAATTAATTATGCCGTATGAAACCAAATGTGTAATTACTTTGGCCGGGTGACATAGAAAAAGAAACCTGTTAGTACCTGAGTCATTTGTATAACTTTAAAACAATTATAAGAATTTAAATAATAATTAGAAAAAAATATTATTTGTGGCAGATGTTTAATTAGGGTGTTACATTCATTCATATTTTTTTAGTTGTTACTTCCGTTTCACTAAATGTAGGTATATATAATAATTTCTTGAAAAAACAACAAATTTATTTAAACGAAGTTTAAATAATAATACGCTAAAACATATGTTTGCTCATTATATTTGTAATAGGTGTTGGGAGTTGTATGGCAGCTGCCTGAACCACTCAAAATTTTGAGAAACGATAAAAGACGTATTTTTTATTTTTAAGGCAGTACGTGAGTACAAATTTTCAGCTCTGTAACACGTTTGGCTGTCAATATATTTGTGACAGATGCTAGGAGTTGTATGTCAGCTTTTTGAGAAATTTTGAGAAACGGTAAAAGACGTATTTTTTTGCTTTTGAAGCTGTACCTGAGTACAAATTTTCAACTCTGTAACACTTTTTATTCTTAAAATATTTGTGATAGGTGCTGGAAGTTGTATGGCAGCTACTCGAACCCGTCGGAATCTCAAAAAGCGGGTAAGCCCATAACCTTTCCATATACTACAGTAATATACTCTGAAAATTTCATCCAAATTGATTCAGTAGTTTTTGAGTCTATAAATAACATAAAGAAAGGTATACAAAATTTCATTTTTATATATATGTAGATATCAGTGTTCTATTCGCCAAATTTAAGTATAATAATTGTCAACCAGAGCAGATTATTCGTTGAACTATCGATAAATTTCTGGCATCATTTTCTCTATACTTGATAACAACAAGAAGCGAAGAACTGTAAATGTACAGAAGAAAATATCAGTGTTGTAAGAGCTAGTGTTAATGAAGATCCAAATATATCTATTCGTCGACGTTCATAATAAGTTGTACTGTGTGCAACCACCACATGAAAAATTTTACGTCATCCAACTGTTCAACATTCAACAAGTTCAAGAACTAAAGCCAACTTGATCATAATAGGCCTCGTTTATGGTGATTGTGACCTAGAATAGCTTAAAGTTTATCCACTTCTTATCGAAAAATTGTGTTAGTTAGATTCATTTTTGGTTGGATAGCTACGTAAACAAGCAAAATTTTCGTATATGGAGGGAAAATAATCCTCAATAAATTCAGCAGGTTTCATTGCGTCCTGAAAAATGCATCGTATATGGTGTGCTTTATACGCTGGAGACATCATCGGTTCAAATTTCCTTATAAAAATGATGCTGTAGCTAATGTTACTATGAAAGGTGCTCATTCAAGATCGATCATCAATGAATTTTTGTTTCAAAATTTGGATTGCATTGACCCGGAAGTTTTTTCCTTTCAACAAAATGTGCTATACACCTTATAGTGCTATCGCAACAATTAATTTATCAAAAAAAAGATTTGGTGATAGCATTATTATTTTTTTTTTCTTTATTTTTCAACTATTACTTAAAAACTAACTAAGAACATGTTTTATATTAAATTATTTAAATAAAAAAGTTTTTAACAAATTTCTAATGTAATAATTAACATATTTAAAAATTAAGACCTAGCAAAAATAGAAATGGTCCAATTAATTGGCCTCCAAGATCATACGACATAACGCCATGGAATATTTTCTTTGGAGTTATGTCAAGTTAATGGTTTATGATAATACACAGGTTATTATTGATGCCATAAGGTCTGAATTACTCGAAAAAGTGGCTTAAAATTACTCTGATCGAATGTGGTTCCTCAGAGCAAGTTGTGGTGGACAGATTATGCAAGAAATTGATTTTAAAACCTAAAAGTCATCGTTCAACTAAAAATGTGGCTTTAAATTTAAATTAAATGTGTATTATTTTAATTTAAAGTTCTATCATTCTAAATAAACAACCTTTTATATAGTTTCGATAAAATTAGTTTTGAACCAATCACTATACAGTGGAAATCTAATGATTTATATTTACAAATAGTGAAACAGTATTATACATCAACCTGGTAAAGCTGCGGTTATGTAGATATTTTTAAAGACATTGAGTTGTGCTAATTTCATATTGTGAATCTGCGGCCTGAAATAGATTTAAAACTCGAATATGCAAGTATATTTAACTGTTGAATTTAACATCCGAACTCATTCGAAGAACGAAATTTATTACAATGTTAAATAATTATTCTAAATAGGATATCCTTATATATGTTTAATGAGTATTGTAATTAGTTTACATCATAAAGTAATTATGGAATAGATTCTATTATTTTAAAGTTAATTAATTTATTTTTGTTTTTTATACTCCCAAAAGTTTATATATATATAATAAATATTTAAATTAATTTATTTTTTCATTACATTAATAACACTCATACTTTGTGTATATATATATAGATATTTGCTCATTAGTAGTAATTATTTATATACAAATAAGGTGATAAAAACTAAAATTACAAACAAACTAATTAATATGATAAAAATATATGTAATTTAATATAATTCAAAAATGATATTTTAAAAATAGAAAGAAACAGGTTATTTAATATCTACTAAAGCAAAATAGAATATTTTAGCGCATTATACATAGATATTACTCTACTATACATTTAAACAAACAAAAAAATGCTCTATTATAGTGAAAAATAAATCAAAATCTAGTTTAAATAAATTATTTTATTAGTACAATACAACTATATAAATATATATATATAAACATTTTATAATCCTATATCCTGCATCCTACATTTTAGAATTATTATTCTATGAATGTATATTTTATAAATGTTTTCAATTATACTATTTTTGATGATGTGTTTGATGTTGCATCGATAACGAATAAATTAAATTTAGCATATTGAACTGAATAATCATTTTAAAATCAATTTTTTGTTTGTTTTTTTTTTTTTTTAAATAATTTAATTAATTATTGATTATTAAAATACATTAGTTGAGTAAAATCATTATTTTAATCATATACCCACATTATTTCAAATTAAATATGAATTCAATTGAATATAAGTCATTAGAGAATTTTGTTGAATAAATAAATAAATGAATATGATTAAAAATTAAAATTTAAAAACATAACCCACACAATGAAAAATGTTATTTTGAAGGATGAAAATTTAGTATAATAAAATTTTCGATCAAATTCATTTCTGTCGTATCGTAATTGAATTAACTTTGACATTTGTATAGTACGTAAATATGTATATATATATTTTATTTATACAGTTAATATGCACAGATATTTTCATCACAAATTCAGCTCTGATTTCAATTTTAATCTCTGATTTAAATAATTAATTATTATATATATAAAAATTTTATATTGCAATACAATAAAATGATTAATAGTACGTGTTATTATACTTCACGTTTGAATATAAATGAAATGATATAATTTTAAGTGGTGTATCTTTTTATGAATGATTTTTTTTTTTTAAATTTATATAATAGAAGTCAAGTTATTCGATTGTGTCTAGGTTAACACAAAATGTATAGAATTTACTTCAATTTTGGTTTTATTTATGAATTAAAAATGTATTTATGAATTAATGAATTAATATATGAATGGATCTACTCGATTCAATTATATTAGTTTGCAAATTAAATTTATTCTAAATATTTAAGTTAGGTTAGTCTAAATAATTATAAATCAAAGATGTAAATATTCTAGTAATATAAGCTCTTGAAATATAGATTTAAAATATATGAAAATAACATATTGTACGAATACATTAAGGCAATAAATAAAATAATAATAATAATAATAATTATATTATTTTATTCTAAAGTATCCTTATTATTAAGTTTTTATTTTTAATCTTAATTAATTTAGTTTAATCCACTTTTGTTATTTTTTTTCATGATTTGCAAACAATTTGGAATGGGTTAGTTAAATATGTACTTTTATTAGCAATGTCTGTTAATCATTTTCACTTGTATACACTTTAAAAGAATCGTCGTCTTATATATACCTATGTACTACCCACATCTAAAATCTGAGCGTTTGATTTTTTAAGTTGTAGATAACTTTAACAAAACAGATATAATTTCACTTTTATTAGTATAGAAAATATCAAATTTATTTTTTTTAGTTTTATTGTGTTGTTTTTGTTTAATTTTTTTTAATTTTTTGTTATAATAGTTAAATTGTTTTAATAAGCATATACCATTAAGCAAGAATAAAAAATTTAATAAAAACAACGGTATGTTCGTAATTACGATATTCATCGGAATTTGAAAATCTATAGATGCCTATTATGTATTTCAATAACGATTACTATTTGATCGAACGAAATGTCAAAATGGAAAATGGCCATTATGGATATCGATATCGTTCAGAGATTGTCGAAAGTGTTTCCATGTAAAATTTTACCACGAAAGAGACATCGAAAGACAGATTTTGTACAAATTATTTTAAATTTGAATTGAACGGATAAAATTAAAGAATGACACTTGCACACTTGGTGTTTTGTTTTATATTTATGATATTTTTTGGAATAAAAATAAATTTAAAAATTGAAATGGAAATATATTTTACTTTATCCTTTAAACAAATTTCAATAGGAATGAAAGGCCAATTATAAATAAACTGCAATATGAAAAGTTAGTGTAAATAAATTACATCAGTAATTCTACTTTAATCATCAAAATAATGTTTGTCTGATTTTTTGCTCTAGTGCGTAATAGAATTTGATACATTTTGAACGAGTATAAACTGCAAATTTCATATAAAACTTCCTTAAGCACAACAGAAAAAATTAGCTGTGGTAATCCGACATGAAAATCATTTTCTTGGTACAAACCGAAAGAATCTTAATACACTGGTCAATTTAATTATATTTGGAATCAAAGTGTTACTGATTGGCTATTTCAATTTTTGCCCTAATTTTTCTAATAAATCCATAAAAGTAATGTTGTTTAACACGAATTTTTTTATCAAAACTATGCTAATAAAATAAAGTTTCAATAATGTAGATAATAACTCATCAAATTCACGTCTAAATAACATATGTATAATCTTCCAAATCCAGTGGATTAGAATAATCCCGAATATGATGTTTGATTCTCTTCAAACTTCTCTTCAAACTCTTACCCTAGTAATATGCTACAGTATTCTTTTCAGAACAGCAACTTCGGCGTTTTTGTTTTGCTAACTCTGGAGTGCCACAAAAGAGTCACCTCGGACCACTGTTATTTATTATTTCTATAAATGATGTCACTAAAATTATCCAGAGCAGAGGTATAAAAATTTACGCCGACGACATGAAATTTTTTAAAGATATTAGTTCAAATAACGACTGCTTTTCTCTTCAAAAAGACTTAAACAATTTTATGAAATGGTGTAATTATAATGGTTTATTTTTAAACGTTGATAAATACGCCATTATATCGTTTACTCGCTCTACAAATCCTGTGTGTAATAATTATACCTTTGATGGTTCTATAATTAGACGAGTCATCGAATTTAATGATCTTGGCGTGACTCTTGATTCCAAACTTACATTTAATATACATATTAATAAGATCATTAACAAAGCAAACTCAATGCAATTTGCCAACACATTGATATAATAGAAAGTATTCAAAAAAATTTTCTTAGGTTTGCATTAAGAGCTTTGAATTGGAATAATCCCTTAATATTGCCCCCCTACATTGAACGTCTTAAACTGCTTAATATGTATACTTTAGAAGATAGGAGAACTGTGTTAGGTATTGTTTTTATAATCCAAGTACTGAATAAATACATTGATTCACGTTATATTGATAACATCTTAAGAAATACAATTAACACAAGAGCACGATTTATACATGAAAACATATTTTCTATTACATTTCACAGGACTAACTACGGAAAATATGAGCCTATTAACAGAATGCTGATAAACACAAACCAATACAACACAACAACAAATTTTGATATGAGTAAAGTTGTTGTAAAGAAATCCTTATTTAAAGTAATTTCCTAATTTCATTAGGAATTTTGTGTAAACTAATTGTATAATTCTTACAATCTCTATTTTAAATTACTAATTGTATTCGTTTTATATTTTATATTATTGTAACATGATTTATTGTAAATTTTAATATTGTAATTTGTAAACACTTGAACTAAGTAAGAATAAATAAATAATATGTTCACCTGTTTTATTATTCAGCAATTTGATAGCGTTTTTCAGCACTGTCAGAAATTGAAAAATTGAACTCTGCTGAAATCATTTTATTTATAAAAACTTATAATTTTATAATTTCTATTTTATTTAAATATTTCTAACTTATTTTCGACTTAAAAATTTCAAATATAACACTATTGTTTGGTTTTTCTTCGTATAATAATTTGAATTTGACAGTCAAAGAATAAAACATATATCATTTTCATCGTAGATTTCAATTTCACAATGACAGCATTTTGAAACACTTTCGATCAAATTTTCATCGAAATACATAATGACACTAACGATTACAATCGAATAACTCTAACGATAAAAATGAACAATTCGATTAAAATCGATCGAAATACATAATAGGCTCCGTAATTTAAAAAAAGCAAAATAATGCTTCACGTTATGAAACTCATCTGATTTAACATGTCAATGCCGAAGCTTCTAGCTTAATTGACAATTAAAATTTTATTAAGCACAACTAAAATAAACAAGATAACTTGATTTAGGTTGAATCTAGTATCTATCAAAACCTTATGGGCTTTCCATAAATTCAAAAAATGTGTGAATTTGTTGGAATCACAAGTAAATTAATGGTTAGTCTGTAAATCTAATTTCAATGTTGCAATAATGATAGGAAGCAGATCCTAAAACCCGTTTCGATGATTTAATTCTACTAGAAGATATGGTCAACCTCCTGGTAAGTGGTATGCAACATTGTCAGTTACAGTGTCGTTGTCAGTAGTTTTCCCTGTCTTGGTCCTGCTAGAGTTTTAATTTTTAGAGCAGTGAATTGTGTAGAACTGACCATGGGTGAAGGAAGGTTGAGGGAGATAAATTTCGACTCTTTTGTCTCAAATGTCTGACCTTGTGATTTATTGATTGATATTGCATATGCAAAACTTACTGGAAATAGATGTCTACGAAATTCTTATAAAAAAAGTTTCATTCTATATCTGATATTTTTTTTTAATTTTATAAATAAAAGAGTTAATTTTATATAGATTAACTTAAAACTTTGAGCAAGTTTCATTTTATTTATTTATAAGATCTTTATTATGGGCTTATCAACCACGTGGGTTTTGTCAAGCCCTCATTCTTTATAGTTTTTTACATAATTATCTTAAGTTTATTTCATTATTATTTTTTAACAAAATGTTGTTTTAAATTTAGATTTTTGATTTACTTTTTGTTTCTTTTTTTGTATTGTAATTTCAAATTCATTTTTTTTTCCTCTTTAAGTTTACAATTTTGATTTTAGCCTAGTTTATATTACATATATTAGAAAAATTAAATTTTTTAAATGGTTTTTATTGAATTTTATTATATTTTATTGAAAATGTCAGTTTCTCTAAGGAATGCCATGATATTAGTTGTTGCTTCTGTAGTATCCTGTGTGAGTATATCAAGTCCCGTGATTCCAAGCCTGGCTCTTACATCAGTGTATAAAGGGCAAACCTCAAATATGTGCTGTATATTAATTGGGGTATCTGGAACACAGTGACATGTTGGCTGTGCGTTTTGGGGTCCATCAAAGAGATAGATGTGAGTGTATCGTGTGTGTCCTATTCGGAGTCTAGTCAGAACAATAGCGATTTTCCTACTGGCCTGGTCCAAACTATTCCATCTGGATACATTTCTTTTAATGGGCCTTAGTTTGTTGGTGAGGGGTTCATTTTCCCAACTTGTGTTGTGTATGTCCAATAAAGTTCGATCACATATCTCTTTATAATCCCTGTAGTACCGGCTTTGTTGTTCGGAAAGTTGTTCTAAAAGTGCTTCCTTTGCCAGTCTGTCTGCTTCTTCATTACCGGTAATATTGGCAAGTTTTATTTTTTGGGGTTTGCTATTAATATTATTATTCTATAGATTGTTTTCAGATACTTAAAATATGCCAAATGTTCAAAATTTTCTTGACTTGACTATTCAGGTGCTCAAATGAAAAAAAATTGATTGAATGACATAAAAAAAAACAAAGTACACGGCCAGATATCTGAAAAAAAAAATATACAGCACTTCAATTTAAACATATCTACTGATTCTTATGTGTACTTTGATATGTGACTATTATTTAGATCAAGACTTTCCCTCCTTAAACAATTTTTTGTACAAAACGTAGACGTTGAAAATAGATTGAATAAGGTTCAAGATGTTGGGGTTTTAAGGTATTTTTCCCCTGTTTTGAGACAGAAAATTAATTTTAAATCAAAACTTTGAATTCATGAATTTCAATTAATAGAATTATTTATTAGAATTTTTGTATAGCAGTTTCAGTTATTTTTATACGTCCATTTGGATTCATTATAAATTTTGTTAACTTCAATAATTGCTGAATTTGTTATCAGAAATGTACAAAATATTTAATCTTTTTCATATTTATTTTTTTTATTAAAAAATCTAAAGATTTTTTGATTGGCACTTGGTGAAACATAATTGTTAGAAATTAATACAAAATTTATTTATTTATTCAAATTTAATTAAATTAAATGAATTACTTGTTGTTGTTTCACTAATTAAGAAATTATTATAATTTTCTTATATATTTTATTTTAATATTTTAAAAAATAAAAATAAAATTTGAGTCGACATGTTTCGTCCTTCTAAGACATTATCAAAACTCTTTTTTTTTAATAACTTTTTTTTTATTTAATTTTAATTTTTGTAACTAGCTTAAATGTTTAAACTATAGCCAAAACACAGAACAAACATATTTAGCAGTAATATTTTAGTAAAAATATATTTTCTCCAGGTTAGTTGTCGATCTAGGTGTATGTATATCAAAGTATTTTACGTCATAAGACTGTGGTATAACGTTGTTGTATAGGAAAACAGGAGGACAATTTGTTTGTTTTAAGGTGGAACGTTATGTGTTTTTTATATGTTGTTTTTTTTTTCATAAGTGTTGTTAAAATATTTTTTTTTTTAATTATAGAGCTATAATTTATTATTGTTATGTTATATAATTAACAAAATCTCATTAATCGTTTTTAATTTTAAAGCACTTGACCTTAACGATTTGTGAAATTTCAAAATAAGCCTAACAAATATGTTTTAATATCCATCGAAAGTAAACTTTTCCATAAAGCACGTTTTCTATATACATATATACACAAACTAAACATTGAAATTTATTTTCTAATAATGAATCTAGAATATTAATTCAATGGCAAATTTTGAATTTACTATACAATGTATACTACTACTCTGTATATATATAGTAGATAATATGTTTTTTGTTCAATGTACATAATAATTTGTTATGACCTCCTCAATGAATGCTTATTTCATGTTGGTTTCATGTTGACGTGGTATGTGACTTGAAAGTGATATTTTTATTAATTTTTTTATTTTTTATTTTTATTTTGCTATTTTGGTTTTCAACATTTTTTGATCTGTTTCATCATCAGTCGCCATTGTCACCTTCTATTTTCTTTCTTCAGTTATTTTATTAAATGACGGCATGATATTGAGTACAAGAAAACAAAAACAAAAAGTCACGTTAAACGAAGAAATAATCGTAAATTGTGAGTGGTATTGCAATAAATTTAGATGACCTCAATAAAATTTAATGTGCTATGTTAGGAAGTGGTCACTTTTCTTGATTATAGTTTGGATGGTAATTACTGAAACAGTCAGACAACACAAAACAACATTGATGTGAATTGAATTTTGTAAACATTTTTGTGAAATTATTAGAATTTATATATATATACATTTTGTTCTCTGTTTAAGAAATAATTAGCAATTCATTTTTGATAATCACAATCGAAATCAAATTATGTTTATATATATGAAATTCCGGAACAAGAATCATTTTAGAATGGAAATATGTAAATTTGCCAACAATAGTTTGATTGATTAGTAAAACTTCATATTTTAATTTTTTTTGTTTTTGTAAATCCTTCTTCATATTGTTGTTATTCCAAATAATTTCAATATTTTTCTTTTACTGAAAAGGAAAATTAGTTGAGGACAAACGATTGAGTATCGTATTAGCACAAACTAAATAATTATAGTTATACTAGTATAATACCATTGCTAATCTAGTAAAGTTAAGATGTAGTTTAAAAAAGTATGCACATTTCCTAACACTAACAACAATGTAAAGTAAAGATGTATCATCTCTCATCATAATGCATTAACATTATTTTCTCATTATAATCTACTTCTACTTAAACCTACCTACGTCCATAATACATTAAAAAAAAATTTATTTATTTTATGTTTTTTCTACCTGTTGCTGTGAAAGGCTTCAGACAAAAACAAAATTAGTATATAAGAGATATATAGTTTGTTGTATTAGGATGAGTTATGAAAATATTACAAATTAGTTTCAATGAACAATATAATTGAAAATGTATAATTAGATTGCTGGGGTATATCAGCTGAAAATAGTAATTTTTCCATAAACGTACAATATGCAATATTTAACCTGAAATATCTAACTTGTCTAATATTTTATTTATTTCATTATTTTTCTCAATTGAGCCCAATCGCTCAATATATTAAAAACTTATTTCAATAGACATATTATGACACATCTTACCTTAATTTTGAAACATAACATAGCACGATAGAGCAGGTCCTTAGAACTGCTCAAATCAAACAAAAACTGTAGATTGAAGAAATAGAATACTGTTGAACTCGTATTTTTGAAAGTGAGACAGGTGTTCCACAAGCTAGCGAGATTAAATATATCTACGAACAAACCTTTAATAATATAATAAACTATATGCAATCAAATTATGAACATTCCAATCCTTTGATAATAAAAATATTTTATGTATATCTGGGAGACGTCGAACAGAATAAAACAAAGTTGAAATATTCGAACCAAAGAAAAAATTTATTTATTAATGTACATTCTATCCAAATGATTTGAATTAAACCATTTCTTAATTTTCATTTATTAACTTAAATTAATACTTCAATTTTCGCAATTGAAAGTACCGTTATTATTATACAGAAAAGTATCTAACAATATTTAAAAAAAAAAATTAAAAACAGACAAAAATATCCTAGGTGTGAAATTAATTTATTTTAATTTTTTATATTTTCAAATTTTTGAAAATAAATATCGAGATTGAAAGCAATAATGATGTACACAATATTTTCCATTGTTTAATTCGAAAAAAAATAAAAAAATAAAAATTCTTAATGGACAACATCATTCTACCCATTATGACAGGGATCTCAATCATATTCAACATCATGATCATACTCTATCTATAAAATAACACTCCCAGCTGTATTTTAAAATAATTCTGATGTGTCATTTAAATATTTTTTTTTAAATTCATATACATTTATGTACATATCTATCAAATATACAATCAAATATACAAAAATATTAGGCATTCTATATTATATCCTTTTTGATGATATATGTATTATGTACTATAATAATTGTATGCGGTGTAAATATTTTTGAATGAAAATAAAAACAAAAAGAAAATAATAATAAAAATGATGACATGAATGACATGAGTTGTTTGAATTTTTATATCCGATGAAGACGTGCGATAAAAAGAATATATTATGAAGGTTTTCGTCATCATTTCTGATGGATCAGGATCGAATATATAAATATGATTGTGAATGAATATAAGAATAAGAATCCTTGATATTTGTATAACCTATTTAATGAATTGTATGATAATGTCATTAAAAAAAAAAAAAAAGTCCTTTTAGAAAGCCTACTACTGTATATATATTATGTGTATATATATAAATATAGGTCTTATTTATTTTTAAATATGTTACTTTGTATATAATGTCATTGCCATAAAATTGAATAATAGATGATTATGATGGTTAGATTGATAAGATTTATTATCTGAAATGCATAAAGATGAGAGGATATAAAATAAAAACAAAAATATCACATGGTTGTTTAATAATTATATAATAGTATTTAAATATATTCATACACAGTGTTTACAAAATGTTGGATATACTTATTATGTAATATATATGTATATATTTTTAAGTGCAAATACAAATTTATTCAGAGTTTGATGATAGGTGGTCAAATTTTATTGTTATTTCTATAACCAATAAAATACTGTTACTCTAAAGTGGCTCATATTAAAATACTGTTGCTAAAGGATATGAGTAAATGTTAGGAATAAATGAGGTAGCAAAAAATAGCAAAATACTAGAATAGTACTAGATTTTATATACCATTACTATAGATATACTATACGAAATAATAGAATAATATCATTATTTTTAACGTTAACTTTTTGCTATAACTCAAGAAGACAGAAATTAAAAAATAGAAATGCTTAGCAAAAAAATTAAATGCTAAGCAAAATACCTTAATTAAAATTTATTGAACGCCCAGCAGAAAATGAATATTTGCTCAGCAAAAAAAATTTTTTTGCACAGTAAAATAAAAATTCTGTTAAGTTAAATGTGCACAGTAAAAAAATCAGTTTTTGCATTATAAATAGAATAAATGCACCGCAAATGTTTCAGTGTAATTTGCCGCAAATTTAATAAGTAAAACTGCATGAAAAAAAATCTTGAGCATAATAATACTTTCATTAATATTTTCTATTATTAGGTTTGTTCAATAAACTGTTCTAGAACGCTCTAGAAAAACTGATATCGGAATTTTTTCTGAATTTTTGCTTGGATTTATTCTAAACGATTTCGTGTTTTGTTCAAATAATTGAGAAGAGAATAATAATTAAAAATTACTTTTTTTTATTAAAGAAATATTTTTATTCTTGTAATATTATAATATTTATATAATAATAACAAAAAAAAAAATATTTTTTTAATAAAGAAAAAAAAAAAAAAATCGACTCAACAGAGAATTGAACTTACACAAAATTTGCAGTATCAAAATGACGCTTTAACAAACTGAGCTAATAACCTTTTAAAATTATTTGATCAAAATGCAAACATAAAATAAAAATTTATTTTGATCCACACAAAATGCAATAATATAAAATAAATATCTGTATCCAAATGGGATATGTACAATACAAAGGCATACAATCAGAGTACTCATAAAAAGGAAATTGTATATATATAAGATGAATATTCAGAGAATGCGTATTCTACTCTAATATTATTATTGTGTGTTGTGTAAACCAAGCATGCAGACTTTTTGAAAGCAATTTATATAAATAGTATTAGATTAACGTAAACATTCTATAATTTATATAAATAGTATTAGATTAACGAAAACATCCTACAGTAGGTAGAGTGACTGCCTTTCAACCGAAAGGTCGCGGGTTCGATTTCCGATGAAGCAAAAAAAAAAAAATGCTTCTTTGGTTTTTCGACCTAGTCTAGTACCCTTTGTAATTGGGATATAATAAATGACAAAAAATAATTCATAGTATAATCTGGTAACAAATTAAATAAAATGAAACTATTCTATTTAAGAAGGCCTAGTTCCTGACAATAATAGTAGTTTTCCACATTTAATGAGTAGATAAGCCAGTAATTTGTTAAAATAAAATACTCAAATTATTGTAGATATTGTAGTGTAAAATTGCAGTACCGTACTTAATTAAGCACGAAAAGGTGATTCTACCTAAGTTACTGTCAAGATCATAAAAAAAGGCAAACATCCCCCTTTTCGTATCCAAAACAGCGGCTTCACATGAAAATAATTAAAGTAAATATTCTGGAAAAAGGAGGTATCCACTTTTTTGTATCCAACTGCGGCTACGTACAAAAAATATTTTTTCCCAATTCTATACAAGGCAGGTATTTTCTTTTTCCTCTCCAACAACGGCTATACAAACTAAATATTTTTTGCAAACTTTGGGAAAATGAGATATTTTCTTTTTTGTATCCAAAAGCAGCTATGCATAAAAAGGTAAATTTTCAGGAATTAAAACAATATTTTGACTAAACGAGATTTTGACTCTCTTTTTAATAACAAAAAAAAATCCGTTTTGTGTTACATTTTACAACAAAAAAAAATTAATATGGGCAAGAAATAAATTTTACTGGAAAAAAAAAAGATTTTCAGAGAAAAAAAATAATATTTAAAAAAAAAAACAGATTTTCAGAAATAAAATGTTGTCACTATTCACGAAAATACACTAACTAATTCTGATTCACTTCTAATAATACCAGTTAATAATACCATTATTAAAAAATAATTAATTTTTTACTATAACTCAAGAACACAGAAATTAATCCTTTTCAGAATGTAATTTTTGTGTTTTTATTCTTTTACTGAGCATTTAATTTTTTTTACTGCGAACTTAAATTACTTACTAAAATGGTGCATTTTTTGTATTGCGCTTAATATTTTACTGAGCAAAAATATATTTTAATGTGAATTATTAGTTTTATTTATTAGGAAGTTTTTATTTAATTGAATTTTAATTGCTGTGGTTTTAATTTTTTATTGTGCATTTAATTTTCCGCGATCAGTAAATATAATAAAGTCAAATTGAAAATATGTTACCGGATAATAGTCGTGATTTCAGATATGCTGCCTATTGGTTTACTAAATTGATTAATTTCATAAATAATGTAATTTAATCGAAGCTTATATTTGGAAAATGTTTGAAAGATTTTTAGAACCAGTGAAATAACAATTTATATGTTATTTAAGTGTTTTTTCGTGCAAGTTGAAATTGTACTCAAGATCCATAACAGAATTTTTATTTTAAATTTAATCATCAAATTGATTTTTATTTATCATTTATTTTGATCCAAAATTTTAGAATGACAACTGATACACTACATTACAACTGGTCTCTAAAGGTAGTAAAGAACCAGTAGTGTGGATGGTTGATATAATTATATGCAAATATCTAGTTAATAGATATAAATACAATATTTTTCTTACCATATACGAACTACATCTGCTAACACCTAAACCAAGAACAGTTAATTAAGTTTCTTAAAAAAATATTAATTTGGAAGTACATAAATATTTTTATTTTTTCAATTACAAGCTTTTGAATTTAAAATTTTCACCTTTTTTTAACCAGATCGTTCGTTTAAATTTTGTCTCAAAATATTTGTATATGTATACAACGAATATATCTTATAATTACAATTCAGAACGATTCAAATTCATTTCAATTTTTATACATTTTCTTTTCTCTATATTTTTTATGTTCACCTTCTATATGCAATATACTGATTGTAGTATAATATGTTCTATTAATCCTGTTAAATTAGAAAATTACTAAAGCTTTTTCACTTCCTCCATTCCAGTCATACTTAAATGTAAAGTGCACATCAGTGTGCACATCAGTGAGAAAAAACAAAACAAAAATAGAAGTAATTTATAGAAGAGTATATAGGATTATTTTTTATGTTTACCAAGAGTGGTTTATTTGCATAAAGTTTTATTTTATATAAAGTTTTAAGCGCCGATGGCTATGTACACAAATATGCAATGCGATTGCCTCTGTACGTATATTTTACTTTGTTGTTCTATAAACAATAACTTTTTAATTGAAATTGTGAGGCTTATTTCATAAAAAAAGGAAAATAATTTTTTTTTTTTTCATTGTGTCTATTCTCTGCCTTCATACTCATGCACATACATACATATTTTGATTTAGGATTTTATATTTTTTTCATTCTTTTACCTAAATGTATATATATATACATATTATAATTTACTAAGTTCAAATTAAATTTAAAAAAAAAAAAAAAACAATACTTTTAAGCTGAATTTTAAAAATAAAATTTCTTCAGATTTAAATAAGCAGCTGTCAAAATTTCAAACAATTTTAATTTGACAGCTGCTTCACAGAATAGACTCGGTGTGTATAGTTTTCTTTTGTTAAATTTGTACCAAAAAATATGTTGATTTATTAAAATTTTGATTTTAAAGAGCAACTCTCAAATTACAATTGCAATTTACTAAATTCTTGGTTCTTTGTTTTTTTGCAGTTAATTTTTTTGTTGAATAAAAAAGATAAGACTTTAATAAAATATTATTTAAGGCTGTTCGAATTTTTGATTGTTTAATGAAAATTATGAAATTCAAGATTTGACTTAAGTCTGGAATAAAAATATTAACGAAGTATTTTCACTAACTTTGAAGTGCTTATATTATTTTGCTTAAAAAATTGTTTATATCTGAGGGCTACATTATTAATATTTAATATGTAAGTAAATTTAGCTATAGCAACTATAGAGGTAGAGATCTGTTCCCACAATTACATATACTATAGCTCTGTGATGTCATTCAAATTTTTATTTTAGCTTTCACTGTTTTATTTTCTTCAATTTTATATCTATCTCTTCACAACCTCTTGTAAACTCAGTTGGAAAAGTAAGAGTGGGCCCCACGATTATATAATTTTATTTCATAATATTGATATGTGTTAATAACATTGATATGTATGTCTTGTAAGTCGATATTAGTATAATAATATTTGTAATTTAAAATAAAAACAATTAGTCTTAGAATTAGAATAAGAGAGTCTTATATTAAAATTGTACCGAAAATAATTAAAAATTAACTGTGTTAATTTTAATTGTTAAAACAAAAAAAATTGTGTTTTCTTTATCAAATCGTACTCATTTTGAAGTTAGAACATGAATGTCATTTTGAGTTGTATCCCAAAAAAAAATTTTCAACCAATAAGCCATACCAGTACGTGTTGACTTTAAATATTCCTAAAACCAGTACGTGTTGACTTTAAATATTCCTTAAACATGAATGTTAATTAGATGCTCATTGTTTTTGTTTCATTTTAATTTCATCGAGCTTGAATTTCCAATTTAAATCATTTTCGATACATTCTGTCTAATAAAGAGTATATAATAAAAATATAATATGTTAAAAAATCATGACTGAAGTTTGAATGAACAAAACTTTTTCCTCAAGAAACATAAATATTTAATTTCTAGACATTTGCTTATTTACGTATCGAAAAAAAAAAATAATATTTTTATTAGTTATACTATACGGTAATACATGCGCTATATTACAGTAGATGATTAGATACTTGTATATATATATATATATATATAGGATCATAGAATATACCAAGGAATTCAAATGAATGATATAAAATTGATGAGCAGTATGTAAATCATCGTATTTTCTTTTCTTATCGTATATTAAATATAATAACACAGAAGGATGATATAAAAAGAACAGAGATACATGTGGTCGCACATTTGAATTTATTTAATGATTTTGTTAGCATTTATTCATCAAAGGATTTCAAACATACCGAAAAGGATTAAATTTATAATCATGTTTATTCTTTATTTATAATGCATTATACATTATTTAAATAATTTATTATGAAAAAACCATTACATTGAGAAATTGATCTAAAGTTAAATCGTTAAAGAATGACTATTTGAAATTTATAAAATTTAAAAAAATATTTTTAGAAGGACTGTTTATACAAAGGCAAATGTACACATGTATAAAAATAGAAAAATTATACTTTCTTTACCTGAAAAAGTATGTACAAACAAAAACCAAATACCTCATCATTATTATACTACGTTTGGTAGAATAGTAATCAACAATACGTTTAATTAGAATATAAACGCCCTCCTTATTTGAACTTATAAATGGATTTTGAAATCTATACGCCACATCATGTTGACAGAGTTATAAAGAAGTAGGTAGGTATAGCTAGAAGTGGCAATTCCAGTTTCTTCTAAAAAACCAATTAGCAATTAATTGTGCCTTTTTGATACCACGACTCGAATGACCTATTTGTTTTATGTTTAATGTTTTAGGAGATTAGTCCCATTTTTACTCTTCTCAGGAATTCAGTAGTAGAGTCACCCAGTGCGATTGAGAAGGTTGATCAGATCTCCGATTTAGATTTCCACGACAATACCTATATATATATATATTTTTTTTTTATATTATAGCCAAAACTTAGGTTTTGAACCGTTAAGTACTTGCGTACCGTTGACTATTTGAAAAAGGAAAGAAAAAGGCAGAAGAAAAGTTTTGTGGGAAAGAGCGAACAATGTTGTTAATATTCTTCTTAAACCTCTGTAAGTCATAAATCATTGTTGGAGAAAGTCTCACCTAAAGTCCGGAATCTGACTCTAACTAATGCTCGGCAACTGAAAAGGAAGTTTTCAAGAATTTATATCTCATTTTCATTTTTGCAGCTGCGACAATAAGGATTGAATGGGATACCTAGTTTGGCAACGTGGCTTCATATCGATCAATGACCCGTACTAATGGCTACCAGTCTTGATATATCGTTACGGGATCTGGCTAAGTGTAGTTTGGTTTTGTTGATTTGGTTTTGTTGTTGTTTGGTTTTGTTGATGTGTGGTTTTCTTGGTTGACGCAGGCCATGTTTTCCTAGAGATCGCACAAATATTTAGTCTATGCAAAGTTTTATTCGCTCTCTGGCCAGATAGTATGAATGGATGCACTCCTTGACGACTCCCATTCGATAGTGAGCATCCTCCTCAAGTGGCCTATCAAAATTGCAACTTTGCTGAGCCAGTACATCGGTTCTTTCATTTCCATCTATGTCACTGTGATCTGGAACAAAATATTGCGATCGAAAAATGGCAAGTTACGCTTTCAATTTAATTTCGACATTTTTTCACTAGCTTAGAGCAGTTAGTGGGCAAAGCTTTGACAGCGGCTTGACTATCCATGAAGATGGTGACTTTTATTTTGGTTGTATGAATATGATTAAGGGTTTTAAGGACTTCCTTAATTGCAAGTAGTACTGTTTGAAAGACACTAGCATGTTTTGGGAGACCCTAAGAATTTGATATTTTTAGATCTCCTGAGAAAATTCCTTCACCTACTCCACAGTTGATTTTCGGTTCATCCATGAAAAGAAGTACAAAGCGAATATATTTTCGGGATTATTCTGAACCAAATATGAAATTTTGTCGGATAATTTTTCTTAGAAAACCCTTCTCCATTCATTAGCTTCAATTTTTTGATAATTATTATAAACAAAAATTTGATATTACAAATACTTTCACATCTGATCATTTTTTTTGACATTATTAGTCAAAAGTTAGGTTAAAGAATACAGATCTTCGTATAGTTTTCAGAGAAAGTCTGATTACTAATCTCCAGAAGAGTGACACACAAACAGTCTTTTCAGTTCTTTCAATGATGGTTTGAAATTTATTTGGAATAGAATTTGGTTAAGAAATAGACCTGACGGATTTATCTGCAGGTACACTGATAAATAAATAAATAAATAATTTGGTTATCATTTAAAATAAAATGGAACTATGAAGTCAAAATCACTTACTTAGTCCATTTTAGTTTTTGTACTTTTATCGTAATTACCAACAAACACATACAGTAAAAGATTTTTAAATTCGAACTTTCATACTTAAGTATTACAATTGGTGTGCTAGAAGGATTGTTCTGGTTGAATAAATTTTTGTTCAATTGTTGTTGGCTAATTGAATTTTACTATATTAATTATTGTTATACTTTATTTGTTTCTAGTTGGTAGTTCAACTTCTTCATCATCACTATTCAAATTTAAAATAAAAAACTCAAATCCAAAGTGAATTTAACCCAAATCGTATATTAATTAGTTTTGTCTTTTTTAATTTGCTATCATATATTATAATAGAGTCAAAATTATTCAATCTATTCACCAAAAATGAGAGAAAATAAATCACCACACCCCGACCCAACCTACACCAGTACACCATCCTATTTCTACAAATTTCAAGAGAATGCATAGCATAGGTAGCACGTGTGACATTTATTTTCATGATCAAATGTAGGTAGGATACTTAGTCTATAGGTATAGACAATGTAATGTGTATCGTAGTAAGTTGTAGACAAAATTATTATTGTTTTTTTTATACCTATTCATTGATAGTGAAAAATATCAGTAATTCAAATCCCTGTTCTGCTAAAAACGTTAAATTTGACTTTAACTTGAATTATAATTAATAAATAGGGATCTTTTGTTTTCATTATATTGTTATTTTTATTATTGTTGTATTATAATTTATAATAGTATATTGTATTGTTGTTACCGAGTAGAAATTTTGGAAATTTTGGTCACACCATTTTGGAGTTTGTAGTACAATTTTGACTGGTAATATGCAGTCCTTTCACCGAAGATTGAGTTAAAAATGTTTAGTATGTCTCTAATTTCGTATCTTAACTAAACACATTAGCTTTTGCAGCAGAGTTTGAGATTTAAATACTTCAATTAAAATTGGATTAACGGTCTTTAAAATTATAATATAAACTTTTCAATCGTTGAAATGATTTCATCCATCCGAATAATATTTCGGGCTATGGTTTTTCATCCTATAGAACAAGGTTAATACAGGGTTTACTTTGGGGAAATAAGTCAAAAATAGCATCTGCAAGGTAGCGTATATGATTAGATATACTTGAAATTTAATTATTCAGTTACATCAGAACTGATGCAAGAACTATATTTCAATGTACGGTTTGGTTTTGTTTCAATATACTTACTGTTATAGTATCTTCTGATGAAAATAATTAAATTAAATTCAAAAAATTGAAAAACGTTGTAAATAAACACTTTCAATGACATTTTGTGAAAATCACAAAAAATCGTATTGATGGCTGTGATGTAATTTTTAATGTTATGTATATGTTTTAAACTCATTATGAAGGCAAATATTTGCATAATAAATTCATCATGAGTTTTTACTAAAATTCTATAACAAACTTAACAAATCAATTTTATTTTGATATTCAAGATTGTCATTATCTATTAAATCAACATGAAGAAATCCATTTGATATGACAAAAGAAATTTCTTTGATTTTAAATAAATCCGTTGAGAAAATTCCAATGATATGAACGAAAAAATCAGTTCTACAGCAGCAGCTTATTGTCTTTTTAAGACAGTACATCAATTTGATTTTATTAGATTATTTTTGTTATTTCTTTTGTACCCACAAAATAAATATTTGTATGTTTTTTTTTTTTTTTAACTAAATATAAAAGTTATATATAGCACGTTTTTGTGAACATGTTTTGTAAATCATATATATATTATTATTATCCCAAAAAAATTACATAAATACAAAATATCTTAACAAAAAATGGATATTTAAAATTAATTTTAATGCAATAAAATTTAATACAAATTTTATTTTATTTTATTTTTCAGAAAATGGGTTGCTTAGGGAGTAAGGATCGTCTTACCAAAGAGGACATGGAGTTCTTAAAATCACACACACGTTACGACGAAGCCACAATAAAAGAATGGTACAAAGGCTTCAAGGTAAGTCAATTTTATTATTATTTAATTCTGTTATAATATAAGTGAAATGTCCGTTTTTGATGAAATTAAAATTCTAATTCGTTGGATTTATTGAACTTAGATAAATAAAGAATTATTCTGAGAAGTGACTTATTCGGTACATATCGATTCCGATTTTTTTTCCAGATAGAAGAAAATCAATCAAAAGAGTTTTCAATTTCTGCTTTTGAATCGAAGAAGAACGAAGTGAAGGACTGTGTCGACTTTAATAACGCATTAAAAAATTCCATCCATTTGTTAAAATTAAAACTAGTCTTTAAGACAAACCATTAATACAATTTTGGCTCTATTACTTCAGGAAGTTAGGAATTATTGTAAGATCAAACAGATCTACGATAAACTTTTTCGGCTTGACTTAAACAAGCTCGGGCCCGGGACATTTTCTTTCTCTTTAATATAGCATATAACATTTACATAACACTGTACGTATATTATACGTACAAGAGCATCAAATATTAGAGCGAAACAAAAACAAACAATTTAGTTGCAGAAGATCGTTTTTTAAAATTTCAGGAGCTATAGGTTTAAAAAAAATTTTCTTATCCAAATAATGTGGTTTTTGCACACAAAATCTTTACCAGATCAGATTTAAATCGAAAAGTCATTTTTTAAAGTTGATTAATATTCTAACTTAATAGAAAAATTAAATTAAAATCCAAGCTAAAAAAATGTTAATACCGTTACTTTTTTCATTATCTTATATAATAAAAGGCAAAATACTGCTGCGTTAGCGTGGCATATCTTATATAATGAAAGGCAATGTCTTGCTGCTGCTGCTGCTGCGTTAGCGTGG
Organism: Argyra leucocephala; assembly: GCA_963942445.1. Lineage (NCBI taxonomy): Eukaryota > Metazoa > Arthropoda > Insecta > Diptera > Dolichopodidae > Argyra > Argyra leucocephala. The sequence goes on along the minus strand of OZ012679.1, from coordinate 141,351,019 downwards.
CATTTTATTAGTATTACAATAATAACAAACAGAAATTATTTAGGAGAATTTATAATACAAAAATAATCACTCCCACAGTCTCATCACATGCATTTGGAAAAAAATGTATACATAAAATTAATCTCTCTCTTTTGAAATTTCATGTTTTTGTTTTTGCTTTTTTTTTTTATTTTAAAATTGTTTTCAAGAGAACGGTGAATAATGTCGAAAGGAAATAACAAAATAATATTGTTTTGTTCTGTTTGATTTAAGAAATAGGTATTAAATTCATGGATATGTGTATATGATGATAATATGTAGAAAAGAAAAAAAAAAAAAACACGAGCGTAATTATACCAGAAATTTTTGGAAATAGTTTGAATGTAGATAGTTTTGCTGCCTATTCAAAAAAGTAGATACTTTGCTTTAAAAATTCTGATATCGAATACAATTAACGAACAAGTATTAAACATTTTAGAAAAACTATAATAAGATTCAACAATTAACCCGTGGAATTTTCAGATGGCTGCTGTCCAAGTGGAATGCTTCCACATAAACTTAATTTGAAAGTTGAAGTTATAATAATATTACTTAGTAACCTAAATACCAAACGCGGTCTCTGCAATGGAAACCGGTTAGCAGTCAAAAATTTAAAATCAAACTTAATAATCGCAGAAGTCCTAATCGGTACAGCTGTAAGAGAAACAATTCATTCCCAGAATATATTTATCTCCAACTACCACAGAATTTTCATTTATTCTCAGACTTTGACTATTCCCCATTAAATTAGCCTTTTTTATTATCTTAAATAGGACGCAAGACATTGGAAAAAGAAGTAGTTGAGAAAGAAAACAACTGTATAGTTTTTGTAACTATAATTTAAAAAATTTTGGTTTTTTAGTTAAAAAAATTTGTTGAATGTGCTGAAAAAATACGTGTATACCAACCAAATTTATAAGTTTAAGATTTAGAAGCATTGGATATAAAGAAATGGTAATATGATAATATTTGAGTACGTTTATTAATACCAATTTTTGCAGTGTCTTAAAACATTTTTTTTATTTACCACCGTCATATGACGGGCCTTTTTGCTAGTGTAATCATATTTTGATAACAAATTCAATAAGTTTTGATTTTAATGCCATATAAAAAATAAAATAAATCTAGGTCAATATTAACAATGCGTTTGAAGACAATTTAAATTACTTCTACAAAGTTTCTGTTCTTCTTATTCAATCTTATCTTACTTTGTTAAAATTTTTTGGGAACTAGAGAATAAACCAAGGTATTTCGATAGTGAAAACATTTTCAAGCATTCCAGAATCTATTTTGATTATCTACAGGGAAATATGGTCGCGCTCTCCAGCCTGTGTATTTCAAGCTCAGAATTAGCTATAAAGTAATAAAATGTGAATTGAAACAAGCCTGAGTTATAGTTCCATGCACTCTGCTGTCCAACATTTGTTAAAACCCTTCTTCTCAGGTTGAATGCTGATCCAAAAAGAAAATTTTTTTTATCTAGGTATGTGATTTTCTTCTTCTAACTGTTTAGCAACATTGCTTATAAACAAATAGTGGATTCTTTGGATCGTGTTGATTCCACTACTTTTCCATGGGTGGTGTTAGTTTTAACTATACTAGTTTTTAGTACAAGTATATTATATTTGTTATATTGTATAATAATATAATATATATAACTCCTGCCATAAAAGTAATTTTTTTTTTGCCTTTAATTTTTCATTGTTGTCAATTACAATTACGATATAATTTTATCATTATATTTTTTTATTTACTTTTCTTTTCTTAACATATTTGTTTTTTTGTTTTTTTATATTTGGATCACTTTCTCATCCACATTCTGAATTGTTTATTTGAAGGATTTTCATAAGTCCTGTTGTTGCTTTTCATTTACTCTTTTTTTATATTGTTTTTCTTTTTTGGCTTTTTTTTTTTTGTTGTATTTAATTCAAATAAATATTCCCTTGACATTTTATTTATGAAAGAAAAACAAAAACAACAAAATAAAATATAATATAAGTATATAAGACTGTATGTTAGAAGAATATAAAATTTTTTAAAAACAAAGAAAACAAAAGATAATGTACATACATGTACATATACTGTACAGGTAAATTAAACCTCAATGATTTCAAACATTCATCATCGTATACACATTCACATCAAAACATACAGTTTTAACGGAGAAAAACCTTACAATAAAAATCCTTAACCGTGCGTTCTAAAAACACAATAATGTTTTCACCTAATTTTATGCAAACACCACCACATTTATATACAAATACTAATAAAGAAAAAAAAATAAACATAAATATTAAATCTTAACATATGAAAATAAATGTGTAGGTATTGCAGTATGTGAAAAAGAGAGAGAGAGAAAAACAAAGAAAATTATGTAGTTTGTTTTTCTTAAGATCTTCCCTATGGAACGTAAAAAAAACTTGTGTAATTCCTTGCAAAAAAAAAAAACATTGTCAAGTCCTTTGATAGTAAAATAAGAAAATTGAAAGAAAACAACCGAAAATTGAAAATTGATGTATATAAGAGTTAAGTATTTAAGTTAAAAATACAACTATATTGTTGGAGAATTTAATACAACTTCTAAAATGTTAAGTCTAATTTATGAAATATAAAGAAATGAGATAGAAGGTAGTGTAGAATTAAAAAATCAATTGTGTAACATTTTTTCAAAATCGAAATGGCAAGCTTTAAATGTTTATGCATGCAGTAAATGTAGTTTTGTGAAAATTTTAGAAAAATAATATCAGTAAATAGACCCACATTGCTCTAATATGTATTAGTATAAATATGTAGCACAAATTTGTAAGTAGATCATAGTTATCAATAAACTTCTTGGACGGTTACAGAAGATATACTTTATATGCGAATGCACAGTTACAGAATGTTACAGTAGAGTAAAATTTCTGTTTCAAATGTGGTAGACTATAGGTATTTATTTATTTATTTATTTATGCTTAATACAAATATATTACAATATACATAAGTGTACAAAAAAAAACAAACAAAATATAATTTTAGGCTTAATCTTATTCTAGATCTTAATATTAAAATTGACATTTATACAGGTATGTGATGAATACTGCACTAATTTGTAATGCAAACGAATAATACTCCGTAGATTAAAGCACACTCTGAATTTGAAAAGTTTTTTCATACATTTTTTTCAATTAATTTAATAGTATAAACTAGATAGTTCTTAGATTTTCACATTAGTTATTTAAATAAAATTCACATTAGTTATAGTTAATATACACTGCAGCATTATTTTCAATTGTAGTTCCATGTTTTCCACAGTTTTTTTAATACTAAACTTTGTAATTCGATTAAAAATAATTCAGCACCAGTCTTATGTACTTTGAAGTTATTTATTTATTTATTTATAAGCTATTTTATTGTGCAATTATTAACCACCTGGGGTTTATCAAGCCTTTGAGGTTATAATATGGAGAAATGAATAAATATCAAATTAATAGCAGTATCACTGCTGGTTATTAAAATTCTACTCATAAAATAATTTTCTGAAACTAAGCAATTATGCTCATTTTTGCTCAATCGTATATTCATATTTTTTTTCATTATTTGTACATTTAATGTTTGTCGTTGTGTAATGTGTGTACTTCATTGTAATAAGCGAGGTTGATGTATGGTTTTATTTTTCATTACCTTCTTTCAGCTACATTCTTGTTTTGTAAATTTTGTATATTGTTTGTACGAGTACACTACCTATACCCCTAACTATAATAGTCATAACATATTGTGATTTTGTAAGCCAACATGGCACGCGATTTAACCAACAACTGTTGTTAAATCATATCGAACATTTAACGAAGTATCATATTATTATGATATCATATGATTATTATATTTAGTGCTAATCTTCAGTTTATCTTCAGTATGAGGATTGATATACGTCGTTTTAATTTTCAAAAATTGTAACATCTAGTTTAACCAAAAATTTATATATACAAATATTTTTAGTATTTTAAAAAAATATTCTTCTGAGTTCGGAAGATAAAACTTCAAATTTTCATTTTGTACAAAAAACAAAGCTCTTCTGAGAAAGATGTTGTATCCGCGTAGAACCGATAATAGCTATATCCCAAAGATACCTGTTGTTTCTAGCTCGCCAAAAATATATATATTTAATGACGAATCTTATCCTTTAAGGACGAAGAGGACATTTGAAGGTATCCATGTTGTTTTGATATTTTTGTATAGAAACCGTTATGTCTGTTGATCTATTAGGTATATATATATTCGCTTATACCTCGCTTTACGGCCTAGATACGTTTTAAAAAAGTGGGCCGTAAATCAAAACCGTAAAACCGTATATCGAGTCAATTATTTTCATACAAACCCATACAAATTCAATAGGATCCGTTCCAATTTTATTATTAACAAACATAGTTTTAACATCATAGTCCAACATCCTTATTATTATTGGATCCAGCCTTACTATTGGACCTCCAAATGATTTTTAAATTTGTCGAACCAATCACGGCTTCCTTGGAATATTACATTTGCCATAGACTCATTGTTACTCGCACTCTTTAAATTTTTAATAATATTTTTAGCCTTTTCTTGGATAGTCATTGGAACCTTTCTTTGTTTATTATCTTCAATCCATATAACCAATAATTTTTCGATTTTTTTCCATTATGCAGCTTCTTTGACGAGTTAATTTTGAGATATTTAAAGGTCGCGCAGATTGCGATTGTGCTTTAATTTGTACTTTTTAATCGTGAATAGTTTGAACAGTAGATTTTGCCAGGCCAACTGATCTATAAATTCGAACAATTTTTTCATCAATACAATGTAAAACTTCTAGTTTATTCTCTGGTGTGACTGATTTTCGACTTCTCTTTTTATTTGTATCAGTCTCCGGAATTCCTGAACGTTTCGGTGGCATTTGGATTTTAAAACGAATAAATGTGAAACAAATTTGGAAATTTATGATTTGCATTAAACTTTATCACAAACAATTAAATTAATTAATAAACTACTCAGAGCAAAAAGTACCACATAAAATAGAAAAACAAACAGAAATCAAAACACAAAGAGAAAACAAACAAGAATAAACACGTGAACATTATTTTTTTGCCCTATAACCAAACATTTTAGAGCCGTAAATCGAAAACGTGCCATAATAAGGCCGTTATAGCGAAAAGCCGCCGTATAGCGAGGTATGAGTGTACTCAGTTTTTTAACTAGTAAGATAACGGTCTTGAGCATATTTCATCATTTATTTGATGATGATTGATGCTGCCGTTATGGAGATATTGTTGTTCAAAGTAGAAATTTAAAAAACAAAAAAAAATCTTTAATCTCAAAATTTTACCATTAAATTTTTCCAATATTTATATAATGTTGAAAAGGTCTTTTTTTTTGCTATAACTCATACAAACATACTTTGCTTATATCTTCTTAAACCCTAAAACAACAAGCATGTTACCAAATGTCCTTTTTATACTTAAACAACATCTACCTCAGAATCCCAAAAAAAAAAATAATATATATTTGATTAAAAATAGGCAAAACGATTGGAGGGACGGTACATTTTACGTTTTCAATACAAATTGGAGGAAAATTTCAAAGTTGCTCTCTCTATGCTATTGCTTGAAAAATAACCAGCAGTAGTAGTTCCATATACTTATTACATTTCTTTGTTTTAGTTTTGTTTGTTTTTTTTTAATACGAATGCTATTCTATCCATTCAAACTGTACATTGTTTTACTGAGTTTTAACAGACCTTGACAAGAAATAAGATGAACTCTCTATTGTTTATTTCTTAAATACTAATACAATCATAAAAAGGAAGAGAATGAAAAAATAAACAAGAATTATATATTGGGGTATAGAGTATTTACATGTTTGGACGAAATTTTGTAATACATAAAAAAGCGGGAAATCGTCAAAATATGACAACGTAATATTTTTCAAGATTGATTGTCGCAGATTTTAATATTGCAACTTAAATACGTAAAATTATAAAATATGTTGTTTTTTTATTATTCCTTATTTATTTTATAATTTCACTTCTCATATAACGTAAATGCTCTAAATTGACTCTTTTTGTACAACTCTTTTTTAACAGTTAACCTGTTTTTTTCGTTATTTCAATTTTTTTTTACTAAATTATTTATTTGAGTTGTATTGAAAGTTTTGTATGTTGACATAATATTATTTTAGTGTAATTTTATAATTAAAGGAAATATTTAAGTGCCCAAAAAATGCGTTAAAATTTTTTTTAATATATCAAAAGCCTAAATTTCTTATTTTTGGATTATTTCGATCGATCTGACTTCGAATGGCAGCAATTAATTCCCTCATTATAACGTAATATACATAATAAACATATTCCTGACCCTGCATTGCGCTGATTAGCTCTTCAATTATTCTTTTTCCATTTCACTGGCGAATATTCGGGCTACAACATTTTGTGCTTTGCCGATACGCTCGTGCCGTGCGTGGTTGCAGTTTTTTTTTGTACTAAGTCATTTACTTGATCATGATTGAAATTAAAAAGCCAGAGTTTAACCAAACTGAGTAATTTAGAACCATAACAATTGTCAGTTAAAGGTGGAGGTAATAAATTATAAAGCCGAGGTGCAATTGCTAAAAATGAGCGTAAAAAATGATGTACATTATGAGGGGGTATGATAGCTAATCTTCTGTTGTTGATTCTCAGATTATATATTTCAGAATACCTACTTCGTAAGTAACCACTTCTATTAAAGAATACTTTGAGGACTCGGAAGTAAAAAAGATGCTTCAGAGGTAAAATATTCAAACATTGAAATAAAGGGAAGCTGCTTTCCCTACGATGTTTTTTTAAAATTAGTCTGATAACACACTTTTGTTGTATTAACAAAGGTTTAAGATAATTATTAAAAGTACCACCCCAATTAACAATTCCATATTGTAATTTAGAATTAAATAAACCATAGTATACAGACGTAAGCAGTTTAGAAGAACAGAACTGCTTAAGGTGATAAAACTGTCTAACAACTAAATGAAAATACTTACTCAAAAATCGTGTATGAATTGACCAATCTAACTTAGAATCTATTGTAACACCTAAATATTTGAAGGAATCCACACAATCAACTTTAAAACAACCTGCGGAACAGTTATACATTTCGTTAAAATTACATAATTTCTGAGTAAGAAGAGAATTATTATGAGGAAGAGGAAATCTTCTACATTTAGCACAGTGATACAAAATATTATCACACGTGGGAATAGAGTTACCTAAACTGAAAAACATAATTTTAGTTTTATCACTTAATAATAATTTGTGATGGCAAAACCAGCGACGTAGTAAGTCCAAGTCATAATTAATATTACACACATTTTCAAAAAATGACTTATTATTGTAAGATAGACCAACATCATCAGCAAAGGCAGTTGAACAACCCTTAAATTTTTGAAGAAGAACAGAATTAAAGAAGATTAAAAACAATGTAGGACCCAGAACAGATCCTTGAGGTACACCCAAAGAAATATTTTTAAGATCACTGATGGTGTCATCAATTTTAACTTTCTGAGTTCGACCCGTTAAATACGAAGAAAGTAAATCAAAAAAATTACCCCGGAAGCCAGCTTTATACAATTTGCCTAATAGGATTTTATGATCCACAGTATCAAATGCTTTTTTAATATCAATAAATAACGCAGCACTTTTTAGTTTATTATTAAGAGTTTCATAAATATGCGAACAAAAAGTCAGAAGTGCATCTTCAGTAGATCTGCCACTACGAAAACCAAATTGCTTACAACTTAAAAAGTTAGTAAGATCTAAAAATTGCATCATTCTTTTTTTTATCACTCTTTCAAATATTTTGGAGAAAGAACTTAACATGGAAATGGGACGATACTTATCTGAGCAATTTTTATCTCCTTTCTTGAATAAAGGAATTACCTCAGCAGTTTTTAGAGCATTAGGAAAAATTCCAATTTCAACACAGCAATTAAAAATATGAGCTAGAACATCCACTATATTAAGACTAATTTTTTTTAAAACAAAATTAGAAATACCTAGCGTATCGAAATTAGAATTATTTAATTTCATTATCAATCTATGGAGTTCAAGTGAATTTATTTCTTCAAAATAACAACTTTGCTGCTGCCAAACATCTTCAACTATATACAGCTGGTTACTGTCACAAATCTCAGAACTAAATTCTGCAGTAAGACTACTCGTATCTGTGAATTTTTCATTAAAATGGTTTGCAATAACTTTTTTATCACACACAAGAAAATCACCAATAGATAGAGAAGTAATAGAATTACTAGAACTTATATTTCGATTAAGTAAATTGTTTACAACTTTCCATTCATTTTTTGCGTTACCTTTGGCATTTGACAATTGTTTTATGTAAAATTCTTCTTTAATTTCCTGAATTTTTTTCCTGAGAAGTTTTGAAAATTTTAAATATTTTCTTTTTAGGCTAGACTTATTGGGAAACTAGTTACATGATTTAAGTAATTTCTTTTTTTTTTCAATGAGTTTAAGTAGACTCGAATTCATCCATGGCTTCACGCATCGTAACAGTGGAAGAGTTGAGATAATATTTCAACTTACTTATAAATAAATCGAAGCCTATGGAGGGGTTTAATTCATTAAAAATATCATCCCAGGTCTCAAATCTGAGCTGAGAATTAAGTTCCACAAAATTTATTTTTGAGTAAGAAAATATATCAGAGTTCAGATTTCTTGTATACCTAGGTGAAGAATTTAAATTCCGAAGAAATAGGTAGCACATTGAATGATCTGAAATGCCTTGATCTATACAAGAGCTAAGTAAATCTATGTCACTGGATAACATAAGTCTAACAAAAATATGGTCAATACAAGTGGAAGATATATTGGAAACCCGTGTAGGACAGTTAATACACGACTCAAGACCAAAGCTAGACATTAAGTTTAAATAGGCTATAGCATTATTCGATTCAGATAAGATATCCAAGTTAATATCGCCTAAAATTATCAAATTATGAGCTCGCTCAGAGATTAAAAAAGTTGATAACTCATCCAAGAAAACATCAAATTTAATACTATTAAATCTATAAATACAAACAAAACTTAATTTACAATTTTCAACTACACAATTGATTTTAAGAACATCTGCACTTCTTAAATGAGAGAATATCTGTACTACACTTAATATTATTTTTTGCAAAAATAAAAATACCACCAGCAGCATATGAATTGTTGCAACAATAATATTGATCGTACCCAGAATTGAAATTTAGTTGACGCCCAACATTCACATCATGACTGGTGACATTTTTATGAAAATTTCTGAGTACATCTCTGGCAATTTTTGAGTTGGCATCTATTTTCATTGTATTATTCTAAATTTTCATGTAAATTGTCATATTCTGCATGCTATGAGTTTGATGGTGATTACTGTGTCTAATGCGTATTGTCAAATTATAGATCTGTTTTGTTGTTCATACATTTAATGTTGCATTACAAATACTAACGCTCAAATTTATATATACTCATTAAAATTTAGAATGTTTGCAGGCTTATATAGTATCGTATACTTATTTCAGTATCACAGAAACTGATAATGTTTATAATAAATTTTATGTTAGCCAAGTCAAATATGGTTTTAATGGTTATGTTTTTTTTTTTTAAATAAATTCGAATAATGCTATTATGAAGACAGGGAAGAGAGTACTGTAAATCAATAGATGTAGTTTTGTAGTTTATTTTTGTTTACTAGTTTAATACCGTATTTATAATTAATGGCATTATAAATAGGTAGCTACTCGTACATTAAAAATGAAAAAAAAAACCTGTATTGTATATATGTGGATGTAAATATTGCAAGACTCTGACATAAACATTTCAAAAAATTACTTCTTTAGAAGACGCTTTACTCCTACAAGACGATTTAGATAACTTCTTTAAATGGTGTATAGATAATAATCTTCTTTTAAATGTGTGAGTAAATGTGTACTTATGTGTTACACACGTCGACGTAATCCGGTTTGTTTTAATTATTCTTGAAATATAGTATTAGCCTTTCCACACGTCGACGTAATCCGGTTTGTTTTAATTATTCTTGAAATATAGTATTAGCCTTTCCACACGTCGACGTAATCCGGTTTGTTTTAATTATTCTTGAAATAGAGTATTAGCCTTTCCAAAACGAGCTCAATTAAAGACTTAGGGGTTTACTTTGACGACAAGCTTAACTTTAAATCACATTTTTGTAATATTATCAATAAACCTAATTCTATGCTAGGTTTTGTTAAACGTTGGTCAAAAAAATTTAACGATCCCTATGTTCTCAAATCTTTGTATTCTAGTCTCGTTAGACCAAATTTGGAGTATGCTAGTCAAGTTTGGTCACCTTTCTATGATGTTCATATTAACAGGATTGAAGCAGTGCAAAAAAAATTTTTAAGATTTGCTTTGCATAGTTTCCAATGGTCAAATCTATTAATTTTACCTCCATATGAACATAGGTTGAATTTAATTCATTTGAAAACTTTGAAATTAAGACGAGAAGTGGCGGATGTTATTTTTCTTGGTGAAATTATTAAAGGAAACATTTCTTCTCCTCAGACTTTGAATAACATCAACATTAATTGTCTACGAAATACAAACTTCTTTACATTAAGTTTCCATAGGACCAATTATGGCAATTATGAGCCAATTCATAGAATGTTACTATTTGATAATAAACACATAAACTATATTGACTTCGCACTTCCGAAACAGACTCCAAAACTTAAATTATATAAGTATTCATTAGTAATTAAAATATGTGTGCAATGTATATATATCGGTTTCCACTTACGTAAGCAAATATAGACCATCCAAATAGAATATAAAGTGGCAATTAAATATATCATTATTTGTAGTGGCATACATGGGATGTGATTTCGATCCACACTGCTGTTTTTCTATTTGTAATTGAAGCAATATTAATTATTTATTTTGTTATTAATTTATTATAATTTATCATTTTTTTTTATTTTAATTTGTGGCGTCACAATAAAATATTCAAATATAATTCATTAATAAATGAATAATAATTCAACAAAAAAGAATAATATTAATATTTAATTTTGTTAAATCGTTTCATAATTATTATTGTTATTTAATTAACACTTTTTTTATGAAATCAAATATCACCACAATTAGTTCTGATTTATAAGTACATATATATATAAATATATCGAATAACATTTGGTCTCATAAGAATTTAGTTAGTATAAATTCTACAAAATTACTACAAATAGGTATCTATATGTTTTGTAGTTTGTATATATATAATGTATGTATGTACATATATACATATATTAATAATTGAAGTTTTTCTTCGTTAACATTATTGAATCCTTTACCAAATTATCAAATGTTTTGTTGTTATAAATAAATTTCCATTATATATAATTTTTATTAGAATATGATTGACGTAATTATTTAATGCGCCTCAAAAAAAAATTCTCAAAAACAATAAGAAAAAAAACTAAACCACATACATTATTATTTATTAATTATGCTGAAGGATATGTAAATATTCAATAATACATATTATATACATTTGAATGTTTGAACTTCTTAAACACATATCCTTGTATGTATATATTGTATGTTAATCTGTATATTCTAATGAATTTAAATTTGTTTGGAAAAGGAAATTGTGTAAATAAATAAAAAAAAATAAATAAAAATAAAAATATTATATAGGTATTTAGGGTACGTATGAGAGTATGGGGTATACTTAAATATTTTCTATATTAAAAATTTTTATTAAAAGTCTTTGTTTGGTTTTTGTTTTCAAAATAATTTTATTTATCGTCCTTTTTATACTTAAAAACGAAAATTTCAGTATTACCACAAAAATTTACCAAAAATAAATAAATTATATTGCTTAAATTAAATTAATGTTAAATTAAATCGGATTGCCATGTGTTTAAATTTATTCTGTATTCTACGATAAATTTAAAAAAAAAATTATTTTTTAATTGAACGAAGTATTTTGTTTTGCATAATTTCAATAGCAAAATAATTTGACAAGATCAAAATTTGTATTATGTTGTAACTACGTTGTAATATTATTATAAATTTTAATAGACAAATGAATAAATAAATAAATATAATTTAATTATTTAGTTACTATGATCCTGAATGATCAACACCAAAATGAAAAAAAAAAAAAATAACATTTACATTTTGACAAGGTGTAAAAAACTAACAAACTGTTATATGACAATGTATTATTTTTTTTTATACAATAACCTCTTTATGGAACTGAGGTTAGACTCTAATGCGATTTTGAGCTCCAACCCTACAATTATTTTTTCGTTAGTCGTTCTGGTAATCAATGACCACTTGATATGACCTCAAAACTTTTGCCGATCATTTCTTTAGAAATTCTATTTGCGCGGCCCCTCCGGATCTTCATTTTTTATGCTTCGTCATTTAACTACATTTTGAATATCACATCATTTTCTTATACTCTTCTTCCGAACATAGTCTCTTAGGTTTTTATTTATTATTCCTGCCAAATATATTATTTGGGTACGCCATAACAGGCCTTAAAAATGTTTTGTTGATTTTAGTTTTGTTTTCATTTTTGATATATACAATTATATTTCTCAAACATCTTCAAAATTATGAGGTTCTATCTTTTTAGTTTTAGCTTCCAAATTTCTAAAAGCAGGTTATTTCAAAAACGGAATATTCAAAATTTATAAATAGTTCAGCGAGTAGTTTTTAACCACTAATCCACTAATTAAATCGAATTTTTCGATATCACCATGCTGTTGGGTTTTCCTACTATCATTTTTACATTGTACAATTTCGTATACTTTTTTGAAGGTATAGAAAACTATTGACACCATCTTTGTTTTTTAATATGAAAATGTTTACAATTTTTTAGCAAAGAATTTTATTTTTATTTTTTGCCTAATATGTAGCAGACATTAACCTTCTTGATTTTTTCTATAATTTCGTCCTTTTTTTAAATGGAATAAAATGGGAGTTACGTTGTCCTGTACCATCAGGACAATATTTATTTTGCTTTATGTATTAAGATTTTGAATTATCTTGTTAATTATAGAACAATTGAATTTTTTTTAACTTACTTCCTTCAATTGACAATTTGAACTCTTATAATAATCCTTTGTGATATATTTATTTAATTATTTTTTGTTGTATTAGTGGTAATATGCATTAAATTTCACCCCATAATTTATGATGTAACTTTAAGTAAAATTAAATTATAATTTTAAATTGTAATAATTCTCTATTTAATATTTTCATAACACCTCTCTTTTTTATAAATCCCCTCTTCGGTTCTTTAAAATAATCATTCTGAATGTGAGTTTGAAATTTATGGTAAGCCTAATATGTAAATGGAATTTACGTATGATTGATGGCTGACTGAATGAATGGATGGGTGGATAGATGGATGAATGAATTAAAGGAGGTACATATATGCATATATGTATATGTATATTTAAAAAAGAGAAATGTTTACATTTCGGTCGATTTTAATATCAAATAACACTTACAATAAATATATATATATATGTATATATATATATGCAGCACGTATGACATTGAAATTAAATATTCAAGTCATATTTACTAACAGTTAAATTTCATTTGAAATTTGTTTATATACCCGCGATATTACCGTTATTCATTCTAATTTATATTTTCTTTGTTGTGCTTCTCTTTTTTATTCATTTGAAAAGCTTTGATGTTCACAAAAAGGAATATTTATTCCAAAATGAATACAAAAAATTATAAATTGTTGTTAAGATGGAATGAATGTTTGGTGGATATTCATATATATAATTACAATGTATAGTTATTATTGATTGTATGTGGTATTTTCATAATTGTTATGAAGCTATTAACTATATAAAAGAATAAATATTTAATTTCATATTGCATAATTACAAATGATACATTATTATACAGTTAACTGCTAAAATATGATTTGTTTGCGTTTGTAGATATCTCATCTTTCAAACTAAAGTTTAGTTCGGGGTTGAATTCGTTAGGAGGTCGCTTACTTTCGTATTTTGATTCTATGAATTTCTTGGCTATAGTATTTTGTTTCACACGTTCTGATTTCTAAGCGAATGAATTATTTTGACTGATCTAAATATTAAAGACAACGTCGTAAAATAATGAGATATTTAATAAGAGGATATGATACAAAAGGTCTAGAATATGATATAAAAAGAGAAGTTAACGAAGAGCATCTTCATTTCGGGTTAAAACAAAATAATATAACACGAATTCGGCATCAAATCATAAAAATCTATTAATTATATTATAATATGCATGCCTATTAATTATGATGAAATAGTTGAGCGTATGATAATTAAATTTTCAATTTATATCCAGTTTATTTTTTTAATTAAAAATTTTTTCAAAATATAAATACATTATCTTCGTCCAGTATTGAATTTGCAAATCTCATTTATTTAATTTTTTTTTATTTATTTATTAATTTATATTTATTATTTAATAATTAATTATTTATTAATTAATATTTATTTTTTTTTATTTATTTCCACCTGTAGATTTTTTTGTTTTTTGGTTAAAATTGATCATTATTGGTCTGAATAATCGTACTTCAAATTCAATTAAGTTTTATGTTAAAATAAATTCATTATTTCTCGTACAAAGTTCTAGTAATCTGATGACGGTATGACAGGATAGTCCAAATAAAATAATTAATGTACTATACTAAATATATAGAGAGTTATATTGAATTAAAAAGATATATTGTTAGGTAAAAATTAAATAAGAGGTTTTAATAGTTATTCACATATAATCTTTATTACTTTTCTTAACTATCTTTAATAAATAAAAACTTTCAGTTAAAAAATTTCAATAGCCAGCCAGATACAATATGTTGCAAAATAAGATTTAGTTTTTAATTCAAAAATAGTTTTTGATCTTTTCAACTTTAACTATAATTAAAACTATAAATAAGTTTAAAAAATAAATTCTTGTAATGCTTAAGTCAAAATAACTAAGTAATTAAGTAAAAACAATACTTCCGGAAGGTAAAACCAAATCATGCTATACACTAAATTTTTTGCCAAATTTTTGATGAAAAAAAGGACGAAGCAATTCTGTATATTTTCTGCTTTTGCCCCTGCATTAATTCATAAAAGAAAAACATATGTTATATAGGTAAATTTTAAATTAAAATTCAGTTTCTTTATCGCTTTGTAAAAAGTTTTAATTCGTTGTGATCAGTAGGATCAGTAGTGATTCTGTGGCACAATAATGGATATCTATGATCTAAGTTTGCCGATTTCTGGTAGCCACTTCTACTTTAAATAATCCTTAAATTGACCTTAATTTAAAAAAAAATGTTTAACTACTTTACTAGCTTCCATCCAATATAATATTTAATATATTATCAATAAATTTAAGTTTCACCTTGTAGATTCACTAAATAAATAATAAATTGAATATTATTATCGATTGTTTCATTTTTATATCGATTAATAAAATACATTATTTCATTAAAAGTGAATTCCAAATAAATTATTTTATACATTAATAAATTATTACAAATACACATTTATAATGGTTAATCATAAAATAGGATACTATATAAACTATTTGTAGTTACTTTATATGGATTCACCCATATATTTTTATACTATATATACCGTTATTATAAAGTATATTTTATTTATATTTTATATTACGTTCTCTTACTACATAATAATTTATTTCCTATACCACCACAACAATATGCATTTACTCTTTCTACCTCTCTCTCTCTTTTTCCTTTTATTTCAATTTCTTTTCTTTTTGTGTTGTGTTGTTTTTGTTTATTTTTTAACCGTCTTTATTTATTACCTTCGACAAGGACTGCTTAAAGCTAAACAAAAACAAAAAATGTCGCTTTCAATTTTATTTGAAAACAACGGTAAAAAAGGTAGAATTCAAAACAAAAACAAAAATAAAATTTATATATATATATAAATATAAAAAATAATATATGTATATATATAAAGAGTAACAATTTGACATGCGATAGCAATTTATGTTTGAAAAGCTCGATACATCCTAACTTTACTCATTTCCTACAAACAAAAAATATAAAAAAAAAAATTAAGAAAAATTGAATTACAAAAAATTTGAGTAAAATTATTCTTACTTTACCATTACATTATTATGATTCTACATTGTTACAATAAATGTACAGTTATGTATAATATTATTTTTTTAAACTTTATTTTCCATTTTATTTTATTTTCTTCAATTTTCAAAATAATACAACTGTTAAAAGAAAGTAAAAATTTTTTTAAAAAAAACTGTTTTTAACTGTTTTTTTCTTCTCTCCATAAATTTTTATTATAATGGTAAGTCTATTATTCAATATATTTACAGGTTTATGTAGAAAAATAGTATTGTACAGTAATAATATATAATTATTACATTGAAATGTCAAAAATGAATATGTACGGTTTGTAAAATTCTAAGTAAAATTTGGCATTGCAATTCTAAATCTACCGTAATAAGTAGATTTTGTAATGAAGTGCAAAATTTGCTCCACTATAGTTGGAGAAAAGCTATAATAGTAATTTTTGTATCAAAATATCAAGTTTGAAGTGGTTGAATAGATTCTGAGTTTGTCTGAATGAGATAAATAAAGGATTAAAAAATTGTTTTCTATTTGTTTTTGAAAACATTTAATGCCGTTAACTGTTTTACTTGTTCTCGATGAAATTAGATTTCCACTAGTTATGAGAGTAGGCCACAATTAATTTTATTAATTTTATTCTATTAATTTTATTTGAATTTATTGTAACGGTTTTTTTTTATTAATATTGTTCTAATTTTCTTCGAAACTGGATATAAATATTATATTTTCGAATAATGATAAGTGAAATAAAATTATTATAATTTGAAGTTGCTTTAAGCCCTAAAAATACGTGGAAATGACTTCTTCAAAAAATACGTCGCTCCATTTACCTCTTGCTCTTGCTACTGTTGTCTTTCAATTTATTATTTTTAAATATTTCGCATCTATTTAATTCAATTCAATTTATTTATCGGTTTATTTGTACCTTGAAATTGTCCTGGGGTTTTTTGGAAATACCTCAGTAGTGAAGTGTACGTAAATCTGCTTCTTTATTGTCCGTTTTCTAATCTAAAATTGTATTTTCAGGGGTTTTTCATTCATATCTGAACAACTTAAAATATTTAGCGCGTTTCTATCACCTTTCGCACTAAATACTATGTAATCACACTAAATTTTTTATGAAAAATTTCGAATTAGTTTTAGTGAATCCGAAAACATCACACTAAATTAGCTGATCGCACTTGATTTTTTTTCAAAATTTTTTGTGCAGTCTCCTTAAGTACACTAGATATCACACTAAAAGCTTATCACACTAATATAATATTCCTACTTATATTTAATTTTTTCTGAAGCCATTATATTTTTTTCTTTTAACCAATAAATAATTCAAAACAAATTGAAATAAAATGACAATAATGACATTTGCATAAAATTTAAAATATCAAATCGTTGCCATAATCATTATAATCATAAATATTGCTAAAATAAGCCCTTTTTTGTTGTCTTCAAAATAAATTTGGCATAAAAAGTTAAAAAAATATGTATTATGACAATATAGATTTAAGTCCCAAAAATTTATTAATTGTCATAAATTTATTAAAATAGTGTGTCTATTTAGAATGAAGTGCGCACTACTAGTGCTAGGTTCGGAAACGCCTTCAGTATTCAATTCATTTATTGAAAACCGACTTTCAAGGCTTTTTTTTACTATTGTAAATATTTCATTCACAGTTTCTTAATGGCTTCGAATAGTGTTCGAAATTTGATCTCTATTGATCGAAAGACTGCTCGAAGTCAAGTTATATAATTCAAATTGTATTAGTTGTTTTTTCCCATTGCTTATTACACTTCTGGGATGCACTATCTTTAAACCATAAAGTATTGAAGGGTGTGGGGTACAGAAAGTGAAATCCAGCGAATGAAAAGAAATTTAAATGTAGTTTGTATTATAGAAAATCACCCTGTAAATTTATTCTTTGTATTGAAAAGGTAAATAAAACAAAAATAATAAAAATTATAACAATAAATTTTGAGCGCTTCCTATAAATTTTTATATGTCTGAACGGTTTTCTATTAACATTTTCATGTTCTCCGTTTTATTTTAACAATTCTAAATTGAAAAGTATTGCAAAAAAAGAAGAAATAAATGAAAACATGAACAGAAGACAATGACAGTTGAAAAACAAGACAAAATAAGAAAAACACAAAATATATATTATGTAGGAATATGACAAGATATAAAACTAAAATAAGAATAAAAATCTGGTGTCCCTCAGGCTGTTTATGCTACATTTACTTATACATATAGTTAAATATATGTATATATATATATATATAAAGACGACATAAAATTGATATTTTGTTTTATAACATTATATATATATATATATATATATATATATGTATACAGGGTGATTTCTATGTCAGAGCACTGTCTTATTTAGATCTTCATTAGTACATAAAATCTTTGTGTTGACTTGTAGAACATTGACTCGTTTTCGAATGTTGATATTTTGGAGAAAACCTTGGACAAAGCTTGAATGAGTACACTTATATTTGATTTATTTTATTTTCATTTATAAAAACTTTAAAATAAATCTAAAACTCCTTTTAAATCTCAATATTTTGGACTCCGTTCGAAATAGAAACTATATCATCAATATCTTGCAACCGTGGGGCATAAGGCGAAGCCTTATACCAGACAAAAATCTTACTTACTAATGAATATCTAAACAATTTCGTATATTATTTAACTGGCACACGAATCATCCTGTATATAACACAAAATAATATATTATATATATAGGTACATATTTAAATCTACACATAAATTATTGAAAGGATATTAATAGCAAAAATGAAAACAAGAAAAACGCAAATTTTTGTTTTTTAAAAGATTTTTACTCCTTTTATTTTACTGTTTTTTTTTTTTTTTTTTTTATGTATTGTGTCCTTATTTTGTTATTGTCATGGTTACTTTGCTTCATCATTTTTTTTGCAATTTTGTTTAATTAATTCGTTAAAATATACACACATACAAACAAAAGATATAACTAAATAAATTTACAAAAAAGGAATTCAACAGTATTCAACGTAAACAATGCCTATTATATAGGAATGAAGAAATTAAGTAATAATGGAGTTAGAAAACAATCTGCAAGTCATAATATATGACGCTTATTTGGGTATCAACCATTCAATGATTCAAAACAATTTCTTTGCCGTTTTGTGCTTTTGAAATCGCTTAGCTAATTTACATAATTTGTTTATAATTTTTTTTTGGGTGAATAAAAATATCGTTTCTCATATTTAAAAGAAAAAAATATTTAAAAAAATTATTCTAAAAAGAAGTTGTAGTCAAGAAAGTTAAATTTTGGTTAAAAAAATTGATTCAAAAAATTTATAAATCATAAAGAATTTAATAAATGAAATTTAGAAGAAATTCAATAAGTGATTTCAAAAGTTGAATATGCATTCTTGTTATTTATGGTTACAAAAAAATTTAATAAATTCGGATGAGTTGTATTTTCTAATAAAAAAAATTCTCCATTAAAAGTGAAGTGAAATTAAATATTGGCTGATTAATCATTCGATGGTATACGGCATTCGATACATTAAAATAAGTTTAAACTCAATGTTATCGATTGCTTGAATTAAAATTAAATTTGCGTTGCTGCTTCATAAATTTATAGAACCCTGAAAAAGGAACAAATGTTCATTCCATCCAGACATTCAATATGAAGAAGGATTTATGTCTTTATAAATATATCCACGATGGCGTCGATGTTAACAAATAGTATACATCTGTATTGAATAAATTTAACAAAGTATCAATTCAAAAAAAAAAAAAAAATTCGTTTGAAATCGAATAAAAATATAAAAAAAAAGTATTTTTTTGTATGTCAGATAATGATAATGTTTTGTTCTCACAGTTCTCGCAATTCAGAAACTCACATAATCGAACAATATCATTAGTTGAATTGTTTTGTTTGTATTGTGTGTTCATTAGGAATCTGAAGCAATAGAATACAAGCAATATGTATTATAATCAGTGTGTCGAATTTAGTACTTTTCGTACTAGAGCTAGTATTTTTTAACTTTGCCTAGTACCTAGTACCAGATCTTCGTAATTTTGTACGAAATTCAAAATAAATTTTAGTACGAAAATTATAAAAATCAACGTTTTTTATACTTTTTTTTTACTTTAGTACAATTGTACAAAACAAAAAGGAAAAACCGCTAATTTTCTAACTTTAATTTTCTTTTGACAGCCAAGTTGATCCATTTTTTTATTACTTTCAATTTGTTTGTCTATCCCTATTCATATAAGCTAAGTATTTATTATCTACTTATTCCAAAATTCTCAACTCACACTCACGAGATTACCGCCAGATGTCATTGTTCAATTGAATTTAAAATTACACAAATGTGAATTGACATTTCTCTGTACCTATTCAATGGCAATTATTCAAATATTAAACGTTGGATTTGGGAATTGAATTCCATAGTTAAAAGTTTTATTTTGTGTTAAAAAATGAATAATCATGAATAATGATATTAGAAAGTAAGTATTAAATATTATTTAAAGGAGTAAATAAAAGGTACCAATAAAATAAGTAATATTAATATAATTTTTGTCATTTTAGCTTTTTTAAAAGAAAAACGGAAGACAATGAAAGATTTAAAAATTTTGAAAATGCAAGAAAGAAGCAAAAATCTGCTATGAAGTAGCTTTTTATAATGAAAAAGTAGATGAAAGACCTTTTTTTAAACCCATATTTCTGTATTAAAAACTTAAATTTTTTAGGGCACCCTCAGAACAAAATTTGAATAAGTCAGTAGTTTTCGTTTTATTCTAAAATTTTGTATTCAGCCTACAACTTTTTTCCATTAGAGTACGTGTATTTTCAGCCTACTATTTTGATTTTCTCCATGAATGTCTCAGCTTTTTTTATTGTAGGTTTTGGTTTTAAGTAAAGTAATATCATTTAAAGGCTTTGTGTAATAATTATAATCTATAATTTATGAAATATTATAAAAATATTTATAAAATAAATTGTTCAATCCTAATACTAATAAATATTAATAAATGTTGATATTTGTGTAACATTATAATAATTTATGTATGTGATTAATAAATATGTGTTATTTTTCGATAAAATCATCTATCTTTTATTGTTTTACAATTTTATTTTTAGTACGCTTTTTTTCTAATCTAGTACCAAATTTTCAACAAATTTGATTCCTTTGGAAAAAGTCTTTCCGACACACTGATTATAATGCTGTATTCAATAAAAGTCAAATTATTATATTTAATTTAATCAATTGAACGAGTGGTCGATATTCTGAAAGTGGGAGTGGAAGCGTTGACTCTGAAAATAACAATCATGAATAAGCTTGAAGCATTTTTTATATCTTCAATATCCTACGTATACCGTAGGATATTGAAGATATCATGGGTAGATCGAGTGAACAATAATGAGGTTCTGAGTAGAATAGAATGAGACCGTGAGTTGTTATTAACAGTTCCAGTTCAACTTGAACAAACATTATATGGTAAACTTTCTAAACAATTTTCAAAAACAATAAAAATATGAATCCCTCCCTTGTTTCATTTGAAAATATTGTGTATTGTTAAAGAATTTACCTTTTATATTTATATTCAATAGATATCTGATAGTGGTATATACATGAATGCTTGCAAAAATTAAAAATGCCTCCTGTAAAACGATTTTGTTAAGGAAAAAGAAATGTAAAACAACCCTAGCCAGGTTTTAAAACTGGCTAAGAAATTATTATATTGTTTAGTACTTCTGAATGTAGTGTCATATCATACTCTACTCTATTGCAGAAAAGTTGGAAAACCTTTAAATTTATCAAAACAACAACAAAAAGTTTCGAAGGCAATTACTATTATTACCATGATTAATATTAACCAACATTGTTCGTAAAGATGCCTGATAACCTACCTATGTCCTAACCCAATCTCCTTTACTATTTCAGACTATATATATTTTTTTATTATGATTTATTTTGATTTTATATCGCATCTACTGAGATTTTATTGGGAATATGAGAAAAAATACTTTTTTTTTTTTTACTTCCTTTATTATTTACAATCTATATTTTCATTTCGATACAATAAGCAAATATTTATGATGAAAATATGACTTGAAGTAGCCTATCCAGTGATAAGCTACACTAATTTACAAAATCTAATCTCTAGTTTATTTTACAGTTAATTTATTTAATTATTTATTTTATATTAAGTTGCTTGTCATTCTTCTTTTTAGTCTCCTTATGTTTCGCGTAACAAATAGCAGTCGACCTAGGTTGTTTAGATGATCTTCCACTTTCTTTTTGTAGTTATTTATGAATTTTTTTATTTCGTCTTGCACTGAAGAAATTCCCAAGTCTTTTGTAATTAAGTTATTTGGAACGTACCAGGATGCGTTTACGATTTTCCGCAAAAATATGTTCTGAAATCTCTGAAGTACTTGAATATTTGTTTTTGCAGCTGTACCCCACATCTGTATTCCGTATGCCCATACAGGTTTTAATAGCGAGTTATATACCAATATCTTGTTTTTTAGAGATAATTGTGATTTATTTCTGCTTTCGCGTGCTTTCAATATGCTTTCTCCAGTTCAATCTTCTATCTAAATGTATTCCTAGATATTTTACTTCTTCCTTTTGAGGTATAGGAATATTGTTTAAGTAGACTCGTGGGCAAGTATCCTTTCTCAGCGTAAATGTAACGTGAACTGATTTTTGTTGATTTGCTTTAATTTTCCATTTATCTAGCCATATTTGGATTTTATTCAGGCACACTTGGGTAGTGGATGATGCCCCGTTTGCGTCCTTATGTGTAGCAAATATGGCAGTATCATCGGCAAAAGTTGCAAGTTGAACTCCTGCTGTTAGTGAGAGGTCTGTTGTGTACGATAAGTATAAAATAGGTCCAAGGATACTACCTTGAGGAACTCCGGACTAAATATCATATAGTTGACTATATTTGTCTTTTTATTTTATATAATACATTCTATTTTCCAAATAGCTTTTAAAAATTTCGTAATACTCAGATGGCAACATTTTTTTCAGTTTATACAGGAGTCCTGCATGCCAGACTTTATCAAATGCTTGGCTTATGTCTATAAAGGCAGCTGATACGTATTCCTTCTTTTCGAAAGCATTATTTATGGTGTTGACAATTCGATGTACTTGCTCTATTGTGTTGTGCTGGGCCCTAAATCCGAATTGAAATTCTGGTATCAACTTATGACTTTCTATTATAGGAGATTAGGTATTTTAAGCAATAATTTCTCAAAAAGTTTTGAGAGCACTGGAAGTAAGCTGATTGGCCTGTGTGATATAATTTCTTCAGGACTTTTCTCAGGTTTCTCACTTTAGAAATTTTCCATTGTATGGGAAAGTATCTTATTCTTAATAATCCGTTATAAATTTGTGTTAAATATATAAGACAATAATTAAACCAATAGTAACATATGGGATGTGAATGCTGGACACTTACATTAAGAGACGAAGAACATTTACGTATATTCGAAGGAAAAATAATCCGAAAAATCTTTCGCCCAAAAAGATTACAAAACGGAGAATATCAAAGAAGGAATAACGAAGAAATCAATAATATAATGAAGATGAAGATATTGTAAAGTTGAACATGAAGATATTGTAAACATGAAGATATTGTAAAGTTTGTAAAGGCACAACGACTAAGATGGGCAGGGCATATGATAAGAATGAACGAAAACCGCCCTCAACAAAGAATTTTCAAAACAAGACCACTATATAATAGAGCAAGAAGCAGACCAAGAATCAGATGGAAAGATAATCGAAAATGACTGCCAAAAAAAATTGGCAGAGTTCTGCGGAAGATCGATTTACATGGAGGAATATCACGAAGAAGACTCTAGCTCACCCCGAGCTGTAACGCTAAATGAAGAAGAAAAAGAAGAATTTGTGTTAAGTATTTTATAGCTTTCAGTTCATGCAATTTACGTCCAGTCAATAAATCATAACCTGGGTTTTTTTTTGGGTTTATTTCGTTTAGAATTATATCTTTTATTTCAGATGCTTTGGTTTTTTTTATAGGAAAATCCATTTGAAAAGGTATATTTGCAGCGTCTTCTAATTCTTTGACATCCTCAGTGTTACTTTCGACATTCCATGGCTGAAAAACTTGAACTTGATGAAACGCAAACCAACAATCTTTTTCAAAATTACTTCGAGCCCAACTTCTATCTGGTTTTTTCCAAGGGTTATTTATAAAAGTAGGTTGTTTTATTTTCCTGGTGCCTTCACATAGATCATAATAGTGTAGCTTGTGTAGCTTTGAGCTTTGACAAGTATTTGTTTATTGAGTCATTTTTACATTTTTTAAGTTCATTTTTCAGTTTTTTGCTTATTTGGTTAAGTAGTTTTTTGTTGCTTGGTGTTCAAATGCCATTGCTTTCTGATTCTTCTTTTTTCTCTTATTAGATTTTTGATAAAATATGGTTCATTATTCTGTTTGTGTATATGTTTATTACTAGGAGTAGCTATCCATGCAGCTTCTTGTACTGATATTGTAAAATATTCAATAGCATTTTCAAAATCATATTCATTCTTTAGAGCAGTATTGAGATTGAGCTTTTCATTTAGGGTATCACGAAATATGTGCCAGTTTGTTTTGATTGATGTTAATACTGGTGGGCTCATTTTCTTAATACAATCTATATGTAGACAAAATAATAAAATAATTATGCCAGCACTGAAATGGATTTAAAATACAAACAAGCTTTGGGTCCACTACTTTGCAATAGAATAGTATATATCCTGAATATGGTATCATAATAATAGAGGTTATTGTTAGACACAGTACTGTCATTTTAATTGAATCAGATTTATTTAATTACTTAAAAAGTTATAAAAGTAGTACAGATGATTGTTTTGCGCTCTTAACGGTAATTTTGCAGTTGTTATGTAAACCTAGCAACGGTTATGAATAAATTTAATTATACCTTTAATAGTATTAGCCATACTGCTTATTTATGAAAATTCCTAATCTGATATACTCTCAAAACTAGGCAATCAAATTACGTTTAAACTAGTTCCAGATTAATATTAACCAACATTGTTCGTAAGATCACTAATAACTTACCTATATCCTGACCACATCTCCTTTCATATTTCAAACTATATATATATATTTTTATTATGATTTCTGATATATATTTTGGCTATTTATATAAAAAAAAAATATGTACATACATACATGAATATATGTGTATATATATAAAATACCTAAAAACGAACCTATTATCGTATAGACTTATCTAATCTTATCTAGATTAAAAAATTTTTTTTTTGTTAAACACCATGTATTATACTCTAGATTTTTTTTTTATTCTTGTATATCATAAAATTTTGTATAATTTACATAATATTAAATTAATGTATAAATACCAATGTATGTAGTACCTATATATATATATATACATAATAAAATAATCATAAAAAATAATTTTACTTAATTTTAATATTATTTTCCTTTTCAGTACGTGTGTTCCGTTAAAACAAAAATCTAATAAAAAAAAAAAAAAAAAAAAACTCAAATATAAAAATAAAAATTATAATTAATGAATTCAACCAATTACAATAACCTTTAAATATCCTTTAGAAAAATTTTCAACCAAACCAAAAAAAAAAATTTTTTTTTTTAAGGAAATATTTTCCTACTATTATATTTCCTTCCGTTTCCTCTTAAATGCCATTTTCCAATTAAATTTACAATTCAAGTTCTTAAGGTATAACTGTATAGGTGGTGTATAGGTAATACATAATATTATTTGTATCCTAGTAAATATAATTTTCTTTTTTCACTTTAATACCTAACAAAATTTTTATTTTATTTCTTAAAGAACTTTAATAAAACAAAAAAAAAAAAAAACAAAAAAAAAAAATACAATATAGTTTTGATTTTGATTGCTACAAAATTAAGGGAAATTTTTATTTTTGAAAGGATCTGATTTAGGTAAGCCCAAGTTAGGTTGATGTTTTTTTTTTATTTATTTATATTTTTTTTTTTTTTTTTGTAGTTATCATGTTACAACTGAGTACACCTGTAATAATGAATGTCATCAACCCAACAAGAAAAGAAAATAGAATAGAAAATGCTTTCATATAAATTTTGTATAATATGTAATATAATACAACAGAACTCACATAAAACTTTGAATAATATTGAGTTAGAATTACCATCATATGTTAATAAAAAAGTTTTACGAAGTATAAATTATATATGTATATATGAGTAGTTAAATTCCAGATCAGGAATTTTTATTAATAGATAATAGTATACCTTAAATAGGGAAAATATTAGTATAGTCTTGAATTTGATATGCATAATATCGAAATATTTCCCTATTTCATAAAACTATTAGTTTAATATTATTAATGGATTTAGTAATGTTTTATGAAATATTTTTGTTAAATAAAAAGTAATATTTTATTAGTCCTATCTATATACTACCTAATATAGGAAAAATGTCCATTTCATGAACATACAAATAAATATTGGTGATTTACTTGTTATTATTAGCATAAAGCACAATAGATCTATAAAGGTTGAAATATAACAATTATTGAATTTTAAAAAAGGCTAGTAAAATTATATTAAACTATGAACATTTAATATATAGAAGATCACTTGTCTTCTTAAAGTGGTTAATAACGTTTTGTAACAAAAATAATTTAAAAATCAGCTGTGCGGAAGACAATTACTATAAAAATTGTTATTTATATTTAAGCGCATTACATTTTACTTTAATAGTTTGTTGTGAGTTATACTATACATTTCAATTCAAAATTTTACAAATTTATTTCCATTCGCCTTGTAGTAGACAGATACACCGAAATCATGCACTTTTAACAACTCAACTACTTTTATTAACGTTACATTAATTGGGAAATATTTTGTCAATCTAATAGAATTGTTTATATTGATGAAATTGCCAATGTAACGGTATGCTAAATTGTTATACATTTGCCATTATCATATATAATTGCTGATATTGATGAAATTTCCAATGTAACGGCCACGTAATACAAATTGTTGTTAATACAATTAATATAATTGTTGAAAATGGTCAAATATTTTTCTTTCCATATAACTAAATATGGTGCTTATCCTACAGATACATGTATTTCATTTACTATATTTGCAGCAATGCCTCTATATTTTCTAGCCTGGTCTCTGGGAGAACAACTTTATAAATGGGATCTTATTTTCATATAAATTTTGTCTTTTGTATAGGGATCTTATTTTACACTATGAATAACCTGTAATTATGATATAATGTTATTTTTGACAAAATATTCAATATTTTTTATCTAAATTGGTAAAATTTGATCCCTGAAAATAAAACAGACACAATTACTGATAATAAAACTGGTGGATAGTGTGGAATGTGGATACAGTAAAATTTTTGAGACGAAATTAAAATAGCATGTAAATTGTTGTTGTTTATTTTTTTTTATCTGATGGTGTTTGTATTTAATTTTTGGTATTAAATTTTTCAGAATATTCTTGTTTGTGTTTAGTTGTATTTTTCTCAAATTTTAATTTTATTTAAAAAAATTTATACACAAAACAAAAACAAAATTTAAAAAAAATCGTAATTCGATATATTCCGGAAAAATCATCGTGTAACTTGGCTAGAAGATATAGAGGCATTGTTTGCAGACTTATTCACTGTTTTGTACTCGAAGTAATATAAATTCTTTACAAAAAGTAATATCAGTATTAAATACAAACTATTAGGTCACATATCCATAGTAATATTATTATTATATTATTAGTGATCTACATAGTAATAATTTACTAGTGTTAACAGAAAAGATTTTCAAAACTTAAAAGTATTATTCCATATTTTTAATAGTAAATAAATTATTCCATATTTTTAATAAAGTATTAAATATTTTTAATAGTAAATAAATTATTCCATATTTTTAATAGTATTAAAAGTAATTAGTATTTAATTATATTTTAGAGTATTGTCACTACAAACTACGCATACACATTTCACATCGCCCAATTTTGAAATTGACACTAACGCAATAATATACCGTTCATCACGGACATATACCTAAAATTTTAAACAATTAAACATGGTAGCACAATTGATCTAAAAAGATCGGGTCTACGTAGAACTGTCTTCCGTTAACAAAAAAAATATTGTCACTAATCTATAGATAGCTAGACGGAAGTAGAAAGGACTTATACGATAGACTAGAATATATCACAGATCACAGAATAAGGGTGTATTCATAAATGCTGCAA
The DNA here is from genome assembly GCA_963942445.1 of Argyra leucocephala. NCBI lineage: Eukaryota > Metazoa > Arthropoda > Insecta > Diptera > Dolichopodidae > Argyra > Argyra leucocephala. The sequence continues at coordinate 141,322,564 of OZ012679.1, read as the reverse complement.
ACTGACAACAATTTTGCCACGAGTTGGTGTAATGTGCAATAATTATGAACAAAAACTCTACCTATATTATATATTTACTTGACAATTCTGCAAAGTTTTTGTTAATTAATACTAACATTTTGAAAATAACAAAACAAAAACTAAAATACTCAAAACAACAAAAAAAACTACTTCAAAAATTTTTATGAATACTTAAAATTTATCTGACCAAGTGGAATTGACTTTGAGACAAGTGTGTTCATAAATTCAGAATATGCAGATTTATTGCAGGTTTGCATTTATGAAAACAAGATAGACCACAGAATTTCATAACCTTTAAATATGAACTTTTAAATTTTCACTTTACCCTGAATAGAGTAAATGGAAGCGAAATGACAACAGGAAATAGAAAAATATATAATGAAAAACCTATTATTAAGTTTTTTATAACCGAAAACAGTTTTAAAAATTTTGTCAATTTTTCTCTGCCAAAAATTGTTATTATTACAATAATTTTCTCTGTTAGCATAGAATCACGGGTGAAATTCGGACAAATACAAACAAAATAAATTTAATTGAATTTCAAATCTTTTAATAATTGTCTGTCCGGCTTGATTTTTTTTTTCTTTGGTTTAAAATGTAATTTTTATGTACAAAATTTTATTTTGAAAAGCAATAGGTGCCATATAAAATAGAATAAGAGTAAAGGCCCAACCATAATGAATTTAAGTTGACCTAAACTAATGTCAAAACTAAACGAAAAGCCAGCTAAAGTTTTGTAATTTGTTTAAGTTACCCATAATAGACTTTAGCTAACTTAAGTGATTTTGACTATTGTTAAATTGTAAATGTAAATAAAAACACGTAGATAAAACAGAAGTTTTTTTTAAATATAAATTATATTTTGTTTGTTATATTAATTTTGTTTTCCATATATATTTTAAATTTTAATATTAATTGAATTTTGTTTTCAGTGTTATTTTAAATATATTTTAATTAATGTTTTTTTTTATTTTTTTTTTTAAATTAATTTGTTATAAAGCATGTAAATTAATAAATAATTAAATTATTTTATTATATGTCACAAATTTTCAATAAGTAATTAAAACAGTTCCTAAATGAAATGTCAAATTTCCGTACAGAATGTGCGAATCAAATCGCATTTTCCTTAAAGCAGCTAAAGTTAACGAAAACTTAACGAAATTCTCTGATATTCCTATTATGGTTGCACAATATAATTTACATATAATCGTACATTTCCTTAAGTTGGCTTTAGCCAACTAAAGTTGATTATGGTTGGGCCTTAAGATTGAATTTTCAAAATTTTTAAGTCAAATATTAAAAAACATATTGTTCGAAAGATCTGGGGGTCTAATTGCAAATATAGTTAACTTTTTTCATCAACAATTTTTTTTTTAATAATTTTTTAATTAGAATTTGGTTAAGTACAATGCACAGTTTTTTTGTATTAATTTGAAAGAATTTTTTGACATTAGAATTAGATTTGAAGCAATTACGGATTATATTTGATAAATTTGAGCATTACTTTTAAGTTCTATTTCCACCTTTACGTACATATGATAGTTTTAAATCTATAAATCATACTTCATATTTATAACTCCATACAACATGCACCATCGTATACTCCATGCCTATAACTCCATACTCCAAGTTCATACTATTTTAAGCAAAAAACATAATATTATGATAGAAAATAAATTGGATCTGAAAAATACTAATAAAATAGAAATCATTTGTATTTTATCATTAAATATTCCATTTCAGAAAAACATATAGCTTCAAATGAAGTTAAATATCAAGACATTCCTTTTAAAAATAAAATATTGAAATCAAAAGTGAAAAACAAAATTCAAATAAATAATGTTCTCTGGTTTCATTGAATCAGAGATGGTAAGCCTAATTGAAATAAAAAAATATTTTTACTATTACTTTGCTTTCTTCTTAAGTACCGATTAGTATTCAAGGCACAAATTTACTCATTTTTTTTTCTTTTTTTTTTTTGGTTTCTGTTTGTTATTTTCGACTCCTTATTCTTCACTAGATTCATCTATATATCTTCTAAATCATTTTTTACTATTGAAAACGGTATTTTAAAAAGGCATAAGGTTAGTGATTCATTATATAAAAACACAAAAAAAATAAGTGTATAAACAAAAAACAAAATAACAAAAAAAGGATTATAAGGTTACAGAACCAACCAAAAAGGATATAAAATTTTAAGGATTTTATTGTCTATTTCTTAACAGTTTTTTTTTTTTTTTTATTTATTTTATTTTATTTTTAGAAATATTATAATTGGCTATCTATTCATTTCCAAGGATGTTAAAGTAAATTTTTAAAAACAAAGATAGATCCTTTTTCTTGTATAATAGTGATGGTTTCAAAGAACATCACTTATTATAATTTATAATATTACAACGTCCTAGTTAATTTAATTTTTTTTGTTTTTTTTCATTTTGCCATTTCCTTTTTTAATTTCAAATTTTGTTTAAAATTTATTGAAATTCGAAAATTTATAGTGAATTCCTAAGAGGCAAAAAAAAAAAAATATATAATTTAAGAGTTTTAGTAAACAAAATCTCACAGGAGTTAAAGTATTTAAATTACATAATTTTATTAAAAAATAAAAATGAGAAGTAAATAAAAAAAAAAAAAAATATTTATCAAGGATACAACAGTCAACATTAATAAAAGGATTTTTTTTAGGTTGTCAACGTTTTGTTAACGTTTTCTTTTTATTTATTCTTTTTTTATTGTTTTAGATTTTCATCAAAATTTTATGACAGTATCCTATGCGAACATAAATACACATAAATACACTAAAGTTCATTAAATTAAAGTCATATTAAAAAAAATGTTGCAAGGGGAAAATTTATAATATTTTAGGTTCTTTATTTGAATTGTATAGAAATGTAGGAAATTAAAAAAATTTAATTTAATCTAAAATTTGTAATTTTCATCGGAGGAAAGATGAGGGACATAATGTCGTAAATTGAAATATTTGTTTTTTTTTTTATATTATCAAAAGGATATAGAAAACGCTCATTAGGTATTGAATGCACTTAATGTAATATAAAATCAAAATGTAGTTTGGATCGCTAACTTAAATAAGCTGTGTAATATAGCAAGCCAGAAAATTCAATTTAATTTTTTGTGAGTGAACATCCTTTTTTTGTATTGATAGATTTGGACACGCACAATCACCTTTGGGACGTGCCATAATGTGCTGAATTCATACTCATTAAACCAAGTAATTCAAATACAATGCACATTCAAACAATATACATTCTGAATGCAAACAATATACTATATACTGTGTAAGAGCTTATAAGCTCACTTGAGAGGAACTAATAAAACAAATAAATAAATACATTCTGATATATTTTATATGTGTACTATGTATTACTTTATAATCTCATAACAACTAATTGCTGTTGTTGTAGCATTATTAAAGATATTAAATAATAGGCAAATATTTGTGATATAATTTGGTTATTTTGACTTCTAGCACCGTTTTCCATCGAAAACCTGCCCTTGAACGATTTTACAATATCGTTAGTTTATTTCCACACCTTTCCTCTATATCAGCCACCGGCAACGTGTGGCCCATGGGCTAAATGCGGTTCATTCGGTTTGCAAATGCGGCCTATTGTGTTTTCATTTTTACTATTAGTTTTATTCGTTCGCCACTAATAAAATTCTTAATTAAAAAACTCGACTCATATTAATTTGACTGTTCTGATATCTAGTATTGCGAAGTAAGGTGGCTTAGTGCAAGAAATGCATTTAAAAGATTTTTTTAGTTGAAAGAAGCTATACATATATTTATGGTTGAAAGTAAAAGAAAAGTATTAGAATTATCGGATCCAAAATTGATTTTTGATTTAGCATTCTTAATATAGACATGACTTCCTTAATGAACGAATTAAACCGAAAGCTTCAAATAAAAGGAATTTTGATTAACGAAGCATATTGAAATATAAAAGCTTTTCAGATTAAACTAAAACTGCTTAAAAACAATATTTGAAAAAATGAATCACATAACTTGCCTTTTTGTGCAATAATGTTAGAACAGGAATCGAATCTTTCTTTATCAAATAGGAAATTTTCACGATTATATCCAAATATTGGAAAATGAGTATTAAATCCCTGTGGCCTATCGGTTGAAAATCTATTTTGGAATTTAGATTGCATCCAACGATTTCTACTTCCTGTTTTTTGCTTTGTATATAGACTTGTGTAAACCTCAAGAAAGTTAATTTGGTCCAATACTGTACCTGATATGTACACTTGCGATTTACCTGCATTAGAAAATAGTAATAAAATTACAATCCTCACATCAATAACAAAAAAAAAAAACTAGTAGAAATTTGCTACAGAAAAATGTACTATATGTATGTAGATAGTTCATATTTCTACTTTAACAATACAAAATAATTTTTGCTCTACAAATAAATATTGAAAATTGAAACATGCATAATATACTTCAAATGTTAATTTAGTATCCAGATTTGTTGATCTGTAACCAAAAAAAAAATAATCAGGATATTCAAAGTGAAGTACGAAAAAATATTATGAAGGAATCATGGTTGTTCATCAGATACAATGATCTACATACTATAAATAATAAAGAAATTCAGTTGTAACCATAGTCCATCACATCCATCAACTAGAAATCCATCTAGTAATCACAGTTATCTACATACTATAAAAAATAACAGAATTTAAAGAAATTCACATTTTTCATTTTGGAATAAGTATAGCAAAGAAAATCATGTAAATGTTGAGGCAGTTCAACTCCTAAACCATATAAATGTAGCCAGCCTAACCAAAATAGTAAAAGTTTTAAGTTAGTATAGTGAAGTGAAATGAACATTTTTGATAACCTATATTTTTAACAAAAATTGTTTATAAAATATTTCAAAATCAAAATTTCAAAAAAGATCCGCACATTAGAAAGGATCTGAAATAGGCCCCCTGTTCAGGCCCTGTTCAGGTTTGATAAATAAATAAATAAATCCATCAAAATTTCATAAAATAGAATTAAAATTGATTTTGAAATGTGTCGACATAACTTAGATCTAGTGGTATGCCAAAACGAATTAATTCAGTTTTTAAAATTTTGTGTACAATACCTATACAATAGAAGTTAAACAATAAGTCAGCTAAATATCATCATCATAGATAGAGCATAGAAGCATAGAGCGTGTACGAAATCCTTTCATTGGTAGCGTTCAGTGAAATCAACCGGTGTTTCTGAAATCCACAGATACATGGATTTGGTCACTGAACGGTGTGGTAAATGTACTGCGGTTAATGAAAATGGATCTGAAAAAATTCTATTTTACATATAAAAAAATCAACCACAAATAATTTTATGTTGAATGTTGTGACATCTGTACTGGTAAGAAAAATTAAATGTTTTATTTTTTTATGAAACTTGTTAAATTGAAATCGCCCATATTTTTTGAATTAGTGTGAAAATTGAGTTTCTAAATAATAAATAAAACTCAAATTAAGAGTTATAAAAAATAAATTTTATGTATGATCACAAATATTTCATTAAATTTTAATTGGTTTGTAAAAGTGCTTATTATACTTTCCGATGATGGCGCTAGTACTGATTTTTGTGGTGAATTGCGTTCAGTGACAGATCCATGGTACATGGATCCAAAATGGATTCCAGATCCACCGGTTAATTCTACTGAACCAACCAATTATCTCCTCTAACTAACCTCTTCAGTTGAGATTACAATTGAAATAATATAAAGCTAACAAATTAGAATAAGAATAAAATAAGAATATTTAACGGTACCAGCACAGGAAAAAAACTAGTATGCGAAAGTAAGACCAGATGATGTCAGTGCCTAATCTAATGAATGACAGTGTACAGCATAAAAATAATCGTATGAATTTTAATTTCTTGTGTGTGTCAAAGATTTTTATTTTTGTTTTGAAAAATTCAACAGGATTTCATTTTTTTTATCTTCCAAGTCTTAAAGTATAAGAATACATTGTCATCAAGAAAAAAAAAATCAACTTCCGAAGGTTGCTGAATTTAAAACTCATTAAATGACTAAATATTTATGTTATTTCTAATAATGTCAATATACATATACATATATATATATATATATATATATATATATATGTAATCCTATGAATATTTCAATAATTTTAAATATCATTTGTTAAAATTTTGTTTCTTTGGCTTTTTTCTGTGTTCGATTTGACAAAATATTGTTATAACTAATATTTTTGTTTAATATTCAAAATACATGAAATTTTTAAGCAACACTATTTATTTTTTTTTACTGTTAAATTAAATGTTGACAACAAAAAAAAAAGCAGTCATTTATGTTGACATATAAATAAAAAAATTAAGCCGCCTTACAAAAAAAAACAATAAATAAATAAAAAATATTTTCCCATGTTAGTATTTTTTATTATGCAGGTATGTTTTAATATTATAAAAACAAGTATTTTAAGTGATTTTGGAAAATAATGTGGTAAAAAAGAACTTTTTTTCAACGATGTTAAAAAAATTTCACAAAAAATTTTAATTGTTTTAGCAGAGAAATACTATATATATATGTACATATTGCAATTTTTACAAAAAATTCCAATAAAAAATGAATAATATTTTTCCCAAGGTGAAATAATTACATATTTATTTTTATTATTCTATTTATTTATTTATTCTTTTTTTTTTATTGAAAAACTATTAATTTTTATTTGAATTCAATTTTGACAGCAGATTCGATCATTTCGATTTAAACACGGTTAATGATGTTTTCTTTAAATTATTTACAATTAAAACTATTTAAAATGTTTTCAAAAAATGTAAATGAATACAAACATGTCAAAAGAGTAGATTTAGTATAAATATAAATTTCAATTTTTCGGTCTGGTGAATATAAATGTCATATTATTTGTAACGGTAATAATTTTGTATGTGTTCAAAATTAAATTTCAATTGGCATTAAGCCAATACAAAAAGATATGGTTTTATGTGAACGTTTTAAATATAATGTAATGATGGGTACCAGAACAATAAAGGTATCTAAATTAGTTTTGTAAATGACTTTTTGATCGATGAAGTAAAATTAATGCACTGATAAGACAAGAAAATAAAGAACAGAGGTAAAAAAGTAATAAAAAATATATTATTAAAGTTATCGACTATTGAAATAGCTGTATAATTCAAAACTATTAAAACTAATTATAATTAAAATCTATATTATAATACACAAGAGCATGATAGTGAAGGCACAATCTTCGTGGTTTTTCGTGTGCTTCGTTTTTTTTTTCATTCAATCAATCGACGATGATGCAGGCCTTGGCGATCAAAATCAATTTTTATTTTGTCTATGTTATAATACACAAGAACACGATTTTGAAGGCACACCTTTCGTGGGTTTTTGTGTGCTTCGTTTTTTTTTTTCATTCAATCAATCGGCGATGATGCAGGCCGTGGCGATCAAAATCAATTTTTATTTTATGTGTACATTTTGGGTAAACATTTTTTATAAGATATTAGCTGGGTTGGTTAAAGCATCATTTAATATCAGAAATTTTTGTCGATTGTCTTTTGAGTCAAATTCTTTTTATTTTTTTTTTTTTTATTTATCGCATTTGGTTTTTTGCATTTTTAGTAGGATAATATTATTAATAAAGGTTTTAATATCACAAATTTTTGTGAGTTCGATTCAAATTCTTATCAGTTCAGTAATTCAAATTTTTTTATTAAAAAAATAGTTTTTTTTATTATTATGTATTATAATATTAATTTTTATGATATAAAATAATTAATAACAAAAAACAAGATTTTTTTAATAAAAAAAAAGTAATTTTTAATTATTATTCTTTTCTCAATTTTTCCAACAAAACCGATTAGTTTGAAATAAATCTAAGTATATAAATTATATATACTTATTACTTATCCATACATGGAATGTATTCACAGTTAACAGTTTTGACACTATGATGTATAATGTAGATGAATGCATATAATATAAATTATACCAATTAGCATTTATCCTACCTATATATGTATACTAACAGCTAAAATGTAATATATACAATAAATATAATATAATTTGTACTGTATTTTGGTTAGGAAATCTTATTAGTATATTGGTGAAATGTTATGTATATTAAACCTATGCTAAAATTTTATTGTGCAAAATTATTTTACAGATTTTATAATACTTAATTTTAATAAAAAAGAAACATATTTTAATTTATGATTAAAAAGTAAATAATAAAAAAAAAGTTGAAGTGGATGAATAGATGAAGTTTTACAAAACAATTTAGTTGGGATATAAAACATTAAAAAAAAAAAAAATTTAATACACGTAAAGTAATCATCAGTTCATCCCATTCCTATAGTCTTGGGAATTGCGAAAAAAAAAATCAGTACAAATTAAGTTGACCTTATTGTCCCTCATTTCGAGATCGAACAATTTTTGCGCAATTTAGTCCGTTTGTTTTCCTAATTTCTCAAAGCTCCCAGAAATTATGGATTCTATATTTCGTTACAATTGGCATTGAATGATGAAAAAATTTACTAAATTACTGCAGCTGATATTTGTACAGATCTTAAATTTAATATTAAATATTGTACATTTATTTTATATATATTGTGTATTTACTTTAAAGTCTTATAGCGACTAAAAACAATAGTTTTATTAAGGATATTAAGTAAGTAGGTAAATGATGGTTGAAGAGTAAATCCAATGGTTTATCTAAGAATATACTGACCAAGTCTACTAGATGAAATCATGTTTGTACTTTGAAGTTGTATTGCTGGTGCACTTGTATGTGATAGAAGTATATTAAAATATTTTTGGCTTCTCGCACTTATCAAAAGAGCTTATAATTTTTTGTAATTTATTCAAAATTGAATTATTACAAAATTTTTACGTAAAATTAATACATTTTCATTCATTACACCAATTAAATTATACCAATTACATTACTTAAAGGCCAAATTTATACTTTTTTTTTTTAAATTTAGATACATAAAAGTATGATTTTTGTTTTTGTTCGTTATTAAATGCAAAAAAAAAAATTGCTAATTTAATGCATTAAAATTTTAATATTTTTTTCACCAAAATAATGAAATTAATTTATTCATGCAAAATTCTCATCATTCAACCGAGCACACAAGAAAATTAATTCTTTAAGAATTGTATATAGGAAAAAATTCTCTCACTTAATAAATTAAAACTAAAAAAAACCAAAACAATAAATAAAAATGCCAACAGCAATTACAACATTGACTACAACATCACCCGTTGATTTATTTGGCAGTAAGAGTGTAAATGTTCAAGGATATTTATCAAAACAACAACAACAACAACAATTATTTCTATAATGGAAAATGTATTTTTCTTTCGTCACTGTTTTTCTTTTTTCAAGGATATTATTATTAATATTAGTTTAGTATAAGAAAAAAAACAAAAACAACAACAATAAAAGAATAAAAATAATTTCTAAATGAATAAAAAAGCATACCTGCACATCCTTAAGGGATATTAATTTTAAACCCTGTTTTATAATTTTTGTTTTGTTATTCTTTGTTTTTGTTTTGTTATTCTTTTTGTTTTGTTATAGTTCATTTCTTGGTTTTATTATTATTATACTCATTTTATGTTCAAATGTTGTTTTAGTTTTTTTGTTATAATTTTTTGTTTTTGTAATCATGTTACTAAAGTGTAAAAAAATAAGTTTATACCCTCAGAGCTCGGATTGCTTCGAGGAACTAAAATTTTCGAGCATATATGCATAAATTAAGTTATGTGTATTTATACTTCAAAAACGCCATTTTAAATAAATAACAATAAAATGTAGCTCTTATAAAAGTGAGATTCAGTAGAGTTTTTGTTAATCAAAAATAAAGAATAGAATAGAACCGGAAATATATAGAAAAGCTTCAGAGTCAATATTCACTCAAGTCTAGATTCTGCAAATAAAGTCGGTATACGAGTGTTTTAGTTCATTTTGGGAAATTAAATAAATAAATAAAAAAAAAAACGAATTAATCTACGATTGAATAATGGGACTGGAATCTAATCATTACAAGTAAAACTAAATCTAAATTTCATCGTTATATCATATATATTGCAGGCAACTAAACAGTCGTGGGTAGTTGTTAAAAGCATTAACTTTTTCATTAAACAAACCCAAAAGATAGCATAATCAAACCAAGATGGAGTTATGTGATTTAGTTGTTAGGTTCTATTATTAATATTCTGTAAATAAATACAAACACAACGCGCACATTAGTTACTTCAAATATCTGTAACAAACTGAATCCGCATATAAAGAACTATTTCATGCATGTGGAGACAGAACACGTCTTAAAAGGTGTCTCACACTTGGTATTGGCAAAACATAATAGTATACAAATAATTTAATGGGTCTAGGGGTTCAATTTAAATTTCCTCACAACGTCAAATGACCTTGAAAACATTTGGTAATAGTCAAAGGCAAATGCATTTGATAAATCAACAAAAAAAATGACTTCCGACAAAACGTTTATACGCTATTAAATGAAATGGATAATATAAATGCTTATTAGGAAGTGCACAAGTAAGAATTAATTGTGAAATATAGATAATTCAGAATGTTAGTTTAATCAATTTAATATATAAAATAGCACAAAATAATTAATTAAAGATCTTTACTTGCCATTTTATCCTTTGCAAATTTAATTTATTCTAAATATTTAAGTCAGGCTATTTAGACTAACAATCAAACTACAATGACTACAAATGACTGCAGAGACTACCAATCAAAAGTGTAAATATTCTAGTAATATAAGCTCTTGAAATATAGAATTAAAATATATGAAAATAACATATTTTACAAATACATTAAGGCAATAAATAAAATAATGATAACAATAATTGTCCAAGTGCCAAACCAATATAGGAAAAATATATATTTAATACAAGAACCAAATAATGCAAAAACATCATAAAATCAATAAAATATGAAGCTCTTTCCAATTAGAAATATTTTTCAAACTCATCAAAACTAAGGTAATTTTAAATACCCCAAAAAATAAAGTACCTCTTCAAAATTTTGAAATTTCCCCGGTTTGTGTCTTTGAGTTAGGTAGCACCTTGAAATGTTTCTAATCCAATGCAGGCACATCTTTAAGTTCAAATGAATGTTTATTTTATAAATCAAAATATTGATAAACACAAAAAAAATATTTCTATATTCATGCCATGGTGGTAAACTTAGCTTTTAAATGGTGGTAAACTTTGTTAAAAATTAAATTTATTTCTACACAAACTTAAACGAATCCTCAAATGGGCAGAAAATTTATTTTTGAATAAAGATTCATGGCATTCCAAATGTACAAAAATAGTTTGCCCTCAGTAAATGATTCAGTTACCATGATTGAATTCATTTATCAGATACAGTACAAACTTTAAAATGAATACAAAACATTCTGCTACATATTTAGAAAAATGTATATAGATGTTTCAGTTATGGGCAGAAAAACCGTTTGGAAATTATTAAAACGGTACAGATTAGAAATGCATTAGCGAACATAGTTAATAGCATCACATAACGAAAGGCAAACTGGTTGTGGATATTTGAATTCAGTTTACAAAAAACGATAAAGCGTATATCGCAGAAAAATAAAACAATAAATAGAAGATATATATAGAGGATATGGAAATACAATTCTATGAGGAACTGGTCTATAAAAAATAATAAAAAAAAATATTTATATATACAAAGTCTGGAAATTTAGTTCAATTCAAATTGTATGCTCTTTTTTAAATCTCAAATGTGTGATTATATAAAAAATTTTAATTTGTATACCATCACTATTACAAAAACAACATCAAAAAATAGTATATGTTCCAGGATTATAAAAGAAATCTGAAAAAAATTACCTTCTAAGAGCAGCTAATATACTAGCCCCACTGTATAACTATATATAGATATCCTAGCTAATTTTTTTTGATTCATCTATATACTATCAAATTTAATTTTGTATTTAAGGAGGCGTACATTTTTTTTTTGTTTTTGTTTTTTTTTGTTTTGTGATCTACGAAAACTTTTTAAACGCAAATTACATTCATATATCCTTAGTATCTGGCTAACGGCTGAAATAAAATAAAACAATTACGTTAATATATCCTAATTAAAAATTATTTTGAAGAGCTAAGTAAAATATTTTAGTAGGTGGGGTTAATGTGTATCCCAATGTTGTACATTTATATTTTTTCTTCTTTTTCATTTAATTTTTAATCTTCTTTCAACTTACGAATAAGTAAAAAAAATTTTTTTTAAAATATATTTTCTAATTAAACTGTATTTAAAAAACGATGCTAATATTTTAGAAAAATTGTATCTTTCGAAAAAAAATTAAAAACAAAAATAACCTGAAACTAAAAGTATACAAGTATAACATAAAATCACTTAAAATTAATTAGATAAAAATTTTACAATTCAAAAAAAAAAAAATTTGTTTAAGTATAGGTACAGGTTGGTACTGTAGAACCAACCAATTAATTATATATAAATATACTCAATTTAATTTTAATTATATTAACAAATTATTATGTTTATTGATTGACACAAATAATAAGAGCATTAAAAATTAGGTGTGCATCTACGATGATTTGTATAACGATTTCGTGAGCGCATTCTTGTACTTTTGATGTTGTACTCGATGTTTACATATGAATTTAATTTATAATAATGAGAATAAGTTTCAAATAAAATTTTGTTTCAATTTGAATTTTTTATTTAACAAATTACCCTTTATTTCAGCCATTTTCCAAAAATATATATTGACTTTACAAATGCCAAACTTAAAAAGTACAATGGTAACTAAAGTGTAATACTAAAAGTACAATAGGCTTAAGTCTTGTAAAAATCTACAAGTCTTGTAGAATATTTTTTCATATAAAAATTTTGCAATGGCTATATATACTTCCACACTACACCTATAAACGACTGCACCTTCAATCTACACCTATGCGTCCATACCCTTATTGTTGACTTGTGAAGCAATATATGCATGATTGTTTAAATTTAGCGAACATTATTTTCAGACTGTAATTTCTAATCAACTGGAAACAAAGGTGAAACTGTGGCGCATTTTAAATTGTAAAAATAGTTAATGGTCATTACTGTACAATACAATTAGTAAATGTGCCAAAATAAAGTACAACCAGAATTTCCTCCTTAATTTGTAAAAACATTATTGTTATGCTAATGAAATAATTAAAAACTACAATAACCGATTGGAATTATGATGACTAATCTGAAACAAAAATCCACATGAATTAGAAGTTATTTCCATGTTCATTTGAAACTCCAAATGGTGGTGCCAAACTGCTTTTGGAAGCTCATTTATTGTATGCTAAAATGTGGAATATTCTTCCATTTTATGTGTTCTCCTCCTATATAGTAATGATCCCATTTTACATTTTGCAACTTTTAAAAAAAAATCGGTTCAATTATTGTCTCCAACTGACCTACCGATTCTCCCATATAATTTTTATTTTCCTGCTAATTCCATTCTGCTTATTCGAACTTACAATAATTTTGTATAAAGGAGTCTTCCTAGTAACAAAATAAAAAAAATAAATGTTTTAAATTTACGTGTGGGCAAAGAAAAAATTGGTTATTATTGTTACGTATTCTCTGGTTCAATAACACTCTATATAAATAAATTTGGAGCTTAACTCATTCTTTATTTATTACAGCAAGAATAATAACAATACTTAATAGTTACTTCGATCGGTTCGATCTTCACTTACTCACTGACTATTCAGTATTAGGTAACAATGGAATATTCATTAAAATATGTTTTTCTTTTTCAAATAGAAATTCAAGCAGGAGTTCCACAAGGTAGCGTATTAGGACCAATCCTTTATCTCCTATATACTAGTGACTTGCCTACATTCGAAGAAAACATAGTTGCCACATTTGCTGATGATACAGCAATTTTAACCATTGGCGATAGTAACATCGAGACAACACCAAAATTACAAGCAGCTATTGGAAAGGTTCAATACTGGACCTTCCGATGGCGTATTAAATTGAATGAAGTGAAATCAGTACATATTGATTTAACCAACAAGCATATCAAACATGAACCTGTGCATATTAATGATCAAATATAGTTAAATATGAAAACACAGCCAAATATCTAGGTATGACACTGGATGTAAAACTCAAATGAATGCGAAGAAAAAACGAGAAGAACTAAACCTAAAGTACAAAAAAATGTGCTGGCTACTAGGTAGACACTCTGTGCTATCAACTAAAATTAAGCTTCTGTTGTACCAACAAGTTCTGAAACCCATTTGGACATATGGAATTCAACTCTGAGGTTGTACCAGTCAAAGCAATAGAAACATAGTACAAAGTTTTCAAAACAAAGTACTACGTGGTATAGTAAATGCCCCTTGTTACATACGCAATAATAATCTACATAAGGATTTGGGTGTAGAAATGATAGACATTACGTGACATGAACGTTATCAAAACAATCGCTCAAAGTCATCAAAAAAGACTACAAAAACATATCAATACCGAGGCTATTCAACTCTTAGACACTGATGATACAACACGAAGATTAAAACGAGTAAAACGAGAGTTTGAATTGTGACAAAACTAAAATTGTAATATACAAACATGTATATATATATATATAAATATAAACAAAAAGAAAAAATAAACTGTCATAGGATAAGATTTTGTATTCTAAAAACTAGCCAATTAAGATTTAAAGAAAAATAGTTTATTAGTATGTATTTTAATTACTAGATTACTATCAATAAATTTACCATTAGGTGTATTTACAGAAAAAAAAAAAAAAAAAGAAATAGAAATTCAAAAATGGAAAAAAAAATATAGATTTGTAGCTTATTACAACTTTACAAATAATAACATTTCTATGTGTTAATGCGGATACAAATAATTGACTCTTAAACCTTATCTCAATGATACACCCTTAATATAGATATAAAATAATATCGGTTCAAATGTGGACCAACATTAAATCGCTCTAGGAAATGAATGAATGAACAATCTTAAAAGATAGAACGGAAAATTTCAAGTTATAAATGAAAATGCAAATAGCTAAGAAGACCAAAATGAATAAATATAAATAAAATTCACTTTTATGAAGTATTAATTTTTTAAGTATTAAATCTTTTATTATTAAACTTTTTTATTGATTTTTAAAATTAACCAATTAGACATATTTTTCAAAATTTATAAAAAGTTTTTGAATACAAGTATGATTTATCCTTAGACGATTTATCCTTATCTTTATGACCTTATCTAGTTTAAATTATTTTAAATTATTAACAAAAATATTTTTAAATTATTAAAAAAACCTTTAATTTTCATTGCAAAGTACATATAGTAGTACAACAGTATACACACACACCGCCTGTTAGGTATACAAACACCGCCTGTTTCAAAAATCGACATTTCTGAGAAAAATACAACAAAAATATTGCGTCGACATAGGAGTTTCCGCTGTCAAAAAAAAATATTAGAATGAATGCTATTTTAAAAAATCGAATTATTAAATACTAAAAATGAAGAATTCCTACTCTTCTAACAGAAATAGCCCATTCTGTACGTAATTACTTAAGTACGTAATTACGATTTAAAACAGAATTTATGAATTGTGCTATAAAAAATTTCAAAATAAAACTGGTAAAAATTGTTAAAATTTCCATTTCACTGTTAGCGAACAAAAATTTAAAAAAAAAAGTGCTATTGTTCTAAATCCAAATCCAAACTGGATTTGTAAAAAACAAACCCAGGCAATATTGATGAAATAGCAATTTAAAATACGAATGATTTAACATAGGTCGCACTCCACAGTACATATAAAGCATTTCACCTCCAAATTTAAATTTCACCTATGGTATTCAATTGAAAAAAAAAAACATAAATTAAAACCTCCATTATTGACTTTTATTTTAAAAACTTTGCCACATCATCAAATAAATCTTAACTTTTTATTTATTTTATTTTATTTATTTTTTTTTTTTTTTTTTTGTGAAAATTATAATAAGAAAATTGATTTGTTTCCTGTTTTACAGAAAAAGGTAAAGAAAAATTTATTTATTTTTTTAAAATATAAATAAATATTTTTTTGATTGCATGTGGGTTTCGGTATTTTTTTTTTTTTTTTTAATATAAATCGAAAAAAGCATTAAGGTTTTTTCTTTATTATTTTTCTATTAATTTTCCCTTTTTTTTTTTAATATTTCGAAAATGAATTTCGAAAAATTTTCCAAAAGAAATAACACAAACAAATAAATTTAATTGAAGAAAAACAACATTTTTAATTTCTTTTAAGGTACCCATTTTTTTGGATTTATATCAAAATAAATCATTATTATTATTATTATTTATGTGTATAGTGTATACATATTACCTATTATATATATATATTATACCCCTATAAAATACAACGCAATTTTTTATTTATCATCTTATGAGTTTAATTTACCTGAAATTTTTCTATTTTTTTTTTATTCACTATTTTGGCTTTTAAAATTTTCAGAATTTTCAATTCAATTGGGTCATGATCCTCATATATATTCTGAAAAAAAAATAAAAAAAAAATTCATATGCTATTGTTTTGCTTTTGAACCGTTATTTACCTACCGTTATAATATCCAAACAAAAGAATAATAAAATTGTAATCATAATCATTTTCGCTGAATTAATTTTTTTTTGTTTTTTTTTCAAATATATTGTACACAGCGTGGCGTGAATGTAGTTGAATAAATTTAATAATCATCATCTGTTGGTTCTACAAATTTTATATATGCTACTGTATCTTGCGGAATTGCCCTCCATTCATCAATTTGAATCTTTTGACAGTTGTTTTGACTTTGACTTAGCCATATTAATCTTGGTCCATATTAATATTAATATCTTGATCTATTATTGTACAATACTGCGCTTAATATTCTTTTTGTCATTCTATGCCCCAGACCACACTTCCTGTTCAGAGCTTAGCCTTTGTATTTCACAAAATTTTACCTAATTAGGTTTTTTTTTTAATTTTTACTACATTAACCCTATAGGTATATTGTGTTATTATCTCTTTTTGAGGTACTTCTGGCGATTTAGGCTATTTGTGTTATTATGTATCTTCTTCCGGAATATACATAAGGTGAAATTATATGAAATTATGTGTAAATTATGTATCCGGCATATACATATGGTGCAATTATGTAATAAGGTGAAGGTTATGTGTAATCTTTTGAATGGAAAACTTTAGAAAATGTGCTTTTTGGAAAAAATTTATAAGCAATACAGTTTTAATAAATGAAATATAAAATAATAAAAATACCATTATTAAATTAATAAAAAAAATTTTGAAAATCAAACTTGTTTAATTGTTATATCAAATTTTACAATTAAGAGTCAAATTTTAAATTTGTCAACAGATGACGGAAGTAATATGTTTCTGAAATATCGGTATTTTCAAAATAAAAATTAATTTTGTGCTGAAAGCAAATCCAATTTTTAATTACAAAATTATAATTGTAATCAAGTGGTAAATATAACTACATATATGACATCAAACAGCTTTGCTCAGCTGTATCAATTTACCTTTAAGTTTATTTAAATAATTATTTCCCACTAAAAGGTTAATACATTGCTGAATTAACCTTGTAATATCGTTCTTGCAGAAATTGTGCACTTTTTTTTTTATATTATAGCCAAAACTTAGGTTGTGAACTTAGGTTGTATACCGTTGGCTATTTGAAAAATCAAAGCATAGTTAAAGAAAAAGAAAGAAAAAGGAAGAAGAAAAGTATTGTGGGAAGAGTTAAAAATGATGTTGGTCTTAAACCACTGTAAATCATGAATAAAAAATCCTTCTATCATTGCGAATGTTTCGATTGGGATGCGATTACAGAATCTAGATGTTCTAACTATATAAAAGAATTTCAACAACCGGACTTAAACCATCTCTGACTTTCCGCTGTGGAAGGGTGGGTATACTTGATGTCTCTCGTGTTATGCGATGAAATTGCTTGAGGAGAGGACGAAGTGATTTTAATTCCTAGATACCTATAAAATAGAATAAGTGCTTCAACAATACGACAATGACCAAGTGATACAAGGGATGAGGTCACATTTATATCGCCTATAAGATTAATGGCGCGATTTTCAACTTTGTTCAAAAAATTTAAAGTAGTTTTGGGGCATTTGCTCATAAATGTGAGTTATGCTTTATAAATTTGTAAGATATCTTAAGATGAAAAATAAGCTTTACTCAAAAAGCCCTAATATTTGGCGATGCTCATTCCAGTGCATATTTTGATTCACTATGCTTTCTAAATTCAATTAAGAACGTTCAAGACTCTTTCGCAAACAATATTTCGAGCAATTGCAATAAAAAAACTATTTTTCAATAATTAGAAAATTAGTTTATGACTCATCATAAGTCTATTAACGTTGTCACCTAATGTAAAAATTTTCAATATACAAATAGACCACATAACTGACTATATATAACATTTTCCGAGTATATAATACTTTCTATACACTCTTTAGGGACATAAAGTCTATATCGCATTCATTGTGATTTCGAAGCATGTCCATTGTGACGACTCAAGTATCGCGTGATGAAGTAAATAAAAATAAATAAAAATAATATTTTAAATTTCTACTATGTATTTTTGTCACACACTGTATTTAAGATTCACTAACTATGTCATTTCAATATTTTTATTTTATTTTTTTTTTCTACCTTAAAAATTTTTATATCCTTTTGTTTGTTATTTTTTTTACCTAACCAAAGCTTATTCTCTATAATATACATAGATAATATATCTATATACATATATATATACACAGGAAATTCTTTCGTTATTTATAAAATCAGAACCCGTAACCAGAATCAAAGAATTGAAATGAAAGAAAAACAATTCAGCTATAAATTTCAGCAAAAAAAAAAAAAATAGAAAATAATAACAAAAACAAAAAACAACAAAAACGACGAAGATTGATATTCAGTGGTTCATTTGCGTTTCATCTCTACAAAATAATCCAAATACAAAAAGTGGAAATTTTTGATAATTTATTCTCTGAAATTGTGTGAACCACAAAAAAACAAACTCTACAGATTTGTTGAGAACTCACTCATTGTAAAATAAAAAAAAAAATATTTTTATTTTGAACCGAATAAAATTTTCTTTAAAAATCCGAAATTAAAATGACCTTCGTTAAATAAAATTACTAAAAAGATAATATTTATGTGATAAAGTACCATTATTAAATTAATAAAAAAATTTAAAAAATAAAATACTAATTTAATTAGTTTTCTATTTCTTTGGGTGAAGGTTCTCATAGCATAGCTCAGTTGATCCCATAGATTTGAATTTTAATTAAAAAATTTCTCAAACCAATCTGTTTTGGGTTTTATTTAAAAAAAAAAAAGGACTAAGGCTAATTATCGTGCATGTAAATTTCATACTTAGGATATGATTAATATATACTGGTAACGATATAAATAAATTATTATTTGATGAAAAAAATGTCTTCAGATTGGGCAAAATTCATGAACTGCCTAAAAATAGAATATAGTGAACAATTCAGATTACGATGTGGAAATTGCAAATTGTTGGAAATTCTTGGAAAAACTGGAAAAAAAAAAAATTCTCCGGAAAATTTTCGATCAGGAACTGTTGCATAAAAATTAATTCAAAGATAAGTAACACAATTCAAACGCAAAGTTATTTAAAGCTTTAAAGAAGCTTAAAAAACAAGAAAGTTAAATCCCTATGGTTTGGTTCAAGTGAAATGGAAAGTCATACAAGACAAGAAAAAAAAACAGTGTATAGTCAAGTTTGTATATAGCAATGAAAAATTGTTTGTTACATTAGAATATTAAAAACAAATTTAAGTGTGTGAGTATTATTATACAAACAAATAATAGCAAAAAATAAAGAAATTAATGAAAAAATATGTAATATTCTTAGTCCTGCTTACACAATTTAGAGTTTTCAAATACACACCTAAAATTGAACGAGTTATTTTTGTTTAAGAGTTCAGTTTGATGCCTCCTAATAAAAATCTTTTATATAATGTATGTAGAAGGCAACACTAAAACAGTTTGACATTTTAACGTAGTTTTGATACGGAAAATGTTTGGTAGAGATACTGTTTTTGCTTTTTACTTGCTTTTCTTTAGCTTGCAATATTATTTATTTATTTTATTGGGCGATGTAGGGATCCAAATAAATTTTTATTTTGTATCTGTATTTTGGAGAAATAATTTTAAGCGGTTGTTAGCTCAATTGGTTAAGGCGTCATGTTAATAACACAAGGTTTGTGAGTTCGATTCTCCTTTGAGTCAAATTTTATTTACGGCAAGTTCATATATTTGCTTTTTTCGTACAAAATTTTATCTAACATTATTTTTTCCTGCCTGAAGGCAAATGTTAGAATTACACACACAGCATTTTTTAACAGACTTTGAACTACCTAATTTATTTTCTTCTTTTTAGTGCATTTAAAACTGCTGCCAAAACTGTGTAACCCTTGTAAAAAGCAAGTTTTTTTTTATTCTTGTTCATAACGTGGCCGTAAACAGAGGTTAATTAAAAATTCAATAAAAATAAATTAAATAAAGTATTTTATTTCAACATATATACTATATAGATTGTTTATGGTCCTATGGGACGATAATAATACCAATTAAAAGAATAGGTCGAGTTTTCTCTTATATAGACAATATAAGAGTTACATATCGGTATCCATTTATTTTTCGAAAAATAAGGAAAGCCCTCCTCTTACCCTCTATATCACTAAAACAGAAAAATGACGAAATTAACTGGGCTGATACTATTAAATACTTAGGCATTGATTACCTTTGATAAAAGGTTAACCTTTCGAAAGCAAACTTCTATCACTACTGACAAAGTTAATAAATGTACTCGCATGTTGTGTATCACATAAAGTGATCTTTATCAACAAAAAATCAACCTTATCCACAGAATATAATGATATTTATTAAGGTATTATTTCAGTCAATAATGTTATATGCGCCAACTGTTATAGCTGGTTATATTTAAAAATTGCAAATTGTGCAAAATAAACTTGTACTCAATCTTCCCAGATGATATCCAACCAAAAAACAGCATGATAAAGCCAGAATGAATACAGTTTTAGAAATAAATAAGTTATTTAACTGTTAGGTTCCACTCGGAATTGTTTATGTCAGAAAATCCTTTGATCAGAAATTTAAATTATCTTAATTCAAATTTAGGCTAATTTAATTCGTAGGTTTTAGTGTTTATGTTAGTGTTAAGTTTAAATAAAAAATAAAAAAATACAAATTAACTGTATAGTAAAGATAATCATACATCTATATATACATAAGTAAATAGTTTTAAAAGAATTAATTTACAATTTATCGAGCATAATAAATAAATAAATAAACAAAAATCCTGCTTGTATATGAATCACAAATTCTGTCACAATTTTTTTCAGTATTACAAATTTCAACTTTTGTATATTACCTTAGGTCTACATTTATTCAAAGTCATGACATTCGCTTACAGAGGCTGTATGCGTGAAAAAAGAGACAAAAATAAGTTAATCTTCTATTATAACAATACTTCTAAATAAATGAGTATGAAAACTGACATTTGCCTATGTATCTGCCTAATGCGCTATAGAACTACATTATGTAAATGTCAAATTGACATAATGCAATTAGAAAATAAGAATAAGAATCCTATGTTTAACGAAAATTTAACGAAATGTGAAATTTAACTTAGGTGGTTATGCTGAAGTCCGAAGCAGAATATCTCCGGAAAAAAATTCCGATCTGAATACGAAAAAATCGGTATGCTGAAATCCATTCGACTGCAAAGTCTGTACAGAAATTAAAATCAGATGTTTCGGAAATTTTTTTTTTTTTTCATATACATTTCAAACATTTTTATTTTAAATAAAAAAGGCGACGTTCACAGTTTGAGTTTTTTTTATTTATTTTGTAAAAAGAGATCAATTTTTTAATAGATAATGTATATGACATAATGTACAATATATATTACAATATGCATACATAAATTAAAAGTAAAAGTTATAACTTTCCTAATTACATATGTAGTATGTATATATATATATACAAATTAAAATTTAATAATAATTTTTTGTTACATTAGAAAAATTGAAAATTCTCTAAAGAAAGTAAAATATATACATATATGTATTGTTTTTAATGCCTGATTCACTGATTCATAACGTATGTTCCAAACCCATGCGCGCGCATATTTTTTGTATGAAAATTTGAATTCTCTCATTTTTCAAAAATGTTCGGAATATTTTTTTCTCTCCGGAACAAAAGTTGATTTATCTTTAACTTTGTGTTCGAAACATTTTTTTTTGCTGTCATTTTTAATTTTGTTGACATTTCTCCCATTACAATAAATTTACCAAAGCATTAACCAAACAAAAAAAAAAAAACAATTCATAAAAATATTGAAAAACCAATATTTATAACACTTCTACACAATTTTGTATTTATTTTATATATTAACAATTATTTTATATTAAAAATTATTGTATATTAACAATATTATTTTATTTATTATTTAATAATTTTATTTATTTGAATTACAATGATTTGATATATTGAGATTGAAATAAACAAAAATTTTAAAATTAATTCAAATCAAATTCAAATGTCAATAACTGCTGTTTAATTTTTTTTTGTTCGGAACACAATGTTCTGAAACAATGAATCGCAATCATAAGAATTCTCTTTTAACAAAATTGTTTTTTATTAAATCTAAGCGTTCGGGGCTTATCTGTTCATGCTCTGCTCAGAGCGTGTTCATTTAAGCCAAACTCAGAGCGCGCTCAGATCTATGCTCTGAACTAAAAAACGAAAACGCCTTATGTCGATTATGGGCGTTTACATGTAAGTTCCATGTACGGAATATGACATATGTCATGACATATGTAGCTCCATGTCATTATAGTTAGCGTATAAGATATTCAATTTTGTTCTTTTTTTTTTTGTATTTCTTTTCAACCAATTTGTGGAGCGCTCTGTGAAGTAATTTTATAAATTGGGTTGATATTTTTATGTTAAAATAAAGTTTTAGACCATAAAATATAAATAAAAAAATATAAATTTAATATCAAAATAAAGTTTAGAATTTGTACTTTAATTATATAAAAAAAAATATTACATAAAAAAATTGTTAGTTAAAGAAAAATGGTGAAAAAATTGTGATGATTAGAAATCAAATTTGTTGTGTTTTAATCTCTTTTGAAAGGCGTAAATATTTTTTTTTCAAATGGCAAGGTCTTTTTTAAAACAATTTTTCTATAATAAAACATTAAATTATATAATATTTTTTTTTTTACTATTCGATCTAAAAAAATACAAAATTTTAATTTCTTTTTAGTACAAAACTCAAAAAAAATTATATTTTTTCAGTTATAAGACTTAAAAAATCTGGTTCTTATTTTTCCTATGCTGGCCTGTATAAATAGGGACCAAAAAAAGAATCCCCTCTGCAATGTCATGACTTGGAATATATGTAGACTTAGATGTTACTCTTCAAAAAAACTCACCATTGAAATATGCTTTAGTTCAAATCAAAATGTTATAAAAAAAACATAAGAAAGTCTTGTAAAATTCTGTGTACAAATTTTGTATCCAAATAGAATTTTAATATAAAATTAAAATTCACAGATGAATTATGTACATATTAATTTCAATAAATTTAAATATTTTGTCTTCTAAAATAAATCTTTTGGTATTTTGTATCAGATGCATTCGTAAATATTTGTATATAAAGACAATCTCAACAAAAAACCATTTCATAAATATTTAAATATATTTTACACTATTCCATTCCAATTCATTTTTCAAATCGAATGACGGAACGTGAGACAATAGTATTAAATTAGTTTATTGTTAAAAAATTTCAATATTATTTTTATTTTGGCAAAATTTCTGATGTTATGTATTTTTTCTTTTAAATTGAAAAGAAATGAAAATAAAATATATACGATTTAGAAACCAGCCCACCATTGAAAACAACTTCTTCGTTTACGCTTCATAATTCAATTAGGGTCGTTATAAGTTTTACGAATTGTAAATCATGCTGTTAGATTTCTTCTTATTTTCGTATCTTGTTTTTTGCCTTCTAGCTTTTTTTTTCTTTTCCTTTGTTTTTTTTTTTTCATCTTCATGGTGTTTATTTTACAAGAAAAGCTTAAAAAAAAAATTTCTCTTAATAAAAACTTATTTAGAAATAAAAATTTCTTTTCTTATTTTTTTTTCATTTTTAATGTTATTTTTTATAACTTCTTAATAAAAAATAAATTTAATTATTTTCTTTTCTAAATTAGCATTGCAAAAGAATATATAAGAAAATTTAAAGAAAAAATTTTTGCACGTATTCCCATTGCAAGCAAGCTTTAGTGAAATATGTTCGTCACGATGGATTAAATTTTTGTTTTTGTACTTCATTATTCATCATGTTGAGAGCTGCAAAACTTGTTTGATTAATTCTAATTCACAGCACTCGTGTTTTGGAATGCCATACTTATATATAGTAGAATACTGCAAGTAAATATACGCCTGTATACGAGTATTGTATACATATATATTTCTTTTTAGTTTTTTTCTTTGCCAAAAGATGTTATAAAAAAAAAAAAAAAAAAAAAAATTATCATAATGAAAAATTATGTCCTTTATAAAATTATATTCTGTCACCAGAACTTAATTTCTTTTATAGATATTATGTAGGGATTGAAACCTGGTCGGATGAACTAAAAGGTTAAATTTCACATATACAAATTGTTCTTTTATGTGGAAACTAGCTTGAATGACTCATTAAACGGAGGGGGTATGGTAAAGTAGGTAATTTCGAATACAAATCCAATATGATATATTGAATTATAATAATAGTGCCTATATTATTGAAAACGGCGTTTCAATCGCGGCTCGTATATTGAGTAAAACCGTGTTCGATTCGATCGAATTATAATTTGGTATTTTTGAAAAGTGTCGCTTGCTAAAGTAAGCGTTAATTATTTTTTTGTTGTATTGTTGTACGCAATAAATATTTAGTAAAATATTTCAAAACTGGACTTTATTACTTATCCATGAATATTTTGAAGAAATGATACAAGAAGAAATGTAAAGAACATTGCAAAGGATATTTTTAATTTGATTAAAATGAAGAGTAGTAATAACAATTATTGTTTGAACAAAATTTATTTTATAAAAGATATACTAACAAAACGAGTACAATATGATTAAAAGTTATTTAACTTTTAGGTTTATAAATATTTTTTGACTAAATAAAAATTCGTTTCAATATGTTTTAAAAGAAATAGAATTTGATTTTCATAAAATCCTCTCTATACGATTACTTGAAATCGTTATTCATTGGCGGTGTCTAGACGATCAGTGAACACTGTCAGTTTTCACTGAAATACATGTATTTTGTTGTTGTTTGAAAAAAATAAAAAAAGTTGAAATGCTTTTAACTTGTCGTCAGTTTTTCAATTTCAATCGTTTCGATAGACAACTTTTCTAATGTTAATTTCAAAATATACAGCATCATAACTATAAACACAGGAAAAAACGTATTAGAGCATTTAATAATATAAACAAAGCTATTCTTTTTTAAAACGAACCAAACAAATAAAAAATGCTGCAATTTCTATACATTACTTTTTATTATTATTTAAGTTTCACTTACACTTGTGACATAAATGACAATTCTCAGTTTTCGCCATCTGAAAATTTTTTCAATCAAAACTGAACGTGTAGACACTTCTCAGTTTTAACTGACAGTGAAAACTGACTGAATAACTGATCGTCTATGCACCACCATTTAAAAATGTAAAAAAATTTAAAACTTCACTTTCAATAAAAAAAAAACAGACATTCGATATTATTTTCTGCATTTATCTGGATGTTTGTAAGTTCGACGGAATACTCCAACACATATACTTCGAAGCTTCGCTCGATATCATCCGCAGTTAAATTAAGCTCTCCATCATTTGCTAAAAATGCAAGCACTGACCATCTCACTGAATTAATAACTAGTTTGACTAAACGCTTCGATTCCTTTGAAGCTTCCATCAAGGAAATGTTGAATGACAAAATTCTTGATATGGAGCATCGCCTGGAATTAAAAATTCAAGACTCAATCGCCAACTTTAATAAAAACTCTGAAGCTTTAGGAAATAAAATGGATAAATTAGAAATTGAAGTACATAATAAAATCGTCACTGAGTCCAAAGCCAATTATGAGAAAATTTTGGGTGAAGTGTCTGAACGGATGCATTCATATGATACAAGCGCTATTATAGAAGAAGTCAATTTGCGCATCTTTGAGCTGGAGAGAGCATTGCACTCCAATGACTCGATCGTTAATGGTATTGCTGGAACTCAGCATGTAAATTTTGGTGAAATCTTTAACAGGATAGCTAAAGTTATTGGTTTCACTGGAAAATCACTTTGATTGTGTTGGGTCTATGTTTTGCATCAGGAGTAATACATTGATTATAAAATTCTTATCTAATTCATCAAAAGTGTCATTTTTTATTAAGTATCTGCGTTTTAAACACCTGAGAGCCTCTCATATTGGTTTTGGTGGAGCTACTCGTATCTACATTAATGAAAGCGTTCCATCACATACTCTATTTCTTCTTCGCATTGCGAACAAAATGAGAAGTGATGGTTGGATAGTGAAAACTTTTACGAAGAAAGGCCTCTTATACATTGTCAAGACCGAAGGTGGAGAAGTGGTTAAAATCACGTCAAAAGACCAATTGCTCAAAAGCAGTGATCATAATGTATCTAAATTTGTTGATGTTTAACTTTTTCTCATTAGGGAATCGTCAAATACTCTTTTCTGAATTTTACAAATTTTAACTTTAATTTATACATACTTTAAATATTTATTTTCTCCTTCTTGCTGTCTTTTGGATGTTTAGTTCTAAGTAGCAAATATAGCTGTTTAATGGCACTTTTATACTTGTATACCCGTTTTCTTTTGGCTCAATTGTTAACTTTTATAAAAATTTCATTCAAATTTATTTTAATATATAATGATTGTGGCTAATAATGGAAATAACTCACTTTCTGATACTACTTCTGCATTTATTCCCAATATTTTACTAAAAGCTGCCCTGAATAACCTTCAGCTCCTTAATATCGTTCACATCAATATTATGAGTCTAGCACCTGAAATTGATATATTAAGATCCTGTATTTCCAATACCAATGTTCAAATTCTTATGGTTACTGAAACTTGGTTAAATCTCAACATAACCTCTGATATGGTTAGAATTCCAGGTTTTAAGCTTTTTAGATGTGATCGGAATAAACTGCTTTTATTATGTCTTATTAATTTCATTTTACAATTTGAGTTTTACAGTAGAACGCTGCTATGATTGTAAAAATATAAAATTATTGTAAGTTTAAATTATATAGTTAGATTTTGTTTTCTAATAATAAATATTATGTATTTGAATTTAGTATTTCTATATTAATTTAAATTGAAATTATCTTTTTGACTAACTTATATTATAATTAATTGAATACAATAGAATGTCTAAGAATATTGATTATTTAGAATTATTGAGGTCTGAGGATAATATATGTTTAAATTTCCAATGATGGCAAAGAAGATGTCGCCAAAATGATCGAGTAAATTACCCTTACGGAATTGAAAATTTTGCACCTTACTACAAATATTCTGTTTATATGGTAATTAAAAGTATTCTAATAATTCTAATAAAGGTATATGATATTGATAAATTAGTAAGCAAATACATATTTTTCTTAAACTTGAAATGAAAACTCTAATGAAGGAAGAAATGCTAGAATTTATTTTGCTTCCGTTATTTATGGCGGGTTACAAAACTAGTTTCTAAATAATTTTTATATAAAACAAAAAAAATATACAAATTTTTAATATGTATATTTAACTTAGTTTTTTTATATCCATTTTATAAAACGCGCTAAATTAATGGCGGACATGAAATGCTATAATTTGTATGAAGCTCGTTTCTACAACGTTTTCAAAAATACCAATAAACTTTCTTGATTCATTTTGGAAACGCGCGTTTTCAATAATACCAATTTTACAAAATGGAATAAATATCCGAGCCGCGATTAAAACACCTTTTCCAATAATAGACACTAATACTATAATTTAACATTATATATACATTGATGCCAACAAAAGGTCTATAAGTCATCAAGTTTTTTGGTCTACATTTTCCTATTTAAAGAATATGAGAATTAAAATAAAAATGGTCTCATCGAAATTCGAGTGTGACAACCTTTTGTAAAGACAAATTATATTATTTTAGATTTTATTAGACTTCAAAGGTTTACCGTTTGCTACCCTATTGTCAGGTAAAGCATCAATAAATTAGAGCGAAAGAAAAAGCTTTGATAAAAGAAAATATGTAAAACAAACATTTTGAAAACCGAACTTGTAAAATAGTATTATAGAAGTAGAAAAACAAAGCAATCTATTAAGCTCAACCCAGTCAGTGTTATACTTATGCTTACATTATTTATAATATAAAGTTATATTTAAATGGAAAGTGTTTTTTTTTTTTTAATTTGTTTCTCACATGCACAGGACTAGGAGGGATATCAAGTATAATTTCATTTTCTCATTTAAATAAACTGGAAGATGATAGAGTTTAGAATTAGAGTGATCTAGCATTGAACAGTTTAAATGAAATAAATAAACTAATAAATATATGTAGATAGTAAATAATACCCTTTTTTTGTATTGCTTTATTTAACGATTTTTGGTCATTTTGGTATAAATTAGTTTAATTCAAATATTTTGATTTATATATAATAGTAAATACGGCACACCGCGCAATCTACTGATTTTCGATATATTTCTGCTAATTCAATGTACAATGTATATGCTCATACATATATATGTATACTTGTACACTTATGTTATTAGAATTACATTACAATACAGCCTTTTTCAATTTCTTAACATAATGTCATGCTTTGTTCTAAGTACATTTTATTCATAATTTGATTTACTTTTGTAGTTCTAAGTATTTTCCTTGAAACGTTAAATTTTCACAAAGCAAATGATTAATCGATTATTATTATACTTAGTAATTTCGTGACACCAATCTTCTAGTACAATAAACGAATTTAATCTCTTAGTATTTAGGAGGGTTCTAATTCTATCTTATAGCGTCTGGTTTGAGTGCATAATGAAGTTATGCAGAAATCTGCGCTCCTAAACCGATATACCGATAGACCGATTTATTCTTTATTCTAATATCTTTTAAGTAATGTAATTTTTGATTTTTTCTATCTGAGTACTTGCTCTTATATAGTTTTTAAGTAATTAATTCATTTTTTGTTTTTTCTATTCGAAAGTAATTTTATTAAATTTCAAGTTATATTATTTTACTTTAGTTTAATATCAATTAATTCAATTGTATTATGAACTTTAGAGAGTAAGGAATGAATGAATAAATAAAAATAAATAAATAAATAAATAAGATAACTTTAATTTGTTAAGTATATTTTAATTTTTTTACTTTTATTGATGACTTTGTTGACACATACAAAATTTCTTTTCAACAATTTTGCACAATATCCATTTTTGTTTTTCATTAGTTATTTTCTTGCATGTATTATGTTAAGTATACAATGAAACGATTAATATGTGTGTGAAAAAAAACCCAATAAAAATGTTATAACTTAGTTTAAAATGAAAAAAAAATATAAGAAAATATATTAAAATTAAATAAAATAGAAAATAAATGAAACTGAACAGATGTACAGTAAAAATTATAAATGAAAAAGTAGCTTAAAAATGTATTTTAAAAAATTTAAATAAAACTAACAATGAAAAATTCACAACTATATAAAAAAATAATTTCCTAAATTTTTTTTTCATGTCCATAAATTGTGAGTTTATATCCAAAAACAAAAAAAAATAAAAATCGTCCAAAAATTCTGTTCAATGTTCTAAAAATTACATAAAAACAAGGATTTTACATAGTATACTTATATTCAAATATTTTATTCTATCCAACAGTTGAATTCAAATTAAATATAAATATTAATTTCAGTTAAGTTAGTAACAAAAACTATTGAAAACTATGTTGTAAACAAGTTAAAATGTCAAAAATTTTGATAGTTCTAAAATTACATCCGTTTTTCTTTAAAAGTTAAATTTCTCTGAAAATGGTTTCAATACTGTAAATTATTAAAACAGTATAAAATAGTTAATAAAACAGTATAAAATAGCATATGACTAGCTATGTAATAATTTTGTAATTTTGGTTGAAATCAAAAATTAAACATTAAAAGTAACACAGGTAGCGTTCAGTGAAATCGTAGAGGATTAGAAAAATGCAACTATAAAATAAAAAAAGTATTGGAGAGATTTTAAAATTCAAACAAAAAACAATGGACTAATACAGCATAAAAATAGGGTGAAATACTTAGACGTAACTCTTAATAATAGACTTATCTTTAAAGAACATGTAGAGAAACAAATAATAAAGACGAAGAAAGGCATTATGATGAGTAAAAGCTTATTTTATAATAGAAATATAAACAAAAACGTTAAAATAATTACTTATAAATCACTCATTAGACCAATTTTAACATATGGATGTCAAATATGGTATAATATCAGTGCATTAAATTTCGAGAATAGAAGAAAATTAGAAAGACAGATACTTAGACCATGTACTGTCAAAAATAGAGATCCAGAAACCAATTATAAAAAATATTTCACTATAAAATTCCTTTACGAATCAGCAAACATTGAAAGAATTGATTTATTTGTATTTAAACTGTTAAGAATGCATTTTAATAAAATTACAGAGATAGAAGACTTTTATCTGTTCATATATGTATCAATGAAAACCGGACTGGTACCACCAGAAGCATTCATATATTTAGATTCCAGAGGTTATTTACATCAAAACAACGACGGCCTGCCAATTGTTTATGATATTTATAGAAGAAGTAAGGACCAAAAAATAGAATATAGTCCGCTACATATTAGCTCTGAAAATTTAAGATACAATATGAATATAAATGAATGGGACAGAAAGTGTTTTAATAAAAATAATAGGAAATTTTGGTGGAGAGATTAAGACTATTTATAGCACAACAGCTCTATTTTATTTTTTAGGTTTAGTATTAGGTTAAGTGTTTATTTATTATTAAAAAATGGATCTTGGGTTTTTTTTGTTAATTCTACCAAAAAAAAAAAAAAAAAAAAGAATTATAAATTAAACACATAAAAAGAACAAAATGAACATAATACATAAGTCAATAAATTAAAATTAAAATAGACCTAAGAACTCCAATGTAAGTGGCAGTAGACTAAAAAAAAAAATATAGAAACAATAAGAAATCTAGCTTTTAAGATCAATAAATTTGTAATAGTATAAACACAAATAAAGCAAAAAAAAAAAAAAAAACGGTGTGATAAATGTACCGATTCATGTATAGCGGTTAATGAAAATGGATCTAAAAAAATTCTAGATACATTTTATGGATCTGACTTTTTATATGTAAAAACAACAACAACAATTTTCATGTTGAGTGTTGTGACATCAACTGTAATAATGTTTATATTTTTTTGTGAAAGTTTTTCTGGAAAATTTTTTTTGAGTTAGTGTTAAAATTTAAATTTTTGAGGAAGATTTATGTAAATTCAATTCAATTCAATTTTATTCTATTTAATTTTTACATTTACATTTGAGTTTCATTACATTTACATACAGAGTTCAGATTTACTTACATCTACACAACTGAAATATTAAATTATGGTTTTTGTTTTACATTTTTGTTTAATTCACTAATATTTACGAGTTGATAAGGAAACTTTAAAAAATGTTATATTCGAATTTATTTTTTATTAAAACTTACCTATAAATATATAATTAAACTATATCTAATTAGTAACTAACCTAATCTAACTATTAACTAGATTATATGTATGATAATAAATATATTTCATTCAAATTTAATTTATTTTTAAAAGTACTTATTATATCTGTCGGTGATGGCGAATAGTTATGCGGTAAATTTTTGTGGTGAACATATTCCAGTGGACAGATATATGGTACTTAGATCCAAAATGGATTCCAGATCCATCGGTTGATGTTACTGAACCCACCCACTAAATCAATGTTGTTGCAACACTTGTGTAACATGTGTTGCGATACTTTAATGTTGCGTTGATTTCATGATTAATTTTACAACACTTTTGACGTAAGGGTAACTGCATTTATTTTTAAAATTACGAAAAAGTTAAAATGTCTGAATTTTTAAAAATATTTTATTTAAATTTTTTGTTGGATGAAAACTTGGAATCATGTGAAAATCGTTTAATGAAATATGTATATAGAAAACAAAAATTATGTTAGTATTTTCTAGTAAGAAAATATAAACACGAAAAATACCAAAAATAAGAAATTATTTGAAATTGGTAGATAAATATTCTGATGATGTTTTTATGAAATTGTTTTTTGCAATCTTTCAAAATTCTACTAAACAAAATACTTTTTTAAAATCTAATTCCATTTGAAGCCGAACAATATTAAAAATTTGGTTTCATGTTTTTTCCACACTTCCCTACAAAAGTAAATACAATAGAAATAATTTTAATTTTAATAATTTCTAACTTTTCGTCTTCCATTTTAAATAATAAAATAACAATAAAATTTTTAATTTCAATTCTCAAAAAAAAATTAAAAATATTTGTAGTAACAAAAAATGTTGCTGATGTTTACAAAAATATTGACTCATTGTTGCTACAGTGTTGCATAAATGATTATTATGGTTTATTGCATGATTAATTTTGAATTTCATGATATGCAACACTCTGTCAATGTTTAATAATTTGATTTCACCCTTTCTTACATTTTTTTTTTTTTAATAAAGTACTGGAAGGTAATGGCGCTGTACGATTGAGTAATATAAAAATAATAATTATAATAAAAAAATGTCTATGTTAATAACATCATCATTTGAATACATTAGGATAATACTAGAGACCCCTATTTATTAATTATAATTCAAATT
This sequence comes from Argyra leucocephala, assembly GCA_963942445.1. Classification (NCBI taxonomy): domain Eukaryota; kingdom Metazoa; phylum Arthropoda; class Insecta; order Diptera; family Dolichopodidae; genus Argyra; species Argyra leucocephala. Next base: position 141,289,437 of record OZ012679.1, on the reverse strand, counting down.
AAAGCCAAATTTAACGTTTTTAACAGAATAAGGACTCAAATATACTGATATTTTTCACTATCAATGAATAGTTATAAAAAAAAAAACCAATAATAATTTTGTTTACAACTTACTACGATACACATTACATTGTTATACCCACTATACTAAGTACCTACCTACATTTAATGATGAAAATAAAATTCATATGCTACCTATGCAGTGATGCCACTTTTAGGTTCACGCAAGGTAGTGAAACAAAAAAATAAGGTAGTAAAATTTAGGATAAGGGTAGTAAATTTCTAAAATATATCCGTACATGATTAAAATTTAAAACACATAAAATTTGTACATCCTTTTATTTAAATAATAACGAAACAATATAAAATTTAATTCTTTAACAAAATTTATCAAAAAAATTTAAACAAACCAATATTATTTCATAAAACATAAACATAAAATAAATATAACTAAATATTAATACATAGGAATAAAGTATAACCTGTATTTCAATTTCTTAAATACATTTTGTATTTAATATACGACTAATTGTCTTATTAAAATATTTTATATTTACATATTACATAATTATTTTGAATATTTGCCATCAATGAAATGATATGAAAGGCATTGATTCAAAAGATCTTTGGGCGGGTTGTAAACATTATTGTCATAATTACCTGATTCCCTGCATAACAAAATTGAAGATACGTTTTTAATTGTTAATTTATTCCTCTTATCTGTTTTTATATTTTTTTAATTATTTTTTTAACATTTTGTTATTTATGATTTTATTAAAAAATATTTTATGTGGCAAAACTAAAATGGTTTGGGGATTGGGAGGAAAAGTAGTAGATTTGTTTGATGAGTAGTAGGGTAGTATGAAGTGCCACATGGTAGTAGATCTACTACGATAGTACTAAAATAGCATTACTGTACCTATGCTATGCACTCTCTTGAAATTTGTATAAATAGGATGGATGATGTACTGGTGTAGGTGTGGTCGTGGTGTGGTGATTTATTTTCTCTCATTTGTGGTGAACAAATTGAATAATTTTGAGGTGAAATGTTGACAACTAACTCTATTACAATATTATGATGATGATCATTATAATATTAAATTTAAACAGGGTATATAGCTTAAGTACTATACAGTTTAAATGAACTTTTTTATTCTCAAATTATTTTCTTTCGTTTTTTCTGAAATAAATTTAATTAAACTAGAGAATAAATGAATTTATCAATGATAGAAGATACAAATCAAATTAAATAATCTTAAATTAGATTTAAAATTTATATAATACTATAAGTAAGTACCTAAGTAAATAAGTAAGTAAATAAGTAAATAAATCGGATAAGTAAGTAAGTAAATAACTTACTTCATTCATAAAAATAAATTAAAACATTCTAGGTAGGTTTAAATCATCGTCGGTCACTCCCAATCATAACAGTATATAAATGAAAATGATTATTTATATTACATATACATTCTAAAATCGTAAATTTGTTTCATGACGCAAATAATCAATGTTTCAAAATAAAATCATCAGAGAAGCCTTGAGTCAATACTAAAATAAAAATTAAAAACAAATTTACATGAAATCTAATAAAAGTTACAGAAATTCTCAAATACAAATTTAATCTTTTTTATTTCAACATAACATTTTTTTTTGTTGTTTTTTTAAAGCTTAATAATAAAAAAAAAATAAAAAAAAAGACAACCCCAAAAAAGAAAGTTTCCAAAATTTGTTTTTTTTTTTTGTTTTCATGCTTTTGTTTTTTTTTTTTTACCTTAATTTAAAATTTTATTTTTCATTGTTTTTGGGCTATTTGTATATGGATTTCTTTTTTTTTTTATTATTATTATTATTATTATTTTTTCTTTTAGTTCGGAAAATATTTTTCGTTTATTTTTATTTTCAAATGTTATTCCCATATCGTCCCGAAAGACCATATTTTTTTGAATAAATAACATTAAATTAGAATTAATATACATATATGAAAAAGTATTGTGTATTTACATAATTTTACTACCCAAGTTTATACGAAATGGTGTAGGTTGACCTTCAATATTTATATTGTGGATGTTAGGTTGGTTTTTAGTTGATGAAGGTTTTTTGAAAGCAAATTCTCTCTTCTTCTGTTCAGTTACATTTTAAGGTTGGGTTTACGCTTTTATTATTAGCATATCAAAACTTTTCAAGATTCTATAATATTCGTTAATAATAAAACCCTCTTAATTTTACTTGTTATTTTTTGGGGATATCAAAAGTATTCTCTTTTTCAAGGTAAATCGAGCATTCTCCTGCAATATTTATTTGTTATTTTCAACAATGCAGAAAACGTTGAAATGTTTTAAGTAAATGTTGAAAATTTTGAAAATTAGTACAATTAACTCTTGTCAGGAATTCATAATTGGCTCATGACTACCGAAATAAATTTAATATTCTAAACATTAATCCCTCCCCTTTTAAACTAAACAATACTTCAACGGTTAATTGATTTATTTTAATTTCATAGAACTGGATTTTGTGATTATTATTTTTATCATATTTAATTCAATTACACGAGCATTTCCCATGATTAAAATCCAAACCATAGCAACAAATAACACGCAATACCAACAACTATTCAAAAACAAACTAAATACTACATATAAAGACTACATACCGATATACACAGCTGGATCGAAACAAAATAACATAGCAGGATGCGCATTTAAATGTATGCAACATGAAAAAAAATACAGACTTAACGAACATACAACAGTATATTCGGCGGAACTATATGCCATAAGCAGGGCAATTGAGTATGTCAGCCGAAGCTATAAGGGGAGAAGGTTCATAATTTGCACCGACTCCCTTAGTAGCCTCCAGGCTTTCTCATCTGCTACCTCAAAACACCCGATAGTGATTGCAATCCAAGATCAGCTGTAAAAATCATATAGCATTTCTAGGGACTCCGGGACATGCCAATATTACCGGTAACGAAGAAGCAGACAGACTGGCAAAGAAAGCACTTTTAGAACCACTTTCCGAACAACAAAGCCTGTACTACAGGGATTATAAAGAGATATGTGATCGAACTTTATGGGACATACACAACACAAGTTGGGAAAATGAACCCCACACCAATAAACTAAGGCACATTAAAAGAAATGTATCCAGATGGAATAGTTTAGACCAGGCCAATAGGAAAATCGCTGTTGTTCTGACTCGACTCCGAATAGGACACACACGATACACCCACAGCTTTCTCTTTGATGGACCCCAAAACGCACAGCCAACATGTCACTGTGTTCCAGATACCCCAATTAATATACAGCACATATTTGACATTTTGCCCTTTATACGCTGATGTAAGAGCCAGGCTTGGAATCACGGGACTTGATATACTCACACAGGATACTACAGAAGCAACAACTAATATCATGACATTCCTTAGAGAAACTGACATTTTCAATAAAATATAATAAAATTCAATAAAAACCAATAAAAAAAATTTAATTTTTCTAATATATGTAATATAAACTAGGCTAAAATCAAAATTATAAACTTAAAGAGGAAAAAAAAAATGAATTTGAAATTACAATACAAAAAAAAGAAACAAAAAGTAAATCAAAAATCTAAATTTAAAACAACATTTTGTTAAAAAATAATAATGAAATAAACTTAAGATAATTATGTAAAAAACTTTAAAGAATGAGGGCTTGACAAAACGCACGTGGTTGATAAGCCCATAATAAAGATCTTATAAATAAATAAATAAACCATAGTATAAAACTAATTTAAGTGTGATTTATATTTTTTCATACAAAACTAATCACTAAAAACTTATAACCCTAGTTAACAATTAATCACACTTAAATTATGTGAAAACTACGTTCGCCAACCTGCTTAATTTTATAGTATTTTTTATATTTGTGCAACCCTGACACTGGTATTTTTGAAGTTTCAAACAAGTAAAACTTAACTATGATATTATACTTAATCTTGTTTTAAAACGAACACTTGTTTTTCAACCATAGTTAAAAAAATGTAATTTAAACCCAATACGAACATGCTATAAAACGGTATAAAAACATAAAACATATACAACAAATATTCTTAATTTCAAATTCTTTAGCCAATCAATTACTGACGGTCAAAAGTTTGATATCTTGAATGCTAACTGTATATGCTATGAGTTTACAATCTATTCAGATATGGTTTATATTTTGTTCAGTTGCATCTCACTGATACTGTGATTATCTCCAGTTAAAATAAATGTAAGCATATTTCTCTTGTCCATTTCCCATCCGGTTTAGATTGTACCAAAGCTTGCTCGAAAGCTTAGAGCAACTTCATATAAAATCTGATATGTTCGGAATGTATATATACAATACTATTTACTTCGATATTATCTAATTTATTGTGTAGTATGGTGGAGACGTTTTGTTGGGTGTAGTTTTGGCGCTCTTAAACAGTTTACTGACGTACTCCAAAATGTACCAAAACTATAATTATATACTAATTGATAATTTTATCAAATTACAGTAACACTAGCTATTAGTTTACTAAAAATAAGAAGGGCTTGATTCACTTTACTTTATCGATACTTTTTTTGAACAGTCTAAAATAGTTTAAATACAAAACTTTGAATCTCAATTTGTAGTCTACGGCATGACATTGCAATCTACACATTCAGATGAATCGTCAATGTCTCGTAATAAAATCTAAATATTTTTCATATTTCGATACATGTTTTGCCGTTATTTCTTCTTTTGTAGAACTTCTGTTCGAGAGATTACAAATCCATCACATTTTACTATCACAATTCAAATAGAGTTCAGTTGAACTCAATTTCAATGAATTTTGGATAGTGTTTAATGTTCTATTTCAATATTTTGTATATATATGGTTAATTTTATATTTTAGGGATATGCTTTCAGCAACTTTAATTTTACTTATATTTTGATATTTATTTTCTTGTTTTTATTTTTTTAAGGGAATTTTTTGTTTTTTGTTGGTTTCACTCATTTATTTGTTAGTAAATTTTTCCCATGAGATTATAATGATGGTTTCCTTTTCTGTTTATTTTTGTTTTTTTTTTTCTTACTTTCATTTTGTTTTTCTTCAGTTCTCTATTTTTATTTTAGGAGTCCTTTAAACATATAGAGATGATAATCTTGAAAATAGAGAGAAAATAAATGATGAAAGGAAAAAAATATCCTTTAATTCAGCAAAAAATAACAAAAACAAAACAAAAAACATTAAACAAAACAAATATGTATGTATGTATGTATGTATGTATATAGAGTTGTTAGAGAGGGACGGTAGTTATAAAGATGAAGTAAAAAGAAAACTGTTTCTAATTTTTATGTATAGATATAAGGAATAAATCGCATTTTGTTTGTTTTTTAAAAGATAAGTGAAGGATAACGAAAGACAAAAGCATTGAAGAGAAAATAAGATTAATCACTGCTCTGGTAAGAAATTATGATTATCTCGAATTTTGTTTTCATGTAGGTAGTGTATATATCTTTATAGTGAATTTCTTTCATTTGCAAAAGAAAAACTAAAAATTAAAATAAATAAGACATTATGTATCTGTTAATTGGTTCCTATAGAATTCATATTTATGAATTCTATTTGAAGGTGACCATTTTGTAAACAATTTGAAAATAAATAAAATAATAATGTAAAAATAAAATTTTTCAAAATATACTTTTATCGAAACCAAATGAGACGTGCTAGGAACTGTATGGCAGCAACACGAACCAGTCCACATTTTCGAAATCGGCAACAATCGTATTTCTTTATTTGTGAAAGAGTAGCTAGGTGTAAATTTTCACGTCTGTAACACAATTGGTATTTGAAATATTCCTGAGAATAGCTAGGACTTGTACGGCAACAACCTGTCATTTGATAGCTTTGTAAGGCATTTGATAGCTTTTTTAATCATGAGTAACTGTGCAAAATTTCAGAACTCTATCTTTAAATTTTTTAAACAAAATTATTATTTTTTTTTACTCATTAAAACATATACTCTGCTAATAATGTACCCACAGATAGACTCGTAAGTAGAGTTTCTGTACCGGTACAAACCGCGGTTCGGTAAAGACGATAAATTTGTCGATGATTTTTATAGCTAGCTTATCGGTTTTTTCTTTGTAACAAAAAAATAATAAATTGGCATACATTTAGGCGCCATTGTAATTACGAAACTATGATTTTTACTATTTTTTGACAAATTACGATCAAAATTTCATGAAACGTCATAAATTCTTTAAAATGTTTCAAATTGAATTTGACTAATTGTCAAATTGCAAAACAATCAATATCCCAGTAGAAAATTAATTAAGGTATATAAACATAAAATAATATAGATTTATTTTCAATTGGTTTTCTCAACTATTGCTAAAAAATAACGATTATGTTTTGCAAAAGTATCGATATTTACAATAATATATACCATTAGGACTGTCATTCATATACCATTTTCATAAAATTTGTACCATTTTATATTCATTTTTACCATGTACCATTGAGAACTACTATGGTACGCTTCATGTACTGTTATTTTATCACATTTCAACTTTATTATCAAAAATTAGAATTTTAAACGAAAATACAATTTACTTTCAGAATTTTTAAAATTATTTTTTTTTTTTTAATTTTAAAAACTTATTCATTTTTAAAAGAGTATAGTTAATGACCGCGTTTATATGGCAGCTCCAGGCCTACTTCGAGCTCATATAAACGTGTATTAACTTGGCTTCACTGAAGTAGTTTTTCTCAAATGTTTTTATTTGAATTTATAAAAATTATATTATTAAAATTAAACTACTAACTAGTCTATATTTGATGTTAATCTCTCAACTCTTATATCTTTATGTTACTTTACTCATGCTTATATTATTATATTTTGAATTGTTGAATTTATTTTTATTACGATATATTATATTAAATACTTTTAAATTAGTTTTGTAACCCGCCATAAATGACGGAAGCAAAATAAATTCTAGCATTTCTTCCTTCATTAGAGTTTTCACTTCAAGTTTAAAAAAATATGTATTTGCTTACTAATTTATCAATATCATATACCTTTATTAGAATTATTAGAATACTTTTAATTACAATACAAACAGAACTAGGGGCCGCTGTTGAGTAATTATAATTCAAGTTAAAGCCAAATTAAAGTTTTTAAAAGAGCAGGGATTTGCATGGACTGATATAGACTTCTCATTACAAAGCAGAAAACACTCATGTTTTAATGAAAAGCTTTGAAACTAGTATGTTTTCGTTAAAAACATAAATACCTTTCTTTTTATTTTCTGTTTCGTTTCTACCTATTTCTTAATGTATTTGATGAATAATAAAACCATATATGATTAAAAAATGTTCAACTGTGTTCGCATTATTGTTTTATTTACAACTTACTTATTATATATTAAGAGTTCATTATAGAGAAGTGAGATAAAATGAAAAGCTGTCTACTGCGCAGGTCCTTAAATGCTTGTCAATTATATTTATAGATATTTGCAGTAAGGTGCAAAATTTTCAATTCCCTAATGGTTATTTACTCGATCATTTGAACGACATCTTATTTGCCATCATTGGAAATTTAAACATATATTATCCTAGACCTCAATAATTCTAAATAATCAATATTCTTAGATTGTATTCAATTAATTATAATATAAGTTAGTCAAAAAGATAATTTCAATTTAAATTAATATAGAAATACTAAATTCAAATACATAATATTTTTAATGAAAACAAAATCTAACTATATAATTTAAACTTAAAATAATTTTATATTTTTACAATCATAGCTGCTAAACTCAAATTGTAAAATGAAATTAATAAGACATAATAAAAGTAAAAAGTTCTATGGCACCATCTAAATTTAACACTTGAATGACATGACAATCATTATGTAATGATGGGCAAATGACACATATCACAGATGGCAGCTAAAAAATGACGAATGACAGATGACAGATGACAAATGACAAATGACAGATAGCATATATAAGCAATAAAAAACAGATACTATGTTTATGACAATTACATGATGTTACAATTTGTATATATATTGTAATTTGTATATGGGTTGGAGTATTTCGTTGAACTTACAAACATCTAGATAAATGCAGAAAATTATATATATAATTTTTGTGACATTTTTGTTTTCTTATTAAAAAATTGTTGTGTTTTTTTTAAATTATATATATAGTTTTTTTTCAAACATATAGAGTTTAAAAACGAAAAGTTAAAACCGGTGTATGCCGGTTTTCCCCGAGAAAAAAAATTAGATCATTTACCGTTTACCGATAATCTGAAATCCGGTAGAATCAGAAACTATACTTGTAAGTTATAATTTAAATATGAAAATTTGTAATTTGCCGTTGTGTGAATCGCAAATAATTATAATGACTAGGATTTAACGAGGTAGTAAAAAATAGCACAATACTAAGTTAAAAAAGAGAAATGCTCATTCAAAAAAATTAAATGCTAAGTAAAATACCTTCAGTAAAATTGATTGAAGACGCAGTAAATAATTATTGCTTGTGCACTCTAAAAAATTAGTTTTTGCATTGTAAATAAAATAAACGAACAGTAAATGTTGCTAATAACCGACTTTCATTTTTTGGAAAAGTTATATATATCGTTTCTTATTTAATTTGAGTAAAAGAGGGTGCCGTGATCCAAAAATGATCAAGTTTTAATTAAACTTTCTGGAAAAAGCACATATATAGCCCTTACAATATACAGCCCCTAATACACAGCCCCTATAAGTGTCAGCTTCTAGAGGAAGTGGATATACTCTATCTATCGAAATTATAGAAATTCGCTCCAAATTTGTTTTAAACCTTCTGGAAAAATGGATTTAAGTAACGTTATACCGCAAACTACCAAAATCAATTAAGATAACTAACCGTAACTTTTGCTTAAATTTACTGCATTGCAGAATGTTAAAGAAAGGTATTTCAGAAAGTAATTTTGGTGTTTTTATTATTTTACTACAAATTTAATTTATTTACTCCTTTTATTTACTGTGAATTTAATTTATTTGCTGATCATTAAACTTTTTCTACTATTATGAACTTAAATTATTAACTTTGCAAAAATTTTATTTAACTGAATTTTAATTACTTTGATTTAAATTTTTTACTGTCCGTTTAATTTAAAGCGAACAATAATTCTCAATAATATCAAATAACAAATTTTTTTTTTACTTTTTCAATAGAACCACTGCTAAATATCATATATAATAAAATATATTATATAACTATTATATAATAATCATCATGAAAATATTTAGAACAATAATTTGTTGTCAAGTGAATATCCTAATATTTGTCTGTATTAAATTTATTTCGAATCTTTTCAATGTTTAACGAAATTTAGTCTAATTAAATAATAAAATCAAATTTCTTAAGATGTTTTTATGATGAAGAAGTATAATAATTTTTGAGTACTGTTTGTTTCTGTTTCGGCTATTTATTGTTATTAATGATATAAAATAAACCATCATTTGTTAAAAAAAAAAATAAAATAATAATAACAAAAAAGAAAATTTCAAGTGATTCGAGTAAAACAAAATGTTTTTTTCGTAGTTCTTTACTCTTGATACTCGTATTATAAATTCAAATAATTTGTATATAGATTATGGTATAATATAGAAAAAATATAATTGGACATAATTATTTACGAACTCTAATTTATAATTTGAAACATTTATAAAATTAAATTTTCATTATTTAAAAAAAAAAAACCTTCAAAAAAGTAATTTGTTAAACCGAGAAATTTAAGTATGTTTGAAATTAAACAAACAAAAGCTTATTAATTTTCAAAATTTTCCTGCGTGTTCTATAATAGAAAGATAGTCTAGATATAAGAACGAATTAATTCTACATATTTATTTATTTATTTTTATTTATTCAAAAATAATCTCAGAAGAGCTATACATGTAAGCTATTGGAATGTTTGGTTCTTTCTACACCATGCTAATGTTGTTCGTAAAGAGTGGATGGTTTCAACGTTTGTTCTAGCGTTTAAGGTGTAGGTTCGGATGGATAAATTTAAATCACTCTTTATCAATACGCAAAATAATTTTAATTTTTAATAAAAAAAAATTGATTAAACTCTTATCAAGGACGTATGTCTAGGTATTAGAAATTTGATATGTTATAGCAAGGTACAAGCATTTAAGTTTAAAAGGTTTGATTTTTCTTGAAAAATTTGTTAAATTTTCTCATTACTTAAATAGTTCAAGAACAGAGTTTACATCGAAGTTAACACTCAGTTTTATATCTTTGAATGTATATCCTTGTATAAGTTAAAAAAATAGAAATACTAAAGAAAATTCTTCTTTGAAGTGATCATTTTAAGTAATAGAAAATAGAAGAAGAATAACTAAAGGAAATTCATCAGTTAAGAAAAATCATTTTTACTCAGTTTTTACAATATTTCTAAATATAGAACATATTTTTTTGGTTATCAACATTTTTTCTATGAAAACAGAAATTTATCTAAATTTTACATTCAAAATTAGTTTTAGATCGAAATTATTAAAAAAATAAAAAATAACAATGTTAAAAAATTTGATAAACATAACAAAATGTCACGTGAAATCAAGAACGTCATAGCATATTTGGTATATTTATAAGAAAGCAGCGGCTCAACAGTTATGGCGTCCTGTGCATAGTATATAAATTTTCCCGTATATTTTCCCATATTATTTAAATTTCCAAAGTGACATTTAAAAATTAGTACTAAGTGTTGCGAGTCTATTATGATACAAAATTTACAATCATGTGATTCGATTATTCTCATGTGATAGTATCACACAAGTCTATTAGGATAGGGGTAATAATTAAATATATTTCAAATGCTTGAAAAATACTCATATAACATAAACAAAAATAAAGATATGAAAAGAATATCGGAATATCGAAGGAAAAACTTGGAAACAGCTAAAGATATGCAAAATATTTATTCTTATTACAGATACCTAGCCTTTGTTAATTAAATTGAAGATTATAATGTAATAACAGGTAACACTATCAATGCAAATGTCTTTCATTATTGTTATATATTTATTTCACTAATATATATGTGTGTTGTATATATATAACGAGTTAACAATAAAGAAAGAGTTATTTTGTTTAAAGAAGAAAACCAACAGCCTTATGTCTATTTTGTATACAAATTCATATTAAAATCAGCCATCATCATTAATATAAATTACAACATTTTATAATATTTAATATTTTTTAAAATTATTTAAACAAAATTTAAAGAAACGTAACAAAAATGCCGGTCAAATTTTCCGCCCATTAATCATGCCGCCCTATTCATTTGCCATATCTGCATCGCTCCTAAGCCGGCGTTAAAAGAAATTTAGCGAAAATATTGCGATTTTATCACAAGCATATATTTCCTGATCTAGTTAAGCTAATACAAATCCTGTCAAATTGATATAGTACATCAAAATAAGTTGGTTATTAGATATCGACTGTTATCTATAGAAAAGAAATGCATTCACTTCTAAATGACATATTCGAAAAATTTAATAACATTAACATTTATTAAAGATATGCGTGTTTGTAGTTGCAGTAAAACATGCGTCGGTGTCTTACAGATTTTTTTCTCTGTCACTATGAATAAAAAAATCTTGCGCAGGCGCGCAAAAAATTGTTTAGCAATCATTCTTGTTCATAGAAGCAGCATATGCACAATTTTAGTTATATTAAAGTTATAATTAAAGTTATATTATATTATTTATAATTATATTATTTTATATTTTTATATATATTTAATATATTTTCATATATTAAATATATTTTATAAATATTTTTTTTAAATACATATATTTTTTTTAAATGTTTAATATCTTTTAATATATGTATTACTTATATATTAAGATATATTAAAATTATTATATATTTTTATATATATTTAAATATATTTTATATATTTTATATATATTTTTTTAAATATATTTTATAAATATTTTTTTTAGATACATATATTTTTTTTTAAATATTTAATATATTTTAATGTATATAAATATTTTCTCACGACATTCTTATTTATTAAATGTTAAATGACATGCAGCTTAAAAATCATTCTAAAACAAGCGCACTAAAATATCTGCACAATCTGCCTGACGCTGAAGGCGACACCTATTGCTATGAATACAAGCGCCTGCTTGTTATCTGCACAGAATTTTTGATAATATTGAACTACGAACAAAAAATCATTTTTGTTGCGCAGGCGCGACTACTACGAACACGCCTTATATGTGCCTAATCAAATACTAATTTTAATTCCCTAGTCTTAAGCCTTTTTCAAACTATGTATATATCCAACGACTGAATCAGGTAATCAGGGAGACTAGAATGCTGACATTGTTTATCATAGATTATAACCCATCTAACAAACATCTATTCAAAATAGGTAGATCGAACACAGTCAAAGGCAGATTCTGTTTGGGATCTTCCTCTCATATTCTATTTGTTTGCGATGGCCTAGCTCGCAAGAGACATTAATATTTCCAGGATTCAAAAATACACATTGCTTCATTCTGAAATTGACATCAGAACCATAATACTATTCATCAAGCACATTGACCTAAAATTTCAAAAAGGATAAGCGGGAAAGTACAATATATCTGAAGAGGTCGCGCTTACATAGAACTCTCTACTAATAGTTTAAAAAAAAGCATATAAATTAATTTCTTCTTTAATGTACATGTTTTCAATGCCATCAATTAGAAACATTTTAAAGCTGGTTAGTTCATTCCAAGACACAAACCAGAGAAATTTCAAAATAGTCAATTCTAGTTCAAATTGAAATTTATATATGAATATATGTCACAACTAAAATTAGTCATCACATTAGGCATACTAACTAAGTCTGAACAAAATTAAAAATGAAGTTAGTTATATTTTAGAGTCGTAATTTAATACTCGTACCTTTTTATTTTTAAGATTTGTTACTATATTTAATAATTTTATTTTTTATTTTTAATTACAGCAAGACTGTCCAAATGGTCGTTTAACACCAGCCAAATTTGTCGATATGTACAAAATGTTCTTCCCCTCTGGGAATGCAGAAGAATTTTGTGATCATGTCTTCCGAACGTTTGACATGGATAAAAATGGATATATCGACTTTAAGGTATGTAAAAATTAAATTATTTAAAGCTTAAAATATTATATTAAATATATAGATACAAATAATATTCAAAGACAATCCTTTTATTAATACCTTAATATATCTATATGTATATGTATATATAGATATAATTTGATTTTAATTTATAAATAAAATATAACATATTATTATTATTGTTTCCTTCCTTGCGGCTCGTATATAAATACATAAACGAGAAAATAAATTTAGATAAAAACCAAGATTGATCTAAAAAGTGATTAGAAATAAATATAAAAATAAATTTTCTACATTTATAATATAGAAAAGAAAAATTTCTAAAAATATTTGAAAAATTAATTCTTCAAATCAATATAATTGGATTATTTTGTTATATTGATTTGTATTTAAGCACTCGCGTGCATGTACATTTTATACAGCTCTACATACATATATTATAATATGAGTATGTCATAAATATAGGATTTCATAAGGATAAGAAGACGTATATATATCCTTTAAGTAAATAAGATTACAGTTATTTTTTATATTCTTATATTATACAAGGTAACAACAACAACAACAACAATAAAGTAAATTTTTTTTCTATTATTAGGAAATCCGATTAATTTATTATTATTAGCTGAGATAGAACAAGAAAAAGAAATTGAGAAAAAAAATGTAAGAGACTTTATCCAATTCAACAATTCTTGCTTTTTTTTTTTTTGTAGAGTTATAATTTTTTTAAGGGAATCTCATTTATTAAGATAATAAAACTTTGGAAATTTGGTGTTTTAATGATAAGAACAATAATAATAAAATATTAATAAATGATGAAGATTAAAAAAAAAAAAAAAACGTTCTGAAGATATCAAAGCATTCGTAATATTTTAAATGTTTTAATTCGTAATTCTATCAATAATAGGATTATTGATTTATTTTTGTATCTTTGATTTGAAGTATAGATAGTTGTTAAAGAATTTTTTTTTTGTATTTACAAGTTGTCCACAAATTGTCTTATTTTCTATAGTTTCTATATACCTATACACTTTATTCATAACCAACAGAATGAATTACATAAGCACGATAGTATAGCTGTAAAAAAAATTATAAAAACTGTATAAAAAAAAAAAATTGAATTTGTTTAAAGTAAGTTAAGAGTAGATTAGGAATAATATCCTTAATGAATGCGGTTCCATACATAAAATAACTTTGAAATACGAAATATTTTGAAATATCTGAGAATTATTGTATAGTGATTTTTACTCACACGAGCAGGAGTTGAGTTGGTTAAATTAAACTACTTCTATAAATTAATTGATTAAATTAATTTAATTATTATTATTATTTTTGATAATCAGATTTGTTTTTAGTGTTCATTTATATTTATTTTGAAAATATCGATATTTCGGAATCAATATTACTTTCTTCATCAGTATGCATCTTATGCTATGTGATACACTACATGGTGTTCACTATCATTTCTTACCATTTTCTTAACCCTGTACTCTTTGTCTGTTTGAGTGGCCTCTAATTTATATCTCCAAACTCAATTTACAAATATTTTTCTAACTGTATTATATCGGTTTTTCATCACATCCCATTGACGTTCAGAAATTTTAACCAATATCTTTATTGGTTTGTTTCCGAGCTAATGTATAGCAAGGTTTGGAAAATTTAATAAATTGACTCCTAAAAGTTTATTAAAAAGACTTAAAAGTTTATTAAAAATTTATACTTGTTCCATGGACTTATTATTTACAATATGTTTGCACCGTATTAATTGCTTATCAATAATTAATATTTAAAAATTTATTAGAAATTTATTTTTAATAAAAAAAAAAAACAATTTTAATTATAGTTGATAAAATTATTTAATCTAAATTTTAAATTAATATAAGTAGTATATGTAAACTATATTTTGGAATGAATAAAAATTAAATTATATTAAATTAATTTATTTTAAATATATTTTTGGAACACATTGTAGAAGTTGAACATACATTTAATAATGTCAGATTTATTAATAAAGATTAAAAACTTTATAGGTATGCTTCAATAATTTTACGTACTAACGATTTTCAATCTTTATTATTAAAAATGTTTCACCTAAAACCTCCAACATGTTCTATAAAATATATGACAAGTTCGTACTTTGTTATTGTACCAACGCAAGAATTGTCGGTTTGAATCCCCACTGTAACATGGTTGTTGTTCAAAATTGCTGTTGTTATTGTTATACAATTTCGTAACCATTAAAATAAAATGAAACTATGTTAATTATGAAGGCAGAATTACTCTACAATAGATATAGCTTCTACATTTAAATTAACTAATATTCCGGGTGTTCTAGAGCATGCGTATCAGCTTTTTAAGAGGGGAAGGAGCCGTTATTTTAAAATTTAAAAAAAAAAATGTCTTATTTTTTGTCGTAGAATCTAAATTTGCATTAAAAAGTGCATTTGAAAATCTCGATTTCGGGCAATTTCGGCGATTTTTGGTCTTAAAAAACCGATTTGCGGTCCTTTCCGGAAGTTGAAAATACCACCAATTGATAGAGAACCCTCGATTTAGTTAACAAACTTTTTTTAAACTTTAAAATAACGGCTTCTTCCTCTCTTAAAAAGCTGATACGCTTGATTGCTCTGGAACACCCGGTAAAAATTTTTTTTAAAGAATTGAAATCAAAGTTATTCACCCAAATCCTGGTTGTCAGTTATCAGTATTATTTATCAATATTTATGACAAGTAGTTTCAGAAATTCTGATACGCCCTATCGTGATTGTCAGAACTATCAGTTTTTCTGATCGATTATGAATTTTATTAACGTCACTGATAAATTGGTATCGGTGTGCTTAAAATTTACCATATTTTCTGATAATTGTTATAATCTGTATAAGTTACAAATAAGTAGTGTGATAAAAATAAATTTACAAAAACAATGGATATAAGGATAATATTAAAATTGTAAAACTAGAATTCATTTAGATTAAAAAAGCTTTTATTTATTTATTTATTTATTTAGTTATACTATTTAGCTCAAACAGTTTACAATTTAGAATTACATTTCATATATTAATTAAAATACAATTAAATTTACCATACATTCAAAAATAACAAAATTCAAAATACAAAAATAGTAATATTATTTTTTTTTTAATATAAATTAAAAAGGTCAAGTTAACAATATATTCAATTAATTTCATATAATTTTTGTCTTAAGTATAATTTTAAAATAAAAAAAAAACAAAAAAACTAACTTGAAAATAAAAGCAAATTATCAAAGACTAAAACAAAAATACAGGATAACCAATAAAAATTAGAGCGGAAAGTTCAATTAACAATTTTTTTATATGAATTAATTTTATATTTTCTATAAATAGGTGTGTGATATAGCAAATAAAAGACTGATAGTTAGTTTGATTCAACCACAACATTTAATTAATTTATTTTTAATTTTATTTACATTTAATTTATATTTTATTTTACTAAACCTCCTATTCACTCTAAAAAAAAACAATTTTCAAACTTATTTTACTTCACTTATATTTTTGTCTTTTCTATGAAATTATTTTACTTTAAACCTATTTTCTATTTTATTTATATTATATTTACAAATTTATTTTATATTAAACAAAACTAAACAAAAACTAATTAATTCAATGGATCAGCTGATTTTTGAAATGTCAAATTATCAGTATTCACAATAATAATTTTTTTTCAGTAAGTTTATCAGTATGTATCAGTATCAGTACCACGATTCCATTTCTGATAAATTTTCTCAGTTTACTAATAACTGGCAACCACAATTGACCTCATTGTATGGTCCTTAGTATGCTTACGTTGTGCAAAGCAATTATAGAATAAATTTCACTGTCTCCGCAATTAAATATTTGTTACAATTACTTACTTACTTGGCCAACTACAACAGACAATGTAGCTTCTAACTCTGACTCAGGAATGTCCGCAATTTTTTTTCGGTAACGAGCGGATTCTCTCAAGTTAAAGATGCAAAATTGATGTCTTGTACCTTCGTGTCTGAATTTAAAGATTCTCTTATCTGGAGCATTTTCGTTCATCCACTCGCCAAATTCGCATCGTCACTGTTTTGACTTGAATTATCGTGATTACGTCCATCACATTATACTGCTCATATAGTTCATCCATTATATATCCTCATTATATCTCTCCAGACCCAATCGTCGTTTTCAGGACCATATTATCCAATACTGTATTAATGTGTTCTGTATTCATGAATATATATTTTCAAAAAATAAACCAAATTTTAGAAAAACGATATTTTGAAAAGCAAGAGTTCGAACGCGATCCAAATTAGAAGTTGTTTTACATATTGTGAGCAAATATAATCTAAAAAAGTGATTTCTCACTGACTAACTCTTTTCAAAATTTCTACTATGTTTGACGACTATAATATCGGAAATTAGTCCGTATATCGGAGGTTAAAGCCTTCCAGTATTCTTTTCTTATTTGATGAACCTTATATCAAATATTCCTAATTTTAAAATATACTTTCCAATAAATTCAGAGATGAGAAATTCCCATCCCATCCCAACATAATATTCTAAAATAGAGTTATAAAAGAATTAATCTTCATTATAAATTACCTAAAATAATTTATTTTAAAAATATTAAAAGCAAAAAACTTTAATTTTACTTCTCTTACTTGAATTTACTTTAAAATAGCAAAAAAAAAAAAAAACAACGTACAAAAATTGGAAACGACCAAAGTTTTTAAATAATAATTTTTCAAACTTTTTTTTTTATATTCTACTAATTTACAACCAGTCCTTCTCTTACCAAAAAAAAATAAACAAAAACTTTCAATTTTTATTGAAATTTTCTGAAATATATTTTTCATTTTCATCCCTCTTCAACAGTCCTAAATTTTATTCCTGAGAAAAAATAAAATAATGTGCAAATTTTATTTATAATATAAATCGTATTTCCACCAATATCATAATGTTTTATATAATAAAAAAACAAAAAAAAAAAAACAATAATAACAAAAAAAAAGTAAATTCAAAATTGAAATTACTATTGTCATAAATCTTTGGCAGCCCACATAGAAAAGAAAATTCTCATAAAAAATATATACGGCTATTATTTGAGTGTTTTTTCTAAAAAAACAACAACAATATGAAGAAATTTCAGGAAAAAAACCAACAAAAGAAAGTATTTAACCAAACTCGTCCAGTTCCTGTTTTGCATGGTTGTTATACAAACCTATTAAAGACAAATGTGTGCAAATTTCACTGCTGTTGACGTCGTCATATTCATTGAAATTCACATAGACTTCATTGTTTGTCAACAAGGTAATAAAATTTTATTTGGGACTTATTTTGAAACAAAATATAAAAAAAGAACAATAATAAGAAAACAAAATTACAGGTAAAAATTTCCAGGTTCCAATAAAAATAAACAAAATAAATAATTTTTTTTTTTTTTTTATTATTTTGCAAAATAATCTTAAATTATTGGCGCCCAATGAAATTACATTTTACCTTGAATTTATTGATATAAATTATATAACCCAGGAAAAATTTTGGGGGATTAGAGAGCAGTTTAATGATGTTATATATAGAGATGTAAAAATAATAATGGAAAAAGTTTCCATCGTTGTTTATTAACTAAATATTATTTTTGTTTGGTAACTTATGTGATGTTCTATATATAGTATTACCATAAAAATTTTCAAGAACTAAACTGAACTGTGTATACATTATTAGTTGGTTCGAAAGTGGCTGCCATGATAGAAATGCATTATTAGTTAAAATGTTTTCCAACATAAAACTATAGTCCGTTTGATACATTCTGACAATATCTAGAATAACATCAATAACTTAGTTCGAAATATTTCTACCGGAGAGATATTTTCCTTTCACCGATCATCCTCTAGTCCAAGCTAGAGGTACTTTTATGAACAAAGATTTGTAAACTCATGTTTGGCGATTTCTTTATCAAAAAAAAAAAATATGTGGGAAGAAGAAAGTGCAAGACAATATTGGTAGTAATTATTTTCTCTACCTTTCTGATTACGGTAAATTAGAAAAAAAAATTTAAATCACTTAAGACGAAGTAAAAATAAAATGAAGTAGGATCATTTCTATAAAATTCTTAATTACACAAATTTCACAATCTTACAAAAAATAAATTTTTTTTTCAAATCTGAGATGTTGTAGGAACAACTAGAAACTTATGCAAGCTGTCCAGTTTGCAGCTTGGAGTAGTACTAAGTCAAAAAAATTTAAAAAAATCAGCCCTAGATATCCCTAGATATCCTTAACATGTTAAAAGAGAAACGAAAAACGAGAAAAAGGTGGCAACAAACGCGTGACCCATCCAGCAAAACGGATTTTAATAATAAAAATCAGGAGCTGAAGAGAGAAATAAAGAAATTGAATAATAGATCTCTGAATTATTACCTAGAAAATTTAACAGCTACCAAAGAAACAAATTATTCTTTATGGAAAGCTACGAGTAAAATGAAGAAGTCTATTGTGCATTCTGCACCACTGAGGAAAAACAATGGCTCATGGGCAAGGAGCGATAAAGAAAAAGCTGACTTTATTGCAGATCATCTCGCTGAAATTTTTAAGCCCAATGAAATGAACACTGTTTAAGCTAAATGAAATAAATAACCATGAAGACATAAATATTCCCTTAATAAGTCGAAAAGAATAATTAAGGAAATCAAAAACCTAAAATTAAATAAAACCCCAGGATTTGACTTAATAACTACAAATGTGCTGAAAAATATACCCAACAAAGCTCTCACACTCTTGGTACATATAATGAATGCCTGCATTAAGCTTATACACATACCTAGTATATGGAAAGTTGTAGAGATAATAATGAGCCGAAAACCAGGAAAGCCTGCTAACGACACCAAATCCTACAGGCCGATATCTTTGCTCCCTACAATATCGCAGTTGTTTGAAAAATTACTATTGAGAGCGATTCACAAATTTGGGCTTAGGCAAAAACACTCAACAATAGATCAAGTACATCGAATAACAGACATTAAAGAAAGGGCACTGGAAAATAAACAAATTTGTTCTTCAGTATTTCTAGATGTAGCCCAAGTTTTTGATAAAGTTTGGCATGAAGGACTCATCAAAAAGCTAAGTTGTTTGCTCCCTAAAAATTATGTTGAATTATTTTCATCATATCTCTCAAATAGAGTTTTTCGAGTTGAAAATGAAAATGAATACTCCTCTCTAAGAGATATAAAAGCTGGAGTACCGCAAGGTAGTATACTGGGTCAAATTTTATATTTGTTATACACCTGCGATATACCCGAAGTAGCAAATATAAAAATTGCAACATTTGCAGATGACACAGCGTTGATGGCAGTTGGTTCTACTATAGAAGAAGCTACAAACAAACTGCAAAAAGCTAATGACAAAATTTCTAACTGGTGCAAAAAATGGAAAATTAAATTAAGTGAAGCCAAATCTAGTCAAATAAACTTCACATATAAAAATATAGTAACTCCTCTCTCAGTTTAAATTAATGATGACGTGATTCTATACGAAAATAAAGCTAAATATCTTGACATGACCTTGGATGCAAAACTGAAATGAAAAGAGCATGTGAAAATCAAAAAACAAGAACTCCAGTTCAAATATAGAGAAATACACCGGCTGATTGGACGGAATTCTACGGTCTCGACCTATAAAAAAGTTTTGATGTATAATCAAATATTGAAGCCAGTCTGGGCATACGGTATTCAAATATGGGGATGTGCTAAAGAAATCCATATTCAAACTATCCAGACGTTCCAAAATAAGGTACTGCGCAACACAGTCAATGCTCCATGGTATGTTCCCAATGCCGATATTCATCGAAATCTGAAGATTTCATCTATAAAAGACGAAATAATGAAATGCGCTGCACGGCATAAAAATCGTCTGATCCAACATATCAATACCGAAGCTTCTAGCTTAATTGACAATCAAAACTTTGTTAAGCGACTAAAACGAACAAGACCACTTCAGTTAGGTTAAAACCTTTTATTTATTAAAACCTTGTTGGATTTTGGTAGATCAAAGGTATCTTAGTTTCTTTGAGTTATGTGTAAATTAATGGTTAGTCTATAGGACTAGTTTTAATCTAGGCAATTAATGTTGCAATAATGATAGGAGTTTTTAGTGGGTTAAAGTCCCGCAGTCCTTCAAACTGCCTTCCCCGGTAAGAGGTAGTCCCTGAGGCCTCTTTCGATGATTTACTACTATCTGGAAGAAGAAAAAAAAATCTGAAATGTTGACGAAAATTCATTATTTAAAACTATAGAAAAAGGGTTATATTGTAAAGTTGCACTTTCTGTCATTAGTATATTCTAATGCCCAAATGAAACGGGTATGGAACACTGAAGATAAGTAAGTATCTTTAAATTTGAGGGAAACAAAAATGCAAGAAAAATAAATTTAATCAGTATGTATTGTAGAATATTACATTGCAGACTATTGTGCCCAATATATTTTGACAATATTTTAACGGATTAGTCCCTAAATCCACAAAAATTAATATCCATAATGACTTTTAATTTAATGACAATTTTATGTATATTGAATTTATGGATTTTATTTTGTGGATTTTGGTTTTTCGATTTCTTTTTTCTGTATTTCGGTTTGCGGATTTGGCCACCAACCCAACATTATCTAGCACTCTAGCATAATTTAAAACCTTTAAAAGAAGATATTTTCACCAAATTTTGTTTTTTAATAAATTTTTGTCAATTTGCATTAATTTTGAAATTGAACTTAAAAAACAATTAATTATATGAAAATGGCAACACTGTTATTACTGTCACTTCAAAATATAATTTTAAAAATTAGTTTTTTATGTTTTCATATTGAAAATGAAATTATGAAGTGTTTCTTGAACTTTTTCATTTCTACTTAAATTAATGTTGATTACTTATGTTGATTGCCATTTCATCAAAAAAAAAAAGAATAATTTTATAGGATTTACAGAGAAAAATTATTTAAAAACAAAAAAAAAAAACTTTTATATATATTTTGTTAAATTTTGAAACATTTTTAGCCATAAAATTTAATGAGTTTTTGAAAATTGGTTTCTAATAATGTTTTTTAACTTCTAATTTTACTTTTTAACATAATTCTTGTTTACCATTATTAAATATGAGTTTTTTTCTATGTAGTAATTTTTCGTTTTTTATTAGTTTTCCAATTAATGAAATTATTTCTACCCTAACTTTTTGCCGCACAAATTGTTGGTAAAACAATATGTTTATATATATGATATAATTGTGTCAAATTCAAACCTCTGATATTAAGAATTTGCTAATTTATATCTTTCGTCAATTAAAGAATTTAATTTCAATACAACTTAATACAATTTCAGTTTGTATGGATGTTCTCACTTTATTTTTAAAAGTGTTTTGGATCGTACAAAGCAATCGCTCAGTCTTCAAATAATCACTCAATATACAACAAAAATTTGTAAAACATAACTGACCATTAAATTTTTGTATAGCTTCTAACTTTGTAGCAACAAGCCATCACCACTAATCTCCGAAAGTGAGTTTAAAAATATGGTAAGGGGACTGTACCAGTTTTTGATTTTTTAAAATCGCTTAAATTATGAGAGGCATTTAAAATTACTTTACTTTGTGAAAACGCTTATTGTAAGATGTTAATATTTTTTAATTTTTTTTTATTTTAAGGTTAAAAACAACAATCTTATTTTTATATTTAAATAAATTATTACTACTTTTAAAATGTGCTTATAAGCATAAATTGTGTGGTATTACAGAAATCTGTATTTCTATCACCTTATATTTTATTTTATTACACTAGCTCGTGTGATTTTAACGTTAATATTGTGTAAATGAATGGTTGATGTTAATATTAAAAGTAATTTCTTTTAAGAATAAGTTATAAGTTTATTTTATTTTCTTATACATATATATACAAATAAAATTTAAACTATACAGTAGTGAATTCACACTGGTGATGTATAGTCATTTAATTCATTCTTAATTTTACTTAAATTTACTTTTTCAAGAAATTAATTGTGGGGTTTCAACAAAGATTAATACTAATTTAATAATAATTTTTAAATAAGTTATTTTTTTTTTTTTTGTTTATTTTTTTTAATAATAAAATTTATTTATTGCAAGAACATAAGTAGGTAAGTAGAGTCATAAGTAATTTAAAATTTCTTTGAACATAATTTTATCATATACATCTATATAATTGTATTCGCAATCTAAATAAGATCTAGCGTGTCTTAAAGAAGAGCAAAAGAAGAGAATTTCTAAGCAAGGTACTTCAGGTCAGATATATTATTACTGATAAACCATTTATAAAAATAGATTTCACAAAATTTAGATGAAAAGCGACTTCTAATAGTTTCAGTGCAGTTTGAAACTAGAATAAATAATCCAATTGACGTAATTTACCTTAGTAGTTCAATCTCATAATAATTTATATTTAAAAGCCATTTTTTACAAAGTTTAACAAATTTATTTAAACAATTTGAATTTTTTATATTCATTGGAAGGTTATTAAAGTATTTTGATGCCATAGTAAAGTAAAACTTCTCATAGTGTGTCTTATTACAGAAAGGTATATTGACTATCATTCTATAATTTATTCTTAAGTACATATTCGCTTATCAATATATAAGTTTTTAACGCTATTCGTAGAAATATGTTTGAAATATTTTAATATATATAAATATAGTTACAATAGTAACAGATAAATAAGCGATTATAACAAAAACATTTTTGGGTGCTATTTCACATAAGCGAATATGTACGCTAGCAAAAATGTGACTTACAATTGTTACAATCAAACCAATTATTGACAGGAAATACTTTCTGAAATTCTGAATATGATGATTATTTTATCTCAATTTTATCTTTTGTTGACACAGATTTTGTATCAAGATGATTTGTGATACAACAAAAACTTCAAAAAGTTTTTTAAAGGGTTAAGGATTTTAGTTTAACCTAGAGTTCATGGTTTAATCATCAAACAAAGTTGATTACTGTTACAGACGAATTTTTTTTTGTTCAAGCTGTCTCTATATTCAAACTATTTTTTTTTACTGTGCGACAACTGCTAAGTTTATGAATTAAAATTTGTGAATGTAATTTTATTGTGTTAATTAAATTGCATCTTTTTAGTATATTTTACAACTATAAATAATTTATCTATAAAATATTTAAATATATATAATTTAAATATATTTTATATATAAAATAATTTGGAAGTTTTAAAAGTAATTATAAAAGAATTTTTTTTTGTTCATTTTTTTATTATATAAAAATTAAAATAAAATCACATGATTTAAATCTTGGGGATTCTGAGGGAGATATTGTATTCACGTAGGACCTAATTACTATATCCCAATGATACCTGGTGTTCCTAACTTTCCACAAATATATATCTTTAATGTCACATCATCCGTTAAGGACGAAAAGGACATTTGAAAGTATCCTTCTTGTTTTGATGTTTTTTTTTTATAAATCGTTGTATCTGTAGATCTATTTGTGGCAAGTTATACTAATAAAAATAGGTTACAAGTATTACAGAATAAGGCTATGAGGGTGATATTTAAAGTAAACTGATACACATCAAGTAAATTTATGTTAAATGTTTTAAAATGGTTAAGTATCAATCAAAGAACTTTAATGAATGTATTAGTACTTAATAGTTCTTATTTATGTGATGGTCTAGTTTATGTATCTGATATTCATAATTATAACTTAAGAAATCTTAATTGTTTTAGATTAAATTTATTTAGAAAGGAAAAACTAAAAATATGGTTTTGTACAATGGTTTAAAACTTTTCAATGATTTACCTTATAAAATAAGTAGTGAAACTAATACAAATGTATTTAAAAATAAATTAGTAGAATATGTTAAACATAAATTTATGTAATAATAAAAATTATATTGTACAATACTGAATTATATAATTATATTTCATTCATTTCATTTAATTATTCATTTAACAAATTGTTTCTTACAATTATATAACATTATAAAGAACTATTTTCTTACTCTAGAGCTTAATTTTAAAGAATTATACAACTATAATAGGCAGATGATTTATGTTTAATTAACAATTCGGAAATAAGTAAAAATGACAGAATTATTGAGGAGAAAATTTCAAAAAACCTTCTAATTATAGTTCTAATAAATAGTTAAATTAACTAAATTAAATAAATAAAATAAAAATAAAATAAAATATATATATATGCAGTTTCTCTATATAGTAAAATTACGGTCTGCAGCTTATTTTATAATTTTTTTGATGATGATTGATGTTGCCGTTATGGATATATTAACAATCTTTATTAGTTTTCTTTAAACACTAAATATCTCAAAATTTTACCATTAAATCTTCCTAAAACGTATATACTATTGGAAAGGTATCTCCCTTTTCTATAACTCATGCATACATGCTTAATATGTATATCAAATAATTTAGAAGATATAAGCATTTATTTAAAAAAAAAATTTAAAACCGTTTTATATATATATCTAATAGATCAACACTCAACAGATGTAACGGTATATATAGAAAAAACATCAAAATTACAAGGATACTTTCAAATGTCCTTTTCGTCCTTAACGGATAAGATTCGTCATTAAAGATATGTATTTTGGGAAAGCTAGGAATACAAGGTATCTTTGGGATAGAGTCATTAGGTCCTACGCGCTTACAACATGTCCCTCAATAGAGCATACATTTTTTAATGCTTAGTTAAATTAAAATTTTATTAGATAATTTGTGTAATACATTTTAAGCGCAATTTAAATGTTAAAATTTTCTAATTATAAGACAATACAACTAACGGTAAAGTCGTAAAATAATTAATAGTATTAAGCTACAATAAAAAAACAATATTTCATTTCGATAATTAATTAAATAAAATTATTAATAACAATTTGTTTTAATTTAATTGTTAAAATATATAATGTATATAAATTGAAATTTTCTTTTTCTTTTTTTTTACAATTATTTGTACAAAATAAAAAGATTTATATTATGCAATAAAAAAAACAAATAATACAGTAATAATGTATTATTTTTACTGGCTGATAAAAATATGATAAATTAAAATTTTTGTATTTTAAAATGACTTATACATGGCGTAAAATTTTAAATTGAAACTTATAACTGAAAATTTAAAAAAAAATTTAAAATATTTGAATTTGTCAGGTGTCTTTTTTTTAAATATCAGGTGTGCAATACGAAATGTCAAATTACGATTTGTATCATTTATGTCTGAAATACATGCGCAGAACTATGCATACATCGCAGCAAAAATAAATTAGAATATATGGTTACATGTAGGAGAACCAATTATTAGGGGAACCAATTACATGTAATTCTGCACGTTATTTTTGATGCATAGTTAATTTTGATGCAAGATATCTCTATTTCTAATTTTTGCTGCGCAGCGGCAGAGCTACCAACACGAAAGATTGTAAAAATTGTCATTTTACTGATACTAATAAAAAAATAATGACAAACGTCATAAAAATTATTTAATACTTACATATTTATTATTGTTTTTTGTGGTAAATAGGTTATAACCAATTTTGTAAAAATTTATTTTAAATTAGTTAATGGAAGAAAAACTAAGTAATTTGAAATGAATAAAAATTTCCCTAGTCCATAGTCTAAATTTTCTTTCTTTTTTGTTGCAATATTCATCGTAAATTGTTAAAATATTTAGATATAACAAAATATGTATATGATGTACAACAAACTAGCATTAATTTATTCATATAATTATATTTTGTTACAATCATGATAGTGACATATAACAAAATATGTGATTGAAATTTTTTCAAAAATTATTAAATTAAAACTTTTATTAAACACTTTTAATAACTTTTACCTAAAAAATTATTAAAAATTATTTTGTTTTGTATTTTGTTACTATACAAACAAATTGTATGTGTATATCTAATTGTGGCGGCAATTATCTACATAATTTCAAAACAAAACAATTTTTGACAGACAAAATATGCACATGTGTCTAGCACGCAGATATGCATGCGTATCTGCATGCAGCGATGCATGAGAATTCTGCACATGTATTTCCCACTTTAGGTACTTTTTTATCCAAAAATTAATTATTAATATTTCAATTCTAATACAAAATAGAAAACTTTAATAACAGAAAGGCCATAATATGACAACAAAAATTTTCCGAAATTTCAAATTACATGCTTAGTTTAATACGTAGAAAAATGTCATGTTTAAAGAGAAGATAGTAACAAAAATGTAATTGTATTGTCGAAAATGTTAATGCATTTGTGTAGTATCTTGCTAGTACTATCTCTTCTCGCCGCAGTGTTATTTAGCTCCACTATTCTGATAGTGATTCAGTAATAAAACACAAAAAATATTTTAATTTATCGGTTTTTTTTCCAGAATATATCAAATAAAAGAATTACGCATTTTCTTGAAGCCTAACAAGAAGATTAAATATTTCTGGCGCCATATAATGCCCTCTATATATAAATAGGTTAATACAAAATTTTCTTAATTAAAATTTTATTATAATTCATCACGATATTTAAAAATTGAAAACTTTAAATTGAAAAATATATATATTTTTTTTTTGAAAATTTAATAATATTTAAACTTTCATTATATACGTATAATTTTTATTAGAAAAAAAAATGCTCTTTTTTTTTTGTTGTAGAAAGTCCTTTAAACAAAAATTTAATAAAATTATTTTAATGATATAATTTTACAATAACAATTACATACTTCTATAAAATATATTTACCCTACAATAATAAAAAAAAAAACTTTAAAATTTTCCATAGACATGCACCAATTACTGTTATCGAAGTTCTACAACAAGGCAAATAAAATTTTCCTAAATTATAGTGGAACTCCTTTTTTGTTAATTTTACTTTAACAGTAGATTTCCAATTATTTTAATTTGTTGTACTGTTTTTATTTGAAAAACTATTGGAAAATAGAAAGGACTCAACTAGAGTTCAGAACATATTCTATAAAATATATTTATGTGCATTTACTCAAGATTTTTGTATGTTATTAATGTTCAGAAAGTTTAATGTCACATTAAAGTTCAGGATGAATATTAATTTCTTTTTACTCCTAACTTCCATTAAACTTAACCTACCAACCAAACCAAAATAAAATTATTACTAAGTTATGTCGTGAAAATAAACTCAATTTAGTTGATTTGATATTTTTTAATTCAACTAAAAAAAATCACGATGTTGCGAGAATCAATTTTAAACTATTTCCAAGATCTTATATTACGTAATTTCCAAGATCTTATATTCACCAAGATCTTATATTACGTAACGAGATACCTAGAATTAGTTACGATTATATAAATACATTTTTCGACCTGTCCAGTGCCCTTTGACATTGGGATAATATAAATGACAAAAAATAATTGACAGTATAATTTGGTAGTAACTTAAATAAAATAAAGCTACGCTATTTATGGTATAAACAGAATTGGGGCGACAGCGACAGATACAGCTACTGGCGATAAATACATCGCTGGCATAAACACAATTCCGGATACAAAGTAGAGCTAAAATAAGTACTAAATTTACTAAGTTTATCAATTTTTTCTCAAAAGCCATTTCTAAGAATGTAAAAGAAAACAGATTTACTTTTAATATTTTAATGTTGTTAGAAATTGTTTACGATTAATCATATGTTCAATCATATGCTTACAAAAGTAGCTGGGCGACGGATACAAAAATAGAAATTTTTCTAATTTGTATCCCCGTCGCCCAGCTACTTTATCCGCAATTGGGTTTATGTGCATATAAACTGTATGGGACTATTTTTTTTTGACAGAAGTTGTAGCTGTATCTGTCGCTAGTCGCCTCAATTCTGTTTATGCTATTAAGAAGGCTTAGTTCCTGACAATAGTAGTAGTTTTCTACAGAGTTGATAGGACAGAAATTTAATAAATAAATACTCGAAAAAACATTGTAATAAAATATGTAGCAAAAACATGTAGCCTCGTACTTACATTTAGCACGAAAAGGGAATTATATCTACATTACAAACAAGAACATAAAAACAAAAAAAACACGTTTAGCGACTTTTATTTCCTTTATTAAAAAAACTCACACAAATTGATATGCGTGACAGTGACAATTAGAATATTTCGATTTTAATTGAAAGTCAAATCAAAATTGATTGTCACAACCATTAATGAATTAATTTTAACTATCGACCTACCATTAATTAATTAATTTTAGTACGGTAGTTGATTTGCCTTCTATCACAGTCAAATGGCATTCTGCACATTTAAAATCAAATAAAATTTATAGGTAGTGTGTACACGTTAGACAAAATCTACGATTAAATCAGAGTCTGATGAAAGTCTGAAATGTAAACGCAGTCTGACATAAGATTATATTTGATGAAAAAAATAGAAAACTTTCCGCCTCGCATAAGATGTTTACTCAGATTCAATATGGCGATAATTGAATTTCTAAAATTTTTACTGCCATTTGGTGATTTTTATATTTTATTCGATCATGTGATAGTTATAGTAGACATTTTATGTTTACACACAGGTTGTGTTGAGTAGTTTTAAATTTGAAAAATTTTATTTTGTGTGCAGTTTAAAAAAGAAAATATTTTATAACATAATATAAGAAACAAAGAATAATCTTTCTATAGGTTAAAGAATGGAAAATTCAAATTACAATAAAATAGTAGGAGCTACACTATTTAAATTTATATAGAAACGTACAAGGTACAAGAATGCCTTTGGACATTCAAAATATTAAACAAATATTTTTTTAAAGAACCAGGCATGTAATCAAATAGAATTAAAAATTTAGAATTAAGCCACAGGAAGTGAATACTAAGATCAATAATTATTAATAATTAAGCAATATATATATCAATAATTATAGTAGTATATTTCAAGTCTGTAATAAAGTCTGTTTGATATGTATTACTATTTTAAAATATATTTTTAAAAAAATTATTGGAGATTTTTGAATACATATCTTTCAAGTTTCCAATTAATATATTAAATTTTTTTTCATTATTAAAAAATCACACCCCAAGACATTAGAAATGTCGTAAAAAGTATTGCAACCTGATACAATATAAAAACAAAACAAATGCAAAATTTATGAGAGCAACAATATTGTATCGAAAGCACAAAGTTTACACAATTCTGATTACTTTCAACACAATGAATCTGAAATAATTGCCAAATCATATGTTTTTTACTTTCTTATTAATGCTAAATAAATTTTCTAATGCAAATTTTTCTTTAGTCATTCAAGCTTGATTCGTACTGCAATCTCACCGTGAGGAGCAGCATTTTTCACGCATGTGTCTATTTATCACAAACTAAAACTATTTAAAAAAACACACTTTAACTGTTTAAAAAAACACTGAAATAAAACTGTTTCAAAAAACACACTTTAAAATTATATATAAAAAAAAAAAATAGTTTATTTTTAAAATTTACTTAAGTTGCATCTTTTCTTCATTAAAAAACAACACATTGTGACACATAATGACATTTCTATGCGTGTATTCTATTATTCCTATTATATATAGTGTATTATATTATAAATTTCCGATCATGAGACAATGTCAAATTTTTTTTTTTACATTTCAAGTCATAACACATTGTATTCACGACTTTATCGATACATTTCCGAAGTTAAGGACACTTTATAAAAATCAATCTGTAAAATGAAACAAAAATTTTACATAAAATCGAAGATAAGATCTGAGACAAAATTTGAAATGTAAACACTCATCCGATTTTGTCTACGATAAAATCTCAGGTTTTGTCTAAACCCTGTCTTAAATCTATTCATCTTATTTATTCATTTTCATTTCATTTTTATTTATATTTATTTACTCAAATGAGCTCAATTGCTCGTACCGAGTGCTATAAGTTTTTACAATTTTACTTATAACTTATTATGTTTTAATAATTTGTTTTTTATAGAAGGTATTTAAATTTGATTTTTTTTTATAATTTAATTGATGAAAATAATCACTAATTTTACTTTTTAGATATTTGAGCATAAATATTTCTTTGATCGCAACTGGTAATTCATTATACGTTTTGTATACTGTATTGTTGTCATGTTTGTTTGATCTTTTTGTTAAAGATATTACCCTTATTTGAGTGGCATATCTAGTTGAGTATGTATACGAACTTCATTATTCATCATCGACTTAATATTAAGTATTAATATGCTTAGTAAGTATGAGATGTATTTGTGTGGCCTGTTTGTATTTTATAACATGATTCAATTGTAATATTTTGTGCTTTCTATGAATTTCCTGTGTTGAAGTTTGCCTTTTATACCCAAACAAATTCTTTATCGCTTTATTCTGCAGTTTCTGTAATGTGTTTAAATGTTTATTCCTCATGTGTGTCCCCATATTTGAATTCCGTACATAATTGCGCTATGAAATATGCTGTAATAAATTGATCTCTTATTTCTTAGTGGTACTCTTTTATTTATTAGTTTGAATAGTCCTGTAATTTTTTTACTTTATTTATTACATGCTATTATAATAATTTTATATGCCAAATACTTGTAAATTTTCACGTGATCAAACTTATAGTAAATATTTAAGGTCTTTCTTTTAAATAACATATATTTTGTATTAGCTGTATTTATTGTTATTTTATGAAGCTTCATCCATTGGTGACCTTCACTCATGTCCATGTTGATTCCAATACTTTGTTTGTTTCTTCTTCACAGATTTTGGTCAGGTCATCAGCAAACATAAATTGCTTAACATTCAGTTTTGTGCATAATAAGTTATTTATGTAACAAGAAAATAGCGTAGGTCAACCCATCACATTCTGTGTACTGCATTCTTTCCGATAAGTAACTTTTGAACCAGTTATATTCCGTCCTTTTTACCCATTTACAAACAAATATCGATACTCAATTAAAAACTCATTATTTGCACCATATAGAATTCATTGTACGAGCACCTCTCAAATTTTTTTAATCAAAATCATTCACATAACAAGATATTTAACACAAAAATAAGATTACGAAAAAAAAAAATACAACTTTACTTTAACATAACATGCAAGTCTTTTAATTTTTTTGTTCCAATTTTAGGTGCCATAAGACTTATTAAATTAAACGACCCCTCTTTTTATTTTAAATACCATAATTACTTAAAAAAAACGTTTTCCTTTAATTCAACAAAACATTTAAACGTGTTTTGATGTAATATTCAAGAAACAAAAATACATTTTAATTTTAATTCCTATTATCCCCTCTACAAATTTAAATTTCAGTACAATTTTTGATGCCCATTATTATGCAAAACATGAACTTCAATCGAAAAACAGGAAAAAAGAAAATTCGAATTGAAATTAAATGAAAATTTACTTCTAATATATAAAGTCACGACTTCATTTTATGTTCATAAATTGGAACAACAATTATTATTGCAATGTAGAACTATTAGCACACACACATGCATATAAACATACTAATCCAAACAATATAACATCATTTATGTACAATATGTATATAAAAATGCAATTAAATTGAATTGCATGTGAGCTCCTTGAAGGTTGCACTCCATTTTAACAAAACAAAAAATAGGTAAACGTGTCATACTTAATAGGTTGTACCTTTTTTATATATGTAAAATTAAAACAAAAGAAAAAAAAAATTGTTGGCGCCATCTATTATCCAAACATACTAACAATTTATTTAGCAAAAAAAAAAAAAAAATTATACATAAGAATAGGAAAATAAAATATTTTTTTTTTGTTTAGTAAGTTTCACACTAAAACGATTTCTTAATTATGAAAGGTGTTTAGTTTACAATTCAGACTATGCTTGAAAGCAGTACAAAAAAGAAATTAATATGCCGTGAATGAATTTAAAAAAAAATAAATTTGTTAAAAGTTTAAGTAGTAGATATTTTTACATGTTCACCCTTTATAGCCAATATGCATAAAAAGAATTAATTAAAAAAAAAAGAATTTAAATAATTTTAAAAGTAATGTGAATAATGCAACGGGGCTAATATATTGAGTTATGTCTGTTTTACTCTTCCGATAGTCCTCATTTTATGATTCACTGCTCTTAAGGCGCTTCAATGACAAAATTCGACTATATTTAATTACTTGTTATATCTTGCGATAATTTGATGAGGATGGCGATATATAAAATAGAAAGACCAGGTGAGACAACATAAAAATTCTGATTGTGATTACACCGACAAAAAAGAGAATTGCCTTGTGTGAGTTCTGTTCAAAAGGAAGAAACAAAGTCAATTATTTTTCAAATAGAAGCACTTAACAAATCGTTTTATGACCAATGCGTGAATTCATTTTGAAAAAAAAAATCATTCTTTTGAATTAAAAAAATCAATTATTTACTACAATATTTCCATTAATTATTTTAACTTTGATTTATATAGCTTTAATATTATTTTTGTTATTAAATTAATTTGTTATTAAATCATATTAACTATTTGGAATAAATTTTTCTACAAATATCGATAGCTTAAAGTGTGGTTGAATACAACAATGTAGGTACAATACTTTATTTATTTATTTATTTCTAACAGTGGGATGCTGCAGTCCAATTACAGGTCCTTTTTCCTTTCGAAATATGAGCCTTTTATATTTACAAATATCGATAGTTTAAAGTGTTGTTAAATACAACAATGTAGGTACAATACTTTATTTATTTATTTATTTCTAACAGTGGGATGCTGCCGTTCAACTACAGGTCCTTTTCCCTTTCGAAATATGGGCCTTTTATATATTAACTTTTTGATATGTATGGAAATATTGTTTATTATACTATTTTTTATTTGTTTTATTATATATATGATTATTAATTTATTAGTTTTATTACCTATATACTAGTGAATCCCCTGTGCAATTGCACAGAAACAGTTTTTTGTGATACGATTTTATATAAATAGAAATATTTATTTTAGTATAATTTTAGTTTTTTCTGAATAGGTTGATTATTGAATATATATAATTAAAGTCTAATACCTAATACTTTATGACGAAATTAATACTAATTTCAATATAACTTAACACAATAAAATCCCATTACTATCAACGTAGTATGTAGATCAATGTATTTTAATTCGTTTATAGTCAAAAACGTTTGTAGTTACAATTCTGTTATAGTCAAACATTTTTTTGAAAGAAATTAATAAACTTCATAAGTTGTTATAAAAACTTGTTTTCCAGCGTTAGAGTAAAATTTTGGTATAACAGTGAAAATAGTCGAATATTTTCCTTTTAATTTTGTAGTTGAGTACAAAACACTGAAGAAGTCTGCAAGTAGTAGACGAAATACGCGTATCTGTATGATAAGCATATCAGTAAAATTAAAAGGAAAATATTCGACTATTTTCACTGTCATAAGTTGTCTTCAATCGATGTCATTTATAAGTCACATTAAAATATAACCGCAATTTTTTAATAAGGCTGCAGTTATAGCGATCAGTACAATTAATACGTTGTTTTCGATTTTACAACCGCCGTAGGCACTAAATTTAAGTGAAAAATTATAGGGATGCTAAAGAATGTTTTAACAAACAAATTCTGTTCAAAATTTTAACATTTTAATATAAAATTTTAATAAAAAGCTGTTTTATCATTTTACGGATACGTATTTTTTTTCTGAACAAAACAAAAAAAATAAAAAAAATGAAACAAAATTATTTCAATGAAGTACATTTAATTTTTTCACGATTGCATTAATTTATTTGTATTTTATTGAAATTATGTTTCATTTTTCACTGTTTTATTTCATCAGCAAATAAATTTTTTGATGCAATTTAACCTAATGTTACAAGTTTTGTTTGTTTTTTACATTTGTGTATTTAGTTTTTGTTTTTTTCATTTTACAAGTATTCGCTGTGGCATATACATATGTAGCAGTAGTGTATTTATCTATGGTAAAATTAATATTAATAAAACTTAAATTTTCAATTTTTAATTTAACTATAAAAACAACTGCATATTTTATTATTTCAAATTGAAAACAAGAAAACGTTAAATCGAAATGACAACAAATTTTACGAAAGCAATTTTTCTGATCGCTATAAACGTCTCATCGTAAGAATATAATATTTTTTTTCACTGTTTCATTTTTACGCATTCATTTTACTGATCGCTATAACTGCAGCGTAAAACAGTCAAAAGTGAATTATTTTATTAAAAAACTGATTTATATATTGTCTTTTTCTGTTCTAAATATGTATAATTTGTGATTACATAACAGAATTGCTATTTATAAATATAATATAGCTTAAAATTGTTATATCTACGAAAGATATGTTATTGAACTTGATAAAGATGCAATTTTTTTTTTGACTACGCCTATAGTCACAAAACGGTTATAGTCAGCAATATTACTGAAATTTAACGACTGACTATAACCGTGTTTCACTGTAAATATTTTTTTTATTTGTTTTCAATTTTTGTTTGTATTTTCGTTTTTGTACTTTTTCTTATAAGTTTATTTTATTTTATTTATTTTATTTTATTTATTTTATTTATTTTATTTATTTTATTTATTTTATTTATTTTATTTATTTTATTTTATTTATTTTATTTATTTTATTTATTTTATTTATTTTATTTATTTTATTTATTTTATTTA
This sequence comes from Argyra leucocephala, assembly GCA_963942445.1. Taxonomy (NCBI): domain Eukaryota; kingdom Metazoa; phylum Arthropoda; class Insecta; order Diptera; family Dolichopodidae; genus Argyra; species Argyra leucocephala. Next base: position 141,253,634 of record OZ012679.1, on the reverse strand, counting down.
TTTTATTTATTTTATTTATTTTATTTATTTTATTTATTTTATTTATTTTATTTAATTTATTTATTTTATTTATTTTATTTATTTTATTTATTTTATTTATTTATTTATTTTATTTAAGTTTAAATGAGATTGAAATTTATTTTAGAGTATAGATGTTGCTCAACTTGGAAATAACAGTCATTTATTTGGTGTAACTATTTGAAATGTTTTAAGTATTCAGCACGAAGAACTTGCTAAAATTTTAATATATTTGTTGTGTAATTTACTATTCAATTATTCTTGCTTTTTTACTCACCACGTCGTTTATCTTTTGTATTATATATAAGATCATAAAAATTAATATTATAAAACATAATAATAAAAAAAAATATTTAATTAATAAAGAATCAAACTCACAAAACATGTCGCTTTAGCCAACTGAACTAATGTCCGATTAAAATTCTTTCACTTGGTTTAATATACCTATATTAATAATATTATCCTCCTAATTCATTTTTTTTTCCTACTAAAACTACAAAAAGCCCAAATAAAAAATAATTTGACTCAAAAGAGAATCGACAAAAATATTAATATATAACTCAGCTAATATGTTATAAAAATTATTTATTTACCCAGAATATATACATAAAATAAAAATTGATTTTGATTGCCACGGCCTACATCATTGATTCATTCACATAAAATAAAAATTGATTTTGATCACCACGGCCTACATCATCACTGGTTGATTGAATGAAAATAAAAAAACGAAGCACACAAAAAACCACGAAAAGTGTGCCTTCAAAATCGTGCTCTTGTGTATTATAATATAGAGATGCTTATTAATTATATTATATTATATTTGAAAAAATTTTCGGTTGTCACGGGGCTTGAACCCGTGTTTCCCGGTCGTTTGTACAATCCTTTTTTATTATTATTTTTATGTTCGAATTATTCTTATTGTAAATCTTAAATTAATTTTTGATTTTGATTTATTTTGTTTAATATTTTGTTTTTTATATTAATTACTATGTACTCATAAAAAAACAAACTTTTTTAGTTATTAACTAATTTAACTGATAAGGCCATACAGCTTATGCCAAGGCCTATATACTTCATATTCCATCTAATTGGTTTCATAAACTTGTATTCATCAGGTCAATACCGTAGATGTAGAAAACCTTCTGTTAATATTTTTCAATCAATTGATTTAAAATTATAATATTTTATCAGCTAATACGAACTAATTCAAATTTAATTTATTTTCAATATTTTATAACTTAAAAGAAAAATAAATAAATTTTTATTGTAATTTCAAAATATTACAAAATAAAAAAAAATAAAACGGAAATTACATTTTTGAAAGTCCTTTAAAATTTAATTTCTGTTAGGTCTCTATTCATTGTTCAAAAAACATTGACACAGATGACTCTTAACTTGAAAATTTTTTCATATAGAATCCTTTTAAAGTTAAAATTGCGAATAAGATTAAATATAAATTGCTAAAGTAGATAATATTTAGAAGCGAATACATTCAAGTTTATATTCTAAAATAAATTTTTATTCTCAAATAAAAAGTTCCAGTTTAATAGATACGGGAATATTATGATAATGGATATAATAAAAAATTAAAGAAAAAAAATTAAATTTTTAAAATATTTTTGAAAATCTATTCTAATACTCAATGAACGATTTGACTTGCTTCTGCGTTTCAGTATAGTTGATCAAATTAATGGAATACATGAAAACACAATAAAGAGGATTTTAAAAATTAAAATTAATACTTATTAAGTTATTTTTGATAAAAAATAATGTATTAACACCCACATTATCGCAGGTGAAAGTACATAATTTTCTCAGCAATGCCTGCAATAGAAAATAATATAGTGCTCCAGCAGACACTTTAATAAACAAGTTAAAAATTATGGTAACATATACAGACAACATTGTCATAATATCGAAATCACAATCTGAGCCAAAAGAAGTATTTACTAATTTAGACGTAGCATTCCAATGTGACTAAATGTTAAATAAAATAAAACAAAACTCATGGCGTCAAAAAGCTTGAATCACTCAAGACAAAACTTAATAATTTGCAATCTTTTAAAAAATATATTAAAACGTAGAAATGATATTCTCAGAATCCAAATAAGAATAAATAACAAATAAAACATACTTCTCGCTCTTTCAAATAATAAAGTGCAAAGATGCATATTAATAGGAAATTAAGGTTAACAAAACTATAATAATAAGACCTATAATTTGCTATGGATGTAAGAACTAAAACCTGATAAAAGCACTTTTGAAAGGAACATTTTATAAATAAATAATGCCCCAAATGAGATATAGAATCCGTTACAGATATGGGACTGGTCATGTTAATCTTATCATCATCATCATCTTATAGCGCTACAGCTCTGGGGGAGCTTTGGCCTTCATCACTATGCTCCTCCAAAAAGGTCGATCTTTTTTTAAATTATAAGTTGAATTATAATTAGTCAACAGTGGCCCCTAGTAAAAATATATTTTATAAAAAAAGTAAGTAAAAAATACCGCAACCTAGAATAGGAGATTGTGGCACCTTCAAATTAAAAAAATCAACTCAAAAAAAAAAAACTAGGAGATGAAAGTTCTCCTTCGAGCTCATAGTATTTTCTAAGCAGTTCCTTAATATTCATATTTTTAAATTCTACATCTAAGTATTTTAAGACATATCACAATCGTACAAAAAATTAATCAAAACAAAAGAAAAAATTTTAACAAAAATAACATGACAATAACAGTGTTATGAATTATGACATAATAATATGGTGCAGTATGATTTGTATTCAAAATATTGCACAGAAAAAATCAACCAAAACTAAAAAAAAATTAATCCACTGAATCCATCCATCCCACTCAAACTTTTGACTTTAAAACAAAATTATTTTAAGAATCCATATAGAAAAATGAAATGGTCATGCCAACGTTCTGTTAACAATGAATATACATAACGATACCAGTTTGATGGTACCTATATTTGTTGTCAGTTGTGATTCAGGAACTATTTCAAAATTTTTTAAACCAACACGAATTTTCATTTTGTTGTTCCTTTTTTTTTTTGTTGTATAATTTTTTCAACTCAAATTTTCTACTTATATACGCTCGTATGCACTCAAATTTCTTATGATAACGAAATTAGAAAAAAAAAATTTGGAAGACCCAAAAAAAAAAGGATACAATCTCTCAGGCTCTTTTTTGTTTTTTTATTATTTATTTATATTGCATTTTCCTTTTGGATTTGTTTATTTTCCCATCTGGAGCATTTCGTACTCCCATTATGTCATTTCGTTTTTGTGCATATGAGTTTATTATATTGAAAAAAAAAATTAGAACATGATTTTATACCGTTTTTTGTCAACATTAAATCTTCTTTTTTATTTCTTCTACTCTTCAAGTCAAATCGAATTGGCTTTTAAAGTACATTAAAGCAAGTTGCAAAATGATGCAACACTTTATGGCATAGCAGCATATATGGTAGTATATACACACGTATTCAATGCAATGTTGAATGGTTTAAATTTAAAAAACAAAATTTAATTTTTTTTTTCAATTCATTACGTGATGTAATCGAAAAAAATTCACAGTAAAAAAACAAAAAAAATGTTTATTTTTAAAGTAATGATGATGATAGAAAGTTTAAGTATGATGTATCTGGTATCACATATGGTGAATTTGATTTATTTTTTTTGGAAATAAAATTTAAAATTTTTATTAAATTACGTTTGATTTAAACAAATATTTCAATAGATATATAGTTCTATATTTAAAAGGATTTATATACGTGTATAAGATTAATATTTATTTAATACGTTTCCATATGAACAGTTCACTATTAAATTAAATTTTAACCTTTTTTAAATTACCACAGATTTTTATCAGGCCATTTAATGCATACTACAATGTGGGATATTATTAAAAAATATTATAATTAAAAAATGAACTTAATTGAATATTATTGTGAAATAAAATCATAAAGCCTAGCTCACAGTACGTGGAAACCTCGACTTTATTAATACATAATGTTAATTTTGTCGATATTGTTTAATTTTCAATTTTATCAAATTTAATTAAATAAGTTCAACAATTTTTTAATATTAAAAATTAAATAAGTTTGACAAAATATTGTTTTAATTTTTTATCGAAGTTGTTGCACTTGTAATTTAGTTTCAATATAGAACATATTGCGCAGCGCCTCAGTTTTATTTTACGAAAGAAAAAATTTAATGATTTTCACTCTATTTTTATTAATTTTTAACAAAAATACTGAGAAAGCAAAAAAAAAAATTATTAATATAAAAGTTTCTTATTTTTTGATGAATCCAAATTTACATAAAAAAGTATCTACCTCTTCTCATTTGAAAATATCGATTTCGGCGAATTTTCGGTCTAAAAAACTAATTTTAGGTTTTTCCCGGAAGTTGCAAATGTCACCAATCGACAGAGCACCCTCAATTGCGATTTTTAATTTTAATTTCCTGTTTCTCTTATAAAACTGATACGCATGGTCTGGAAAATCCGCTTTAAATTAAAATTTTAATTAAAATAAACTAAATTGAAATGGTTTGCGTCTTGGATTTAGAGATGTCAATTATCCGGGTTTTCTGGTATCCGGATATATCAAATACCTTAAACATGAAATATCTAGATATCCGGATACTATTCGCTATAGAAAATAAATTCAAAATATTTGGGTTTTTAAGTTTGTTTTATTCGATATTAATTCAAAAAAAAGAAAGAGTAATATAATGAAAGTATATAGTTTTTATATAATATAGTTTTATGATTTAATTAAATTAATATAGTTTTATTATTTATAATAATTACTTATCTATTATTCATTATTAAAATAATATTTCAAGAATACCAAAGCGTTTAACGATGGAAACTGAAGTCTGCTTCTTAATTTTGTTGAAAATGTACCAGCCACCGAGAAAACTCTCTCACTGCTGGTAGAGGTTGGTTGAATCGTATTAAGAGTAATAATTGAATGTTAGTGCAGTGCACAACAAACTCTGATTTGATTTAACGTACATAAGCTGAAGTCTAATCGCAACAAATAATTGAATGTTTATATATTTGAAATACGAGCAAAACAAAAATTTTTAAATGTAATGTTAGTGCACATCCAACTCTAATTAAAATATAAAAATTCAAATTTTTGATATGATAAAAATTTATTTTCTCAAAAATCAAATACCCTGATAATTTATTCAAAATAATCAGGATTTCGAATTATCCGTAAATCAGAAAATATCCGGATAGTTCAAACGGAATATTATCCGGATTTGCATCCCTACTTGGAATTAATCAACTCGTAATGATGACAGTTCAATTCGAATTGAAAAGCATATAAATCCAAGATAAAAATTGTCAAAAAATTAAATTGGCAAAAATTTGCCCATTATTTGGTGTCTAGGGAATTAGAATTAGAATAATTAGTCTTTCATTTGGCACACACCCTAAAATTAATTTTGAAAACCAAATAAATAAAACCTTGACTGATTATTAACCAAAATTAGTACAAATATTTTTTTTTATTTTTGAAATAATTCAACAAAAAGCAAATAAATTAAAATAATATGCAATATAGGTGTTTTCTAGGAAAATCGGCAAAATATGCAATATAGGTGTTTTCTAGGGAAATATGGTGTATTTCCCGGAAAATCGAGAACGAGAAATCCCGGGACATTTCTTAGTGTTAACTCCGATAAACGTGTTTTGTTTCAAATTAAATTATTTTAAATTTTTTGTTTCGCGTTTTCATCTTTGATAAATCCGCTTTAAAAATAATATCGTTATATACATATGCATACAAAGTTTGACTTAATTCATGATGGTCCATTAAAATTATTTAGTCTTTATGCTTCTGTCGATGATATTTTGTTAAGTGAATTTTATACGGATGTATGTGCAAAATCTTGAAGCAAAATCCGACAAATCGAATAATAAAAAAATCTTAAAACCTGCAAACGCAAAAGGAATTGATAACTTCGAATTTTCACTCACATACTTTCAATTTCGGCAACAATATTTTTGAATTTGACCGTGATAATTCGTATATCTTATTATATGTCCAATGCTTCCAGTATCTTAAATAGGACAGTTAAATTGATCGTACTCTTCTGTTAATTCCATAGTTCATACATACATCGAGTTGTATTCTCTGTAGAACAGTTAATATAAACCCACTTCTACTCTTCTTAGTCTCACTTCATACAATTTCAAATATCCATTGAGTTACCAATTCTTTATTGGACTTAATAAATTCACCGTTTCGTACAAACTTTTAATTTTATTTTTGTTTTTCCTTTTTTATTTTCTCAACTACGTTTTGCTTTATTGACATCAGTTTCTATTTTTTTTTCTCTCTTTTTTTATGATTTTTTGATTGCTAAAGATTATTATCATTTCATTATATAAATAGTTATTTATTTATTTATTTATTTTTATTTGATTTGTTTTTTCTCTTTATTTTGCATAAAATGTATATAAAGTAAATATATATATATACATAATATACTATATCTATGTATTTCAAAATATTTGAATAACGGTATATGGCAATATATCTCAATAATAGTATACCGTTATTTATTGTTATTAAAATGAAAATAAAAAAGTAATATACAAAATCGGGTTTTCTATGACTTTTCAAAGAAGGATATTTATGTAAATGATAGTAATTATCATCGACATCATGATGATCACAATCATAATCATTATTATTATTATTGATGTTATATTTTACTTCATTCAAAAAATGATTTTTAGTCTTCTTTAGTTCTTCATTTTGATGGTGTCCTTTTATTTGATTTTATTTCTCTTTCTTTCTCTCGTACCTACTCTTCCATACTCCTTATCAATTTTTGAGTTGTTGTTTATCATAAAATAAAAAAATAAAATTACAACAAAGATGATTTTTAATTTTATTGAGATTGATGGATTCTTTTTTATAATAATATTAATACTGTTTTTTTTTGTTTTTTTTTTGTGTAACTAACCGTAAATATAGAACTATATATACATTATTGCAGAAGAAAATTGTATAGTATGTATAGTAAATTTCTATATACATAGATATATATTTATGTATTTATTTTATTTTTTAAACTTAAAGATATATTTTCTTATATTTATTTATCAGAAATCTAACATCCATTTAAAATATATTTAATTTTTTAGTTCTTTATTTTCTTTTTTTATTTTAATAAAACAAAAAATTTTTTTAATTTCTATTCGAATTATTATATTTGAAAAATTCATTTAAATGTCGGTACTTATTTTAAAAATTATTATTTTTGTTAATTTTAATATTTATTAACTTCATTAATTCATTTTTTATTGGAGAATTGTAAACTAGGGCTTTTAGGGATCTAGAAAGTAAAAAATCGATACTATTCTCTCAGAATATCACACTATCAACCAGTAAACAGTCATGTTTTAATAAGAAGCTACGGTTTGGTATGATTTTAAAAAAACAAATACTTTTTAATTACCATGCCTTTCTACCGTTTCCCTATATTAAGTCAAAATAATGAATAATAAATATGAAATAATCGCATATTAAGAATTTAATTAATAAAATAATATTGTTCATAGCTATTTTATTGTTTATTTATAGCAATTTCAGATCAAATTAAAAAGTTTCTACTTTAAATTAAAAAATATCTATTTCAAAATTTAACAAAAATTGAAAAATATTTTTTTTTAATGTTTGTTTACAGTATTGATTACAGAAAAAGCAAATTGGCTGAAGTTTTAATCTAATGAAAACTTGTTTACTTTTATGAAATTAGGACAATTTGCTTTTTCTGTAATTAACATTTAACAAAAATTGTTTTTCACACTTTTTTAAAATGCTTAATTTAAAATAGAAAACGTTCAATTTGAAATAGGAAAAAAAATACACCTGACACTACCGTAATATAGCATTAATATTGATAGTATTGTTTTGATATTACTTTTGAGCCCCTAAAAATATGCAAAAAAAAAAATCCCAAAAACAGAAATAAACCATTAACTTAACAAATAAATATTTCAGACAGCAAGTTTATTAAAATCAAATTAAAATACTAATATACAATTGAAAATAAAAATAAATACTTGAAAAAGCTATATACAAAAAATGGTCGCGTTTATTATTCTGTTTTTCTGGAGTTCGCGAACGAAAACAGTTAAGAATCCCTGATTTAAATGATTCGGTGCGAATATTGATTCTGGTCCAGGTCGCGAATCCCATTAAGCTTTTATCGGGAACCCAACAAGGGTATTTTAAGTTGAGACATGCGCTCTGTCTGCTGCACTACCAGTTGATGTGAAGCTATATTGAAAATGCAACTATTCCAATTATCCTTCATCCAATTTGAAAAATAATATCATTTTGTTGTTACATTTTTATTGTGTGGTTTCTACACGAAATAGATATTAAGATAGATATTGCTTAAATTTAAAGATGAAACAAAAATCTGAATTTTAGACTATCTCAATTTATTTCTTTTAAATTATTCACCAATATTTCGCTTAGTCGCATCTTGTATGTTCGAATGATAATATCACTCAAAAGATATAATTTTAGACTTTACGTCAAATCTTCTAAATCTCAAAACTCCTAAAAAAATGTTGAAAGTGCTAAAAATTTGTCCATACAAATTTAGGAATAACAAAATTGTGCTGTCATTTTTAAATGTTAGTTGATATGTCAAAATTGTTAGGAGTTTTATCATATTTTTAAAAATGTAAAATTTTGTAATTTTTACCACTTTTGTAAATGACTTTGATAAGGTTAAAGTGTGTCTAACTTCAAAATGATTCCAACTGGATGCTTTAATCATACATTAATAATAGTTTTGTCATTGTTTGGAATCTTGTCATTTTTATTAGAAGTTGTCATTTCTAAAAATTAGGTCTTTTGCCATTGGCAATACAATCCTAATGAAAAAAAAACAATGTTTTAGAAATCTTGACGTTGAGGCATTTGACATTTAGAAGATTTGACGTAGAGCCATATTTTTGTATTCGGTTTGATGCGATGCCATATTATGTCAAAACTTTCGGGTGTGTAATTTCTGTTTCACTTTTCTTTTCTCTCATACAATGTGACAGCCATTTTTTATAACTTCAAAAATTTTTAATCGTTGGAACATTGTGAAAATTATTTTCAGTTGTTTATTAATACTATGCTGACAGACATGTAATATCGATCACCTAATATCATGATATTAATAAAAATTATTGTAATATAAACGTAGTATTGATATTACGAACAAAGGCATAATATTACGAACCAGCACGGCAATTTTGTTCATCAGAGCAGTCTAGTGAAAAGTACATCAAATATTTTTTTAATTTTTAGTACTAAAAAACAGTTTATTTGACATGTCTTAAAAATCAAACAAAATTTGTTTAAAAAAAACATTGTCAAGTCAAAATCAAAATGGATATACATATTATGTAAATAAAAAATAATGTAAATTTTAAATAAATTACATTTTTTAATTATTGATCATTTGTTAATTATTTTTCAATGATATTTTTGGTGTTTTGATAATTTAACATTAATGCAACAAACATTTGATCTTCCACTTTAATTTGTCATAATATTTAAATATGAATACTATACATTTGTGTCTGTCATACTACTTTTGATATCTTAATAGAGAAAATATTAGAATATTGGTATCATAATATCGATATTACATTTCTGTCAGTATAATATAAATAATGTCTTTGACAGGCATGTAATATCAGTAGCATAATATCAATATTGTAATATTCAAGATATGACCCCTTGACAGACATAAACGTAGTATTAACGTAGCATTCATTATGACATGTAAAGTGGAGGATAAAAATTTTTTTTTGTAAACATGATCATTTTTTTTTAAATTGTATCTAAAATTTGCCTTAAATGTACCTTAAATGAAATTTCAAATATACCTCCATTTTTTTATTTTTATTCATTTTGCATTTTGACTCGACAATGAAAAATTTTGTTTAATTTTAAATATATTGCAATAATATCATGATATTAATTATTAGGTAACACACATATAGGAATATCACGATATCAGCAATATTAAAATATCGATATTACATGTCTGTCAGTAGCATAAGTTATATACAAATGGATAAAACAGTTAAGTAAGCATTAAAAAAACATTTTTCATTAATTTGTTTAGTATTTTTATTAATAATTTTGTTTTTGTTTTGAAACTATACTACATATTATAATTTTATTAATAATTTTTATTTACAAAATATTTTGAAACTTTAAATTAATTCTAAAATTATCAAAAAATATAATAAGGTATTGGTTTTTGTTTAATGTATACAAATAATATTTTTTGACAGTAAAAAAATTTGTCAGTACTACCAACATCTAACAAAAAAAAAAACAGCTAGACGTGACTTGATCAATTTTTTCATCGCGTCATTGATATGAGTGATTTAAAAACTCCCATATTTTCCATACTTCATTTTAATTATTACAAAAATATTAATCACAACTTTGATTGAAACCATTTCAATACAAAAACAAAAACTAGGAAACTAATGAAAATATTAAAATTTTTTGAAATTATATTTCAATTTAATTACTAAAGAGTTTTTAATTTCAGCATTTTCTAGTTTTAATTACTTTTTAGTTTTCCTTTATTTGATTTTTTTTCTTTGTATATGGTTTCCCCATTTTTTATATTTTTTTTATTAATTAAATTTATACTCTCTTCAAAGAAAAAAATTATTGTAATCCTTGTTGCAACACTACGACATAGCTGTATTTTATTTTTAACATATTTTCATAATTTTCTTATTTTTATTAAATTTTTGATGTTATTAAAAATTTAGTATCTATACCTTCAAAATGGATTGTATAAAAATCTAGCTATACATACACATAAAAATTTCAACATATATTTTTTGAATCATATCCCCCCTACTTATAAAACTAATGTAATGACCACACATACACAAAAAAAAAAATTGTACAGTAATAACCGTATCCAATATGTAAGTAATAAGCTCTAAACTTTGAGGATGTATAAATAATACATTGTGGTTAGTTGATGGATAAGGATTCATTTAAAATGACGAAAGTAATGTGGATATTTTGTATCGTACTTTCATTCTGGCGAATGCAACCATTCTTTTTTTTCTTTTTGGTCTATTTTCTTTTATATTGTTAAATAAAAAAATAGTTCTACTTAAAACGTGAAAATATGGATATAAAAAGCAAAAAAAAAAAAATAAAAACTAGCAAAACAAAGGGAGAAAAAATGCAAGAATATTTTTATAACATAAAACTGACACTTGACAGTTAAGTACAGTATATATACAGTTATTGCAAAGGATGAACATAAAATAATTTTGTATTTTAAATATTTACTGTATACTACGTTGATGTAAATTCGTTTTTTTTTTTGTTGTAAAATGTAATATATATATATATATATATATATATATATTGTAAAATTAATAGGGTTTGTTAAATAAGTGAAATGATGAAGAAAAAAAAACTGCACCCACGCAAGAAAAACTGGCGTATGTGCATTTCCAATATTAACGATTTTAAGCAGTTTATGATTGTTCAATTTGAAAATTAATGATTTTCGTAAAAGGTAGAGTTATCGCAAAAATCATATTTAAAAAGCTTTTAGGACTTTATAGATCAATAAAACGTTATTAAAATATTATTTCTTTTTTGCAAATTTGTCTAAATGGTAATTTGGAAAATTTTGCAAATATAATTATTATTCTGTAGACTACAAAATTGACGTTGTTTTGTATTTAATATTTTCTGCATATCAATAGAAATTTTTCATTTAGTTTTGTTAAAAAGACTTGAATTTGATTATAAATTTTTTTTTTAAATTAGGGTTCTATTCTCATTCACAACAGTATTTAGTTGAGTTGTCTCTACACAACTCAACCCAATAGACAACACAACCGAATTTTGCTATTCTGAATGACAACTTTTACCTGTTGTAAAGAGGTTGTATATCATAACAGTGTAAATAATTCAGTAATAATAATATTGAATAGAGTAGAATCAATGTGTGTGTATTCAACGGAACCGTGTCATATGAACTACATCTTCTAGGTGGTGACTGGTGGAAAGTGCCAAGTTCAAGTTCGTATCAAGATAAGTATAAAAAACATGTTTTTTGTTTTTTTTGTTCAAGGTCCTTTGGTCCCGACTTCTGGACTGTCGGACCAACCCGAAAATTTTTTTAAAATTATTTAAACTAATTATTAATAACCTTTTCCCAGAAAAATACAATTTAAACCCGTTATATAGAGTTTCGGCCCCAATCCCTTAGACCTCGGACCTATTGTCTTCATCACATTTAAGAACCATTGTTCTGATGACAAAAAAAAAAAAAATCAAGGTCTTCGGTCCCGACACTTGGGACGCCGGACCTCTTGTTTGCATAGTGCTTTAAAGCTATTAAAAACAAGTTAAAAAAAAAAGTCAAGGTCTTCGGTCCCGACACTTGGGACGCCGGACCTCTTGTTTGCATCGTGCTTATGAGCCATTGTACTAAAGACAAGTTAAAAAAAACCCTAAGCCTTCAATTAAAATAAAATTATATTATAAATAGAAGTTATATGCAGTTCCTATTCTAACAATATTTAAACACAACACCAACACAACTGGTCTTAACCAGTCTTAACCAGTTGTGTTTTAGTTATCTCAGACAACTTAAACATAAACTTAAAAATGATGTTGTGTTGTTTTAACAGATAATTGGGTTGTGTTGTGAATCAGAATGTCAATTACAACCTATTTTTAGGTTGTGTTGTGAATGGGAATAGCACCCTTAATCCTGGATGAAAAGATTTTCATTTGATCTTATTTTTCGTTACAATATATAACAAAATTCAGTACAACTAAATGTAATTTATTTAAAATTTATTAATTTCAAAAAAGCTCAGTAAAATTATTGACAAATTATTTAAAACAAATTTGTGTGAATCTATTAAATAAATATCCGTTTAACGAAAGTCTGTCTATAAAATTATTGGGGTACAAATTATTCGACATAGTGAAAGCTTATGAGACAGGCTCTTTATGTGCTTATCAATTTAGCAAGCTTACTGTACCAACAAATAAAAAAAAAACCAAAGTTAAATTATATTTTTTGCTATAACTTCTTAGACAGCCGAACATTTTTTATTTTAACAGGTTTTTGGATTGTGTAATGTGTTGTATTGGATTACTTACGTTAATCTTTGTATTGTAATATCCGACCGTCATCATATATATTGATTATATGTTATCTAACTACTTATAACTGACTATTCTTTGAAATTATTTTTTTTTAACTTTAGTTTTTTAAGTATTAAAATTCGGAATGCGATGTAATTACAATTCGAAAATAAATTGAAACTATGCTATTTTGAAGGCAAAGCTACTCTAAAATCGATCAATTAGTTGATATACTACTAAAAGTTCAAAACAAACAACAACGAAAATGTATTGTGTGTTTTTTTAGTATTCTAAAACTCTGCGTAAAGCAATTAATAGTGCTCACCGGTAGTCTTGACAATCGTACAAAACGTCGAAAAAAAAAATGTATATTGATTGCTGTGTTAATTAAATTCTCATTAGTGGAAATTTAATGGAACAGACTGTATATATATACATATATACATATATTAGTTTTTTGTTTTTACCCATGTACAGGTATCCACTAGTATGAACGTATTCTAGATTAAAATGATTTTTTTTTTAAATTGACATTATCATTCTATGAGTAAAAAAAAAAAATAACTTACAAAGAAAAACCAATATCCTTTATATTACCCACTCTTTTTAAAAACGAAAACTAAAAAAGAAAAAAACGGAAGTAAACCTATTAAAAATATATATGTATAACGTTATGAAAATATTTTTAGGAAATGCATGAATAACGCATTTAAATTTTTTACACATCATGCATAAAAAGGATATAGCTAGCTAGGTACTATAAAAAGAACAAAAAAAAACAAATCAAATCAGGTATGAGGTCAAATCTATTAATGTTGTCTGGTTTTTTCAACATCAGTGGTCCTTTTGTATCAAATTAAAAATAAAGTAAATGAATGTAGTTTTTTTTTATGCAATATATTCACTTAAACATAAAATTAATCGATTTTTTCTATTAATCCTAACCTTAAAAAAGATGACCTGGTATTTAATTAGAATCAATGTAATTTTAGTGAATACATTAACCAAAGTTCACCACGCCATAAAAACATTATACCGCGGATGTTGATGACATTGCAAATTTAAAAATGTCAAATAGGAAAATTAAATTATCATAAGACTACCTGTTGTAATCTATAGCTATACGTGACGTGAATAATGCTAATTAGTGACTAATATAAATTTAAAGTAGAAAAGGGAGAGCAATTATCGAAATATTGAAGAGCTAACGGATGGAGGATAGTCATACAAGATAGAGCAAAATAAAGAAAATTTGTAATTAAGGTTAAGGCTCACCACGACCTGTAGAACTCATAAATGGTGATGTTGATTACTTTAACCAAACAAAAAATTTGATTTCAGATTTTAAACTTTTCAGGGTGAATAAAAAATAATTTCAATTTAAAATACTTTCAATAGTATTTTTTATTTTCAACATCTATAACGTTAACTTTGATTCTCCATAGATTTAGCCATTTTTCTATTTCCCCTAAATGATTGGCAACATTGTTGAAATTATAATACAATAATAATAATAATAATTATTATTTATTTCATTAACAACTTAAGCTAACTTACATACCAAATTTAAAAAATTATATAACAAATGAACTTAGATTTTTTAGCGTAATATTTTAATTATTTTGGAACACGCTTTAGAATTTAAAATTGCTGTATCGTCTACAAAAGTAGATATGGTATTTTGATTGTTGGTAGGCATATCTGACGTAAACAATAATTATAGCATTGGATCTAGTATACCACTTTGAGGGACTCAGATATTGAAATTAAATTAGTCTATATGCCCGACTAAAGATATTTTGTGTGTGCGCACAGACTCTGCTTTGATTCGTGCCAAATAATTTTTTTCCCATTTTAAACAGTGAGATGTACACGATATCTTAGGGAAAATTTGTGATATAATTCCCTTGCAGTAGATTATATTGTCAATAAAGATTGGACAAAATAAAAATTTGTAGTAAATAAATAACTTGTGTAACTAAAATACAAAGTTTCGTTAAGATTATTATTACGTTAAATATTCGTTAAATTTTACTAAAAATATAATATTCTATTTCTTTTTTAAATATTTTAATCTGATTAAAATTTTAAAATTTAAAATTTACAATTTTATTAAATATTAATGTTCAACCAATAATAAAGGTACATAAACGCACACATATACATATACTTACATACTTTATATCCTTGAATATAATATAATTTTATTTTACTTTGTAATAAAATACAAAATTGTGTATAGTATATATTTATACATTGACATACATATCTTCAAATACGTATAGATATATAGATATGTATTATATATACTTATTAGAAAATTAATTACTCATATCCATTTTGATTTTTTTGCTTTATTCTATTTAAACAATAAATTTGTAAACCAAAGTGCGGTTAGATAAATAAAAATAAGACAAAGTAAAACAAGAGACTATAATATATATAATATCGATACCATAGTGCACACATATTCTAAGTAGCAAAAATGAAATTTTACAGGAGAGCGTTTTCAAAATTGTCAAACAGCAACCCAAAAACTCAATGCAATGCTGTAGATGGACAAAACGTCTTTTATTTTGTTGCATATTATGTACTCTTTCGTATTTAATTAAAATTTTAATGTTATATTATTTTGATGGTTGAAAATTTAGGTAGTTTCGAAAGTAAGTATGCACTTAGCATGTTTTACACTTAACTAAATGTACTTAGCATAATTGTGCACAAAATAAAACAAAGCAAAATATCGAAACTAATACTTCTAAAATTGAATTCCTTTATCTTCTATTCATTTTTGTTTGTCATTTTCTTTCATTTTCATTGACCCTATTTTTCTCTTTTGAAGTAAACACTAGTTATATCATTGTATTTACAAGTAACTGTTTTGTTAAGACACAGATAGGTTAAGTGCACTTATCATATCTGTGTATTTAAGGTCTAACAAAATTTGTAATTAATGGTCACTGTTATTATAAAAACCAGATAGGGTAAGCGCACTTAGCATATCTGTGCATTTTAGGTTTGAGAAAACATGTACTTATCCTGTTTGTGAACTCATTATAACAGCCAAAATTTTTATTCTACCCTTTTAATATTTCTACACTAAAAAAAGAACAACTGGGAAAACTCAAAACTGTACTTAAGTCAATTTGAAAAAAAAATCACTTAGCATAAGTGTGAACTATGGTATCGATATAGTATCTTTTAAAACCATTATTCTTAAATTTTTTATGCCTATAATAAAAAAGAAAAAATTAATGTATTATCGATTTTAATTTACGTTTTAAATTACATTATTTAAAAATGTATATACTTTTAACTAATTTTTATTGTCTGAATTTTATCCCTGAATAGTGTATAATATGTGAAAGATGGAGAAGAAAATTAATTTTTACCTGTAATGAAAATTAAAGTTATGTTCTTCGCTAAATTCTCTAAAATTATGTGGAGTGGATGATATGCAGATAAACAAACCTACGAAGATGGTATACTCGTAATTATGCCTCCTTGGACAGACCCCGATTCTACTAAATTATTGAATGTTTTTTTTTTTGTCATAAGCTTTACCATTATCTTTCCTGTTGCTCTTCAATTTAATAAAATACCCCAAACTGTTGCTTTTTTATTTGAAAATTGTTTTTGTAGTGTTGAATTCAAAAATTAATGTCTCCAAATATATTAGAAAATTAAATAAATATTAAAATTCTAGCTGTGTTTCAAAATTTTATTAAATATTTTAATCGATTTCGGTTATTACAAAATCAGCAAAAGACTTATAAAGTAATTACACATGGGTTAAAATTTATAGTATTTTTGTAATTTATCACAAAGCGGTAAACAAAATTGCGACCACTGACCACCGACTACCAACGAAACACAATTGAAGCGAAACGAAAAATAAAATAAACAAACAAAACAGAAAAGCAAATGGCGGAATTTCAAAATGGAAAAATCATTTTGAATAATTTATTAATTTATTTGTTGGAATTGTGAGCACATACCTAAGAGTGTATGTATTTTAATTTTTTCGTCGCGAAATTTTCGTCGGTAGTCGCAATTGTGTTTACTGCTTAATTTAGTCGAGTCCACTTAACAACACCTCGCTTAAAAACATAAACGATTTTAAGTGCATTATATTTCGAACGCAATTTTTTTGCTTTATTTTTTCATATAATTCAATTCGTTTAAAAACAAATCGTTTAACATCTTTAAATACATAAGTTTCTGTGTAATATTTTATAAATTTACATACTTTTCACGTTGTTTAATAACACATCACGCCAAATTTTTGTAATGTGTTGAGACAACACAACATAATGTGGGCAGCTTTAGAATTAATAAAAATACGAACAGTTTAGTAATTTTTGCAGTGTTGGATATCATACCAACTATGTACAAATACATAGCTACAAAAATTCAAATATAAATGACACATGTTATGTACCAAATATGTGTCGCATACTTTTATTTACAACATAGCACCTATACATAATTAAAATTGATCTAAAAAAATGTTCAAGACTTATTCATTTAAAAGTACAAAGTGATTAAGTGCGCAAATTTGCCTGTTATCTTCGATGTAATATTATTTATTTACTACAGTTACAAAGGTTTAATAAATTTAAAAAAAAACTTGATTTTATACCAGGTAGACCCAGGTTGTTTATCAGATTTTTGTGTTGCTTTTGAGCTGATCAAATTTCATTTAGTTAATTTTAATAATGTTTCACCTAGAGCCTACAACATATTCTATAATATATTAGTAAAGATATTACTAACTAGGGGCCACTGTTGAGTAATTATAATTCAAGTTGAAGTCAAATTTAAAGTTTTTAAAAAAAACAGTAATTTACGTACTGACATAGACTTCGCACGATATAGCAGACACCACTCGTTTTTAATAAAAAGTTTTGTGGTTAGTAAGTTTTATTTAGGACACATAAATACACGTTCCTCATACACGGTTTCGTTTCCGATATATTACCTATAGTAAGTGGTATTTAGTGGATAAAATTACTAAAAATAGAAAATTTTGTCATTAAAGAGGTATACATATAACATAATTTTAATATAAACTATATATTATTACTACAAATAACCAAAAGTTAGAAACTGTTACTTAAAAAGATAAAAAATGAAGAATTCAAGTGATTTGTTTTTTTTGTTGTTTGTGTATTTTTTATTTTAGATGTATGAATTTGTTTTTTTGTTTTAATTTTATAGATGTACATAAATTCAGATGAATTTGTTTTTTTTATTTTTATTTGGCATATGTACAATCTACATAATGTTCACTGCAACTAATTATAATAACTGATTTGTTTGTTTTTGTTTTTTATTTTAATTAGAACTCACATATATATAATATATTTGCTGAATAATAAAATCATATGAGTAAAAAATTTTCAACTGTGTGCACATTATTGTTTTATATACAACTTATTTATTTATTAGGAGTTCATTAAATAGAAGTGAAATAAAATTAAAAGGTGACTACTGGGCCCCTTCCGTGTATTCCGATTTTTGTAAAACGAATTC
Organism: Argyra leucocephala; assembly: GCA_963942445.1. Classification (NCBI taxonomy): domain Eukaryota; kingdom Metazoa; phylum Arthropoda; class Insecta; order Diptera; family Dolichopodidae; genus Argyra; species Argyra leucocephala. Next base: position 141,234,871 of record OZ012679.1, on the reverse strand, counting down.
CGTATTCGAAAGATTGGTACTATGTAAAACGAAATTCGAGTTAAAATAAGTTTGACAACTCGAAAATCGTATATTCGAATCTGAATGTAAATTTTCGTACCATGTAATACTATTTTCGAATATTTTTTAACATATTTTATCCGAATGGCTTTTTGTTATCGAATGGAGGTAAAACTTTGTTTGTTTTAAAATTAAGTGATATTATTTAAAAATATAATTATACTTAATATTACAATAATAACTAATAATGTCAAAAAAATACATTTATATTTAATTTAGTATTTAAAAAAATTCATATTATTTCATATTTATATGTTTTATAGATTAGGTTTAAACACAAAAGAAAACCATCTCAATTTAAAATAATAATGGAGTTTGAAAACGAAATACAAATACAATAAAATTGATATAATTTTAATTAAAAAATAAAAAATTTACTTTTCAAAATAATAAACACACATTTTCAAATAAATTTAAAGTATACAAAAACATTATAACAATTAGAAAATCGGAAACTTACGTTACCAACTTAAATGACGTTTATTTCCTTTCGGTACCAATTAATTTTACAGTCGAATCGCAAATTCGGATAATCGTCCGAATTTCATACACGGGAGGGGGCCTACGCAGGTCCTTAAATGCTTGTCAATTATAATTATAGGTAAAACTGAACGAAACGATTTTTTGTTCTTTAATTCAAAATATTTAGTTCGAAAAATTTTGTATATGCATTCTGAATTTATTTTTGTACTTATTTCGTGATGAAAAGGTTTGTTTCTTCGAATAACATGACTTTTCTTAAAACTGAACTACATCCATTATATCTTTAAACGAAAAATTTTCAAATGTTTTTGTTTTTTCATCAAATTTTTGAATATTTTTTTTGTTTTAGCAAATTTACTTAAATTCAAAACAAACTAAAGAAACAAATATCCTTGGTGTACACAATATTCAATTTTCTTTCTACAAAATTTGTCTACTATCGCATTATTTGATTTGATATTCATTCATGAATGAAATGAGATTTTTATTAAACCTCATAATCTCAATATTTTTGAAAATCTTTTTTTATTAATGAAAATAAATACCTGATATTTAAGGTAAGTGATTTTTATTTTAAAATCTAAAAACATGCTTTACGAGACTGGAACAAGACCATGATAAATTGGTCTTTAATAATAATAAAATCCCAAGATAAAAATATTTAGTAAATCTTTATTTATTTGGAAAGCAAAAAAAAAAAAAAAAATTATATTATAAATTATTTTAAATATTTACAGAAAGATCAAAATTTTTTATTTTGCTTTTTTTTTGTTTTTTTTTTTTTTAATTTTCCATTAAAAAATAAAGAAACAACCCAATTTTAAAACAAAGGATATTAAATCAAAATTAATTCGTTAAGGTTTTATTTTCGTAATATTTTCCAGTACATTTAATATCTTGTAGCCTTGATAATTTATCATAAATAGAAATAAAATTTTTTAGAAAATTTTTAAAAATACAAAATTCAAATAGTTTCGCCTTTTGTCACACTCTAAAAGTTGTTACAAGGCATTGATGATATTGACAATTTAGTCGGTTCGAAAAATTTTACGAAAATTTGTGTGTTTTTTTATTATCTTCTCTTTTTCTCTTCTCTATTTCAATTTACTTTTTGTCATTGTGTCACGCAGTACGCTAAAATGTTATCAGATCATCACTATTTCATCATTTTTTGGTTTGGATCTTCCGTTATTTAAGACATTAATAATAATATTCTATTAATTACTTATATTAATAAAATTGAAGATGTGTGCTGTTGTTTTAAATTTAAAACTTTAAATTTAAATGAACTAAAAAAAATCCTGAATTCTATGAATAATAAAAGAGACAAAAATTTAATTAACGCTAAAATATTCAAAGATTCATTTGACTTAATTGATTAAAATATTTTGTCAATAATAAATGAATCACTATTAACTGGTGTGTTTCCCGATAAATGGAAGGAATCAATAATAAGTCCTATTTCAAAGGTAAAAAATTCCTGTGATTTGCGTCCAATAAATTCAATTATAACTGAAGCAAAATTAGCTGAAAAGGTAATTAATATGCAACTAGAAGAGTAGGTACTTTGAAACAAATAATTTAATATCAGAACACCAATCGGGCTTTAGAAAGAGGCACAGTTGCGAGTCACCTATAAATCTAGTCATAACAAGCTGGAAAATCGAAATTCAAAATGGAAAGGTAATAGTTGCAGTTTCTTTAGATTTAAAAAGAGCTTTCGAAACCATTGATCGTTCCATTCTCTTAAAAAAGCTTGAAAGATATGGTGTAAGTGGAGTAGAGTTAAAATGGTTTCGGTTTTATTTATATAGTAGAAAACAGAGAACTTAATTCAATGGTACTACTTCAGAAACTGTTGATGTAACAATGGGAGTTCTTTAAGGTTCCATATTGGGTGTTCTACTATTCCTAATATACATTAATGACATGGAAAAAGTTATAGATTTTGGAAAATTGGTTCTATTTGCGGATGATGGCCTTTTGTATATTACTGTTGATAGTACATTAGAATGTATAACGAAAATGAATGATGATCTAAAACATTTAAGTATGTGGTGCAAAATGAATAAATTAGAATTAAATGTATCAAAAACAAAAGGTATGATTTTAAATAGCATAGTGGAAGAAGTTGTTGAAATTGATGGTAAAATAATAGAAATTGTCGATGAAATCAAATACTTAGGAGTGATTATAGACAAAAAATTAAAATTAAAAAATCACATGTTTGTAATGTTTGTAAAAAGATAGGGAAAAAAATATATTTTTTTATCAAGGATTAGAGATAGACTATATCTTTCCTAAATGCTATAAGATTATATAATGTAATGATTAAACCTAATTTTGAATATTGCTCATCGATTTTATTTATGTCAAACAATGAAATGATAGATAGAATACAAAAACTGCAAAATAAGGTGATGAGAATAATATTAAAAGTCGATAGGTATATTTCAGATAGTTTTCTGTAAGAAACTTTAAAGTGGTTAAAAGTAAATCAAAGAATTAAATTTAATGTAACAGTTTTTAAAATAAAAAATAAAAATTATTCTAAGTATTTATGTGACAGATTAGTATATAATAACTAGCTTTGTAACCCGTCATAAATGACGGAAGCAAAATAAATCCTAGTTTCTTTTTTTCTTTCATTAGATTCTTTATTCCGAAATTACAGTACTTATGTTTATATCACTTTTTATTTATTTTTATTTATGTTTATATTGGCCTAACACTAATCTTTTTTTTTTTATATAACAGAAAAAGAAGTACCATACCAACAAATTTGTATAAAATGTTTGTATTTTTGTATGGTATACTCGTACTCACTTCCATTTAGTTATAATTCGTTAGTTGGGTTCCATTTAGTATAAATTATACCGTATTAGCGTTATTGTGGCCTCCGGGAAAGCAAATTTAAAAATGGGATCTTATTTTCATATAAATTTTGTCTTTTGTATAATGTATAGGGATCTTATTTTGCTATATGAATAAACTGTTATTATGGTATTGTGTTATTGTTAAAAAAATATTCAAAATTTTGTATCTAAATTGGTAAAATTTACAAAAAATACAAAAACATTTTCATCAATAATTTTCAATTTAAAAAAAACAATGTTTTATTATCCGACGTAGAAGTAGAGTTTATTATCCTACTCTACTTCTATCAAGTTCTATTGATTGAACAGTGAACCTGAACAGTGAAGTGAACAGTGAACACTTAACACTGAAAATAAAATAATATTTTTGGAATGGAGCATATAGAACATACAGAATACAGATACAGCAAATAATAAAAAAAAACAAAAATAATTTTTTTTGAGTGAAGTGAGTTACGCACACAATAATGACAAAAATAAAAGGTATAAGCAGGTATAAGTAGTATAATGTATAATATTATACAATACAAATATGCTGATACACATGTATATTATTGTGTATAATTTTAAGTAATAAGAATAACCTTTGAGTGAATTATGTTTTTTTTTGTGTTAAATGCTGTTTGCCTTTTGGTTATTATACCATATTAAACTATTGATTAAATTTCTTTAGTCCTTATTATTATAAATCAAAAAAATTGTTTGTTTTATTTATATTATTATTATTTTTTATTTGCGAAGAAGACTAAAATTAAATTAAAAAAATATAGTTCATGCAATCAATATTTCCTGCAAAGGATCAGCATGGTAGACAGGGGTTAAAAAAAACCACCAAAACAATTTGTATATATATGCATTTGTATACATATGCAATTTGTATATTTTTTGGAGCGTTCCGTCGAACTTACAAACATCCAGATAAATGCAGAATAATATATAAATATAAAATAATGAAATTCACCATTATAATTATTTAGAATTATTTTTAGTTTTAGGTTAGACTTTTTTAGAAACGAAAAAACAAAGAACATGATAATGTACAACGATTTAAAGTTATTTAATGAATTGCCTAGTTATTTAAGAAATAAAAATAATTTAAATCGATTTAATCGTTTATTAGTAGTTTACGTAAAAGAAAATTTATAAAAATAATAGAAATAATTTTAACTTTTATATATATATTATGTTGTAAATGAAATTAAAATAGTTAATAAACTAAATAAATAAATGGGGAAAAAATTTTTTTTTTTTAATAATATAGATTTGTTTTTAGTGATAAAATTAATTTAGCAGTTATAAATCGATATATAAACTAGTTGCAAGCACTGACGAAGGAAATAAATTACTTCCGAAATGTCGATGTTTGGACAATAAAAATGAACTATAGTATTCGCTCGGTCCTCGAAATTCTATAGAATTGAAGTATGATTGGTTTTCTAGCATTTCAATTTATCACTGGTACCATTGTTTTATTGATTTACGTTAAATATAAAGCGCGAAATAATTTATTTAATTTAAATTCAATTGTGGCGATGACTGAGTTTCACCAATTTGATGAATTAAAATTTTTGTATGTTAAAATGACATTTGTGACATTTTAAATTGAAATTTCTAATTGAAAACATATAAATCTGTTGTGAAGTGGTTCAGATATTTGTGCTGTACTTTTTTCAATTGACAGATTTTATTTGTGTCCGTATTAGACATTTGAAATAAAAATATTTTTATTTCTTTCTTTTAATTTGGATATCTTTTGTGGCACTGTATTATGCTCTATCTCTAAATAGTGTTTTTATGCAGTCCACACATATTTCGTAAGCAATAAAACGTATATTTTACAAAAATAGTTCCAACTGTAGTTTCTGTATTGTATATACAACACGTTTATTGTACATACAACACTTTTCGGAAGCAACTTGCAATCACACCCAAGAAGTGATTGAAGAAGCTTTAAAAAACAAGAGTTGTAAAACAAAATTTTTGTAAGATGTTTTTCTAAAGCTTACTTGAGACCGCTTAAAAGAATTTATGGATTAATTATATTATACATATAAATAATTGTATTATTTTCAAAATGTAGGTAAAAAATTTTGATTTGATTTGCTCTAAACCTCTAGATTTGACATATAAATTGCAGTAATTACGCACGCGTCACCAAGTTAGGCATTCCTATCAATAGGCATTCCTATCAATTCGCATCGCATTAGTAGCGATGTGCACATGAGATAGACTTTTAAGCACAGCTTTTCAATTTCAAATAATACTATGGACTCTAAGTTAAATTGCCAGAAACAGTATAGTGGTTATCAATATGTGCTGTGTAAAATCAGTAATTTGTTTGATTTTCTAGGCTTCGCAGATAAGCAATTGCAATTACAGGGTCATCTTAGAAGTGAAATCAAATCATAAGGCTAATTATATTTTCAGAAGTAACTATAATAGCTACTTCTACTTGAATAGTAAATAATCAATGTAAATCATTGTCAAATAAAGAATTCTGCAAGTAAATGAGAAATATTTACAACTTTGGTAGTATAGAAATATATTGGAAAAGAAATCTTAATATCTACTCATATTTAAGCTAGGATTTTTGTTTTCAAATAATTAAATTTGTTTTTTCTAATCAACAGAGTTAATCGGTTGTGGGATCAATGTGACAAACTAAATATTTCTAAATATTTCGTAATGTATAGCACACTAAGGTATGAACTTTATAGGTACCTACCTACCTATCAACAGGACATAAATTTTATTTTAAAATAAAATTTATTTTTAAAACAATATGTTTGTGTAATATAAGTATGTATATGTAATGTATGTATCTATGAGGATATTTTCCGGACACTAAAAATAAATTTGTAATGACCAACATTTTTAAATCAATATTTATATTTTTTTTACTGTCTATTTTCGGTTGTAAATTTTATGAAGTTCATTTTCATCCTTTTACTCATATATTTTATTCATAGCTATACAGGATGTTCCAACGCCCAATTGGAAACTATGTGGGACAACTGGGTGATGGTGCTTGAATCAAATTGAATAAAAACTTGAATCGGGGATCTATTTACAGTTATTGGCAAGTTGTGTGGACTTGGAAATATGATTTTATTTTGTTTTAGCTTACATATAAAATAGAAGACTGGGTTTTCTTCTAAAAGTAATACCAATATAGATCGAAGGTAGAATATTTTTAATTTTTTATAAAAGAATTTTTTTTTTAAAGTCTGTTAATTGAAAAAATAATGGAATTAGCGTACAAATATTTTTAGTGTTAATTTTTACCTACATTTTGAAAATAATATAATTATAACATAAGTTCTTTTAAGCGGTCTCAAGTAAGCTTGAGAAAAACATCTTTATCGAAATTTGACTAAATAAAGTCATTTCGAAATTTGTAACATTTTAAAATGTGCATAACTCATATGGCATTGGAAATAGACTCTTCTTTACGATACAATTAATTTATTATTTTTAACCCCAGCTATATTTCAGTTCCTCATTAATCATTGACAGCTGCTCACCCTGTATTTATATTGTCCAAATTAGATCGTTACCATCAACCTCTGTTTGACATAATTTCTATCAGCATCCCAATTTTATTTTTTGATATTTTTCATGTTTTTTTTTTTAATATTTTTTTTTTTTCTAAAAAAAATCCTTAAAGACCTTTAAAGTTAATCATTTCCATTTGATTTCAATGTGTGATTATGATATTGATGATGATGACGGCGATCTTTTTATTTTCAATATTTTTGCGACATTTGAATGAACTTTGATTCTTTAATATTAAAACATTTGGACCGCACCCAAAAATAAAATAATAGCAAAAAATAAAAAAAAAAGAGATTCCAATATAATCAAGTGATCAACTTTATTATAGCCTTGATGATTATCATCAAAATTAATATAATTCTACCATCAGGTTTGTATATAAGTCACATTAACTGTATGTTATTATGAGGAGGAGGTGTGGTTATATAAAGAAATGATTTTCAATTTATTTCACTTCTGTTCTTTTTTTTTTTTTGCCCTTGTTCTTCTCCTAATTTTTTAGTGTTGATTATATTTAATGTCACTCAAACACATCCTTATTTTGTTGTTCTGTTGAAAACCAATATTATATTTTTGATAAGATATACCATACACATGGAGTTCTAGTATTTTGTTGATAACTGAATGACTTAGCATTCTTATTATTGATGTCATTATAATACACTAGGTTTTTATTGTTGGTGTAAAGTGTAAAGTACACAATTTAGAAACCCCCTTCTGTATTAGTGTCCTTTTTTTGTGCCTTTTTTTAGGCTTGATTTAAGAATGCCAATTTTTTTGTTTTATATTTTATATTTTTAAAAAATCAAAACTATCAATTATAGATATTATGTTTAGGATAGGTAGGATAGCATTAGGTCTATATAATTTGAAATAAAATAATTTAGGATTAAATAATTCGATATTTTTTTTTTTTTGTTTGTTTTTTCTCCTATTACCCCGCGTGGTAGCATTGGGCTTCGATAGTGAACCTCCATTCCTTTCTGTTGAGTACTACTTCTTTAATATCGTCCCAGGTATAATTGTTGATTGTTAATTCTTGATCGATTGTGCGTCTCCATGTGCTGTACGGTGTGCCGCGTCTCCTTTGTCCATGTGGATTCAACTCTAGAGCTCTTCTTGTTATATCACTTTCTGATTTCCTTAGTGTATGACCTATCCATTTCCATTTTTTCCTATTTATCTGTCTGTTGATCGGTTCTTCTCCAATTGTTATCCATAAATCCTCGTTGCTAATTCTTGCCGGCCAGAATATTCTGCATATAATTCTCAAGCACTTGTTGATGAATACTTGTAGCTTCTGTTTGATTCTGACCGAAGTGAGCCATGTTTCACTGCCATATATTAATATTGACTTAACACATGCTCTGAATATTGTTAGCTTTGTTGTTCTCGATATTTGGTTGCTCCGCCATATCTTCATTAGGCTCCCAAATGTTCTTCTTGCCTTATTTATACGGCTGTTGACATCTTCTGTTGTACCTCCTCTTAATGTTATGATGCACCCCAGATAGTTCAATTCTTCTACGTATTCTATCTGTTGTCCACTCACTGTTATTGACTCACTATCACTGTTGTTTGTCCTCATTTCCTTGGTTTTCTCGATATTTAATTCCAATCCCGATTTCTTTGCTTCTTCCTGTAATCTGTTGACCTTGTTCTGTAGGTCCTTTTGATTCCTTGATATGAGGCATACATCATCTGCGTAATCTAAGTCTTCTAAGTTGCCGAAGAGATCCCATTCTATTCCGTTTATTCCAGTGCAAACTTTTCTTAGAATGTCGTCTAGTATTGTGTTGAAGAGAGGTGGAGATAGTGGACATCCTTGTCTGACTCCTATATTGGTGTAGAATGGATCACTGACGTTACCTCTGTGTTGAACTGTTGTCTCTGCATCTTTATACATCGCTTTGATGATGTTGATGATTTTTTCAGGAACTCCCTTCTTTGTAAGTGTTCTCCATATTGCCCATCTCTTGACTGTGTCGAATGCTTTCTTAAAATCTATGAATAGTAGATATAGTGGGGCATTCCATTCTACTGATTGTTCAACTATGACCCGTAAAGTATTTGCCTGGTCAACACAGCTTGTGAATATCATAATTCGATATGGATAGATCAAAACACATGTATACTAATATTAAGTCAGTTAGTTTAGGGTTTAGGATTTTTGAAGATGTATAGACGATCGGAAGAAGGACATTAGTTATTATATATCTTTCAGTTAGCTTTATCCTTGTAGATAACTGTATATACTTAGACAAGAATCGATATCAAACGATGGTAACATAAAAAGGAGAAGGAACATTTTAACAGAAAAGATGTTTTTTGCAGCTTAATTTGAGCACCTTGCAAATCGTTGACCATTATTATGATTTCAATTAATTTTAAAGTTTTTATTTATTTATAAAACTGATTTTATTACTACAGGATAAATTTTGTACTTCAATAAATTACAAGAACATAAAAATCAGGAGTTGTATAGGCAGTGTAACACTTGATGAGTTTAAGTAGTGTTATCATGAACGAAACAACTCTTAAAAATAATTATTGTTATTATAAACAACTTACGATAACTAAGTAGTAATTATAGATACAATGTGGACCAATAATTCTATATCTATTTGTTTTTTATATATTAAAATATACTACTCTACGCTAAGCAATATACATGCAGGAGTACCACAAGGGAGCATTCCGGGTCCCATTCTATATTTCTTCTACACCAGTGATATACCAGAACTAGAAGATGCAACGATGGCAACTTTTACAGATGATACTGCAGTATTAGCGGTTGGTAATAATATAAGCGAAGCAACAAATAAATTGCAACAAGCAAACAACAAAATCTCCTTATGGTACAAAAGGTGGAGAATTAAATTAAACGAATCAAAATCAACACATGTTAATTTTACAAACAAAATAATAGAGTCGCCCATAGCGGTCACAATAAACAATGTCATCATACCATATCAAAATTCAGCAAAATATCTTGCTATGACACTTGATGTAAAGCTCGAATGGAAAGAACATGTCAAGAAAAGGAGACAAGAGTTAGAACTGAAATACAACTAGCTGTATAGGCTAATTGGGCGGACATATTCGCTTTAAACATATGACAAAGTTTTGATTTACAATCAAATATTAAAGCCAGTCTGGGCATACGGCATTCAAATATGGGGTTGTGCTAAACAACGACATATTGAAGCTATCCAAACCTTCCAAAACAAAGTGTTGCGAAACATTGTCAACGCTTACTGGTATGTCCGCAATGCTTACATTCATAGAGATCTTAAGATCCCTATCCTAAAAGACGAAATCAAAAAACTGGCAATACGCCACCAAAGGCGTCTTTCTCAACATATTAATACTGAAATTTTACGTTTAACTGACAGTCAAAAATTTGTTAGACGTCTTAAACGAACGAAACCTGTGTTAAACTGTGTTAGGAAAAAAATCTTTTATCTCTCAATAATTCCTAATGGGATTTTGATTGATCAAAGATATCTGAAGTAATAGAACCAAAACTGTATTAATGGTTAGTCTAACAGACTAGTTTTAATATAAACAAAAGGATAGTAGGCGTTAAAGTCGACACAGTCCTTCATTTCGTATAGTTCCTCTCAAGTGAGCTTATATAAGCTCTTACAGAGTGTATAGACATTACATTGTATTAAATGGCATTACATGATTGCTACCACTAAGATCTCATTTCTTTTTTTTGTTATGTATATGATTTATTTAATCGCCCTCAGATGATTTTCAATTCACTGACATGTTTTAACATTCAACATCGTTTGTTAACCATTGTTTTTTTGTCTACACAATTTAGCTAAATTATTTTGCTTAGAGAGTAGGAACTAATTCGTTCAAGAAGTGTAAATATTACTTTATCTACTATTTTGTTCTACATTTTTTCCCCACTAAATTAATTTTAATTTATAATATAATTTAAAAATATTTCAAACTCGAATTTAATATGTCTCTCGGTATTTTAAAGAAAGATTATCCCAAAAACAAAAAAAAAATATTTTTTTTGTTCTAAATATCGACTCATTAAAATTGTCGTGACTATGTAAAAATTTTCTCCAACATATACAAATGTCATCACAATATTAAAAGACTCAGTTTAATAAAGATGTTACAATGTTGTTGTTGTTGTTGTTGATTTTCGTAACAAGTTACTGGCGATGAAATTGTTACAAAAGTTTTCAAGGTCAGTTCAACTACCATGAACTGTGTTAGATTATTAATAAAATGTTTTGAGTGACAATTGAGTTTTTGTTTTAGTTGTTTTTTGTAATTACTGTGAATGGTATGTAATAAACATTTATGACGTACTTTAGAAAATTAGGTTTATTTTCGATCAGTGATGGTTATCTATTTATATAGATAACATTAGTGTAGATTGAATTAAGGTGTTGTAAGACTTATTAAATTGCTGTTATTTAGTTAAAATTATATTAAAATTTATTATCAAAATTAATCATGAGAATTACTAGAAACCTGTTCAAATTTTTTTTAATTATTTTCTTTTATTATAAATAGGGTGAAATTTTTTTTAGAACTGATAACAGAAGTTTTCGGATTGAAAACAGATATTCTGCATGAATTAATAATATGAATACCACGATTTGCTCTTGTATATACACTTACAGTATTATTTTATACAGATAGATCTATTGTGTATTCGACTTTGTTAGAATTAATCTTATATGTACTTAATTCAGCCTATTGATCCAATTTTAGATGCTTGACAAAGTGTAATAACTGACCTTATATAACATGGCAGAGATATAGTTAAAAGGTTATCTGTTCTAAAATCAAATATCTCTTATGGTAGTAGTGAGTAGTAATAAGATAATGAAGGAAAGGTTTTTGGATTTTGTTAATGAAGTTTAGTACTTATTATATTAGAGATAGTACCCATTATATTTAAAAATAAAAATAATTTTAGCAATTTACGTTTTTCACAACGATTTCTCCGATTTGATAAACAATTAATTTGCGAAAGGGAAAAATTGCATTCAAAATTTCTAATCAAATTTATTTTCAATTAACTTAATGCAAACATTATGAAGAGTATTGTGAAGAGCTAAACAGACTTGATGCACAGCATTTCTGATGTTCGAATCAATAATAGATTTAGTTATACCGTAAATAGATATGATTATTTAAGTTAAACGACTGTTCTGGATAACTATAAATTTTAAAATATGTAACAAGTAAATTAAAAATAAATATATGAATGCTAATAAATTAATTGGATTATATAATCCACATAGCTAAATGTTTAAACAGTTGATTATAGAATGAACTACGCGAATAGATCATTTTTAGAAGAATATGCATATAAATATTGAAGCTGTTCACCTGATGGAATATTCAAAATATAAATAACATATAAATAAGTTTTATGACCTACAGTATATAGAACGGGTTATTTTAGGTTCAAATTAATGATCATCAGTCAAAATTACCTATAAGCCTAATATTACCAAATAAAAAAGATCAACAAATTATGTTATGAGTTGATTAGTATAATAATCCACTGTTAAATGTCTCGGTTTGAATATTTCTTGCCATCTTTTGACGACATTCATCTTACGTTTTTGAAGTTTCGCTATATACGCTTTGTAAAATATTTTTAAAATTCTATTCTATTAAATGTAGTATGATTAACCTTTTTGATTTCGTGACCATATTTAATCGTAATAGTATCTAACCCCTTGAACTTGAATAGAAAATAGATATTATTATAGATAATTAGACACATTTTATATCTATATATAATAGATAGATATATATGTCAGTTATTTTTGTTTCCAATTATTATAAAATTATTTCAAAATTATTTCGAATACAATCGCTTTTCTTTTCTGTTTGTATATATTTTGATATTTTCAATACTATTAAAATACTTTATTAAATTTTAATTTGAAATATAATTTCATACTTCACATTATGATGATAATAAATCAAAAAAGATTCAAGAAATTTTGTTTCTCTATGAAATCAGATTTTCAACCTAGTAAAAACAAATTTTAGAAAAAAAAAAATAAAAAAAAATGTATAGAAACAAATTTTGTATTTGAAAATATGTTTTTTTTTTGTATTATTTTTGTATTTTTTGTATAACGGTGTACATGAAATTTGAGTACATTTTCTTATATCAAGTATTTTTGTACATGATAGCTTCACGTGTATGTCTGTATATAGGTAAAGTTTTAGTCAAAGTATTCCCTATGGAGTTTTTCTCTGCAGATAGCAACTTTTTATCAAAATAATTTTTTTTTTTTTTTTTTGTTCGAATCATAAAACCCAGATATTATTTTTTATATAATATTTTCTTGCATGTCATAAAGTACAAAGAAAATAAAAAAAAAAAAAAAAAAGGAAGAAAAGGAAAAAAAATTCAAAGAAAATTTATTTTCCATTATTTTATTCATATACACGCCAACACACACAAATCTACAAATAACTGACATCTATTTTTATTAGCAAATGCAATTGAACATTAAAGTGTGTTATTTTTAAATTTGTATACGATGGTTTTAGAACACCTGTATACCCATTTTAGTTTATTATTATAGTTTATCTAATAAGTAATTTTAAGGTTACCAAATTTCTTTAAATTAAACATTTTTTAGAAGTTTTCGTTTTTTGCATAGTTTATAAAGAATTGCTGCAAAATAATATATAATTTTTCATATATTGGAATTCACAAAAAAAAATATTGAATAAAAATTTAAACCATGAACAATCTGCTTTAAGGTAAAAAATTTATGTTTTTGTTTTTTTTTTAAACTTGTTTTAGATTTTATTTAATCTTTCCAAGAAAAATAACACTAAATTTACATGATTTAAAAATTTTGCAATTTTCAACATTGTAAGAAATGTTAAAAGTGATTTTACCAAAAATTGGGTCGTTCCGCTGTGTACAAACACAGTCAGAAGACTGCCACATTCTTCTATATGATGGTACATTTGTCAAATTTCTGTTGGGGTGGGCCTATTCTTTTGGCGTAATTTTTTGTTTCTGTTTCAATAACTTCTTTTACCATAGGTAAGTTCAGGTCATTATTAAGGTTGGAATTTTTGATGTATCATGGCGCATCATTATTTTCCACTGGAATCTTTGGATCATATCCAGATTACTTTTGGATATGTTTTTTCCAGATTTGGCATCCATAAAACTATCATGATCACTTTGCAGATGAGAACCTTAAACTCCAGGCTCAACAACGATTTGCTCCCAATTAGCCAGTGTAGAGAAATCATTTTTAGTTAGCTTCCTCCAGGTTAATCTTCTATCGAGATGTATTGCTAACTATTTCACTACATTGCATTAATATATTTCTATATCGTTAAGGATAACAGATGGGCATGTTTCTTTGTTCAGTGTGAATGTGAAGGGAAGATTTTATTTTTTTTTAACTTTAATTTCCTATTTCTCAACCAGTTTTCGATTCTTCCCAAACTATATGAATTTTTCTGTTCTTATCTCAACATGAGAATGCTTTCTTTAGTAATTTTTAAGATTGATAAGATAGATTTTATTTTTTGTTGAACCATCATGTTTCAGTAAACAGTATTACGTGAATAATTGGGTGTAATTCATTTAACCTTCACTTGGGCAGGATTAACATATGTTAATAAAAACTTCATTATTTGGCCGATCTTAATGAAATCAGAGATCATTGCCTAATTTTTTTAGTAGATACTGAATATATAAAGAAAAGTTCGGAAAAATGTGTTTATGCCCAATTTTTCGGCAATTTAATTTTTTTTCGTCGTTGTTAGGCAAGATTAACATATGTTAATATTTTTTTTATTCATACAAAATGTATGGTATTCTATACAATTTTTGTAATTATTTCGATAAGAGTTGAAAAATAAGATAAATGGTTCTGAAATATTTTAAATTGAAATAGAAATATACTAAAATTAATATATTTTAAAACATAAAGTAAATAAAGCACCAAAGGTTTTTTGAAAAAAAATTTTGTTTTTTAATTTTATTGTTTTGGTATGTTATAAAAAAGAAAAATTCTGTTACAAAGTTAAATAAAAAATTTATGTCAACCATTGATGTATTGAAAATTGCGGCGAATGTTTCACAATCAGTTAAACTTTTTGTTAATGGATAGCTGACCTATCGATTTTTGTCGGAAAATATTTTGTTGTCTAGCCGTTTGATATGTTGATGGAATTAATTTAATTCCACTTTGTGCCATCCTGTCCAATAAAATATTGATTTGAATCAACAATGTGATTTTTTCTTCTTGTATTTTTCATTCATCATCTAGGGACTCATTCTCAACATGACCATCACTTACATCTAAGATGCATTTTTTAAGCAATTGATTTTTGATTTTCATTTTTGTCATCATTATCATCATTTTCGACTCTTGAGGGACCAGTAACTGGTTCAAATACTATTTCTTCCTGTGGTCCTACATCAGCATGTTCATCATCTAGCACATGTTATCCACCAATCTAGAGAAATATGCTTGTTCTTCCTCAAACGATAACCTGTAAAAATAAGTTTTTTGTATCTTTTGTGTGCATTTTTTTTTTTATTTTTTTTTATTTTTTGTGTTTCTCATAGTCAAACTCAATAAAAAAAAAAGTGTCATATACCTGTAACGGCATTTTTTTTTAAATTTCATATATTTTGAATAGTTTTGCTTGATTTCGAAGAAATTTATTAATATTTACACCAAAATATAGGAAATTTTAAAAATGTGTTTTTTGAAGAAAAACACTCATTTTTTGTGTTTTTTGCACTTTTACTAAAAATTACAAAATTTACTTACCTGTCTACCTGAACGGAACATAAAATTTTAAACTCCTCCATATCATTGCAAATATTGAAAATTCAATAAATAATCTTTCCAAAATATATATATTTTATTTAATTTTTTTTTATTTCACTGAAATAGATACACTGTTGTTGTTGCAACTACTAACTCTGTTATAAGTACCTTATAACAAACGTACCTTGTAAATCACTTATTTTTGTCAAAAAATTCTCCATACAAAATATATGGAAAAACCAAAAATATTCACATATGTTAATCTTGCCCGCTTACGTATATTTAATTTGCCGCCCAAGCGAAGGTTAAGAAAAAGGTAAATACGTCCATTTCATTCTTCAAATTTTGTATATTTAAATTTTTGTTATTTAAATTTAATATTTATATTTTCAATTGAATTAATATTTGGATATATGGTTTTGTTTAGGTGAAATGAATGAATTTTGAAGACTTTACCGTTCCAAACTAATGCAAATTTAATTATATTTTGTTTCTTTAGATTTTTAGCTATTTTTTATAGATATAACCAAAATATTTAGTAAGATGCTCATTTATGAAAATTATTTATCTAGTATTTGAAGTTCAAGAAAATATTCCACAGTATTCTAATTTTGTGTTTTTTTTAGCTTTCATTATTCTTTTTTTCGTTTTAATATTTCTAAATTTTGCTAATATCCTATGATCCATTTGAATTTTTCAAACTAGGAACTGAGTATACATCTTTTGACCTCTAATTTACTAGTATTTTTAATATCATAATTATTTCTAGATATTTCATAATATATTTATTTTGTTTACATTTTGCAATTTCAAATTTTATTTCTCTCTATGTTTTCATATTCTCTTCCACTAACTTAATGATGTTATCACTCACATCAAATATTATATTTTCCGTATTGTTTTGTTTTGATATTAATTCATTCTGCCTTTTCAATATTTTATCTTTTATATTAACTTGCCAGTATCTATATATATATTTATTTATTTATTTATTTATATGTTTTTTTACTTATTTATTTATTTATATTTTTGCAGTAATATTAACGGAATGGTGCTACAAAGACAAATTGCTTATAGAATTTTTCTGAAATAATGATTTGAACTTTGTACAATTTTCTTTACATTCTTTACAGAACCAGATTCTATCAATTTCTAATTTTAGGGTTCCACAATTTTCATTTTTGTCAAGCCAAAACAAGTATTATGGAAATATTTTTTGAAAATTCCATCCCACTGAAATTTATTTAATTTGATTAATCCATTATTTTTTACGCACTAATCGTAATTTATTTTGATCATCTTTCTTGTTGGATTACTTCAAAATTTTAATTGCCAAAAGTGACATATTTCTAGAGATAGGCAAGACTTTGTTCTTGTTAGAAGAAAGTGATTTGTTTTGTTTTCGTTTATTGTTAACTTTTTTTTGATGATGAGGAAACTAACACAAATTGCCAATGTATTATTTCGATCGATAATATCGACTATATCGACTTCCGATTACTTGATACACTAAATTTGCGACTACGGTTTGCAACCAAATGTACAAATGTTTTTTTTCTATTAATTTTAAATATTTGACAATAATTCTTATCAACTGTGGACTATATAATTAATTTGTGTTTGCCTTTAAGTTAACATACGTAATAATTATTTTATTTTCTAATTATTCAAATCGAAGTTTATATACCGTGACATCCTAAATGTATCGATAACGTCGTCAACATATTGACGTATGATCTTAAATGTCAAAAAAAAAATTGTTTACATTGTCTCATGATCGATAATTAATTTTACAGTATATCTGCTAGTCATTTTCATGACACGGGTTGTTAAATTATGTATCCGAAAATTTGTTGATACACAGGATTAGTTTGGTTGACAGTTATGTTGAGTTTTTTTTATTAATCAAGCAATAAGTTTAAAAATTAAAGAAAAATAAATATGTATAAATTTTACTTCGGGTTTCAAAAATAAATTTCAAAATGTTTTTTTGTATTTTAATTTACTTTAATTTTAATAGGAAATCGACTCACGAAAGAAAGATGCTTTTATTAACTATAAGACTAAAGCACAAAGAAGATTTTTCTTTAAAAAAACAAAAAAAAATTTTTTTTTTACGAATATGTTCATATTAAATCTCCATATATAATCTTTCGCAAATATGTTTAATTCAAATATTTTAAAAATTTATCCACAAAATAGTTAGAAATCGGAATATTAGAAATAGGAATAAAAATCCACAAGAGTATAACATTTTGACATTTGATTTGACGTTTATTTCAGATACAAGGTATTTATTGTAATCAAAGTACATTGTGTCACCAACACAATGTTGTTAGTTCAGAAAATTTGACATATTATATTTGTATGTACATTGTATTGGCTGCAATTTTTTGGATACATTTCCAATATCTCCGATACTGTCAATATCGAAATTTTAATAATTTAATTTAAATAAAACAAAAAATGAAACTTACACGAATATAGCGTTCAAGGTTTCGTTTATTGTGTCAAATATTGTTAGTTTTTTTTTACCCCCTTGGGTGTGTTCAATTTAATGCAATTAACATTGATAAAATAAATTTAATATGATGAAAAAAATTTCAACTAAACTACATACATACATGCATACATAACTAGATTACATATTTACTTAGTGATTATGTTATTTATTTCCTTAGAGAAAAATAAAAATTAAGTTGCTTAAATGTTGTCCTCCATAATTGGGCTAAAAAATGTAAATACTTACTTATTTACTTACTTTTCTCTGCAGACTAAGAAGATCCTCTGCGTAGCGCAATATTATGCTCCACTATAAATTTTTTTGTTTATATAAAATTTAAATAACATAAATAAATTTGTGTATTGTGAGTTAGCTTAAACATTATACTATGTTCGCATTTACCGAGTTAACTATGATTGAGTCCCTAACTGTAGTATAAACATAATTTAAGTGCGATTTTTTTTTATATAAAACTAATCATGCATGTAACTATAGTTAAAAATAAAACACACTTAAATTATGTTAAATTCACGTTCACAACCCTGCTTTTATGTAATATCGTAGTTTTTATCGTATTTTTTTATTTTTGTTCAACCTGACAATAATATTTTTGAAGTTTCAAACAAGTCAAAATATAAACAAAATTAAAATATACCTAGACCCACATATTCAACAAGATATTTTTCAGACAATTAATAGTAAAAATAATTAATTGTGAAAATAATAAAAGAAAATAAATTAATATTTATTATTTGTTAGTAAATTTGTGTAATTAAAAAAAAAACAATAATCACCAAAAACTAAAATATACGAAAGAAATATATATACATACATATTTGTCTAACTAAAAACAATAAGACATAAACCAAAAATTATTAAACAAAAAACTTTTCCAGATATTTCTTGTACAAATGAATATAATGTTGATTTAATTTATTTTTAAAAATTTTAATTTTTAATATTTTTTTTTTTATTTTTAATAGCATTTTGTCCTTTTGCATTACTTACAAAATCAACTAAAATTATTTTTACAATTTTTTTAAAAAGTATATTGTTTGCTCCATTATTTATTTTTTATTTTGATAAACAATCAAAACGTCAAACTTAACTATAGTTTGTATAATGCGAACACTTTTTTTCAACCATAGTTAACAAACGTAATTTAAGCACAATGCGATCATGCTATTATTGACGATTTGTAACATCAGTTGTCAAGCATGTCGAATGTGTCATTGTACCTAATAAAACTATAATTATTTCGTTTTAAAATTTTTTTTTATAATTAATAAAACAAATTTAACAACTTTTACTACTCATCACAGCTGGTAACATTTAATTTTTAATATATGATGATGACGCAAATGTATCAATTTTTTAAATAAAATCTCATCTTATTTTACCTATATAGAATTTGTTTTTGGCTTTTATTTTTAAACTTAAAATTAAATAAATTTTTAAATGTATAACAACAATCCTTAACATACATTATTATAAAACAAAAAGTAACAAAAAAAAAAAAAATAAATAAAAATAGTAAAGAAAATTATAGTAAAATTTGTTTCTCTACACTATTCGTAAACGAGAGAGAGAGAAAAAAAGCTATCATATATACTCGTACTATAAAATATATTCTACAATGTGAATAAAAAAAAGTTTATTTTAACATTTTGTCATACAATGACAGTAAATAGCTATGTTTTTAAAAACATTATACTTATGTATAGATAATATTATGCTTGCATAAAAAAAAAAGAAAAACATATAAGAGACTTTTCATTATAACATGTACATATGTTCATTTGTATGAATACATCATAAAAATTGTGACAGCTTGAAATTCGTTTTTTTTTTTTTTATAATTTTTCCCACTTCATAAATTCCAGTATTTTTTCAAAGTTTCAGGCAATTTATTATCCTTTAGAATAATCATCAAGTTTTGTTTTTCATTTCCTCTGTTTCATTATACAAATATAATATTGGTATATCTATATGAATTTATATAATATATATATATACATTTTGAAATTACAATAGTATTGGTAATATAAAAAGGAAGTAAAAAAAAAAAAAAAAAAAACATCGTTTCTACTATTATTATACTACAATTACAATGAATTTGTATTAATTCTATTTGGTAATTTTTGTTTATAGTTTATTTTTCTTTTTGTTTGTTTGACAGATAAATGTATATAAATTCATTGCGACAATGTTGAGACAATTTTTTATATGCATGTATTTATATTGTGTTTGTCGGAAATTTTTAGAAAAATGATAATATCCTTTTTTTTATTTCTTATGGTTCACCACTGTTTATTGTCATATCATTTTATTCTTCTTTATTAATTTTTAATTGTAATTTCTTCAGTATTGGATAATGTGGGAGCAACTCATTCTTGTATTCATATCTCCGTTTATATATTATACTGAATTCTATAGTATATGCTTATAGATCCTTATAATCTTTGGGACTGTATCAATATTGTACCAAATGTTTCTGAATCGAATGTTTTTGTAAAGGTTTCGAATTTTGCAGACCATTTCTTTTTTCCATCTCCATTTCGTTTAATGATATAAATATGGCTATAGGATTCATGATGTAATGACATTGCCAGTTTGAAGTACATACTCTCTTTTATTTTTTGTCCCTTTTTTCTCCTTTTTCTACTTTGAGAAGGACTTCGTTATAGCTCAGATCCATTATGATTCCAAGGCTGTGTTTCATTTTCTAAAAATTAATAAAATTGTTAATTCTACTCTATATATTGGGTCTTATTCTGAGAAGCGAATTTTTCGGTACGTAATGAAAAATATGATAAATTTTATTTTTGGTATTCTGCAAAGCGAAATAGCGATACTGATCGGTTTTAATCGCAACGTTTCGATTTTCGTGGTATTACGAGAATCGTTTTTTTTTGCTCGCTGTCAGAAAAAACGATAAATGTATCATTATAGAAAAAGATAGTGAAAGATGGCGAATGAGAAAAAATAAATATATAATTAACGTAAAATTCAAGTAAATTAATTTTATTTATATATATATATTTATATTTAAAAATAATTATTAAATATTATTTTACATTTGTAATTATGAAAAAGTTACAAATAGAAGGCAGTTTGAATGTTTGTTGGTGCAATGATTTCTACACGTGTTCCATCAACATACAATAATTCCTGAAAATCCAAATTTATTATAAAATCTCAATTTGATGGTTAATTTTTCTTCTTCGGTTTCAAGAAATTCTATATATTCTCGACACAATTCGGCTAATATTTTAGAAATAGTTGATGTTGCTGAACCTACCAAAAACTCGTCCCCCAAGTCTTTTTGATAACTTCCTTCAGCAAGGAAGCGCAATGTTGCAAACAATTTTATAATGAGTTTTACTGAATGTGGACCAATTGCAGGATTTAAATTATTGTCTAATTTATTTATAATCATTGCAAAGGCTTCTTTCGAGAGTCTGAAATACTTAATTAATTCAAAAAAACAAATATAATTGAACACATTTTTTTTATTGTATTTTGTTTCGTAATATAAAGAAATAACATTTTTTAATAGCTATAAAATTTTCATTTAACTTCACTTAATTTCACTTTTCAAACAAAAAATTAAAACAAAAAATGTCAAAACAAAAAAAAATTAATTTGACAGTTTTAATTAGCAATGCTGCCAGTTTTGCAAAATATCGTATCATTCGGTTCTCAGAATACCAAATGTGATGCAATGTGATGCTCTACCGGTACGTAGCGAAAAAGTGATTCGCTTCTCAGAATAAGGTCCATTGATTAATCTACTGTTAGTAATGCTTTACTGTTTAATAGAAGAGACACATTGTAGTATAAAAACAAATTTTATCCCCTAATGAACATGAAGTTTTACTTGCTTTGCCACATTGATGAAAATCATTTTTGTCTACGCTGATGCTATCTATTCCACTATAATGCAGAGTTTATTATTGTTATTATGCACTATATTAGTTCTATATATATAAATATCTAAATATAATTGATCTTTGCAGTTAAAATATATTTTATTCAATTGGGGGTTTAGTCGTATTTTCATCAACAATTCCAACATCTTCTGTATTTAAACTTACGATAATTTTGTTATAATTATTATCTTATAGTTTACATGAACAACTGCTATACAATTATTTCGCTTCACTATGTTCACTATAAAAGAGAAATATGTAGAAAGAAAATCATTCATGACAAAAGTAACGTTAACTGTTAAAAAAAATTGTTTTTACCACTATAAAAAAAAACCAGCTGTTGCGTCCCAAAACATTTTACAAACTAAAAATATTTTATATTCTGTTTTTACTTTATCCTTGTTTTTTTATTCCTTTTTTCTCTTATTCTCTACACCTTTTGTATTATATTGTGCTTTATGGGTATATATATATATATATATATGTTTTATGTAGTTATAAAATTCATTTTGTATTTAGTAGATTGAATCTATATTTGGAAATGAAAGAATGTCGTCCAATAGCAATGAAAACAGAGATGACAGTAAGAATGAAATTATTTTGTCGTTTGATTTTTTTGTTTGTGTTGTTTTTTCAATGATTTTTTATTTCATTTTACTTCAAGAATTTTTTTCTTATTATTGATATTTATCAACATTTTATATTTAAATTTTTTTTTTTTTTTAAGTTTTATTCTTATATCCATAAAAGAACTTTGAATTTTATCCCATTTTTTGCGATCCAATTTGAATGCTAGCTTGAAGTGTAAATCCTTTTTAATCTTTTTGCAATTTATTTTGTATTATTGTTATTTGTTTTTTTTTTTTATTTTGTTAATTTTATAGTAGTGTAATATTTATATATCAACATCAACATTGTTGTTATTTTGAACAAAGAAAAATTTTAAATCGAATTTCATTGAATTTTTAGAGTACAATATTTATTTCTTACTAGTTGACATCATGGTTTGAATTTTTTTGAAGAAAACTATAAAATAAATTGAAGTATATTCGAGTTGTTAATTATTGCAGTAAGCTCATCTTCTGTTCGTGATGTCTGTATCTGTTTAGATCTGAATATTGACAGGATGTTTATTCTAAAGCAATGTTTAACATTTGATATCTCACCGAATTCGAAGCGTATTACCACATTTATATCTATATGGTAGAGTTATGTGTTAATATTATATCAAATACTACTCAGTAGTATGATTTAGAACGAAATAGAGAAACAGAAAATTGAGCCAATTAAGTCCTGTGTAACTACATAAAATCACTAAAACAGTGATTTGTGGCTAAAGCTTAATAAAGGCAACCGAGATCCTATAAAGACTTGCTTAATCAAATAATTAGTAAATAGCGCATATAGAGAAGGTATAAACAAGTTAGTTACAAAAAATGCACACTAATCTGTCGCTGCCTACACTAGGCTACATATAAATTCTATACGAACAAGCGATTAACCATGATAAATTAATAAATATCGAAACCTTCTTTAAGATAGGATATTAAGCCGTTTGAAGCTATTTCTGAATAATATGAGGCTAATTTACAAAATGTAATAAATATAAAATCAAATCGATCAAAATATCCGGACCATTTTGTGATGAAAAAAACAAAACAATATATTACTTTTCCTCAGTCAGCCGCTATTAAAGCTTTGGTGGCGGACACTGTCTGTTCTAAGCTGGTGGAACAATGCCGAAATGGAATTCGAAGCTTAGATAACCGGTTCTCGATCTCTTTACTATCATAGATGACTACCTGGTCACAGTAACATAGATGGAAATGAGTGAACCGATGAACTGGCAAGACAATCCAATCTCGATAGGCCCTATATGGAAGACATTCACCCTCCAATGAGAGTCGTCAAGGAACGCATCCATTCATACTTTCTGGCCAGAGCGAATGAAAGCTAGCATAGATTAAATACCTATGCTACTTCGAGGAAAACATAGCCCTCGTTTACTATCAATAAAACTAAACAACTCTTAACCAGGCTTCGTACTGATATATATTAAAAGTAGTAGCCATAAGTATGGATCATTGGGCAATAGGAAGCGACGCTGTCAAGATAGGTATTCCTTTCAAACCCCACTTTCGGAGTTGCATGGATGATAATGAAGCAGAAACTCTTCAATAGTTGCTTTGCAGATGCCCAGCATTAGCTAAAATCAGACTCCGGACTTTAGGTGAGGCTTTCTCCAGCAATATAGGTTTATCTGATCAACCTTCTTAATCGCACAGGGTGGCTCCAGTATTGAGTTCCGGGGAGAGTGAAGACGAGAGAATGACACCCTATAACAACCAACAACAAGAAATAGATCACTTGAGTCGTGGTATCAAAAACGCACGATTAAATGCTAATTGGTTTTCCAGAAGTAACTGGAATGGCCACTTCTACCTACCTATCTACCTTTCCTCGGGCAAGAAGATTTAATTAATCAAAAGAACTCCTACCCAACTTACTAAAAAATATTTCTTCGAATTCTTAGAAAACTCAGGACATAATATAGATTAATTTTATGGAGAGCTATTACTCTTATGGAGTCACCCGATATTGTCCGGGTCCAACACAAAATGTATAAAATTTATTCCAAGGAAGTTTTATATATGAATTAAATTTAAAAAAATTGTTTCTAAAAAATATTCTAAACGTTCGACAACAGATATTTTAGGAAATGGGTCCAAAATCTGAAGTAGGTTTGAATTTGTTTGAATTTCGGCTTCAATAATATAAGAATGCAACCATGCAACACTTTTATATTTGTACTTTATTATTAATCTAGTATCGTCTTAAATGGTTAGAATTTTGTAAAAGCGTAATTGGAGCTAAAATTTTTGGTTTTGGCTGGTGAAGAGGAATGTCGAATACATTTAGAAATTCCGTTGGCTAACTAACAGTTTCATTGGATTGTATTGTCGTTATTTCAATTTTATGACTTAAGTTTTCAGACATTTTTCGTTTACTAAGCTAAAGTAAGTTTTGGGCAAATATATTTCAATAAATATTCTTCTGAGTCAGTCAAAATTTCGAAAAATCATAAAAAACCCAATTGTTTATATTTGAAAGATTACCAGATTATCGATAATCAGGTATGTAACAACTTTAGTTTTGTAATATTCCTAATGGGGTGCTGGGATGGGAATTGTATGCCAACTACCCTAACCAGTTCAAATTTTGGAAAACAATAAAAGACTTTATTTCTGAGAAGGTACATCAAATTTTCAGGTCTATAACACTTTTCGCTTTTAAAAAAAATTCATAATGAGTGCTGGGATTTGGATTGTATGGCAGCTACCTGAACCTATCATTTCGTCGTACATTATAAGATACTATGTTAGTTCTCTTTTTCGGTCTTGAATATTTCTGATGGATATTAGGAGTTGAGTTGTATGACAACTACCTGAATCTGTTATTTGATAGCATTATACAGTACTACGTTAATTTTTTTCTATATTTAAAAATGTGGATGGGTACAGCGAATAAGCAACCAAATTTTCCTTTTTAAGTACAAGATATACAAAAAAGTTTAATTAAATTCAATTTAATTTCAATTTTCAAATGACGTGATACTATAATTTATGAATAATTTAATGACAATGCATTCAAGAACGAAATTAAAGTGTGTCATTTTCAAAATTTAATATCACAAAATTAAATTCGACATTGTAACAATAAGTTCCAACATTATTTGTCATAATTTCTTCATATTTATTTTTTCTGAACCCCATTTTGCTTTTATTCTAGGATGATTTTTAAAAAATATACAAAAAAGAGCATATGTTTGTAATAAAAAATATTTTTTGTTTTCAAAACAATGAATTAAAAGCAAAAAAAAATTGCATTGCAAAAATATAAAGAAATTCTGTATTATATTTTTTTTTTTTTGTTAAACATAACTGTTTTCACTTTTTTCTGAAACAAACAAAAACTAAATAGAATATAGAAAAATGTCCTAACAAAAAACGAAAGAGAAATATATTTTTTTTTTGTCTTTTAATATCTTTATTTTAGTGTCATGTCACTGTGATGTCCTAATGAATGACTTCTATAGAAGTCGTTTTCTTTTTGTCTCACAATGTTGTTCTGTTTTTCTATTATTGTCTTTTAATTTTGTCTGTTTTTTTGTAAATTTTTCATTTTTTACATTTTTTGTTTTTTTTTTATTTGTTTGATTTTAAATATGTTCTAGATTGCAATATTATATTCCAAAATAATGCTAGTTTAGTTGTTGGGGAAAAAAACATTTCATTTTAAAATGTCAGTCATTTGGTTTATATCATTATATATCTTTTGAAAATTCCAAAATGTTTTATTATTGTTGTTCATTTCTTTTTGAATAGATTAATTCTTTCTACCTAGGATTCTTTTATTTTTCTTTTTCTAATTTCTTTTTAAAAATAAAAATATTTTACATTTTGTTTCACAAAATGTCATATGAATTTAAAATGAAACACAATGTGACAGTAACTATACATATTGTAGTATAGTGATAAATTTTTATAAAAATATCACCTGACATAAAACAGAAGATATTCTACGACTGTAATATTATAGTAATAGTATTTACTAAAAGTTTTTTTTAAAAAACAAAAAACAAGGTACAATAATTACTGTAAAAAATTGTAAATTGTTAATAACCTAGTTTGGCATAAATATAGTGTATAATATTTGTAAACTTAAAAATAGTGTATTCATGGTGTGTGCAAATTTAAAAAAAAATGTTTACACTAACAATTAAAAATGTGGATTACTATGAAAATTCAAGGGCGATAATTTTGCTATCGCATTTGCCGACGATTTTATTACTCAGCAGCAAATAATATAAAAGAGGTTAAAACTAATGTTCAAATTAACCTTACCGTAGACTATTGTAAAGTGTGATTACTGAAAACAAACATACGCAAATGTGAAACGATATTATTCCGCAACACAGTGGGACAGAGTAAATAATAATATTAAAAGACACTGGAAAGAATTTGAAATTAAGGCTCCAAATAATATAATCATCAATAAAAGAAAAATATTTAGGCGTATACCTTCATCAAAATCGAAAATTTTATTTTCCACGTAGACAAAGCAGTGCAAAAAGGCACAAAATCCTTCATAGCTTGTAAAAAATTATTTTACATTAAAACCATAATTAGTAGAGTAAAAATCTTACCTTATCAGGACCTTATTTGGCCAACTATGTCATATGCTGGACCAATTTGGTTCAATATTTTTTTTATTTTTTTTTCTCCGTACTCCTCTTGGGAGCATAGGTATTTTACTTGACATTTCCATCGTACTCGATTTCTAGTTGCTAATTTCACTTGTATTTCCGAGACAATGTCTAATTTACATTTTTAATCTGTTTTGTACTGTCTAAGTAGGGGATTGGCCTACTGTAGAAGACCACTTTGATAATTTTATCTGCGCCTACATGGTAAGACGATGCCATATTTTTCTGCAAGTTGTCTCTGCGATTTTATCCATCTTTTATATTTGATTTTTTTATTCTATTGGTTCAATATTAGTGCAAGCCAAATGGAAAAAATCAGGAAATTTGAAAGTAAATGCATAAGAGCCTGCATAAATCTACATAGAAAACCAGAAACGGACTACAAGCATTTTTACTCCAATAAATGCTTGTACCGAAAATCAAATATTATAAGATTCGATAATTTTTTAATAAAAACTATTCGCAATCACTTTGACACTGAAAATGGTTTAATATCCAATATACCGGGTGGTCCAGAGCATGCGTATCAGCCGTTATCTTAAAATTTAAAAAAAAATTTGTTAACTAAATCGAGGGTGCTCTATCGATTGGTGGTATTTTAAACTTTCGGAAAGGTCCGAAAATCGGTTTTTCAAGACCAAAAATCGCCGAAACTGCCCGAAATCGAGATTTTTAAATGGGAAGGGGTACTTTTTAATACAAATTCAGATTCTACGATAAAAAAATAAGAAAATTATGTTAAATGATGTTTTTTTTCGTTTTCTTAGTATTTTTCTTTAAAATTAATAACAATAAAACAAAAATGCTCAATATTTTTCTTTGATAAACTAGAATTAATGATAATTTTTATAAATAAATTAGTTTTTCATGTTATTATATTTTTTATTTCAGTTTTGGGTTCCTACAAAGTTTAAACAAAACAAAAAAAAAAAAAAAAAATTACTTTACAAAAGTTACTTATTTGTTGACGCAGAATCCGAATTTGCATAAAAATTACCCCTTCCCATTTGAAAATCTCGATTTCGGCCAATTTCGGCGATTCTTGGTCTGAAAAAACCGATTTCCCATCCTTCCCGGAATTTGAAAATATCACCAATCGATAGTTAATTCCCTTGATTTAGTTAATAAAATTTGTATTCAATTTTAAAATAACAGCTCCTTCCCTTCTTAAAAAGCGGATACGCATGGTCTGGAACACCCGGTATATTACCATAATGAAGAGTACATTAAAAATACGTTAAAAACAGGATTCATTGCGCCCGAACATTTTATTGATCTTGACTCTAAAGAGTATATTCAAATCCACGAGCATGTCCCTCTATTATATCACTATAATAGGAGGGCTACATGTAAATGTATAGAATATAACCCTCAGAATATTGAGACTAATATACTAAAATATGACAGGTTTATTCCTGAAAAGGATAAACAATTATCAACAAACTATTGGTGGTTGAATAGTTCATGAATAACGTGAATAAAATAGGTTAATATATCAATAGAATAGGTTTAGATTAAGTTAGTTAAAGTTTTAGGTATAGTTTTAGTTTAGTTTTAAGTTCGTATAAATTTTATTTCATAAAAAAAAAGCCTACAAAATTTTTTGGTTTTTATCAAAGTTTTTCAAAATAATAAAAAATTATAATAAATATTTTTTATATTAAAAATAACAAATAGGTTTATTGTTAAGGTTTTAGTTCTAAGTACCTAAATGAAGAAATAATATTAGTTTTATAAAACTTTTTTTCTAATTGGAAACAAACTGAAACAAGAAAAAAAAATAAAAGTTAAAAAAAAAAAAAAATTACTATAAAAAACTAATGGTAGATTCAATATAAAATTATTGAAAAATGTCAATTAGTCAATGAGTTGAATTCATGTGTTGAATTCATGAATTCATGGAACACGAAATTATTTTAAAAAAAAAAAAAACCATATTTAAATTTAATATCAATTAAAAAGTTTTGATAGTAATAACTATGGAAAGTATCAATTACATTTATTAAAGTTATTAAATAAATCTTCTATACTCCTATATAAATAAAAGAAGTTTGTTTGTTCGATATGCACATCCACAGTTTTAATGATAGAGTTCTGAAATTTTGTAAAGTTATTCATGATTAAAAAAAAAAACTAACGTAATATAATGCTATCAAAATACAGATATATATAATATATATAATGAAGATTCGGGTAGCTGCCAATTGCCACACAGCTCAACTCTTAGCACATATCAGAAATATTTCCAACGCTAAACGATTAATAGAACATAATAGTTGTACGTTGTACATATTTTTATTTTTTATTTATTTAACATTTCATCTTAAGCACATTCGCTGGTACAAATTTTTTTTTTTTTTTTTTTTTTTTAAGTATAATAAATTACTAAACCGCTAAACTTCGCTTAACATAATTTAAACTATAAAATATAAAACAATTAAATTTGGCTTAAGAAGTATTCATTTAATTTCCTTTTAAATTTACCTATGTTATTTTCTTCTTTGAATTCATTTGGTAAACTATTGTAACTTTTATATGCCATGTTGTATATTGTATTCTGTCTATTAAACCTAATTCTAGATGAAACTAACCTAATGCCTACATACACCCTAAAAAACTTTTTCAAGAATGAACAAACACGTTTTTCATCGTTTTCCGAAATTCGGACTGGTTCGGGACAATATTTTAAAAATAGTTTAATAATTTAAAAAGATGTTACAGAAAATTTGTAGTTATGTATTTTTCATAAATAAACAAACACATATTTTATTGTTTTGAAAAATTTCGGTATGAAATATTTTATATTACGTACACTGATGATGAGTTATTTAATTTTTGAAGTATATTTCATAAATTCTTAGACTGATTTTTGTGAAATTACAATTTTAGTATTTTTTATGTATTCATGTTATGTATCCATTAGATTTTTATAATTTTTCTGTAAATGACTTTTTGTTGCAATTTACAGTTTTGTTCTTCTACTACTTTTTTTGTGTATTTAGTGAAGTATTAATCATTTATTTACAGAAGTAGTATTGCACAACATTTTTGGCAAATATGTTCTTTTGAACCATTTCAAATTATAATTATGATGGTAAAAAAAACGTATAGATTTTGGTAATTCTTTTTGACAACTTGAAAAAGAATGATGGTAAGACTATGTAACATAAATACGAGGAAAATGTTATAGACATTTGCTCTTATCCTCATATGAAGAAATTATTACCTTTTATATCTTTTATATATTACCTTTAAGTTTTGGAATAGCGTTATGTAAATTATGTGTACTATTTATTCTAATACTGATTCAAAGACGAGCATACTCTTCCAAAGCGAAGATTCAGCAATTTGTTCAAAAAAAGTAAATTATGAAGTTCTAGTTATAAAAAGAACAATTGTAACATGTATACTTGTTCATGTATATTTAATAAAAATATTTATTCGTTAGATATTCTTTAGGCTTTAATATTTTTTTTTAAAAACAACAAATATGTACTGTCAAATGTTATAAATTTTCAAAACTGGTCAGCAGATATTCGTATATCATGTGTTTGAATTGAAATTGTCAACCCAGTAGACTTTCATGATAACAAAAATTGACTTTTTTCTAAAATTGAAAAAAGACAAAACCCAGTAGACTTTCATGATTGACCCTATAATAAACCATTTCTGTTATATCTTACTTGATTATAATTTTAAATATAAAAATTCAGTTTGCATTTTATTTTACAGTAAGGTTTTAAGTTATCTATATATATATTACAATGTCTACCTGCTAAATTTCAGATAATATGTTACGCGTTGTAAGTTTTGTATAATACTACGCATTTGCTATATAGGATATTCATCCACAACTCTTAATTCTTCAAATATTTTATTTTCTTGCTATAAAATAGCAGTAATATAAATTATTGTACTTGATTTTAATTGACAATTACGGATTGTGAAAACCGATATACTATATAACACCAGACCGCTAAATTTGCTTACTTTTGATACTTTCAATTAACAAACAAACAAACAAAACCATTTAAGTGAAAAGAAACTGGCAACACTATAGGGCAGCTATATGGCAGTACTATAGCTATAGTACTATATCTTTACACAGAGAATTATTGACTGAAAACTGATATAATACGAAATTTATAAATGTAAGCAAAATATTATTTGTGTTAAAATTTTGTTTTTAATATTTATGCTTAGTTTCAAGATACACAAATAAAATTTTGAGTAAATAAAACTTTGCGAATTTTCATATAGGCGATTTTTACGGTTTTAAGTGTGATTGTGGTTTAATGTTAGTGATTCGAAATAATGGAAGGTGTTTTAGGTGCCTATTATGTATTTCGATAACGATTACGATTTGATCGAACGAAATGTCAAAATGTAAAATTGCCATTATGTATTACGATATCGTTCAGAAATTGTCGACGAAATCGATAAAGTTTATCGATGTAAAATTTTACCACGAAAGAGACATCGAAAGAGAGATTTTGTACAAATTATTTCAATTTTGAATTGAAAAGATAAAATAAAAGAGATACAAATATATTTTATTTATATTGGACATTATATTATTTTATTTATATTAGACACTTGATGTTTTATTTTATATTTATGATATTTTTTGAAATAAAAATAAATTTAAAAGTTGAAATGAAAGTAGGTATTTTACTTTATTCTACATAATAATTTTTTATTGAAATAAATTTTAATAGGAATGAAAGGCCTGTTACAAATAGACTGCAATATGAAAAGTTATAGTGTAAATAATGAGACACCATTATAAATTTTCCAAGGAGGTACCAGGATATCTTGTAATCACAAAACCAATTACATGATTATGATCACATATCTAAAAACAAAAACTGTTATAATAATGTAAACTAATTACAATAAAGTATAAACTTATCAGAATTGCATTAATGCTAAAAAATCCCTTTCTACTATAACATAAATGTTGTACGTTTTGCTTCGGTGATTTAATTTGAATAAGCTTTCCATCTACTGCTCCAATTATTTCAGTAATTCTGCTTTAATCATAAAAATAATGTTTGCCTGACTTTTTCCTTCTAGTGCGTAATGGAATTTGATCCATTTTGCACATAATTATAAACTGCAAATACATATTAAACTTCTTTAAGAACCAAAAAAAATTAGCTGTGCTAGTCTGACATGAAAATCATTTCCTACGTTGAAAATCATTTGCTTGGTACAAACCGCACAGAATCTTAATACACTAACCAATTTAATTATATTTGGAATCGACGTATTACTTATTGGCTATTTCAATTTTTGTCCTAATTTAATAATTTTAATAATGCAGATAATAACTCATCAAATTTATGTTTAAATAACATACGTATAATCTTCCAAATCTAGTGGATTAGAATAATCCCGAATATATGTTCGCTTGTTTTTTAATTCTGCAATTTGATAGCGTTTTTCAGCACTATCAGAAATTGAAAAATTTAACTCTGCTCAAATCATTTTATTTATAAAAACTTATAATTTTATAATTATATTTTATTTAAACACTTCAACTTATTTTCAACCTAAAATTTTTAAATATAACATTATTGTTTTGTTTTTTTTTCGTATAATAATTTGAATTTGACATTTAAAGAATGAAACATATGTCATTTTCGTCGTAGATTTGAATTTTACAATGGCAGCATTTTTAAACACTTTCGATCAAATTTTCATCGAAATACATAATGACACTAACGATCACAATCGAATAACTTTAACGATAACGATGAACGATTCGATTAATTTCGATCGAAATACATAATAGGCACCTTAGTTATAGTAGTTCGATGATTATGTATATCGAGAGGCTGATATAACGTATTTGAAAAATTTATTTTATTTTTGTTTCTCTTAATAAAGTGTACGATTTCCACTATAACTCATTTTATATAAAACTTTTTCATTAAGTCAACTAATGACTTAAATTCATAAAAATAATAAAACAAAAACCTACAAAACCATAATATTAAGGAAATCATATTGTTAATTTATGCGTTTAAAAATAAAATGAAATTTTCAAATCTGAAGGATTTACTTTTCAAATTTTACTTCTCTTTCCCATTGGAAATTTGGAAATTGTGAAACTGTAAATTTTCACTGAAATTATTAAATCTTAAAATGTTAGGAATTTATTGTTAAAATTCTTTACAATACCAAAATTATATTTTCATTTCATTAGAATTTCCATTATATGAACATATTATTATCCTTTATACATTTATGATGAAAAATATCCTTAAAATGATTTAAATTTCATCAGTCAGTTTACAAAATAAAATTTTCATTTGTCAATGTTCATTTCTTTGAGTTCTATGCTCTTTTATTACGAATTTTAGGATTTTTTTTTTGTATTTAATATCCTTTTTGTTTGTTTGTCTCTTTTGGAAATCCTTTCTGAATAAATTTTATTATCTTCTAAAAGTCAGAATATTTGATTTGTAAAATGCTAGAAGAGAAATTTTTTTTTTATTAATTTTGGAATTTCATGATTTGAAATTTATATAGCAGAAATTTTAGGATAACTTTGTTTTGATTTTAGGAACATGTCATTACCCTATTTAAATTAAATGAAATATTTTGTAGCAAGCTATTTTTGAAAATATATAAATGTATTTTTTTCGAGGTTCGCAGTCAAAAATCGAGGTTAGCAATCATTGTGTTTTAGTCAAATGTCAAAAAAGTTTGTCAATGGATTTTAAACTGTTGGGATATTTTATGGAACAAGAATTTGATTGCATTTGCAAAAATTTTGTGTTAGTTAAATGAGAAAGAATTAATAAAAAGGTTGTAATGAAAAAATTAATAAATAAATTACCTAGAAATGAAATAATAAAACAAAATTTAAATATACAGCCTTTATTTCTTTAACAGTAATTTTTTCAAAATAATTACTTAATATCTACTTGTTATACTATAAGAATAAAATTAACAAAATAAAACAAAAAATTTTATTTTATCTAAATTTCCAATCCGAATTTATTTATTTTTACTTAAATCAAAACTTTTACATAAAAAAAAAATATTTTTAAATTTTTTTGTTTTATAATATAAACTTAAAAAGCAAGATACTTTTATATACTACGTATTTGACTAAACTTTAGTAAAAATTTTGACTGATCAATGAATTTTTGAACATATGACAATTGCAGTACAATTTGATTTTGATTTATGAACACTTGATTTTGACTATTGCAAGTCATACGACAGTTTTTGAAAAGGCCTATATTACTGTTATTGCTTTTCCCCTCATAAATGCAAATGTTAAGCAAATAAAGAACGAAAACAAAAACTTTACTTTATATTTATAGAAAGTATAAATTTTTCTATGTTTTTCAATTAAATGTTCTAAATAGGAAGTAAAATAGTAATATATAGATACAAAGTTGTCTCAAATGAGAACTGAACACTGTAAAAAAAACCAGCTTCATAAAATAAACCGATTATATATGTACTAGTGGACCGTTGTATTTAAAAGAAGTGATTGTTTTTATTAACAATTTATTTGTTAACACACCATAGTTTAAATGAAATTAAGTAGAAGATTTGTATTTTTTTTTACTTTTTCTGACACGGTGACGCAAAAAGCTTTTATGAGGTTTTCAACTTTTTTTTTTACACTCTTGACAGTAACTTAACCTTTTCGTGCTTAATTAAGTAT
Source organism: Argyra leucocephala (assembly GCA_963942445.1). NCBI lineage: Eukaryota > Metazoa > Arthropoda > Insecta > Diptera > Dolichopodidae > Argyra > Argyra leucocephala. The sequence goes on along the minus strand of OZ012679.1, from coordinate 141,199,687 downwards.
GATACTATAATTTTACACTACGATATCTACAATATTTCGAGTATTTATTTAACAAAATGACTTATCTACTCATTTAATGTGAAAAAGTACTTGTATTGTCAGGAACTAAGCCTTCTTAATTAGATTAGTTTTATTTTTGTTTAATTTGTTACCAGATTATACTCTCAATTATTTATTGTCATTTATTGTATCCTAATTACAAAGGGTACTAGACTAGGTCGAAAAACCAATATAGCACTTTTTGCTTCATCAGGAATCGAACCTGGGAACCTTTGATTGAAAGGCACGCACTTTACCTAATGCGCCATCCAGCGCATAAATGATAAAAAAAAGTTGAGATATAATTTGATTATCACCAAAATAAAATGGAACAATGCTATTAATAAAGCGAGCCTAATACTCTACAATAAATATAGATTTCCAAATTTAAATTAGCAGATTAGATTAATATCATAAAAAGAAATTGTATGTGTATGAAAACCAAATCTCTGTATAAAAGTAGTTAGAATGTTCATCTCATAGACTTCGAATTATATAAAAAAAGAACAGCGAAATGTTCAAGTTAGAAAAGTTTAGTCTATATGAAAAAAAATATTTGGTTTAGAGATGCGTGGCTGATATTTTTAAGTTGTATTATACTTATATATGATATAAACAGAAATTCTATACCAGAAAATTGATAAATAAAAATAATCGCCACTTTATGTAATAAATAAGTAATACTAATTTACTACTAATTTTAGTTACTAATCCTTATTAATAAATAACCAGTACGAATAGTTAATCCTAATTTACTAACATAAAAAAAATTTAAAAACAAATTAATAATTTTAAATGTTTGTGTTATGTTACGTATCAGCACATAATGTGACAACATCTATAGTCTATTAGAAATGATATTTATCGCAACAGGATCTGAATTCGAGCATTGTTAAATTGTATTTTACTCCAAGCTTCTATACGAAAGATAGAAACTAGAAACATTATAAAGATTATTATACAACCACAAAATTCTGCTTTCAATACATTTATTGTTTCATGAGATGTATGACATATTTTTGTATATCATTTGGATGTATACACATATATACATATTCGAATGCATACTATTTAAATGTTGATGTATTTAACCATACTTCATGCTTACTTACTTCATACTTACTTCATATAACCATACTTACTTACTTCAAATCTACATAATAGTAACGATTCAAAATAAAATGTTTCTAGTCAATTCGACATTCGAAATTACTTAATACATATCTGCTTATAATCCCTTCACTAAAATTTTTGTTAATCTTCAGGTAATTTTTTTTTTCTTAAATTAGTTTTGGAAGATTTTTTTGGTTTGACCATATTACAAATAATGCGCTTAATGTATTGGACTCAATTGAGCTTTTTAATATTAATTTTTGTGATTACTTCTATTTATACACTATTTCATATTAGAAAACTTTGCTCTTCTTTTTCGGATGATATAGTTTTTTATGATAAAATTATTAAATTTAAATGAAATGAATGAAAAATTTAAAGGAATTCAGGGGGAAAAAAAATGGGATCTAGTTTTTTTCTCTGTGGAAATATTTAGTAGAAAAAAATTAACTACAATTTTTTTTGTTTTTCATAAATCCTTTTAGTCCTAATCTATTTGCAAATGACTATTTATTTTTAATTTAATTTTTATATTTGAAATTTTTGTTCTTGGTTAATTCGTATCTTGTTTTATCAAAAGTAAATTTTGATTTATTATTTGGAAACAAAACTAAAGATTACTCTTCTAAATTAGATAAATTAGTAGTTGTTCAACTCATATATGTATATCATCAAAATGAATGTACAGTACACATTAAAATTTAATAATTATTTATATTATAATAAGGAAATATGTGTAGTCTAATTGGTGGTAGTACTGAGAAAAACAAAGGCAATCCACTGACGTGCTTAATTCGACTTAAAACCCTTTTGGAATAAAATTTCATTTTTATAACTAGACGGAAGGTGTCGTAAACAACACGAAATAGAATAAAATTGTTATTATTTATAGTCTTGATATTATTAGTAATAATAAAATACTCTGTACGAGCTCTTTTGAGCTCAGAGCTCTTTTGAGACACTGAAAGGAAATAAATTAAATAAATAAAATAAATAAAAATAAATATCTATAGTAAAACAAGAACTTATACATTGTAAAAATTTAATGATTTAATAAATAATTTTATGCTCATTGTTTGTACTCCTTGAACAACAACATATGTTGCTGCAATAGTTTTAATCATGTAAATGAAATTGAGAAAAAGCTTTATTCCCTCTTTGTTCTTTAAATTCTGTAATTCTGTCAAAAAATAAATTTTTGCTACATGAGATAAATTTTTATGATATTTTATTTATACTCTCTGTTAATTTAAATGTCTACACAGCACTTTAATGTGTTACACCAACTGGTCGAAACTCAAATATCTTACAATATTCTTTTCTATATTAATTTTTTTCTAATTTTATTACTCTTTACTATCCTTCTTTTTTCTTCAATTCCATATGGCTTAAATTCTGCGAAGGCAGTTATGGTGCTTATCCCATTATTGTGGCCTAATATAAAAAAAAATGTATAGAAGAAAGCATTAATATAATCCCTAAGTGCAGGAAAATCAATGTGTAGAAAATTCATCAAGATATAGTTATAATAAAATGTATTCAGTTATTTTTGCACCGCACTGTATACTTTTTTTTCTTCAATCATTACATTAATATTAATTTTACATGATAAATATTATTCACTCATACTTACACAGCAAAATGTCACAAAATTTTATCAATTATGTCCTTATTATTAATTTATTTTTTATAAATATATATATATACGAGTATAAATCCTCCATTATATACATATATAATATATATGTATTTGTATAATAAATATTCCGTTTTAGTTTGAATTCAGTTTTTTGTATATTAAAAGTTTCTTTTTTATCCTAAATAAAAGTTTTTTTTTTTATTTTTCCTTTTTTTGTAACAAAAAATGTTGAAAGTATTTAAAGGATTTTTGTATTTATTTTAATAAAGAAAATTTATCTAATCATTCCTTTATATTGTATATTTACATATATATGCCTATATATATTAAAGACATTGGAAAAAAAATTAATCGTATAAAGAATCCATGTTTGTCATTTAAGTTTATTTATAATTGTATAAATATATTTATTTGATAGATGGAAATTGATTTCTGAACAGTTGTAGTTATAGATTCTTATTTATAGAATATAGAAATTATTGTACATAACATTAATAAAGTAATTTATAGATATACCTATAAGAAGAAAATGGATTTCATTATACGCATATGTGATATTGCATTGACAATTGATGTATCTAGGGAAAGCATATATGCATTCAGAATATAAAAATCCGTATGGATTTGTGGTTCAATTATTTCTTCTTTTGTTTCTATTTCTTCTTTTAATGTACTCTTTTTGATGTTTTGTTCTTCTCCTGGTACAAGTTAAACATTGAAGGAAAAAATAAATATTTATATATTTCTAAATATCAAAAAAATCAAATAGTTTAACAAATTACATGTTTAAAATTAAGTTTTCATCGTAAATTCAATTAAATGTTTGAATTTAACATTTAAAGTAAAAACCTTCTAGCTTATAATTTTTTTCAATTTTCAAAAGTGAATAAGTTGTTGTACATTTCCATCATAGACCAAAAATATATTCGTTGTAATTTGAGTACGTTGTTAATATTTCCAAAAGCAAGTAAAATTTTTACTGTTATGATGATAATATTCGTCTGTGTAATTAATATTTTATATCAAATTTATTTTATATTTTAATTTTTCAATATATTTTTTATGTACACAATATTATCTTGTTCATTGTTTTTTGTAATTATACGAGTTTTCGTTTTTTTTTTTGTGTTTTCTTTCTTACTCATTAATTTTACTTAATCCATTTTTTATTCTGATTCAATTAAAGTATCTACAGTTTCTCTCACACCACTCGAACTTCATTATTAATAATAACATTTTGGATTAATTACATTCGAATCTAAAAAGTATAGGCTTAAAGTATTTTCTTTTTAAGTAGCCATTCATCATACTTTCTTCAAATAATTTTTTTTAATTCATCATGCTTTCTTCAAACAATTTCTCAGTTAATGGATAATCGAAGTAGTGTTAGCGTATATTACCACCATAATTTTGTCATCGTATATAGAGGAATTCTAATATAATTTAGTAAAGAAATAATGTGTTCAGAATTGGTAAATAACGTTTTCTGAACAATATACATCTTAATGTGCTATAAATTGTGATGTAAAATTGCCCATTATTAATTAGGATGTCGGACAATTTTCTATGGAGGAGTCTTGCTTAAATTCGTATTTTATAACTTTATAAATGTTGAATAAAAATAAAAAAAAATTATGAAATATATAAAATATATCTTTCTTCAAATATAAACAAATACAAAGAGAACGTGTAGAGAGGAGGAGGAGGAGGAGGAGGATGAAACTGTCCAACACCTACTCTGTTCCTACTCTAGTCTTTACTATTAAAGGAAAACCCTTCTAGGAGCCTTCTTTGTGGACTCGCTGGATGACCTTGAAAGCACTGAGATTGAAAATCTCCACCGCTTCGTTAAAAGATCAAATTGGTTCAACGAGTAGAGTATTACGAGAGGAACGTTTTCGTGGTATCACAATGAACCTTACCGGTCTAAGTGTGTCGGCTTACTGTCGGCAGCCACTACTACCTACCTACCAGGCACGAAGCGTCCATACATTGAGTTGAATGAGTTGAATGAGCTTCCCCAAATAAAATATTATTTAATACTTTTTACAACTTAATATAAAATGTATATTTAATTTAATATAAAAATTACTTAACTACAAAAATGCAAATCGAATGAAAAAAAATTTCAAGAAAAAATTATATGCATAGATATTAATCACATTATGTATGTTTAGAAAATAATGCGTATATAAACATCATTATTTTATATTATTCTTTCAATCATACAAGACAACAAGAGAAATTCAACAACCACAAATTTAAAGTATTTGAAAATAATGCCTATTAAAAATCATTCTTCTCTTACCAACCAATATAGCTATAAATATCATTCTGCTCATTTACAATATACATACACTCAAACACACTGTCTCTATATAGCAACAGCAACAAAATAATAAGAGAAGTGACAATAAAAAAATTGATTGAGTTGCTGATATTTATTCCAAATCTACCTGACGTAATTAGAATATATCTGATAGAAAATAGATTATTTAGGGAAACAAAAACAAAATATCGCATGACACAAAATGAATTTACAAACAAAAAAAGTAGCAAGGAATGAATTAATTTTGTGCATTATTGTGGTTGTTGACTTAAATGAGAATTAATATTTATATAAATAATGTTTTGGGTTTTTTTTTAGAGAGTGGTATGTGTTAATTAATTCTGTAGTTTTTTGTTATTGAATGCTACATTGTTTATTTTCAGCCATAATTTTGTTTTATGCAGTTTTGAAACAATTTGTTAACAAATGTAAAAATTTAAAATATTTTTGTTTTTATTATTTATAAATAATTAAATTAGATAATTGTGATTGTGTTATTGAAAGCTTAAGAAGAAATTATTTTCTGCTAGAAGTTTTGAGAAAAAACTATTTATTGTTAAAGATGGTAAACCAATGCTTGCTCTACTAATAACAACAACAATAAAACGGTGTTAACAGCATTTTTCAATAAAATCTTATAATTCGTATACGAAGTATTATCCAACATTAATATAAAAAATTCATATTCACACTTTTTTTACATTGTTTTCTTAAAATCAGAGCTTAAATTAAAGTTACATTTTCAGATGAAAATTTTAATAGCAAAAACAGTATTTGCGAAATATTAACATTTATGATTGAAACAGAATTAAACAACTCTTTTAATGAATAGTCTTAACTTTGTTAATTGATAATAACACTTCCTCTATAACAACTATTTGAGTTGAACGATGGTTTTTCTGCCTAAACAGAATTAAAACTACTCCTTGAGAAATAGATGTGAACAATTTTAACTGTTGAATTTAGCAAAAATTTCAATAGAAAAGGAAAACCATAAAGCAAACTGATGTTTCCTTTTATAATATAGATGGGTTAAATGACTACTTTAATTCATATGATTATCCGCTTATTTTTGCGGGATTTCATATGAATTCCCGCAAAAATAGAAGGGTTTGGAAGAAATTATCGCTAAATTCTATGAAATCATTGATCAAGGGTTTAGACAATATGTCCCCTTAACAAAAATAAAAGAAACTAGTTTTAGTCCGCCATGGTTTAATGGTTATCTCAAAAGTCTCAGAAATAAAAAAAGAAAGCATGGCGTACATTTTTAAAGTTCAATAGTAATGAAAATTATTGTAACTTCAAATGTCTATATGAAGAGTTTAAATTAACCTCTGAAGCTATGTACAATAATTACATTACGAATTTATCGACTGAAATTATTAGTAATCCTAAAGTTTTCTGGAATTATGTCAATTCAAAAAGGAAAAGTGATCAATTCCCGACATTTATGAAATTTAATAATCAAACTAGTAACGAGGCAAAGACTATATCGGAGTTTTTGCGTGATTTTTTTGCAACTTCCTACTCTCCCTCCGTTTTTATAGCTGACGAAAGCCATTTCAATTATTTGGATAGTTACTCAAAAACTACCTTTGTTAATTTGACTATAAATGATAGTCTTGTACTGAAATACTTAAAAAATCTTAGTAACAACTCTTTCCCTGGTCCAGATGATATTCCTGAATATATATTAAAAAATTGTTGTAATACACTTGCATCTCCGCTTTCTCTTCTGTTTAATCTTTCTTTACAATCAGGTACTTTCCCTTCCCTTTGGAAAAAGTCTTATATAAAACCTATCCATAAAAAAGATTCTAAAGATGATGTGGTTAATTATCGTCCAATTGCCAAATTGTCATCAATTCCTAAAGTTTTCGAATTAATTGTTTTTGATTCAGTTTTTATTATCACTGTACTCCTTTTTTAATCCATAATCAACATGTTTTTATAAAAAGCAAATCCGTAGTAACAAACCTTGTTATGTCAACCTCAATTTTTATAAACAATATGGAGGAAGGTCTTCAAACAGATGTGATTTACACTGATTTAAGCAAAGCTTTTGATATTTTGCCTCACAGCATTATATTGCTTAAATTAAAAAAATTAGGTTTTCCTTTACTTTTTATAAAATGGATTAGTTCTTATTTAGCTGATAGATCATATAATGTTTTATTTAGGTCATCTCGATCGACTTCTTTTGTAGCAAACTCTGGTGTACCCCAAGCTAGTCACTTGGGACCTCTTCTATTCATTATTTCGGTAAATGATGTAGGCTCTATGATTAAGAACAGTGAATTACAAATATACGCAGACGATATGAAATTTTTTTTTAAAAAAAAAGTCTCTTGGTGACTCTACCCTACTTCAAAAAGACCTAAACAACTTCTTCCATTGGATCATTAACAACAATTTATTGTTAAATATTAATAAATGCGCTTTAATGTGCTTTACACGTCGCTCTCAACCAATTTCTTATAGTTATTCTTTTAATGAACAATTTCTATCAAAAGTTAACTTTTTTAAAGATCTCGGAGTGTATTTTGCTGATAAGTTAACATTTAAATTACATTTTAATCATATAATAAATAAATCCAATTCCTTACTTGGCTTTATTAAACGTTGATCTAAAGAATTTCGCTTTGAACATTGCTTCGGCCTAACTTGGAATATGCTAGCCAGGTATGGTCCCCATCCTATGATGTTCATATTCAGAGAATCGAAGCAATTCAAAGAAGATTCTTGAGATTTGCCTTGCGTAATCTTCTTTGGGAAGACCCAATTCGTCTACCACCTTATGAACATCGACTCAATTTAATTCATCTTGATACCTTGCAAAACAGGAGAGACATTGCTGATATAACCTTCATTGTTCAAACTGTCAAAGGTAATATATTATCTCCTTATATTTCTAATAAAATCAATATTAACACAAGTTCTCGACTTCGATCCGTAAACCTTTTCACTGTGTTTCATCATAGGACAAACTATGGAAGATATGAACCTATTAATAGAATGTTAATATTGGGAAATCAATATATGACATTAATTGATCTCTCTCTTTCAAAGACCGATTTAAAAAAGCAACTCGATCAACGATTGAAATAACTTACATTCCCTCTCACACCATCTGAACACCTATACACATCTTTTAGTTCTTAAGATTTTAGGTTAATGAATTTAATTGTATTTATTTTTAAATTTTTAAATGAATTATAATATTTTGTTTAACTTTATATTTAAGTAAATATTTTTGTAATTGCTTGATTTAAGCTTGAAATAAATAAATAAATAAATAATGCTTCTCCTGTGGAAAATTCCACGCCCGCCACTGCTACCTACCTATCTTTCTTCAAACTGGTTTTACAATTTAATAAATAAAAAAAAGACAAGTCCTATACATCATATATATTATTATATCAACATTTTATCTAATAGTTATTATTTACTTAACGTACATTTTTTTATATAAATGATAATTAAAAGAATAACTTCGTTTATCTAAAACTACTACTGGAACTCATCAGTTAAGTATTTAGTGTTAAACTATCTAATACACTTCTTATTTTAATTGGTTGTGCAACTTATTCCAAGACATAATAAATATATCTGTGAGTTATAAAAATCAAACAAAAATGTCAATGTAAACTTATTTTGTAATAACAATTGATATTATAAATGTTGTTTCAATCAAATTGATGAACTAGCTAGGTTTTTTTTTCAATGTTCTAGTGTAAAAATATTGAATGGATATAAATTGAAATATCAATTTTGTTATATTTACATAAATTGATAAAAATTTAACTTTTTTAATTTAATTTTAACTTTTGTAATAATTTTTTTTTTTCCAAATACATATTTGGAAGTATTAAATATTATTTATTTACATTGTTATTCAAAAAAATTTTAATTGAAATAATTTATATTGAAACGATTAATAATTCTTAAATAATCGTCATTTATTTTGAACCCTGATGAAATGTGATAAAACATACAAGTCGTCGTACAAATCTCACAACATTAAATAATATCTTAAAATATTATTAATTGTAGGATTTTCATTGCTTTAAAATCCATTAGAATACTTACTACTAATATAATTTTCAAAATAATTTACATATACCATACTTATATACATATTATATGAATTCTATTTTAAGGGAACTGATCCTTAATGTAATTAACTCGAATTAATCACTTTATTTTTTTTATTTTTTTTTTCCTTAAGTTATAACTATAATTAATTAACATTATATTCCTTCGTTAAAATAGAACTAATGAATTTTACATATCTATCTATCTATACATATATATAATATATTCATATAATAAAATTACCATATTTGAATGTTTATATGTAGATATACGGAGTATTTATTAGTGTTCGAAAGAAAAATAATATATCCTTTTTGAATGAATAAAATGCAAACAAAATTAAAATCAAATCACTCTGCAGTGTAATAACAGCCTATCGAAAAAAAACAAAAAAAACCATATTGAATAAAGATTATTCATGTCAGGAGTGCACTTTAAAATTTCGTATTTTGTATTTTTTTTTTTCTAAAGTCAAAACCAAAAAATAATTGGAAATGAAAAATTTACAGTATCTTGCAAAGTAAAGTTTTACAGTAAACAAGCCCAAAAAATAAACGAAATCAATTATTAAAAAAAAAAAAAAAAATTTACTTTTATTACGCAAATATTTAACAAAGTTCAATAACTTATCACGTTAATCATTTTCCTCAACGTAAAAATATCTCTAATCGAACTCAATCTTCCAATTAAGTTTTACATTTTTTTCATAATTTTAATAAACTTAAAACTGGTTAGTTGATTAATTAATTTGGCATGATTTCGAACCCAATACACAAAACTGAATAACTTTCTGTTAACTTCTTGTATGCAGATTTATATTACCTGAATTACCTGAGCTTACAAAAAATTATTGTATGAAATTAGATTCGGTTAGTACAGCCTATTTTCGAAATGAAATTTCCATTCGAAGGACTTTTAGCACAATCTTTTATCTTTATAAATTTTTTAAGTTGCCTTATATTTTCACTCTTGTTATTTATTGTCCAACCAAATTTGTTAGATTTAAAAAGATTTTAATTTCCAATGAAAAAGTTCATTATTCTTATTATGTTAGGCAGTCAAATAAGCAGTTTTAACTGCGCTTAGTGTTTTTTTACACACTTTATGCAAAGATCATGTCAGATGAAATGTATGCATCTGATGCTTTGCAATTACACTAATTGTGAAATATTGTACTATCAAAAATGCTTTGCTCAATGAATCAAATTAAAATTGTTACATCCTTATTAACATTTTTATACTTATTTATCATTACATTACTTTCACATTCTAAATCTGGGTCATAAATTGTTTTTCCATTTACTAATAACTACATGATTGTCCTCAGTTGAAAAATCAAAATTTGCTATTAAAATTGCGTATGTCTAATAATATTCGTTAATAGTAAGTTTACTTGTCCATTTGAGGCTGATTTTAAAAAGAAATTTTAGCTAAAATTTTATTTTACTATTTCTTCAACGTAAATTTGAATCAATTGAACTTTTTGACTAATTTTCAATCTTCAAGTTTACTACACTTGTAATTATATTTTTATATTTCAATGACACATCTGGTTTTTAGGATCATATATATTTTTCGTAGTATTATGACAGAGTTTAATAAGTAGAGCAGAACTAAAAGTATATTTGTTTTTACTTTCATACAGTTCAATTGGTGTTTCGTGAAATTAGAATATAATCCAAGTATAGATAAACCACTGACAAACCATTCAGCAGTGCTTTTGCAGAATCGTTCCTTATAGTAGACTTTCAAAGAAAAGATGTTCAACGAATAAAAGCTTTTGATTAAATTTCGCAATACTCGGAATAAATATCATTTCAACAGTTTATTCACTTCACGTTAAATTTTTGTTGAGATATTTTTTTGTTTTTATAGAAATACCCAAAATAAACATAAAACTAATTTTACTCACTCATAGACATATTCAACGCATTTGCACCGCATTACAAAAACAAAAAAAAAAAACAAATAAAACACAAACAGAATAAATAAAAATAAAAAAAAAAAAACAATATTTTTTTGCCACTCAAAAAAAAAACAAACTTCTGTTCAACTTCCGCGCCAAATGTACCGTATATTCAGTGAAACTGAAAGTAAATTTGTTATTCAAATATTTGCAAATTAAAATTCTCCCTCATATTCAATTCAACCCCTTCCCCCGCCCCCACTATTTATCCACCAGGCACTTCCTACAACAAAATTTTTATAAGCATCAACTGAAATGAATTTTATTTCAATTCATTTCCACTACATTTTCTATACACATATATATATATATATATATATATATATATATATATATATACATATATGAATTTTCTTATTTTTTTTTTTTTGAAGATGATGGAGAAAAATGATTTAAATGATACCCATGATGATGATGATGAAAATAATATTGATAATGTTGATATGATGATGATGATGATGATCCGGATGTTATACCGGAAACTCATATACACTTTAACGTTTCTCGAATCTTATTTTTTTTTTTCTTGTTATTCTCATATAATATTATACCTATTCATCCACATACTCACACAATGTATATAATATTATAAAAATCGGTAACCATTAAATTTATTCTCTGTATAATATTCGTATATTAAAAATAAAATTATCTAAATGGGATTTCTGTATAAGTATTTGTGCATAATAATATTCATATGAATGTGTACCGTTATCCAGGATTCATTTCATTCAATAAATAGAATAAAAATTCACGAATATGTAACTTAAAATGAATGATTGTATATATGTACATATAAGAATATATTTAAAAATTAAAGTTAACGATGAAATAATTTTTTATTTTTAGTTTAAAGTGTATTCAAACAAAAAATTCAAAATGGCGAAATATTTTCTATTAAAAAATGTTATTTTAATTTTATATACATTTTAATAATTCCCATTATTTAAAATAATTTTTATAAAGTGAAACAAACATTACTTGAATTTCAAATTTTAATCTTAGTTTCGTTCAATGATGATTTTTGTTAATTCGATATAAAATTTGAACCATTAGTATGATGACGTTATGTATGAAATCAGTTTTAAAATGAATTTTATTATGGGATCAATAATTGATTAATTTTAAATTAAATAAAATTATAATATATTTATCGGAATTTTTTATTAAAATGTATAAAAAAATTACTGTTTAAAAAAATTATGTAATATATTTTTTAATTAGTAGATAATCTCGTAGCACTACAAAATTACAATACTAATTTTTTTTTTGTTGTCTGAAGTCATTTCCTGCTTTCGGTAATGTTGCTGCATTTGTAAAAAAAAATCAACTGTCATCACGTTTTTGGTTATGCATAGTGGACGACAATTGACCATCGTCATGCTTTCGGTTTTGTAAAATGGCAGTCAAATTTGAGCATTCAAAGCAGCAAAAAAAATTTATGATTAGTTGTTGATCGTCAATGGTTTTGTTTTTTGATTGTGTAAAAACAAATTTTTTAATAGTTTTACATATGAAAATATGTAACTTATATGTTTTTAAATATGAAAATATGTAACTTTAATATATTGTTTGTAATTTTTATTACATGTCCTTTATAAACAACAGATTTAAAAAAAAAAATTAAATAAAAACAAAAAATACACACAATAAATCACAAATCAAAAATTTATAATTGATAATATCAAAGACGCGACATTAAAGTGCCTATTATGTATTTTGATAACGATTAAGATTTCGAACGAAATGTCAAAGTTGCCATTATGTATTGCGATATCGTTCAGAAATTGTCGACGAAATCGATAAAGTTTATCGATGTAAAATTTACCACGAAAGAAACATCGAAAGAGAGATTTTGTACAAATTATTTCAATTTTGAATTGAAACGATAAAATAAAAGAGTGCGCTTGGACACTTGGTGTTTTGTTTTATATTTGTGATATTTTTTGAAATAAAAATAAATTTAAAAGTTGAAATGAAAGTAGGTATTTTACTTTATTCTTCATAATAATTTTTGATTGAAATAAATTTTAATAGGAATGAAAGGCCAGTTACAAATAAATTGCAATATGAAAAGTTAGTGTAAATAATGGCAAACCATTATAAATTTAATTATATTTGGAATCGACGTGTTACTTATTGGCTATTTCAATTTTTGCCCTAATTTAATAGTTTTTAATAATGTAGATAATAACTCATCAAATTCATGTGTAAATAACATACGTAAATCTTCCAAATCCAGTGGATTAGAATAATCCCGAATATATGTTCGCTTGTTTTTTAATTCTGCAATTTGATAGCGTTTTTCAGCACTATCAGAAATTGAAAAATTTAACTCTGCTCAAATCATTTTATCTATAAAAACTTATAATTTTATAATTTCTGTTTTATTTGAATACTTCTAACTTATTTTCAACTTTTCGTATATAATAATTTGAATTTGACAGTTAAAGAATCAAACATATGTCATTTTCATCGTAGATTTGAATTTTACAATGGCAGCATTTTTAAACTCTTTCGATCAAATTTTCATCGAAATAAATAATGACACTAACGATTACAATCGAATAACTCTAACGATAACACTGAACGATTCGATTAATTTCGATCGAAATACATAATAGGCACCTAAAAGTATGCATTTGCCGATTTGACAGTTAATCGGTCGCATCAAATGTTAATTGATTGATCGCCAATTTAGCATTACCGAAAGCAGGGTATAGTTAACAAATATTGAGCATATTCGTAGTAACCAAATTCTTTATACTTATTCATATACGTTACAAAAATGTCCAGAAAAAAATATCAATTGAAACATTTATAATAACAACAGTCAACAATGATAATGAAAAAATGTATACTGAGAAATATTAATACATTATGATGAGAGATAATACATACCTTAAATTGTTGTTGTTGTTTTAAGTTAGTATTTAATTAAATTAGTAACATCTGAGACATATTACATAATTAAGAGATGAGGAAAAATTACTGTTAGATTGAAGAATGTAACTTTTTGTTTCATAGTATAATAGTATAATACCCTCTTTCTGGAAACTAGCAGTGGCATTAAACAACTTAAACAATGTTATTAAATTTTCTAAGATCATCCTAAAGCCTTCAAATAGATTTTGTTTTAAATAAATCAGTTTCAAAATTTATATATTTATAGAAAAATTCCTATAGGCATTTTGATAATTGTAAAAAAAATTTACCTTTCCAAAAGTCAGTTTTTGACAATATTTTCGTCTTCTTATTTCAGATATTAATTTCCAATTAAAAACTATGATTTCAATAAAAGATTAGAATTGTTATTATTATATTATAATCCTTGTAGCGAATTACTAAAATTTTCTATTTAAATCTCCTGTTTAAAATATGGACAACAATAATGTTTTGAATAAAGTTTTTAATTCTCTAACATTAATTTAAATTTAAGTTTATTGCCTATAGGTTTTAAAGAATTTGTTCTTGTTGTTTCCTTTTTAGTGGCTTGATACATTATATATACACATACACATACAAAATATTATTAACAGGATTTAAATAATTTCCCCCATTTTATTAAAATTTACTCAATTAAAAGTACTTCTAATAATAAGTTTAAAATAATTTTGATATAAAAAGTTGATTAGTCTTTTTCCCTTAGGGTATATAAATAACAGGAACGGATTATATTTATGAAACTGACCCGTTTCAGAAAAAAAAAATATTTTTTTTTTATTTTTTGTTATTGTTTTTATGCTAATTATTTTCATGTTTATTCTTTTTTAATTACAGGAATTTCTTTTGGCTATTGATGTGACGTCGAGTGGAACTCCAGAAGAAAAATTAAAATGGGCATTTAGAATGTATGACGTTGATGGTAATGGCGTTATAGATATTCAAGAAATGACAAAAATAGTTCAGGTTAGTACAAAAATAAATAATATTTATTTATTTATTTTGTTGGCTGTTTGTTTTTTTTTTATAATCAATAATAAAAATGTTGAATGGACTTCATAATTTTGTATAATTTATTAACTGAGAAATTATAGTCTATAAAGCCACTCGATTGCGTGTTAAAGGTATATATGTAATGCAACAAACAAAAAATTTTAATGTATTTATCCGAAAACGGCTTTGCTTCTTTTACCCGTGAAAAAAATTTCTAACCCAAAATAATTTGTAAAACGTTAAGTCAAGCTAAACAATATTTTGACAATAGTTTGACAATAGTTTGACATTAGTTTGTTTAGTATAAAAATAGTTTGTTTAACCCTGAATATCAGCTGAAGATTATAACGACTTTTTGTTTCTAGAAGGTTTCTAAATTTTGACGGAATTCGGTCCCTTTGTTATATGTCTTTACTTTAGCATATTTCTAATGGTCATAATTCGTAATTTAATATATTAAAGCTTCTTATAGTCGTATAATTACTTGAAACTGTCATGTCATGGAATATATTTCCAGATTGTTGATACAAGGTTATTACATGTACTTAGTTGTTTACTCAGATTTTTTGGTACTATATGTTTAGATATTCTTGTAAAAAAAAACCATATTTTGCATTTTATTTTGCCTCTCTTTTGGAATTTGTTTGTTAAAAAATTATTATTGGTTTCGTTCAGTCTAATTCATATAATGTATTCGTATATTTTTGATTATTTCTGTGACCAATGACTAAAAAGAGGGAATTGATATAACTTAGAAAATATACCATCCTAAATTCTGTATGGACAAATGTTTGATTGAAAACGAGGTCGTTCAAAGAACTCTATAACAAAAGAATAATGAATTTGGGAATTACCAAGGCTGGAGAAAAAGAGATATAGAGAATATTTAAACAAAAATTTTTAACTTCTTTCAATGTTTATGGTTGTTTCAAATATTTCAAATTTCTATTAATATTATTCCGACAAGTTTACTTTATTTCTGAACACAGTTCTGAATGCTCAATTTTGAGCATTTCAATCACATTTTCATATTACTTCTTGTTTTTGTTTCCCATTTCATACCTCTACTCGTTTGTCGCTTTTTTCGGCTCAAAAATATCCCTAAATTCACATTCAAATTTATATACAGAACACTTTCTAAAATCAGAATGTATTCTAAAACCAAAATGTAATATAAATAATATAAATTAAAAAAAAAAAAAATACAAATCGACAAAAAATTATTGTTTAAGACTCAAATTAATAAATGTAATTTCTTTGTTAAACTTTTTTATCCTGTAATAAATCGTAAGTCATTTTTAAGTTCGGAAAACAAACTCCTAATATATAAAACAATTTTGCGTAGTGTATTTCTATATGGATTTATCGTATGGAAAGACACTGCCAAAACACATACCTATGCAAGTTTTGCATAAATTAGCTTTATCATATTGCAACAAATTGAAAAGCTGACACCTGCTTTGCTGGAAAGTTGCTACAACACAAATAATCCGCTCATAAGAGCAATATTAGTATAGGGTTTAATTTAGGGTTATTTCTTAGTATGTAAGTAGTGGTAAGTTTTATGAAAAAAACATAAATATTCAAAAAGGTTTTTTGTCGCCATTTTCCTTTAAATTTATAAATTAATTAATAAATAAATTAGTCAACTAGCCTAAGAAATAATTAAGAATAGTCATAGGTGTAAATACAATAGTATAAGCTCTAAAAAATTTAATATTTTAAAACAAAAATTATGAATATGTATCATGGCAATAAATAAATAAATAAAAAAAAATATATATATATAATAATACAATTTAAGATGTGGTAACCGAAAAATCAGACAAATCACCTACGATACGAAAGTACATTTAAAATTCAAAATCAAATAAGTGAATTATATGACAATATAGTTAAAAGGCACTCACCAATTTCAATGCCCATGTTTATACAAGGCAGAAATTTGCCGCAGAAATCTACCTTAATGTTCATACGTAAAAAAAAAACTGGTAGATTTCTGCCATTGTTGCTGCCAGATTATTGAAATATCAAAATGGTCGGAATTGAAATTATTGGCAAAGAAATAAATTAATAAATTTTTATTATTATTCTAGTGTCAATCCAACATTATTATTATTTGTATAATTTATATTTTTTTATTCGATTAATATTCGATCCGAAAATTACGTTGTCAACAACAATTTCCTTGTTTTTTGTGAATCAAAAATAATAAAAATATTTTGACACTGACATATTCCCAGAAAAAAAATTTAAACGTCAAAAATCTACAAGAAATTTAAAATTTTGGTAGATTTGCTTACCCTTTACCGGAATCACCCTTCACCTATAAATTTTGGTAGATTTCTACCACTTTTCTACCCATATAAACATGCATAATTACATTATTAGTGTGTTCATAGTGGTTAGAAAAAAAAATGCGTCAACGTCGTACATATATTTTTACATGACAGCTATATATGAACAAAAAACTTGCGCAGACTAGTAGAAATTTTTTCTGCAGTAATTTTTGTTCATATAGAATAGAGCCAGTACAAATGTACAAAATTTGTTTTGTCAGTTTTAATTCAGTTTGAAAGTTTGATGAAATTAGCAGTTACGCGGTTTTAAGTGAAAAAAATTTATAATTAATTTAAAGACAAAAAATAATTCTAGTTTTCGAATTTTATTACAGTATCCCACCAGTTAACTATATTCATTTCTCTGAAATATAAATTTTTAATACTTCATACATAAAATTATTTTTTAAAAATGTTTATATTTTAAAATGTATTTATTTTTTATTTCAATTTATTTTAATTTAAACTAAAATTTTAATTTTCTTACAACTTTTCGTAACAAGCGTATACTATAATAGCTATTGATGCAGGCCCAGTAAAATACATCATGCTTCAATATGAATACTATAGCATTTTCTTTTAAACTTCGCACATTTTTTTGACAACATGTAACTATGAACAAAATATTTTTTTTGTTCTGCAGACTTGACTACTATAAACACGTCTTACATTAGTAATTGTGTTGTGACACAAAGACAAGGTGGTTTACAAATTGCAGGACACATATTAAGCCTTAGTGTTTCTCAAACTGGGAGCCGGAGCTCCCTAGGGAGCCGTAGAGCTTTTATAAGGGGCCGAGAAATATTTATGTATTTTTACGAGAAAATAATGAACAAGTAGAAGAATCAGTAGAACAACCGTCTGCAACAGATTAAACTTTATCAAGAACTTATCCTTCAACATCAACATTAACAACTAGTAATAAAAGAAAAATCGCACAAGATAATACACAATGATAAAATTTCAAGTCCTTTGAAGTCAATTCCTATCTCAAACGATACTATGAAAAAAAGAATTTAAAGCATGGGCGATAATATATTAAACCTCAATTAATATCTCGTATTAAACAGAGCAAGTTCTTCGCAATACAACTTGATGAATCCACTGATATAACAAATTACACAGTTAATGGTTTTTGTACGATATCAGTATAACAACCAAGTTTATGACAATTTACTTTTTTGTGCTTTTGACTACAACAAGAAGTATTGATATTTTTGTAGAAGTTCTTTTCAGAGAATGAACTTGAATGGTCAATATGTGCAGGAGTTTGCACAGACGGTGCTGTAGCAATGACTGGCAGAATTAATTTTGTAAAAAATCGGGCTGTAAACTCGAGATTATTTAATATTTTATTTAAAGAGATGGGATCAGAATATCTGGCTTTGTTGTATCATACTGAAGTAAGGTGGCTTTCACGGGGTAAAGTTTTAAATAGAACTGTAGTACTTTAGTGATGAAAAGTGGATGTGTCGTATCCTATTTAGCAAATTTTTTTGATAAAGTAAATGAATTAAGTCTTTCCCTGCAGGGAAGAGATACCAACATTTTAGTTCTGAATACAAAACTTATTGGTTACCAACAAAAGCTTTGTTTATGGTCAAATTTTATTAACGAAGGAAATATGGAAATGTTCCCATATCTAAATGAGCTTCTTACCACCAATGAATTTAATTTCAAATATTAATTTCAACTTCAGTTAAAAACATATTACTGAATCATACTGACGAATCTCAATGCTTTTTTTCTGGATACGAACTGGATAAGAGTAATGTGAAATATAGTTAATATTTAGGTCCAATATAGCTAATGCTTAGGAACAAATGTAAAGCTACCGCATTGTACAAATTGAACGGACCACAATATCACCAAACAAATTACTGAATATCTTAATCGATTTTTAACATTGATTTTGCATGAAGCACACTGATTGACTGTTGAAACAAAAATAGACTTAAACCTAATATGCGAAGAAGAACGTAGATCTTTTACATGGAAATTTAAATTAAGAACACCTATACACGACAAATTTTCATTGAATTATTCAAATAAAATTGTCAAGTTAAAAATATCGTGTAACAAAGGTTTTAGATATAGGCATTAGAATTACCCCAAAAATCTTTTTTTGAATAAAAACAAAACCACTTTAGTTCTCATAACACAAATATACAAATTTAATGAAAAAAAAAAAAAAAAATTTATAAATTCTATTTTCTTTGTCGTCATTTTTGGATATAAGAATCCCGGATTTGAATATAAACTTGTAAAAGATCTTTTAAATATGACAAAAATTAACTTTACAAAATGACTTTGAAGTTCATGAATTCTGAAATTATGTAAATTGAAAACTTTAAAAAAGTTTCGTAAGTTCTCATTTTTGCTTTATTTTCTTTTGTTTTATTTTTATTTTTATTTTGAAAAAAGAAAAAAAAACTCATTTATTTTTTTTTTGTGCCTTTAAGTTTCAAATGCAACAATAACAAAATCAGAATAAAACTAAAAGAAACAAAAACGAAAATATTACGATACGCGTGTTAAGATCTTTCCGCTCTTATACTTTCTATGGTTGTTTTCACATCTTTAAAATTGTATGTTGGTCTTCAAAATCTTAAAGAAAAGAGAAAAAGGACATCGATAAATATAACAAGTTTATAAAAATGAAACAAAAAAAAAAAGTTTGCAATATTTTTATTTATTTTTTTGTTTGTTTTGTTTTCTGTTGTTGTTTCTTAAAATTCCATTAAAGTTTTATTTTTATCTACAACGAAAATTTTCAAATACTTTTTAGTTGAAAATAATTTATCGTGTAAAATTTTCATGTTTATTTTTATTTTTTTTTTTTTTTGCTGTTACCCAACCATAACGTTTGGGTTTCATCTTCATTTTGAACACCTAAAATTTTTGTAACAAAAAAAAAAATATCATTGAATATTATAATACAAATACCAAAAAGGACTCTATTAGGGATATGATAAAGTTATAGAATTATTTTGATGTCCTGATTCAGTATTAATGTGATAATGTATAAGAAGGTGAGAAAAATAAAGAAAATATAGGAAGAAAAAAAAATATTAATTATTTATTTTGGAAAAAAAGTTTTTCGAATTTTTCTAATTTAATTTATAAAAAAAAAATGTTGTTTTTTTTTAAATTATATAAACTTAAAAGTATTTAAAGTACTTCTTAAATTTGTACGAAAGACTACTAAAAATTTGATCAAAATTGATTTTATCGAAATTATTTTTTTGAAGTATCTAAACATTTAAATAATTTTTATTCGCCTGTGGTTTGTTTTTTCATAGCAATTTCTTCAAAACTCTAAACTTATCCTATAAAGTAATTCGCATGGTATTCCTGGAATCGTGCTGACATATTCTCAACATAACGAAATTTTTCACAAGTCCCAAAAAAAGCAAATTTGTTTAAACGTGGATGTAGGTCAATTTTTCATCACTGACGCGATGAATATTCAGAAATATGGGTGATTGTCTTCGCTATTAATAAGTCTCTGCGTAAGATATTTCATTTGTTATGTTCTTCGTTAAGATACACCATCCAAATGGAAAGCTGCCCAGCGGGAAAATCTTCGGAATTCTTCGTTTTTCTATACATATAAAATTTTTTGTGCACGAAGCAAACATTAATTTCGGGGCTTTTTAAATATAAAGGCATTGATCACACAGTATTTAATCATAACAAAAACAAAAACGAAAAAACAAAAATTTGCTAAAAGAGAATAAATGTGCGAAAAAGAGAATTTGCAAATATGCAATTGAAATAAATGCAATACAAATAAATATTGAGAATTAATCATTTACATACATTTGCGTTCGTTTCTTTTCTTTTAAAAAACATGAACAACAAAACCGAAATTAAACCCAATGTGTTCCTTACATTGTTTACGACACATTTTGTTTTTCGGGCAGGCTTATCTTATTTCAAAATAAAATGACAATTTTCATAGCAGATTTACCGAGTCCTTCAAATTGCTATACAAGTTTATATGCAAACGATACTGCGATACCTATTATCATCTTCCCTATGTCCAAACGAAATAATTTCTAAATTATCCATGGTCTGTGTGATTCAGTGTCTACATGTTAATTGAATTTTATAAGGGTAGGCAAATGCATGTTCTGATGGTTAATGCGACAAAAAGAAGCCAAGAAAAGTCCGTACATTACAGGTATAAATAAACATCAATCCTAGTGTAAACTGTTAATGCGAAACAGTTTTTATTATTCTGGAAGGTATAGAAAATTTACTAATTCCAGTTAATTCATTCTCATTTTCATTCGTTTTCATTTTAATTACATAATTTCAATTTAATTAAAATCATTATTAATTTTAAAATAATCTTCTGGTTAGAATAAAATTATCAAATGAACAAAATTTCTTCGAAATATAAAAAAAAATCTTAATTTGAATTAAATTAAAATACTTAAAAACAAATTTTGACTTGGGAAGGTGATTTAAAAAAAAAAAAATAATAATAATAACTATAAACCAACCACAATAATTAATAATTGCATAAAGTCATCAATTAGACCCACGCGTCTATGATTATCCTATCAAGATTTCATGATATCAACATTTTACATTGTTTCTTAAATGGTTTCAAAATAATTCAAGAATTTTTTTACAACGAAAGTTAGAAAAAACGAATTCGATTTTCTTCACAAAATTTTCCTAATTTTGTTACTTGCCTAACAGAAACTTATTATTAAATAAAGGTGGATTTCCTCTTAATGGACGAACGTTCGGACAATTTTATTTTACACTATAATTGAAAAACAATAATACAATCAAAGAAAATTTTATGATTTCGTCTGAAAGTGCGAAGGACTAAAATTTGTTATGTCTTGACGTTTAAAAAATTTGTTTATATGCGCGGATTTTATTTTTATTGAAAAAAAATTTTAAATTTTGTTACAAGTAATAATGGATAATAACAATGTAATATTCAAAGAAATAAAATATGGCACTTTGCTTTTCTCTTAAAATATAAATAATTTGTTAGAAACAAAATAAACTGATACTAAAAAAAAAAAAAATTACACTTCATGTGTTTTTCTTAAAAAACAATTGAAATTCAATATGTTCATACATAAACCGAGATACACACCCGCATTATCCCATAGGCACAATAGGCACAGTGCCTAGGGCCTACGAATTGTAAATGGCCTACGAAAATGTATACATATTATTATTTACGAAAAATTTATATAATAAATATTCAACCAAAGCATGAAAAGAAAAACTTCACTTAATCCAAAATAATTCAAAATTTATTTTCAAAAAACCAAAAAAAAATCATTAATTTAGTAAACAATTTATTTAATTATTACCTAAACTAACTTTCCTACATTTTTTATTGGCGAATTCGACAATAACATCATCGAAACTAATTTCTTGCATTAAATCACTTTCAATTGATAAAAGCGTAAGAGATGATAATCGTTCCTGTCCCATAGTTGATCGGAGGCAATTTTTTATTCTTTTAAGCTTTGAAAAGCTCCGCTCTCCTTCCGCATTCGTTCCAAATATCGATAAATAAATTCTTAACACAATATTTACATTAGGAAAACTGGTAACTAGTTTATTATTTATTTGTGCAATTATCATTTCCTTCACTGATTTTTTATTCCCATACATTCGTGAAGATAATAAAAACTCGTCAACAAATGCATCTTCAACATCTGAAGAATATATTTGCACTAACTGGTTTGATTTCGAAACTATTTCATTATTTGTTAAACTTCTGTCCACCAAAAAAGTAAACCTTTCATATAACATTTGATATGCTCCAAGTCGCTTACGCATTTCAATTATAAGTCTATCTACTATTATATAAAAAGATTCTATACGAAATTTGTCACTTGCACTTAGCCTCAAGCTAGGATCTGTGTTGTGTAAAACTTCATCAAAAAATCTATTTCGTGTTCGTTTACGTTTACGTTGTGTATATTCTTTATATTCGGAGGATGTAAGCTTTTTTGCCATGGTTTCAAATTTATCAAACTCTAAACGAATATCATGAAAGTAAGCTATGAGAGTATCAAATAATTTTACAATAGTGCATAATTCTATGCCAGTCTCCTGCAGAGCTTTATTGACAATATTAATATTTTGTAATAAATCATTCCAAATAACACACATTAATGCTGTTTCAAAATTGTTCAACTTTTTTAATAAAGATTTCACTTCCTGCACAGCCACAGTAGGTTGACGTTCGCTTTCAGTTATTTCAAACAATGCTTGTTGAATTTCTGAATAATTCATAAATAGAGCCTTAGTAGCATCATGTTGAACAGACCATCTGGTTTCTGATAAATTTTTAATAACACAAGTATTTTCTTTCATATTGTCTTTAAATTTGGACCATCTTTGTGGTGAAGCACAAAAAAAGTGTATATTGCTTGTAAAATTCCAAAAAACTTTACTGCTTCCAAGCAACACTCTACAGCAGTTGAACCTACCAAATTAAGACTATGAGCAGCACATGGAACCCATTCAGCCAGACTATTTATTTCTCTAAATCTAGCTTGTACACCTGCATATTTGCCGCTCATATTACTGGCGTTATCATATGATTGGGACCTGCGATTTCCAATACTTATGTTATGCGATGTTCCAAAGTATGTCGTATAATGTCGAATAAATATTTTCCATCGTGTTGTTCAATTACAATAAATTTTAAAAATCGTTCAACCACATTTCCACATTTAAGTACATACCGAATGATCACGGTAAGCTGGTCCATATGACTAATATCAGGAGTTGAATCAATGCTGATTCCATAATATTTTGCTTGGAATGAAACTAAACTTTGTTATTTAAATAAAGTGTTGTTAAACAAAAACACTTTGGAATTAAATTAACGCATTTTAAAAATAAACCACAGCTGACTTCATTAGGGATACGGACAAAAAACTATTTGATAGGGTTAAAGGTAAAAGTACCTAGGGCCTACGAAGAGGATAATTCGGGCATGCCAAGATAGCAATAAATATTTATCAAATAGTTATATATCTATCTTTTTCTCTTACTACAGCCTTCAGTCAAAAATTATAAAAATTTTATTTAAGAAATTGGATGAAGCAAATTGTCCGTAGAAATTATTTTGTGTATGTATTAGTAAAATAAAAATTTTTAATTGGTTAAAAAATTTGTCCGGACGTCGTCAGTCCATCAAGAGGAGATTCACCATAAGTAATCATAAAAATATAATGAAATAATAAAGTTACATGAATTCAAAAAATATATTTGCTTCGTAATAGGCTTAGAAAATAATATGTATGTAAAATTAACGCAGATTACCTTTCCAGGGTTAAAACTAAAATAGTAAATAAAATAGATTTATGTATATATAAAAATGTTATATATCCACTTGTAAATAACAAAAAAAATCCAGGTTAACTGTTGAAAAATAAATTATTAATATTTAAAGCCATCTTTCACAGTATTCTTTTGTACGGTTTCCCATGGAAAAGCGTTCGAAAACAAACTTGAATCTGCTAAGAAGAAAACACAATGCAATTCTAAAATTGATCTTGGTTAAACCTTTTTATTTTTCAACCAATAGAATTGCTTAACATAGTAAATATTAATACTGTTTTCGAACAAACACAAAATATATCACCCGCCTTTCTATAGAGAGCTGGCTAAATTCAGAAAATCCGCTAGGTAACAAAAGCGATTGTAGATTAAATACTTACTTAGACATACTATATTAGATTTGTTTTTCTCTTTATTTTTTTTTTTTTTTGTATTTATATTTAAATTAGTTTTTAAGTTTTAAGATAAAAATAAATTTGATTGAAAAGGTTTTACTTATCATTTTTCCTTAAAAAAATATATTATAAATAGAAAAATTCAGGTTAATCTAAGTAAATTATAACTCATACATGTAAGCTCTTAATTATTAAAAATTTTAAATAAAAAAATGTATAGTGAAATTAAGGCATATTAATAATACTAAATTATTCTATAATTCTATCCTTATGACATCCCTGCCATTGTCCTGACTTATTTATTGGCTTCACCATTTCTACTTCTCTGCGTATATTATTTCATTTGTCATTTTCTTTTCGCGAAAATCCATCCATATCCATCCAAATGGAAAGTTGCCCAGGTTAACCCTATTTCAAAATAAAATCACAAAATAACCGACATATTTAAAAATATTAGAATGCATTGGGTACTCCATCCCACTCCAGAACTAATGATTCATAGTTCATATAACAACTTTCAATAGTAAAACTTTCAATTTGAGATAGTGAGCAGCTCATACTGTTTTTGCTCATTCGTATTTAGTCGATAAAATTTTTATTTCGTTTAATAATAAAAGTAATAAAATTGTTTAAATTATTAAATCAAGGTCGTTCGCCAGTATTTTAATAGCGCCAATAAAAATAATAGCATTAAAGAAAAATAACAGGTGCATATAGTAATTTATTTTGTTGTTATTTCTATTTAAATTGTATTTTTTTTTTGCATTTAAAAATAATTAAAGGATTAAAAAAAAAAAATTATAAAACAGCAAAAAAACAAATTTGCTGGTTTTATTTAGAAAAAATTAAACATAGTAAAAAATAAAGGGTCTCTTTTTAATTTAACAAAAACAGAAATATCCTTATTGATATCCTTTTTTCTTTTAAAATTACTCAAATATGTAATATAATTAAGATTGAGTTAACGAGCTAAAAAACAATAGTGACAGTGAGCAGCATTACTATAGGCATAAATGTTTACTTAAAGAATTTCTCAAGTACTTAATGGTCTCTTTTAAATAATTGGAATTTCCTTTCAAAAATTTTGTAGACAAAATTATTTAGGTCTATTATAACTGTTATAAATAATTAAGTCAAATAATCGGAATTGCTTTCTTCTTTTACATTAAAGTTTAATTATAAAAAAAAATTCACAATTTATCTATAGGTTAAAAGAACAATGTTCGAAAATATGTTTAGTAATGTTATGTTCTTTCACTTAATTATATTCAATTGTAAATTTCCTAAATAACATCTTTCATTTATCAGTGCTATATACACCTGTTACGACCTTAGTTTGGTACGAATAAATAAAAATTGAGTATTTTTTAGCTAATGTTAATGATTAATTTATTAAAGATGTATGAGTATATATTTCCCCCTAAGTCCTATATCTATATTCTAGCTAGAACATAATTATATATTAATAATATAATGAATGAATAAACTTGCGAATACTAATAAAAATTTGATTTTATCGAGTGTTATGTACCGTTATGTAATGTGCATTTTGAAACTTATTAAATTATCAAATAATAGAAAAGAGTTAAAGACTTGTGGAATCTTTATTTTAGAAAATAAACAAATTGAATAACAAAAAAATTTTTAATAAAATATTTTAAAAAAATTCCCATAATTAATATTTGTTTACCAGACTATGATGATGATGATGATGAATGTTCGATATACTTTAATTTTTGACTATATGCAATAGCGAATAAATACTCAATATTTAACATTTTTAAAAAATAAAAGACTCTTGTTTATTTTTTATTGCTTTCTTAATTTCTAAGCTTTCATAAAAATCGAATTACTTTCCTTTACTGATTAAATGTAAAGGTTTTAAATTACTTGAAATGATGTGGTTTTCGGATATACAATGTTCACTTAATTCTGGAGTGGCAGCACGTAAAACGTTTACGTTCAAAAATCAACGTGAAGTATTTTAACGTCAAAGATTTTTTTTTGGTTGCATGTAAAACATCACGTTGAAAATTTATTCCGAAAACTCGAAAATTATTTTGACAATCAAACTAACCTATGTATTTAAAACTTCAAAAAACATAATATGTTTTTCAAATTTAATGGAGGTTTGAAATAAAAAGAAATGAATTTAAATTTTTTAGATTTTGTTTTTTTGAATTCTTGTATTTCGCCTTATTATTTTCAGTTTTTAAGAACAAAATTGTTATATAAAAATGTCAAAAATAATAAAAATTATGTCCCCGTTTTAATAGATATAGAATTTATAATAAACTAAAATAAAAAAAAAAATAAATAAAATAAATGTAAACAAACAATGAATTAATAAATATAGTATTTTATTTAAATAAATTAAAATACGCAATTATTAAGAAATTTAAAACAAAATTATTTTATTATCAGATAAAAAATGCTTGAATTATCACAGAAATAAATTGTTATCAAAAGAAATTAAAAATTACATTACTATAATTATTAAAAACTTGAAAATTTAATGTTCTTAAAATTTTAAATTTTATTATAAATATTTAAATTCTATATTTTTATTATTAAAATAACACAAAACTATTAAAAAAAAAAACTAACTTTCCCGTATAAATTTTAGTACACGGTAAGAAAATCATTGACGTTTAAAAATAAACGTATACGTTAAAGTCAACGAACGTCAATTTGCTTATATGCTAGCGAAAAAATGTATACTTTACGTTTTCGGAATTAAATCAACGTCAACGTTGCTTCCATGCTACCAAAAAAGCTAATACGTCTTTTTGACGAACGGGAACAAGTTACGTGCTGCCACTCCTGTTGTTGTTTTCCCTTGTTGTATACAAATGCTATATTCTTTTATGCTAGTATTAAAATTCCTACCTGTTTGACCTATGCAGATCGCGTCACAATTATCACAATGAATTTGATAAAGTACCACTTTTTTGCAGTATTTGTTTATCTTCAATTTTGTTGTTAACTAATTTTCTGTGAAGATTATTATTATTAGATTCCATAGCGAATATTTATCATGTTTTTTTAATCGAACAACAGTTTTTGTTTTCATCACACTTTCCGTTATAAACAAGACTTCGCGCTTTTTCGTATAATTTTCGTCTTAGAATATTATTTACAATATATTCGTCATACCCATTATTTTTAGCGATAAATTTAATTATTGACAATTTCTGCATGAAATCAGTCTCTGACAAAGGAAAATTAATTAAACGATGAACAAAACTATTAAAAGCCGCCAATTTTATATTGTAAGATTGTTTAAAGTATGCAGGAATAACTATATCTGTAAAGTCGTTGGCTTCCTATATATTTTGTATGTTAGATAATTGTTAGACACACCTAAGGTGAGGTCTAAAAAGTTTAGTACATTTTGGTGTTTTGAATTGAATATTGTCTGTGAAGTTGAATTGAATATTGAATAATGGTCCATTGTGAATTGAATGACACCTGCAAAAAGGCAATCAATTTTAAAGAGGAGCACTTTAAAAAGTATAAGGAAAATGTATCGGAATCTTCACTTGCCGACTATAAAGTTGCTAGGAACAACTGCAAGAGAATTATCAATCAGCAAAAGTTTCTCTACAACCAAAGGTTGAGACAGAAGATAATTGATCTCCCTCATTGCAATCGCTCCTTTTGGACCTTTGCAAAAAGTGTTAAAAATAACGTTTGTGGATCATCCTTCCCACCGCTGATTGCTTCCGACAACTCTATCATTTCAGATTCACTTGATAAAGCTAATTTATTTGCAAAGTTATTTGCAGAAAATTCCACACTTCCCCCTACAACACGAATACCACCAGTACTCCCTCACGTTGATCCTACTAAGGTTAAAATGCTTCATAGGGCTTACTTTAGGACTCGAGCTGTAGTGAAAGTGCTGAAGAATCTGAATATCAGAAAGTCCACTGGCCCTAATGGAATTCCAGCCATGGTTCTTAAACATATCGCCTTTCCCATTTCGAAACCCACTGCGAAATCTTTTCTCACTTTCATTCTGGACTGGTAAATACCCCAGTCAGTGGAAGATTGCGCATGTTTCCCCAATTCCCAAAAAAGGTGACAAAAGCTACCCTTCCAACTACAGACCAATCGCCATTACTTCAATTCTTACCAAAATAATGGAAATCATAATAAACAAAAGGCTATTGAGATACCTCAATAGTTCGCGTATTTTAAATGATCGCCAATACGGCTTTAGAAGCCAATGGTCAACAGGCGATCTTTTAACTTCTCTCTGCGTTAAGCTTAATACCAGCATTCATTGTACCGGTGAATCTGAGGTTGTAGCTTTTGATATCTCAAAAGCCTTTGATCGAGTATGGAATTCTGCTCTTCTGAGCAAATGTCAGGCTATTGGTTTGGGCAGCCTCTTTTGCAAATGGATTGAGGACTTTCTCTCGAACCGAAATATACGTCTCGTTGTCGACAGTTTCATGTCCGACAACTATCCTGCTCTCTTCAACCCTCAATCCAATCCATAGTTTTGCTGATGACAGTACATTGGTGGCATCCTACGACTTTTTAAGGAAATCAAACGTAGAGGTGACGATCATCAGCTCGAAGAGAAATATAATGACTAGTTCACTTAACCATGACCTAGCAAAAATAGCCGATTGGGGTGTCGTAAACAGAGTTGAGTTCAACACGTCCAAAACTCAAAGCTGTTTGATCTCTTGTAAAAGAGACCAATCCGTCCCCACCCTGCGATTTCAAGGAGTAAACTTGCAAAGGTCTGAAAATCTAAATATTTTAGGCATGCAGCTGAACCAAAAAATGCAGTGGAATGAGCATATTTTTGATACAGCTAAGAAGGCTGCCAAATGTTTGGGTTTTCTTTCTCGATGTAAAGCCTACTTTTCTCCAAGAGATCTGGCCAATATCTATAAAGCATATATCCGACCTAAGATGGAGTACAATCCTCACATATGGGCTGGCGCCTCCCTAACTTCACTAGGTTTCCTGGACAAAATCCAAAATCGCGCCTTACGCCTATTTGGCGACCCTATCGTCCAGTTAACCTTTATTCCTCTTAGCACTCGTCGAAATGTTGGAGCTCTCTCCCTTTTTTATAGATATCTTGTTGGAAATGACACTTGTTCTAATGAAATAAAATTACTAATGCCTCCCCTCAAACTATTCCGGCGTAACACTAGGGAGGCTTCAAGTCCACATTTCTACACTGTGGAAATACCTAGGTGGTCTAAAACTGGTTTTGGAAATTCTTTTATTGTAAGAACTGCAAAAATGTGGAACGTGCTCCCATCTCACGTGTTCCCTACCGACAAAAATGCTCCATTATACAATTTGCAACTTTTCAAAAAGAACCTCTTCAGGTTCGTCTCCTACTTACCTCCCAATTCTCCTCTATCATCCTTTTTCCCTCCAAATCCTTTTTTTCCTTACCCACACCTACAATAATTTTGTATAAAGGAATCCTTTCCTAGTGTTTGGGTAACGTGTAAAAAAAAAAAATATTGTTGTCGAATTTATTAAGATATGTTAAGAAATTTGATAATTGACGACTTGTGCCTGTATAAATACAAAAAACATCATTCACATATCTGCACCAAAAAATTATCTTCTTGTTTTATCAATATTTAATATTTATTCATACGAGTTAGTCTTATAGTTCTGAGAGACAGTAAAATCTAATAGAAATATTACCAGCCAAAATATTTACTTTAACTATTATTAAACATTTTGTTCCCAAACGTGTATTTCTTTCATTTTAATTTTGTTCCAAAATCATTTGAATATTTTTTAACTCTAAATAATAAAATAAATAAAAAATAGAATATTTTATAAAACGTTGTGAACAACTGTCTTAACAAATTATTCAATATTTTGTTTTATTACAAAGCGAAACGATTCTTCTTGGAATATTTGACAGTAGTGATTAGAAACGTAGTGATTTTGTTAGTATATGTATATGTTTACACATTGAACGGTCAACTGAAACCTGAGAACAATTAAATTATTTAATAATTATTGGATGAGACTTATTTGTTAAACCGATAATCCTATATATATGCAGATATATATATATATGATCGTATACTGCATAAGTTAATACCTAAAATAACCTTTCCATCTACAATAAATGTTTTATTCGTTCAGTGAAATTTAGTTATGTATGTTAAAATCGAATCAATAAATTTCATAAATCAATTCAACAAAATAATCAAATTTTCTTATTGATTATCTTTGTTTGATCCATCAGATGAAATTCCCTACACTATATATGAAATTTAATTAACTTTGTTTCTAAAATATTTTATAGAGTGTTATTTTGTTTTCGAACACTTGGTTTTTTTTTTTCATTCAACATTCAACATGACTAAAGCAAAAACATAATTTTAATTAATCAAATTTATTATATTCTAACAATTTGTTATTAAATAATATAATTTAAAATTATATTTCTTTTATTTCCTCTAGGCAATATATGATATGTTAGGTGCATGTTCATCGAATCGTCCAGCTGATTCAGCTGAAGAAAGAGCAAAAAATATATTTGCCAAAATGGATGAGAATAACGATGGTCAATTAACACAAGATGAATTCTTGAAAGGTTGTCTGCAAGATGAAGAATTATCAAAAATGTTGGCGCCATAAATTCGTTAAACATACTCTTACATACAAAACATATTTTTGAAAATTTACGGACAAACAAGAAAAAATTATTAAAATACAAAAAAAGAAAAAAAAAACAAAACAAAAAAAAAATATAATATTTAGCAAATAATTTAAAGTAAATTTAAAAAAAAAAAATAAGAATACAAATACAAAAATTAAATAAAACAAAAAATATATATGTATACATATAAAAAAGATATATATATATATATATATAAATGTATAATTTTTTTAAATTACTAATTATTATTAATTATAGAAAAAAAATGAAAAAAAAAAAATATTTTTAAGGACATTTTACATATAGATACGCAATTGGGAAACTATTTTCTTTCTCTGTCTGATTTTAATCTATAAGGCTGCTTTTTTTTATTTAGTATTTTTTTTTTTTTTAGTTTTAATAGTATAATAAATGTTAAATATGCACTTACTACATACATACATACATACATAAATACATATTGTATCCTTGTTAGCAGGACAATTAAAAAGAAAATAAAAATAGTTCAGAAAATAGAATTAAAAGATATAAAATGAAGATAATATGGATAAAAAATCAATAAAAAAAAA
Source organism: Argyra leucocephala (assembly GCA_963942445.1). NCBI lineage: Eukaryota > Metazoa > Arthropoda > Insecta > Diptera > Dolichopodidae > Argyra > Argyra leucocephala. The sequence goes on along the minus strand of OZ012679.1, from coordinate 141,167,262 downwards.
TTAATTACAATTAATGGAATAAATTGAGATAACATTTTTATCATATAAAGAATCAATTTCATTATTAAATTTTTTTCTAATTATATTATTTAATTAAAATTTATATTATATTTTTCTTAAATTTAATTAATAACTATTGAAATAGTTTTAATGGTGAGATTTAAGTGTAAAAAAAAATTTATTCAATTCGTTTAGATTGCATTAAAAATGTAATATGATGATAGCATATGAATTGAAGTAAATTATTTCAAATTTCGAACAATTTTAACTAAATTAAAAAAACAAAAACTTTAACAAACTCAAAATTGATTTGTTTTATTTATTTTCTTAAATATAATTAATTATAATAAGTTTTGGGTAGATTTAGTGATCGATTAATTTGATTTAACAATCTTTTTTTTATATATAAATATACATATATAATTTGTTTTTAATCTTTAGAATAATTTTATGGGTTATTCAATTTGTGAAACCTTTTTTAAATATCCTACTTTTAAATACTATATAAAAAAATTTTTAACATACTTTTGTGAAACATTTTTATGAATAAGATCTGGTTGAAAATTTATAATTTTTTAATTTGTAAAATTATCTAAAGTTAATTCAAGAGAAAAATGATAATTTCATAAAATTAAAATTAATTTATTATTTTCATTATTAATATTTCCACCCTATTTCCCACTTAAAATAAAATTCATCCCTTCCTTTAAATGATTGGTGTCGCCAACAACAATAAGTAGAAATACAATATTAGAATAATCCTTTGTTTAATGAAAATTTAATGATTTCATAAAAAATATTAGGTGCTCCCAAGAGCAGTACGGTCTAAGAAAAAAATTATCCCATGAAAGGGGTAGCGATGACAAACAAATAACAATTAAAAACGATGATCGAATAGAAATATATTTTCAAGCTCTTTTTATTTACATATAATATTTTCCCAACATTTTCCATTTTCTGTTTCCCAAACAATATGTTATTTAATTAAAATGATTCTACATCTACAATAATAAAATATAAATGTTTTCTTTAAATTTAATTATTATTCATTTAAATTATACAGTACTAAATTAATGAGTAAATAACAAATAGGCCATTCGAATAGGTGTCCACAATTAGTTTTCCAGAAGCAACTGGAATGGTCATTTCCACCTTACTTACTAAAGAGTCTAAATTTAAAATAGAATATTCAACTTAACACCAAATCGATTTATTCATAATATATATATATTTATTCAAAAAAAAATGTTTGTTATCTCTTTTTAAATTTACCATTATTGATCAATATTTTAGTTTATTGCTCTCTAAACAACAGAAATTTATCGAAAAATTTAATTAAGTAATTGATTAAGTTGATCTCTCAGAAATATAAAAATAAAAAAACACAAAACGTAAAATACGACAATTTATAGCACCTTTTTTATAAGAAATAATGAAAATTTAAAACTTTAAAATTAACTTAATTTATAATACATATACATATAATTATAAATGCATATAATATATTGATATAAATATTAAATTTATTTATATAATTTATATATATATATATTAAATATGTGTAAAACATATAATTTATAAATATATGTATACGGTGTAGAGTTTTCAATAGTGTAAATAAATGTTCAAAAAAAAAACATACATACATACATACATATACATTATAAATAATTAAATTTATTAAAAAACTCATTTAAAAATGAAAACAAACAAATGTTTGAATTTAAAAGTACTTGAATAGGATTAAAATAAACAAAAAACAACAAAAAATTTAAATTAAATATTTATATAAACTTAAATTATAAATTTGAGTAATTTTTCAACTAACAAAAAAAAGGTAATAATAAAAAAATTTATTAAAAAACGAAATTAAATAAGATAATTTATATTATATAAAAAAAACAAAAAAAAATTAAATTTTTAAAACTCATAAATGAAGAACAATCAATCAATCAAATTTACTTAAATAAATTTAACTACAAAAAAAAAAGAAAGCAAATATTAAGAAAAATATAATATAAATACATATACCTACACATTTAATTAACAGAATTAAATTGAAGTAAAGGCTTTGCAAGAAAAAACAAATGAAAAAAAATAATAAAAATACCTAAAATTTAATTAGAAAAATACTTTAAAAAAAAAAAATAAACATTAACTAAATATTTGTCATCCCTACATTCAATAAATGTAAAATTAAATTATATAATATGAATGTTTTAAATATATGAAATTATTAAATAATAGTCTATTATGATAAAAAAAAAAAACAAAAAAAAAAATAATATTATTATATATATTTAAAATATTAAAAATTTAAGTTTGAAATATTTTTTCCAAAACCAAAAATTCAAATAATTTTCTCTCATAATTTTAATTTGACTCTAGGTATATTAAAAATAATAAAATATATTATTTATATTAATTTACATAATCTTTACCATTTTAAATTTCATATACTGTGACCTACCAATTAATATATTTATAATTAGAAAAAAATATCCTATTACCTATAGTAAATATAATCGGTATCTTATTTAATTATTTCTTTTTTGCTTATGACATTGAGTTGATATGCAGAATATCGATAATTTCTGATAATAATTTCTTAATTCTGAATTTAATTACTATGTTGAATATCTTATTTTGCTCAGATATACCTTTTGAATATCTCTTTTTTTCTGTTCCAATCGCTTGTAGTATTTCAGTCTACTCTAATAAGTTACTCTCATTAATCAAACTTATTAATTTTAATACTATTCAAATTCAAAGCATAACATTTTCTGATTATATTTTTCTATAATACCTGTGTTATTCCTTTTACGAAACACCTTATATATAGCTTGCTTCTTATGATCATCAGAGGTGGTCTTTAAATTGAAAGCTCGATTTCTAAATTGAATGAGTATTTTATACTCAAAACAATAAGGGTTTCTTTTATCTAACGGTCGACAGTTAAATGTACATTTTATTATAATGCAAGGTTGTATACAGTGTACACCTATCAAAGCATAGTGGTTGGCACGAAATTGATTTTTTTTTTTAATAATACATTCCTAAATTACTTTTATAAATTGTTAACACAAATTCTTAACTATTTAATTATTTACAATTTAAAATCTCATATTTCCAATTTGGTATTAAGATGATATTGGAAGTCAATATTATTGAATTGATGAAATTTTTCAAGTATTTTCATGTAATAATTATTATTTACTTATTATTTACTTTTTAATTAAAATACGAATCAAATTAGAAACTGAAATAAAAAAAAAATTAATTAAAAAAAAAATATTAAAAAATGAAATTTCTATTTTTCTAAAATATCTTTATTATCTCTAATAATACCTAATATACACACATACAAAATAATTTAATATTATTATTGTATGTATGGATATATATGTAAATCTTTCAAATATATTTTCTAGCTATTTAAAAACAATGTAAAATAAAAAAAAATCTCAAAAGATAAAAAATATTTAAAAATTTATCTATAACTATTAATAATTATCTATCAGTATAGAATAAAAAAAAAATATCATTATGTATATGAAAACAAAAAAAAAAAAAAAGTAAAAGAAAAAGAAAAAAAAATTCCTTTCAAACAAATACTTATGAGTAAATAATAATCAACAACACACATTTTCAGGATATTATATATTTAGATTTATTTTCTAAGAAATATTAACAACAAAAATAAATAAAATAAAAACTATATATATATATATATATATATATATATATATATATATTAATTAGTAACTATGTAAATAATTATTTTTAAATATTATTAATTATTAATAATTATATATTTACAGTCCAGTTCTTTAAATTTTTCAGTTAAATTTTTATTCATATTTTATTTTTTATTTTTTTTGTATATAAATTTTAAGTATTTTCAAATATTTTTCAATTAACGCAAATATTAAATCTTTGACATTAATAATTTTAATTAGAATTTATAATATACCAGTATACAACAACCGTATTTGAGAATCGGTGATTAATACTGCAGAATTTTTTTCATAAAGCGGAATTTTCAATTAAAATTATGCAAAATTAAATACGAAGCTGTCAAATTATCAACCAATGAAAAACTTATTCCAATACACAAAAATTGTTTGAAAAAAAATTTTTATGTAATTTGTTGTTCTTTGAGTTTATTTTCGTTTTTCAAATATTTTTCTTATTTATTTTTAATAACAAATTACAGTAAATTATACTTTTTATTTGTAAATTTAACACAATCTCATAATTTATTTATTTTGCTCGATTTCATATAATTTTTTATTTCAATTTTTTTGCATTAAAAACTTTAAAAAAAAATTGAAAATCAATCAATTAAATTCAAATTTCGATTGATTGATTTTTTGACAGCTTCGTATATTTAATTCTGCATTTAAACTGCAAATTCAACTTGAAGTATGCAAAAATGAATATGATACAATTGAATCTTTAGAACTCTAAGAATTCATTAATCTTCTCTTAAATTAATATCGATTTATAGCTAATTTAGTAAACAATTTTCCATTTACATCTGTTGACCTTTTTTAATTATTAATCATAGATATAACGATTTAGGTCTATGAAGTCTTGATTATTCCACGTGTGGATACATTCGAAAGGCTGATAGACTTTTTTATTAAATTTTTTATTATTATCAAATGCATACAAATATACAAAAAATGTCTACCTGATTAAATCTGAAAGGTTGGCTAACCTTTTAAATTTTTAATAAATAAATCAATTGCAGTTAAATAGCAAACATTTAATTTTTAAATGAATGACGACAACCTACATAAAACTATTGGTTATTAATACTATGTTATATAAAATAATTTTTCCAACTGATAAAATTACATACTTCCTTCAGTATTGATCAGTAGAATCCTAGATCTTCACTTTGTATATATATTATACCTTTGTTATTTAGTTTTTGGTAGTTTTTTTTATTTTTCATGATTGTTAATTAAATATTTTATAAAATAAAATATTCAAACAAATAAACATACACACACACACATATACACACAAACAACAAATTATTAATTTTTAATCGCACAAACATCTCTATGACAAACACAAAGAAAACATTGATATCTATATTATTATATAAGACTATATAAACTAATTATATAAGATTATAAGCAATTTGTAATTAAAAAATTAATTAGTCCACTATAAATATTAAAAAAAAAAAAAAATTTAAATTTAAAATCATAATAAAAAATTCAATGTGAAAATGTATGGGTTTCATCATTATTGCTTTCTTTAAAATAAACAAACACAAAAAAAAAGATATTTAATTAAAATAGAAATTATTGAAATAGTGAAAATAGTAAATTAAATGTTAATTTTGATATATAACCATCTCCTGTTTTAAATAACCTCTGAATCATCTGAATCCAGTAAATTTGAAAATTGAAACGTATTCAATAACATTTTTACATACATATTATATGTATCTTAAGAATTAATTTCATTTTAATAATTTCTTCTCTTTTTGTTTTCGATTTTAGTAACCTCTTTTAAATTTCAATTTAAAACTGTGTACACATATTGATTCAATAATCATATAACTTCAATATCTTTCAGTAATTTTAATTTATGAATTATTATTAAACAGAATTTTGTTGCGATAGTGCTGTCATCTGAAAAAGTCAGTCATTTTTAATGTTTAACATGTACATTTTATTTTACTTTTATATATAATTCGTTTTATTTAATTTTCAAATGATATATTTTGCAAGATGTCAAACTGTCATTTGTCATTTGAAAATATAAACAATACGATACTGAAGCTAAACCACATTACAAATTTACTTCTTATTATAATCGTAATATATACACGAGCATATTATCATCATTAATACTTACAATGCAATTTATAATAAATTTAAAATTTATCATTGATTAATTGCATTTATTATCATTGACATTTTCCAAAATCGAAGTGATAATTTTTTTTTTTTTTTTTTGTTCTAAGTATGTTAAGATTTTTAATTTTATAAGTTTTTAAATAGCAAAACTTTTCTTTTATTTACCTTTTTTAATTCTTTTTTTAATTTAATCATGTTTTTTTATAGTATGAATATCAGTATCAGATTAGATTTATGTGAATGGGTAGCAATTTCGCGCAAAATCACCGCAACCGCAAATATGGGCTTATTATGATTACCCTTACTTATTTAAATTAAGTATCTGAGTCCCTGAGAATGCTTAACTTAATAAATTACACTGATTCACGTAATTCAATGGTATACTGGGGGTAGCTCGTATTGTTTTGTACCTAAATGGTAAATTCTACAACGAGAGATGTATTCGCATTCGGAAAGCAAATAGATTATTTTTTACTATACCATATCACATTTTCTGAAACACTTGTTATCAGTAAAGTCCGCATCTATGTATATGCTTTTTTACTGGACAGTATGGCCAGTTATTATCTCTGTCATAAAACTTAAAAAAAAGTTTTTTTGATCGAGCGTTATGGCATTGTCGATTTTCCAATATATAGCATGAATTCTCAGCTTTCTGCTGAAATCAGAACTTTGTCTATGTCTCGGCTGTGAAATAAGGGGAATCCTGTAGAATGGGCTTGATCTCATGAAATACGGAGCCAAAGGTTTTTTAGCTAGGTAATCCGTCGCTTATATTATACATACCAGTATAAATAATGGGCCTTATTCTGAGAATCGAATTTTTCGGCACGTACTGTAAAATATGATAAATTTAATTTTTGGTATTCTGCGAAGCGAAATAGCGATACTGATCGGTTTTTATCGCAACGTTTCGATTTTCATGGTATTACGAGAATCGATTTGTTTTGTTCGCTGTCAGAAAAAACAATAAATATATTATTATAGAAAGAGGTAGTGAAAAATGGCGAATGAGAAAAAGTAAATATATAATTAACGTAAAATTCAAGTAAATTAATTTTATTTATATATATATTTATATTTAAAAATAATTATTAAATATTATTTTACATTTGTAATTATGGAAAAGTTACAAATAGAAGGCAGTTTGAATGTTTGTTGGTGCAATGATTTCTACAGGTGTTCCATCAACATACAATAATTCCTGAAAATCCAAATTTATTATAAAATCCCAATTTGATGGATAATTTTTCTTCTTCGGTTTCAAGAAATTTTATATATTCTCGACACAATTCGGCTAATATTTTAGAAATAGTTGATGTATAGCTGAACCTACCAAAAAATCGTCCCTCAAGCCTTTTTGATAACTTCATTCAGCAAGGAAGCGCAATGTTCCAACCAATTTTATAATGAGTTTTACTGAATGTGGACCAATTGCAGGATTTAAATTATTGTCTAATTTATTTATAATTATTGCAAAGGCTTCTTTCGAGAGTCTGAAATACTTAATTAATTCAAAAAAACAAATATAATTGAACACATTTTTTTTATTGTATTTTGTTTCGTAATATAAAGAAATAACATTTTTTAATAGCTATAAAATTTTCATTTAACTTCACTTAATTTCACTTTTCAAACAATAAATTAAAACAAAAAATGTCAAAACATAAAAAAAATAAATTTGACAGTTTTAATGAGCAATGCTGCCAGTTTTGCAAAATATCGTATCATTCGCTTCTCAGAACACCAAATGTGATGCAATGTGATGCTTTACCGCTACGTAGCGAAAAAGTGATTCGCTTCTCAGAATAAGGTCCAATGTGGGCTTTAATGCAAATTTCTCTTACATCCTGATTTTGTTAAAATTAAATCTTATATAAATAATAGATTTATATTTAAATACGTTTGAAATGTAATTTATTTTTTGAATTAATTATATTTAGTTTAGATAATGAACATAGAAATAAAAATAGAATCTGAAAGGCAAATTAGACATAAAAAACAGGCTGATTAAATTTATTAATAAATTAGCTTAATAAATTGTATTATTGAAAAAATCAAAAAAACAATGGCAGCACTGATCCCAGAAAATCTAATTTCAAATCTACAACACGAAAAATTTGTATTAAAATTTCAAATTATTTTTAATCTGAAATTCAAATCACTGCTATTTTTATATTACATACATTCTTTTTTTTTAATTTTATTTTATATAATTAATTATTTCAACTTTGTTATTATATATTTATATTATATTTTCTTAAGCAAAAGAAAATCTAACGAAATTTTTAATTATTTAAGAAATATAAAAAAAGAACAAAAAACAATCTAAAAAATATATTTTAAAAATCGACAACTAATTATATCTATGATTAAAATTAATATGAAGAACAAACAAAAAAAAAACTAATTTTCATAAACTACTAAAAATTAACAAAAAAAAAATAATATATATATATATATATATATATATATATATATATATATACATAATTATATAAGAAAAAAAAATTAACAGTAAATAAAATAATTTTTTAGCAATTAAGTATAAGTACACGTACAAGTACATAAAAAAAAATTTTCGTCTAAAAAACAAAAAATCCTTTAATATTCAACTGCACATTAGTAGATATTTGTAATTTTACCTTATAATATACATAATAATAAATAAATAAAATTTATTAATAAAGAAAAACAAATAAAATAATTTATTTAATTTGAAAACATAAAAAAGCATCGATATTTATTCGCCGTAAAGCAAAAAATTAATCAAACAAAATTATTGCCTATTTGATATACTGAAACAATATTTTCTAATTACATACCAAATCTTAAAAATTTGATTATGCAAATTTTTGTAGCTTGAAATCACTTATCAAATTTCTTTTTTTAAAACTGTGTAAATTATTTTGAAATAAATAACCCTCAGGTTTCTATACTAAAACAATTTCTAAACAAAAAAAATTTATTTTATGTTAATTAATTTTTGTTTTATAATGTTACATTTCGAAAAATTTTAATTTTTAAATTTTCTTAAGCTGCAACATTTTGTTGATATAAATTTTAATTTTTTATACAAAAAAAAATAAATTTATAGCATAATTATTAAATATGGTTTTAAAAATATTCATAATTTTACAAAACGAACGAATTGTTAAAAATATGTTTGAAAGCTATTACTATGTTAATATCGATGGATTAGTAAGATGTGAAACATTACAAAATTTCAAAGACCAAAAAATATAAAAACCACAAATAAAAATAAAATGGAGAAACTTTCGAAAGGCGGATAAAATTTTGAAAAATAAAACAAAAAAACAATTTTCTAATTATCAAAATGCATTAATATTAGAGTTTAATATTATTAGTTTTGCGTGCAGGGTTGTTTCTACTTATAAGTAAACTTTAAGTTCTCTATTCTAACAGTATAAGTCCATTGATATTTTTAGATATCAGAAAATAAAGTACTCATGCAAGGTCAACAAAAATATATTTAGAAACATTAAAAATTAAAAAAAAAAAAACAAATCGCTTTTCAAAAGTTTCCCCAAAAAATTTTTCATCAAAAAAAAAATTTTAGAAAAATTAAAATTATGAACAAAATCAATAATTAAAAAAAAAAAAAAAATTAGAAAAAAATAGCAAACATAAAATTATTTAAAATAATATAAAATTTACAATTGAAAAATTTCAAGCCAAGAAATTAAAAAAAAAAAAAAAAAAAATACAAATCAAGCTATTCTTATGTATATTGACATGAAAACCAAAAATAAAAAAAAAAAATTAAAAAATGAGAAAATATATTTAAAAAAAATATAAACATAATTAAAAAAATTTTTAATTTTTTAAATCTAAAAAAAAAAAAATATTTTTTCAAGTGAAGTGAATTAATAAGCTGAGTTAATACCTAAATACGTAGGTATAACGATCCAAACGGTGTAGTGGTTATGTCATCTGGCTACTCATCAAAAGGTTCCGGGTTACTGACAATAATATATATACGACAATAAATATATATACATATATATATATATATATGTATATATATATATACATAAAGTGTCAATAAATATGAAATTCAAACAAAAACCAAAAAAAAAATAAAAAAACAGGTTATATAGGTATTGTGTTGATGACAGTTCAAAATTCTTGCAATTTAATAAATAATATATATTTTTAATTATTTATTCAAAATATACGTAAAATTAAAGACATCTGCATAAATATATAAATTTAACACTAGTATAAATAAATATATTTTTTATTAAATTCATTTTATTATACTGTTTGTTTATACAAGATGTATCGTCACATCGGAAATAATTTAACAGAATATATAATTTACAAATGATAGCTGAAAAGCTGATTAACCTTAATATGATTGAATTAGTACCCGAGTAATTTTTAATGTTTTGAAAGTAAAAAAATTTCAATGTAGTGCAAAATTTTGAATTTTTTTAAATAAAATTTTTTTCACAAATATTTAACAACATTTAAATTGTTAAAAAACCTGAAATACATATACTCACCATTAAAAACGTTATAAACATAAATTTTACGCTCAGAAAAGTGTGTGAAAACTGTGTCATAATGCGTACATTTTTTTCGAACCGTTACATTTTTCAATCAATATTTGAAAAGTAACTAATAAAATGTAAAAAATTTCAGAAAGTTGAAAGATCAAAATTTTAACTGCTTAAAACAATCAAATATTTATTTATATTAAAGACCACCTTTATAGGTTATGGTATTTAAAGAATTTTTTTTAAATAATTGACTCGGTTTTATGGATTTTTAATATAACAGCAGAAAATTTACGTTACGTAAAAACTTTCAAATTCAATATTTTGCACGGCTTCACGGTATCAACTCAATATTTATAGCGTTATTTGTAATTTGATTGTTCCTAAACGAACGATTCACAATTGGTTTTTAAATACCATTTTGTGTTGAAGAGCGCAAACAAATAAAATATAAAAAAGCGACTCAAAACTAATTTTATCGTTTTTGAAATGAATTCCGATTCTGAATTATTTTTCTTTTTATAGCGCTACATAACGATTGCAGTTTTTAACCTGCTCTCGCATCTAATTTATGATTATTTTAATCAAACATCTTTATTGATATAATTTATTTCACGTTTAATTTATATAAGATTCTTCCTTACAAGAGGATTTAGATATTTTTTAATATTTATACAATCTCTTCTACGTACCACTGTTGTTTGCACAAAAATTTTACAACTAATACATTTTATGTGGTTCAAATCTACACTAAGTGAAGTATACATATCTAATTTTATATTCAAATCGTGTATCATTTTTAATATAATATTATTAATTGTATGTACTTACAGTATTTATTTTAATATTTATAATGATTTATTATTATTATTATATATTAATTCTAAAAATTTACTTTCAGAAAATCATTCATTCTAAATTATCATCAACAGGCTTATTCTCTTTAACTAATCCTTAAAGCGTTTTTGGGGTTTTTTTTTCCTACAACTGTCAATCATTGACATAAAACTACCTAGAATTTTCTTAAATGACGTCGAAAATTCAATAAACCGTTCAGTTTAAGTAAAGAGAGAAAACAAGAGGAATAACTAACATATTATGTGCCATCCAAATGAATAAAATAAAACGTCTTTATAATAGCAGATAATTTTATTGGAATTTGAGATTTTAATTATCCTAAACAAACAACAACAAACAATTATAACAACAAATCGATAAAAAAAAAATTTTAGCTATTAAGAAATTTAGAATCTCTACAATAACTACAATTTTAATTTGTGGGCCATATTAATATAATTAAATTATCAAAATAAATATTATTTAAAAAAAAAAAATATTATATTAAAAATTTGTAAAGAGAAAAATTTAATAACAACAGCAGCTAGAACAACAATTGAATAACTGTTGAAAAAAAAAATTTCTACAAATTTTACAGATAAAAAAAGTGAGAAAATTATTGCCATTAATTTTAATATAATTTTTAGTATTTTCTCACCTCATCATATTTTTTTACATACATTTTTAATTTTCTTCTTAAAAAATATATACACAACGTTCAAATTTGAATCTCTTATATATTGTATAATAACATTGTTTAAGGACAAATTCAGACGAACGAAGAAAACAAGGATATTTAATATAAAAAAAAAAGAATTGAAATACATTGTATGAATTATATACATTCTTAGAGGCAAATTCATTACCCCCATACAAAAATATAGAATAAATAGCCGCTGGAAAACATTTTGTATATTATTGAGTTTTAGTATCCTTGTAATAAACAATATTTATATAAAATAAAAAGACTATTTAAAAAACAAAAGGATATAAACAATTTAAGTCATCAAAATTTAATAACAAAAAAACTGTATTTTTATATAATATATAAAAACAAGAAACAAAAAAAAAAAACAAATAAATATTCAATATGGGAAAACAAAATAGTAAACTGAAACCAGAAGTTTTGGAAGATTTAAAACAAAATACAGAATTTACAGGTAAATAATTTTTATAAAATTTATACATACATATATAATAGTACTAAATATATAATTATACTTATAATTGTAAATTTAATTCTAATTAATTTGGGAAATAATATTCTTTTTACAGATGCTGAAATTCAAGAATGGTATAAAGGTTTTTTAAAAGATTGTCCAAGTGGTCATTTATCAGTTGAAGAATTCAAAAAAATTTATGGAAATTTCTTTCCATATGGTGATGCTAGCAAGGTGTGTTCAAATCAAAAATTTTTTAATAATCTATTTTTTTTTTAATAACTATTACAAATTTATTATTTCCTTAATACACATATAATATCATTACTAAACTGATAACTATCATATATTTTTGATAAATATCAGATTTGCTATAAAAAGGCGAATATGTAAAATTTTCGAAATAAATTATATTTCCTTAAAAAAATATTTTGAAAAAGAAATTGACAAAAATATTGTGGTTGGAATCTATATTAATCTACAGATTATTTGACACTCGATTAGACTCGTGGGAATCAAATTCAAATCGTATAAATTCTAGTTTGTTTGGTAATGATACGAAATGACTAAAAAAGTAATACAATAATGTAAACATCTTGTCAAATTTTACAGTTCAAGTAAATATCGGGGTCAATCATGAAAGTCTACTGGGTTTTGACTTTTTTCATTTTTAGAAAAAAAAATCAATTTTTGCAATCATGAAAGTCTACTGAGTTGTTATAAGTCCAGTGGATTGACAATTTTAAGCCAACAACATTTTTACTGTTGTGTTTGAAGAATTATGAATATTTTTGGTTTTATTTTTAATTTTTTAAAATTTATTATTTTTTTATATTAAAGCCAAAACTTAGGTTTTGAACCTTTAAGTACTTGCGGTACGGTGACTATTTGAAAAAGGAAAGGATAGTTAGAGGAAAGGAAAGAAAAAGAAAGAAGAAAAATTTTGTGGGAAAGAGCGAACAATATTGTTAATATTCGTCTTAAACCTTAATAAATAAAAAATCCTTCTCTCATTGGGAATGCTTCGATTGCGACGCGATTCCACAATCGGGATGTTCTTACTATAAAAGAATTTCCATAACCGGACTTGAACCATCTCGGAATTTCCACTGTGAAAGGGTGGGCACTTGATGGGATGCCTCTCGTGTTGTGCAATGGAATTGCTTAAGAGGAGGAAGAAGTGATTTTAATTCCTCGGAACAAGTGCCAACACCAAGCAGATATCTATAAAATAGAGTAAGTGTTCCAACAATACGACGATGACCAAGTGGTATAAGGGATGAGGTCACATTTATGTCGCCTATAAGACGAATGGCGCGGTTTTGAACTTTGTCCAAAAAATTTAAAGCAGTTTTTGGTGCACCTGCCCATAAATGTGAGTTATACTCGAGCTTGGGTCGTATATATGCTTTATAGATTTTTAAAAGGTCTCGAGATGAAAAATAAGTTTTCCAGCGACTCAAAAAGCCTAAACATTTTGCGGCGCTTGTCGCAATATCGAAAATATGTTCATTCCAGTGCATATTTTGATTCACTTGCATTCCGAGAATGTTCAGGTCTTTGAGTCGCGGGATACTTTCATTTTGAAACCGGAGAGCAAGACATACTAACAAGACATATTTGAGTTTTTGAATTGTTAAACTCGACTCTGTTAGCTTTATCCCAGTCGACAATTTTGGCAAGGTCGTGATTGAGCGCGCCAGCCAACATTGTTCTTTTGGAGGTGACTGCAGAAGCTGCAGCATTAGTTTGTTTTAGAAAATCATATGATGCTGCTAGAGTGATGGCATCAGCAAAATTATGGATTGGATTGAAAGTTAATTTGAGAAGGTCATTAATGAAAATGAGAAATAGGGTGGGTGAAAGGACAGAGCCTTGTGGAACACCAGCATTGATTTGAAGTTGGTCGGAAAAAGAACCGTCAACTGAAACTATGATAGATCGATTTAAAAGAAAACTTTCAATCCATTTAGAAAAGGTTGAACCAAGGCCTATACCGTTGCATTTTGCCATAAGAGCAGAATGCCAAACTCGATCAAAAGCTTTAGATATATTTTTAGATATATCAGGCTCTCTCATCTGCTACCTCAAAACATCCGACAGTGATTGCAATCCAAGATCAGCTGCAGGTATGTAAAAATCATATAGCATTTCTATGGACTCCGGGACATGCCAATATTACCGGTAATGAAGAAGCAGACAGACTGGCAAATGAAGCACTTTTAGAGCCACTTTCCGAACAACAAAGCCGGTACTACAGGGATTATAAAGAGATATGTGATAGAACTTTATGGGACATACACAACACAAATTGGGAAAATGAACCCCTCACCAACAAACTAAGGCACATTAAAAGAAATGTATCCAGATGGAATAGTTTAGACCAGGCCAGTAGGAAAATCGCTGTTGTTCTGACTAGACTCCGAATAGGACACACACGATACACCCACAGCTATCTCTTTGATGGACCCCAAAATGCACAGCCAACATGTCACTGTGTTCCAGATACCCCAATCAATATACAGCACATATTTGAGGCTTGCCTTTTATACGCTGATGTAAGAGCCAGGCTTGGAATCACGGGACTTGATATACTCACACAGGATACTAGAAGCAACAACTAATATCATGGCATTCCTTAGAGAAACTGATTTCTAATATATGTAATATAAACTAGGCTAAAATCAAAATTATAAACTTAAAGAGGAAAAAAAAATGAATTTGAAATTACAATACAAAAAAAGAAACAAATGTAAATCAAAAATCTAAATTTAAAACAACATTATGTTAAAATAATAATGAAATAAACTTAAGATATTTATGTAAAAAACTTTAAAGAATGAGGGCTTGACAAAACCCACGTGGTTGATAAGCCCATAATAAAGATCTTATAAATAAATAAATATTTTTAGATAATCATTTAATTAGATAATTAATAAAACATTTTTAGGAAAATTTTTAAATAACAAAAGGCAGTTGGAAAAACTAGTAAAAACTTATTATTTAAATACACAAAATTTAACAAAAATTTTGAAAAAAATACACGTATTTAAAACACTATTTATAATATTAAAATGAAAGAAAAACTATTTCTGTTATAAATAAAACTGCAAATCACAATTTAAAATATTAAAATATACCTACCTTAACCTAACTTATTTTTTATGACAATAAAATTTTTTCCTACGATGGCAACATTTTTATAGTAAAGTCAATTGTGAAAGTAAAAAGTCTAATGTAATTAGACTTTCATGATTGACCTCATTTATACTTATTCCGATGAAATATTCATACGGATATTATGCACATACTCTTTAACTGCCGGTCCTAGTGAAATATATGGTAAGGTGGTTAGGAGGATTTAGCTTAGATAACCTTAGAAGATATATCTTACATTGTTATTCTTGAGATTTGCAGCTCAGAGATTTGGGCTTGGTAGAACAATACGTAATGAACTAGGTCATAATGCAAGGGATCACTATGAGCTCACAAACGGTCTGGATTTGTGGCAGCGATAGATCACTGTGATTGCCACTACCTTTAAACTTCTAGTTATAAGTACACATTCCCATCATAATATCATTGTATTTTTAAAAGTTTTTCTTTGTACTTGTTTCATTAAAATGAAACCAGTGCAAGTTTTTTAATTTTCGATAAAAATTCGAAGCGTTCTATCGAATTATTTCATTTAAAATTACTACTTTTTGTGGAAAATACACTTACACAAACATTTGTGCTTTTTAGTTTTATTAATTAAATAGAGAAAAAAAAATCTGAAAATAACGCAGTCAGAGCCGGTTTATTTAAAAAAAATGGTATTATTTTCATTTTTATTAAATTTTAATTAAAATTGAAAAGAATAAAATCAACTTTTATAGTTAATAAAATGTTTTTTTTTTCTTGACATTCTTCAGTTTGCTGAACATGTATTCCGAACATTTGATGCTAACGGCGATGGTACTATAGATTTTCGAGAATTTTTGTGTGCTCTTAGTGTAACATCACGTGGTAAATTAGAACAAAAATTAAAATGGGCATTTTCAATGTATGATTTAGATGGAAATGGTTATATCTCAAGACAAGAAATGTTAGAAATTGTAACTGTAAGTATGAAGAATATTTTGAAATTTATAAAAATGTATTGCTGAATCTGTAAAGAAATAACAATTAATGAACATAAAAAATTTTATAAATTTTTCAAATATTTTTCAGGCAATTTACAAAATGGTTGGATCAGTAATGAAAATGCCAGAAGATGAAAGTACGCCAGAAAAACGAACCGATAAAATATTTCGACAAATGGACCGTAATAAGGATGGTAAATTAAGTTTGGAAGAATTTATTGAAGGTGCTAAAAGTGATCCATCAATTGTCCGGCTATTACAATGTGATCCGCAGGCGCAGTGAATAATTAATTTAATGATAATTAAAATTAAAAAAATAATAATTAATCTATTCAATAAATTTTTATTTTTATTATAATTATAATATATTTTTATTTTGCTTTTTAAAAATTTTCCTTTTTGTTTACACAACCATATAATTTTTAATTAATTTGTAATAAAACTATTAAAAAAAAAAAAACAACTATAAACATATTTACATTTAAAACAAAATAAAACTTTTAAAACATACATTATATATTTACAATATCAATTATCAATAATAAATCTTTAAAAAAAAATTTTAAAAAATTATTAAAATTATTATAAAATCAAATGTAATAAGTTGAATCTCTTTCTTGTTTTTACATAACCTATAAAAGTTATAAAATTATTATAAAATTTTAAGAGATCTTAATATTAAATAATAGTTAAGAAAGCTGTATTAAAATCATTTGAATTTTAATTCATTATTTTTTTATGATAATTTCTTTTAATAAGAAATTATTTTATATCGAATTCTTATGATTGAAAAGTTCACTTTGAAAATGGCAACTACTTATATAACTAGTAAATGTGATAAGATCGGCTCAAAATTGTTCTGTTTGTTAGCTTTTGTCTGTACAATTATAACTGTCAAATCAAACGAACTTCAAACTAGTTGTAATCAAAATAAGTTTTTTGTAATTACATGCATCATGTTTTGATAGTTGTATTTTATTATTTTTTTTTCTACAATATTCGAAAGAAAAGAAACAAAATTTTTCTTACAGCTGAATTTATATTTGATATTCGAATGTTGTATTAAATAAAAGTAGAATTTCTTTTTATTGATCTAATATACTTTCTCTTGTGGAAATATTTGATTTTTCGAAAACAGTGCTTGTGACTAATTCTCTAAAAATTAGTCATGAAGAAATTTTGATGTTTCCGCAATATCAATATTTCTAAAATAAAAATTAGAAGAAAAAATTCTATTTTTATAAATAATATAATAATTTACTATTTTTTTAATTTTTGGTTCTTTTCGGATATATTTTTATATTTCAAAGAGAAGCTTCATATAAATTTCTACTTGGAAAATATTTTTTCTCTCTTTTTTTCAATCAAATAGTTACATATTTCATTTTGGTCAATTTACCGTTAGTCGGTTAACTATGGAAACTAATTTTGCGTTCGTTTCTCGAAAAAATGTTGAATTGAAATAAAAATCGTGTTCGTTTCTAAAAAAATCTACATTTAAATGTAACATTCTTTGACCTTAAATTTTCGACGGTTCAGCATTCTTCATCGACAACATAATAAAAAATATAAAAAATGTCAATATTTCAAGTAGACAAGTGACAAGTAAAATGCAGTAATAATTTCTGGGATAAATTTCATTTAATTGGCGGCTTTTGAATACTTCTTCATCTTCATCTGATGAAGAGATTTTTCTTCATAAAAACAAAATTAAAAGAAGCAGTGTGGTAAACAAAAAATTGTAAAAAATTTTCTGTTCGTATGTGAAATGAAAAGAGTGCCGAATTCTGTGTTTTGAAGACAAAACTGTAAAAATGGTTGCATTTAAAAATGCAAAATTTTTTCGAGAAACGAGTTCACCTTGAGAATATTCCTGGTCAATATTTTTTAGGTTACATTTGATATTACATTTTGTACATAAATGGCATTAAAATGTTGGTTACGAATAAATTTCCATTGAAGTCCTAAATAAAAACTTAAACTATAATTGTATTATTACTTCATCTCGAAGTAATTCAAAGTTCAAAATCTTACCTATATTATGAACATCAAGTTCTTCTAATAATCCTTAATTTCCTTATTTTAATGCAAACAATGGGGATCCATGGCATAAAATGAAAATTATTCAAAATTAATATAATTTTTTACTTGAAAACAAACAAAAAATTTTAATACATCTTTTAAACTATTATTGAAAATTGAAATACAAAATTTAAAAATTTCCTGCAAACTTAATTTTATTTTCTATAATCAATTGTTTGAGTTCATTTTTACAATAATATTGCATTGTAAAACGGTATACATATTTTACATATTATATTAAACATACATAAAGTAAATTTAAAAACAATAATTAGATGAAACTCACAATAAATTAATATAAAATCAAAGTATAAAGTTAACACACATACATTTACATATGACATATTATGAATAACTTTAATAATATAAAAATTCATAAAAATAAGATAATAATCTTTGATAAAAAAACAAAAAAAGACAAAAGAAATAGTAAAGAATATTACACTATATTATATTATTATTTTATTTTATTTGAAAGTTTTAATTTGAAAATATACGCTTGTATAAACAATTCAATAAAAAAACAATCTATCCGCTTACAAAAAACAATCTACTCGAAATATTAATTTAAATTAAATTGAAATTAAAATAAGCTTGTTAAAATATATATACATATGTATATAAAAGCATATTTTTTTTTTTAAAATACATATGTATTGAATAATTTTTTTAAATTACATTTCAAGCTATCATACATTATATAATTTGCGCTATTGCATAAACCATCCATAAAAAAAGCGTTGTTTAGTTAAGTTTTATAAAAAAAAAAAATGATGTTAATCAAATAAATGATTCAACCAAACTGTGATTTGTATAATAATTTTTTTTTTTGATTTTTTGAAATAAATAATAATTTCAAAATTTAACTATCAAATTTTTATCTTGCCAATATCACAGAAATTTTGTTTATTAAAAACAAATTAAAAAAAATAAAATCTGATTAAAGCCTGCTTTAATTTGTTAGTATGTTATTTTCACATATTTGAAACAAAATCAAAATTTTATAATTATCTTAAATTTACCGCAGATCACAACTTAACATCCCTATTTTTTCAGACTCGTCACTTATATGGCATCTAAAAATAATTTGATAAGCATTATCGAAGTATTATAACAATTTAGTACAAGCTATAAGAATATTTTAATTCTATTTCATCTTGTTTATTACGACCATATTTAGATTTTTTTATATTTCTTACCCGAAACCATGAGCTGTAAAATTGAAATATTTTCAATATAATATTAAATAATTGGTTCTAACATATGTACATATATGAATTTATTTTCAAATTTAATTTTATTTTATTTATATTCTCAGTGACAAAGTCGCAAATCACAAATTTACAGCAAGTTTTCTAAAATTCAGTTTAGGAAAATATGGATTATAATTTGCATTTTTTTTTTTTTTTTGTGTAAATAAAGTCCAATTTCAATTTATAACACAACAACAAAACTTCAATCAATTCAAATTATATTTTTCAGTTGATTTTTATCTTCTAATTTGCTATTTAAAAATATATTGTTTTATTTTTTTCTTTTCAAATATATAATTTGCTTCTGTATATATATTTTATATCAAAAAATTTTTATCATACTTTTCAATTTTATTTATTTACTATTTTATAAATAAAAAAAGAGTAAAAAAAAAATTTGATTTTGTAAACTAATTTAAGAATTTAAGAAAACTAGAAATATTTTTAAAAAAAATTTAAACACTTTTTTCTGCACTTATTTAACCAACACTATCTCAAATTTTTTTAAAATAAATGAATTTATTAAAAAAATATTTAACATGAGCTTTTTAAAGTGTTTATTAATAGGCTTATTCTAAAATTAATTATTATAGTAGCATGGTCAGAACTTTGTGCACACATTCATTAACTGCTATATAGAAAAAATGCTAATATTAAATTTAATACACATTATTTGTAAAAAAACAAAAAATAGTTAAAAATCACAAATAATTGAAATGATAGAAAATAGCTTATTACGAAAGCCGTGAATAAAGCAGATATTCTTATTCAAAACTTAAAAAATTAAAAGATGTAACTAACTCTATAAAAAGTTTGTTATTAGATAAAAAATTTGAAAACTAAAATTATTATTGAAAATAATGAGCACTTAAGTATTTCTTTCGAAAATTATAATCCTGACCATAATTCAATAACTCACACTTTATTTTCGGAATAAGCCTTTTAAAGCTAGTTTTAATCTTTAAAGAATGTAATTTATTAGATAAATTTTTTTGTTTAAATAATATTTAACTTTTTATTTAATTAATTTAAAAATCAAAAAACAAAAACAACGCTACCAGCGTCTAAATGCTTCTATTTTCAGTGTTTATTTTTTAGTTAATAAAATAAAGAAAATTTTTATTAATTAAATTTTTATTTTCATTTATTTTCAACTTTATTTTTTCAATTGAATAATGTGGTGAATACTTCTAGAGTATTTGGTAGCTTTAAATAATTTATTTGAATTATACTTAAATCTACCACGAGATTGTTAAGACAAAACCATAATCCTCAAAATGCAATTAATAGAAATTTAAATTATTTTTGAATTATTAATTTAATTTGGAAAAAATTTAAAACTAAATATTTTGAATCATATAAATTGCATTTTCAAATTTATTATCAGTTGCTATTATGAAATTTTGAGAATTTTATTTATTAAATAAGAAACAAATTATGTATATTGCTGATACGGCCTAAAAATACACCAACGGACTAAAAAAATTAAAATTGTAACTATCAAGGTGTTTCTGAAAAATCTAACTCTCAGACATATGAACCTCAATGAGAGTAAATATAATTTAACAATCGACTGAAATGAAGGTAATAATGAAAAATAAATAAAATTAATATATTTAAAGTTATTAAAGGCATAATAATTGTGCTTCACATGACGTATACTGATTTAGATTTTACTATTAAATTAATTTTATTATTAATTATTGTTTTTTAAATGCAAGAAAGCTTTTTTTTTAGAAAATCTATGCTCAGCATCTCAATGGAGTATATTTCTAAGTATTTATGAATTTGTTATGTTTAATGTTTAGAATTAATTAAATTGTTTTTATACATTATTATGCTAACAAATCAATTAATTATAATATAAAATATTTTTAATTTTGTATATTAATTAAATATTTTTATTATAAAAGCAGGAACAGTTTTTTTTATTATTATAATTATTACAAATTATTTAATTTTTTTGATTAAATTTTATTGCACTGCAAATTACAAAGTTTAAAAGACATTTTTATAAATTAAATGTATTATAATATTTTTTTTATTTAAATATAATTATTTTGGATTTCGTTTTGAGAACGATATAGTTTTATTCCACAAAAATTTTGTTATGTTTTTTATTTTGAGAAATGCTAAATAAATTAGATATTTTAAATTACCTGTATGGATTATTATTAGCTATGAAATTTTATTTATGAAAATAAAATTTAAAAAATCATAAAACACTGAAGCTAAAATAAAATAATATTCAATTTAGTTTTTTTTTTCATTTAATTATTTATTTGAATAAAATAATTTACAGATATTAAATGTTCAGTATTTATAATAATCTGAATACATATTAAAATTCCAAATTATTAGAAAATTAAATTATTCGCTGCCTCCGCGAATACGCATTAGCTTGCCATAATCGAAAAGATTACTAATATTAAAATATCGATCCAAAATCTGTACATAATATATATATATATATATATACAGATAAAAATACACATTTTATGGAAATATATACATACTTTATATATATCTATATATATATATATATATTATATTTTATATATATACATATGTATATATGATAAAAAAAAGTATATATGTATGTAAAAATAAGCTAAATTCATAAACAATGCACAACATTAACAATAAAATATGTAATTCAGAGAAAGCTGCTGATAGTATATGAGTATAATATACATAATATAATTAATGCATAAAGCATAGTTATAGACATACATATATACACATATTATATATATATATATATATATATATAAAAACTTAGCTAAAAACAATATCATGATATTAGATAAATAAAAGAAAATTAAATTAAATTATATTTAGTAATAAATAAGAAAATCACATTTTATTAAAAATTGAAATAAAATAAAGTAAAGCATAAATTTAGTTAAATTAATTAAATATTATGGTATATTAAGAACACAATTAATGTACTCAGATTAAGAAATAATTATAAAAACAAAAAATTATTTTGAAAAAAAACATCAAATCAAAAATATATAAATTTAGATTGTAAGAATGTTAATATTATATTTATTTAAATATTATAATAATAAACATTTTAATTTAAAATCAAGAAGAAGCAATTAATTATAAAAATATTGTAAAATTATAAAAACAAAAAAAAAAAAAATAAACAAAAAAAAAACGAAATAAAATTTTTTGATATTAAAAATACAAAATTTAAATAAATATAAATTCGAAAAAACAAATGAATCAATAAAAGAATATTAAATATTTATATATATATATATATATATATATATATATATATACAGAAAATTATTAAGAAATATGAAATATATTCCTTATCAACTTCAAAATGTAAAAATCTTTCCATTCATTTATATTTTATGTTAATTAATCATATTCCAATAAATTAAAGAAAAAAAAAATTAACCGTTGTTATTGATCCGATTTGTTTTTATTATATTTTACTTTAATGTATTATAACTTAAATTAGTCGAAGGCCCTGATGAAGGAAGTATGTATGCTGTTTCCCGGCATATCGATAATTGCATTTACCTTCATATAAAAACTACTAATGAAAAAAACCTGATTCTAATTAAAATGGAATCAAAAGTTAATTATAAAAAGCTGTTATTCACAATGCATATGTACCTATTTCAACTTAATCATGAGAATTCATACTGCGAATTCAACAAAATTTTAAATTATTAAAAATATTAAAACTTTTATACTTCGACTGATTATTTAGCTTCTACAATTTTTATTTATATTTGAAAATCTATTTTGAACTGCTTTAAATGTGAACAACATATCATTTTGTGATTAAATTAAATTAAATATTGCAATCAAAATATTATGCGTATGTTATTCAATAATTATTATAAATTTTTTTCATTAAAATAAAATACAATTTTTTTTATGATGTTCTTTTCCTTTTCTTTGTTGTAGGACATATTTCGTTTTTTTTTTAAATTCAAAAAATATTATAAATATAACTGTGGTTAACCTTATTAATTAGAACTAATGTTTAAAACAGAAAAGTGAGAAAATAAGTGAAATTAGTGAAAAAAAAATGTCTTGTGTTAAACATTTTTATGATAATCTATTATAGAAAATGATTTTTACTGACTTAAAGTTGAATAGGAATACATTACAAAAAAATAAAATAAAAAAAAACATTAAAAGTACCTTATATGTTGTGAATTAAATATTAAATATATAGAACATAGAAAAATGAGATAGTTACATAAAAAACATTATTAATATACATATATTGAAAATAAATTTATAAATATAAAATAAATTTAAAAAAACACAAAAAAAATAATAATTAAAAAGGAATTAATTTAAGATTTCTATAGTATTTATCAATTAAGTAATTTCATATTTCGCTCCTTTTTCTCTTTCTAATTATAATAAAAATATATAAATGTATGTATACATAATATATAATGATATAATATTTCAAATATTTTTTATATATATATATATATGTATTAGAAATTTATTTAAATATCAAGTGTATATATAAACATGTGTTATACGTTTCTTCTCATTTTGAAAGCAAAAAAAAAAAATAAAAAGGTACTTTGTTTAAAATATCGCAACCAATTTAAATGAAGAACCCAAACACATTTATTTTCTTATGTTTGCAATTCAATTAGATTAATTTGTTTTAAATAATTATAAATTTATTGCTTCGATAATTTAAATGATTTTTTAAACAAAATGTTATAAACAGAACATAATTTCCATTCTTTATTTTTCCCATATTGAATTTTTCTGTTTTTTTTTTTTAATCAATTAAATATCATTAGCAAGACAAAATGGTTTTGCTTCATTTTACATATTATGTTTTATTGAAAAAATGGTAAATTTTAATATGTTTATCTAAAAATATACTTTTAAATACTTTAAATGTATCCCTGAAAATTGTAAACTTTAATTTAATCATTAAATTAATTAATTACAAATTTAATTTTGACATTTTGACTAATAAAAATAAAAAGAATATAGCAGTTGGAAAATATGTATTTCTTACAGGTATTAAAATGTCCACCGACAATATTTTCAAAATATATATACATATAAATAATATTTTCTCATTATTTAATAACAATTTAAATTAAAATTTACATTAAAATACAAAAACGAAAAAATAAAAAAAAATTTTTTTGAATCTAACATACGTGAGTTTAAACAAAGAAGAAACTTTTTTCTTTCTTATTTATTTCCTACCTATATTTTCAAATTCCTATTTTATTATATTTATAGACTTATAGTGAATATTATATTACCTTATATTATATTTATAAAATAGTTAATAAGAATAATTATTATCAAAATCTGCTATTATGAAGCACTTAAAGCTTTACAAAAATTTAAAAGGAAAATAAACAAGTATTTAATATTAATAGAATAAACGTATGAATAACAGTGATGACAAATCTTGGGGGTTGGATCAGAAACGAAATTAAATTTTTTTTTAAATTTTTTAATATATCTAATCTTATTCAAAAATTTTCTTTATTTCATCTTTTTCTGTCTAACATCATTATTATTTAATACAATAAATATATAGAACATTCTGCCTATTAATAAAGATAAAAATATTTAATTTTAATTGTGATAACAAAGTTTTAATTAGGTTTGGATTAAAATAAATAACCTTAAGTAATTCTAAGTTATAATATTCATTGTTGAAACTTTTAATATAATTTCTTTGTGAGTACGTGGCAATTAATCCCTCAAGCAAGGTAACATCAAAAATAGTTAACCATGAGCTCGCCATCACTGTTACATTACAATTTAAACTTTAAATTAAATTATTCTTAATATATAAAAACAAAAAAATACAATTAATATACAAAAATGGATACTTTACATAAACGTCAATAAGTTTCACATAACTTTATTTGACCATCTATGATTTGATGATCTCACGTATAGCACAACTAATAGAGAGTTTGGATAAATTTAATAGACGTAGACTTATTGTTATCAAAAATGCGTAGGTATTACTCGAGATTAACACATTATTTTCTTTATTTACGTGTTTTTAATTAAACTACGTAATTTACGATGTAAATTTTTCAAACCCCAAATATGTAGTTAGTTAATAAGGAGTTTGAAAAATTTACATTAACACAAACGTAGTTTTGTCAAACACACCTAAGCATAGAAAATATTTGATAAGATCTTCTAATGATTTTTATAAAATAACGAATATTTTGACGTCAACGAAAAGTTCCATACATACAATACAAACCTTCATGCAATCATGCATTCATTATATACTATTTGTGTAAGAAAAACAATGTAAATGTATAAACTCAAAATAAAAATTTATAGCACTTAATATTACATACATACTTTCTTATGAAAATTAAGCATTTCTTATTTATTATTAAATAACTAAAAAAAAATTTAAAAAACCAAAATAAAAAAAATTAATAATTTACCTTAAGAAGAACCTCAATTAATCTTTCACAACAGCAGGATCAAAAATAAAACAAAGAAATGAATTAATAATTGTCATAATAATAAGAACATGTATTGCATTATAATATGTATAGAAACGTCAATTAAATCTAAATAAAATCTAAAAAAAATTAAAACACACAAAATACATTACATAGTTTTTTTACGATACGTTATTAATATTAAAATAATAAAATAAATACCAAAAAAAAAAAACGTATATAATAAAATAAGGACCGAATTAAAATAAAATTTCTATTTATTTGGTGTACATTTTGATATAAAAACTTATATAAATAATATATAATATTGGTGGTGTAGCTATATCTAATCATGTTTTGCCTTCAAATCAAAATTATATGGATTCTGGTTCCAATTAAAAAAAAATTTAAAGGAAATCAACAACATTCTTTAATAATTTAGAATTATCAAAAATAACACATTTCACACCAAATAACTAAGATTACCAATTCTAACATATTAAAACAACAACAAAAATATTCAAAATAAATTGATTATTTCTAAATGTTAGGCCCAACTTGAATACTGTTGGCATTATTATTGTATATTTTAATATAATTACAAAAAACAACAAAAAATTTGAACTTATGAAAAACTAAATTAAATCAAATAAAAAAAATAAAAAAAAAAATAAGAAAATCATTTTTTAACACGTAAAACCTTATTCCCACGAATAAATATTTTTAAACTGTCTTCCAGTCCAATTATAAAAAAAGATTTTTTTTTTTTTTTTTTTAGACCAAATTATTAATTTATAATTCAAATCTCTAGTCTAAATTAATATAAAAATTATTTTCAATATTTTACTAATTTATTCTATAAATAGAAATAAACTACAAAAAATCAATTGCAAGTTTTTGTAAATATTAGAAATGCGCAGTGGAACATATTTTCTTGACATTTTCTATCTGATTAATTAATTGTCAATTTTCGTTTAATTTAAGTGAATTGTCGATCGAATAATTTAAAACATGTTACAGAGCACTGCGGATTTTTTGAAAATGCACGATTAATTCTGTATCATGATATTTTATATAATTAAAATTATGATATTTTTCAAAAAAAAATAGCTGAACACAGATCCGTATTATTTAAAAATACATTTGCAATTGTTTAACTAATTTTTGAACTATGTAATCTAAATTAAAAATTTGGTCGTATTCTTTTTAAATAAATTTGAAATTTTTTAATTTTAATTAGTTATAATTCTTAACTACTTATGAAATATTTAATCAAAAATAACAAAAAAAAATGCACTTTAAGTAAAAAAATAATTTAAAATATTTTAAAAATACACTATTCAAATATACATATATATATACATATATATATATTTAACCTACTTTAAATTACTATAATTAATGTGTCCTTATATACTCTTTAAAAAAAAATTAAAAATCCTTAAGAAAATCATGCAAAAAATAAATAAGAAAACACTATTTCTAATCTTTAAAGCTTTGTAGTTTAAATTTAAAATAAATTTTTAAATTAATACCAAAATAACTAATTATAGTATTTTTGTCATTTCATTAATTAATTGAATTAAAATTAAATAAATATGTATTTGTTTAAAAAAAAAATTTAATTAAATTATAGCTTTATGTACAGAAACTACGATAAATTATATCATATCCAAAATTTGAAAAAAAAAAAAAAAAAAATTAAAAACGAAATGACAATTATAAATACAATCCAAAAATAAAAAACAACAAATAACCTTAAATTTTTTTTCAATTTACTTTAAAATTGTTTTTGATTATTATTAATTGAGAATTATTATATACAAAATGTTGATAAATTAATAATTACTGAAACTTATTAACTTATAATTTTTTTTTCATTACATCTGAAAAATTTTTAAAATTTTTTTTTCAAAAGTGTTGTTTTTGTTTTTTAAACTTTACCTTTTTAACTTTTAAAATAATATTGAAAATACATGACACATACATACATAATATATCAAATTTCTTATAACATATATTATTATGTTAAAACTGAATACTTTTATTGAATTTAACGAGTAAATTAAATCTTTAGTAGTGATTTAGAAATGAGTTATTGGTTTACCGACTATGTGGAAATTAACTAAATTTGGACATAATTAAATTAATAATTTACATGTCTATCATATTCTAACATTTATATTATATATGCTTTTTTTAGAAGTTTGGTTATATTAGTTTTTATTTAATAGAGATTTCGATACCATCTCATTAGATGTCAATGTCAAACAAACCTCATATCAGTGTAATAACTGTTTTTGATTTTGATAATTGAAATAAATGAGAATGAAATGATTTGACAGTCATTTAATAATATTATTAGCATTATTTGAGGTTATACAAAATAATAATCTTTCCTATTTTATATTTAATTAAAATTTATTCAATTCGATGAGAATACAAATACTTAACATTATTTTTATTTCCCAAAATGAATTAGTATTTAACTAATAAATTAAGTTAGTTATTTTTTTATTAAAATATTTAATATAAAATAGAGCAGTATTTAATAATAAGAAAAGAATACAATATATAACGAAAAAAAAAACAGAATAACAATAAAAATAAATACATAAAAGCAAATTATAAATTTTTTTATATATTGAAATAACTAGCATCGAATTTTATACACGATTACATAACCATAATAAATAAAGATATTTTATAAAATATAATAATAATTAATAGAATTTATTTACGTTTACAATATAACAATAATAAAGTAAATTTGGCCCATATCGGAAAAGAAAACAAAAAAGAGTTACACAACCAATGAATTAGGTATATTTATACAATTGGTTTTTATTTTTATAAAAATAAATAAATAAACTTTATCGACATATTAGTTTAATTTAATTAAATACATCTAAAACTGATTTTCGTTTGTTGAATGTTAACTGCAAAAAATGTTGTTTCAAAATATCAATTAAATAAAATAAATTTGATCAAAATGAAAAAAAAGGAACAATTAAATATGTAATTTAGGTATTCCAAATATTCCAATTCAAAATATTGTAAAAACACCTTGGAATGTACGATATACACTGTTGGGTTTAAAATCTATGTACATTAAAGAACCACAATGTAACTAAAATAATAAGCCATGCAAACGAATATGTACAACTTCAATATACATGCTCTAAATCAAATGAATTGACTTTGTTACAGATATTTAATAAACAAAAACAAGAACTTATCGTTATGCAAATTGAGAAAAATTAGCTCATCAGATACGTACATCATGGGAGAAAATAAATTACACATTATGTGATTGAATATTGAAGTTGAAAAAAAAACTTCAAATTTACTTTCAAATTTTCGTCTTAAACAATTTAACTTTCATAATATTATTTTAATTTTCTTCGAAAAATGGATTAATGGATATGTATTAAATTACTTATATATATTCAATTTCCTACACATTAACATGAATAAATAAAATGTTTATGTGAAATAAGTTATGTATATTCTTTCAAAGATTCTCTATCAATTATTTGGCCTGTATATCGTATAAAAGAATTAAATGATTTGTAAAAATTATAATTATATGTTATAAAATATATATAGTTGCTTGCATACATAAACTTAACAAAAATAAGTTTTTGATGATGACCATTATAAATTATAGAAATTATAGACACCGCAACTAGAATACAATTAAAACTAAATTTACAAAATTAACTTTTAAATAATAAAATTTTAAAATATGACGAATAAATTATTATAAATATTACAAAGACAAAAAATGATTTCTAAAATAAAAATTAATTCATGAAGAAGGCAATTTCGAACATAGATACATAAATAAAAAAAAGTTTTTCAAGCTAGAAAATTAACAAAAGAGTAAAAACAATACTAATTAAGTAGATAATAGAAATTAAATTAGAGAAATTACATATTAATTCAAACGTATGAATAATAAACACATATACATAAACAATTATGTAAATTTATTTATTTCTTTTACTGCCCATACATATTTATTATAAATTCTCTTTTTTCCTATATATTATTGAATATATTTTTCATTTACTATTCTGCATTTACTTTTCCATTTTTGCTCATATCTTTCTTCCCATAATCTAATCACAATAATTGTCTTCATTCTTCTGTTTTAAGGTATAAAATTTCTTAATTAATCAACCATCTTAAAAGGGCTACTTTCAATTTAACTTAATAGTTAATCCACATCGTTAGAAGCAAACATTTTTTGCATATAATTTATTGTATTTTTTTTTTTTATTTAATAAATTAAAATTAAATTAACTTTTAATTTAACGATTTTAATTTTGTCATGGACATAAATATTTCACTATAATCAAGATGATCTAATCTCCGGCAAAATATCCTGTTTTTTTCATTTTCATAGCCAACATTCTATTAATTAAAGTCCATTAAGTTTTTCGGTATTTTTATCAGACAACATTTCCTTTATTTATTTAAATTTTGATTTTTTTTATTGTTTTTTTTTCTAAAAATTAAGAAAACATTAAAATTGAGAATCTTTTTCAATGAAAATTTATCAAAAATTTGAAAATTGCTTGAAATTTTGACAGCTTCGTATTTAATATTATTAATAATCATATAAATTTAAGTTTAAGGGCCTATTTGGACTTTAGTTCTGCCAATTTAATTACAAATAGCTGTCACGATGAATGTATTTTATAATTAAAATATTTCATACTTAAAAAATAAAACAGAGGCTCACAAGAGTAACAAAAAAAAAAAAAAAAATTACAATTACGATATAAATAATTTTCGAAATTTGATTGTTCCTTTGCCATTTTGTTTAAACATTCTTTATACAACAAATTATTTTCAAAAATCATTTTTTTAAAAAAAAATATCCCACATATTATAATAATTTAATAGTAATATTAAATCCACAACTAAAAGGAAAAAGTTTTATCCCTCCTCAACAGCGGTTACACATAAAAATTAAATATATTGTGTAGTGTAGTTTTAAATAATCTAAAATACAATTTTTCAATTTACATATTTTCGAATTTTTAAATTTTGGATTAATTTTTTTTTTGTAATTTTTTATCTTTGATTTTTTCTTTTTTTCTGAGATTTCGTTACGCTTCTAAGTTTTATTATAGTTCAAAAGTCAAAACTTTTTCAAAATAATTTTTTTAGCTATACATAATACATTTATATGAACTTTAAACTTAACTTTATAAGTTGTATGATGAAAAACTTCATCCATAATCTTAAATACATATATTGCCTTTCTCGTACAGTCTTTCTCAATTCAAATTTCATAGAAGATAGTCATAAATAGTATTGCTATAAATAAAATCGAAATTGCTTATTCATATCAAAGATCTTCTGTATAACACAAACAAACAATATTAAGTATATAATTAGTATTATAGCAACAATAAAAACGAACAAAAATTCTAATAATAATTATATACTCATAATTAATAAATAAATTAACGATACAATATTAAAAATATGCGATTTAATATTTTATTATTTTGTATAAAAATTCTATCTCTTTAAATTCTATTTTTGTTAAATTTTACTACAATAATATAATTATTAGTCTTTAAATAGGCTCCTAACCTAATTATTTTACTATATACATACTTACATTAATAATCAAAACAAAATAAATTTATTATTATAGACTATATTATTATTATATATATACTATTATTACAACTATTAACTACTACTCCTAATTACTGCAATTCATACTCTATTAATATTCAATAAAAGTTTCAAAATTAAAAAGTAAGGAAAAAAAAAGTTATGAAATTTGATAGAGAAAAACAATAGATTTTAAAAAACAAAATTAAAACAGAATTAATATACATAGGTATGCATAATTAATTAAAAATAAAAGAAAAAAATATGTATACAAGAGAATGAGAAATTACTAAATAAAATTAAAATAGAATAATAATTTTAAAAAAACAACAACAAAAAGGATATTATATAATTTTTTTTATTAATAATTAATAAATAAATAAATATTAAGTAAAAAATAATTAAATATTAAATTTATTAAATTAATTTGTTATTTTTTTGTCCCTCTATTTTTTTTATTGATTTATTTATGGTTTTTTGAATTAATCCTCTTCTGAACTTCGAAAAATTATCAAGTACTATCAACCTAAACCTATACATACATATAGTTAATTTGACAAAATAAGAAGAAAAATAAATCTATAAAACTTCCCATTCATATACGTATGTAATAAAAATAAGAATAACTACGAACATCGGTACATAGTTTAAGATTATTAGAAAAATTTTTCAAAATAAATCCAGTTTTCAAAACTACTTATTGTATACAATATATCTTATTCATTGACATGTTATAAAACAACTTAGTCTAAAATTTCAAAAAATTATAGTATGAAATATTTTTTTAATTAAATATTTGCAAAAAAAAAAATTTAAAGTCAATCTTTCATTTGTGTCACAAAATAAGTTATAAATAACCAATAAGGTGAAAGTAAAATCATTAGGAACAAAACAAAACCGATTAAATTGTATAAAAATTTGAAATTCAATCGTAATAAACATTTCAGTCAAATTAAATAAAAAATATGAATGCCGTAACCATCACTTTACTCTGTTTACCTTAAGGTGTTTATAATCCAAAATTTAAAAATCATTTGAAGTTAAAACGATTACCAGCTTTAAAAAGAACTTATATTTTTGAATATAAGGAAGTTGTTTTCATATTTAAAATCGAATGAAAAATATGCATGCCCTAAATTTCAGTTTCGTCTCACTACCAATAAAGGATAAATCACGTTAGTGTTTTAAAAAAATTTCCAACACTTCAAATTCAAATTGTGTTTCTCACAATTACACAAAAATTAAGTCTTAGTTGATAAATAAATACAATATTATATAATTAATTTTTCCTTAGTAGTAGTAATCTTAAGCTTATGTACAAAACTGTATTTACAAAACAAAACTACAATTTTTTAATTTTAACACTTCAGTATTTGTTTCAAAACAAAACTTAATATTAATGTATAATTAAATTTAATGAATAAATTAAATATGTTATTATTATTATATGTAAAATATGAAATTTTATATGAGTATAATATATGTATGTATGTATATGTAAATTGGTAAATTTAAAAATAAATTCTTTATCTCCATTTATTAACATTACATTACACACTACATATATACTTATATTTTGTAAAAATAATAACTATTGCAAAATTAAAAAAAAAAAAACTTAAAAATTTATGTATTAAAAATTTTTACTTTATATAGAACTTCCTTGTAATTTTCTCAAATAATTAATTACCTTTAAAAATATTAAAAAATTTTATATAATTAAGTAAAAACTTTATATACTTTCTATATATAAATAAAATTTTCAATTGATAAAAAAGAAAACCAAAAAAAGAAAACAAACAAAAAACAAAATAATACATATATATTTATATATATATAAATATAAATTTTTATATAGTTAATTTTTTTGATGCTAATTTAATATTCAGCCTAATATACAGTTAATTTTCAATTTATATTATCAACGTATAATTAAAAATGTAACGAGAAGAAAGTGAATGAAGTGAGATGAAACAAATTACAAGTAAATGTAAATGGTATAAAAATTTTAACAAGAATGTCTATCTATTCGGTCACTTTGTATATGAAAAACAAAAAAAAATTTATTTCAAAATTAAAAATGTTGGTTATGTCAACAATATTATTTTAGTTTTTGGTTAATGACAAACCGAAATCTTAAATAAAGAAATGTTTATTTGAAATTCGAGCCATTTTAAATTCCTCTATAAACTTAATCTTAATAAGAAGTTAACAATTCTTTTAAATTGTTTAAAATGTTATTGTTGTTTTGTAAGAGCTATTTTTGTTTTTTTTTTCTTTGTAGATAAAATATACCTCTACTTTGGTGTAAGTAAAGTATTCTATATGTGTATATTATAATATAAGAACTACACAATTTTCATAGTGTCATATCCTTAGTTAACGACTATTTTTTTCTTAAGTGGTAATTCAATTACCCCGTATGTCCATAGCGCTGCGTATCAGCTTCTTAAGAGGAAAAGGAGCCGTTATTTTGAAATTAAAAAAAAAATTATTAACTTAATCGTTGAGCGCTCTAGCGATTTGTGATATTTTGAATTTCCAGGAAGGACCGGAAATGGGTTTTTTTAGACCGGAAATTCGCCGAAATCGAGATTTTCAAATACGAATAAATATTAGTAATATCACCAATAGATAGAGCACCATCGATTTAGTTAGTATTTTGTTTTTTTTAATCTAAAATAACGGCTTCTTCCTCTCTTAATAAGCTGATACGCATTTTGTGCACAGCCGATATATTAAAACTAAATGACAGAGTTTTTAAATGACACTAAAAAATGTTTATGAAACACAGTTTGTATAATGACACTATATAAAGACTTTTTAGCCTATAATATTCGACATGTAGAGCAATTTTAAACTTAAACATAATTAAAACTATAGTAGATATTCAAAAGAACAATAGAAGGCTTTGGCCTTTTTTGTTTGTAATGTATGAAATAAAACTTCTTCATTTTACTTATATGGGGCATGGACTGGAAATGTAAAACTAACGACTATCTAATACTGATTAAGTCCAAAAATATGAATATGACTTTAGTTGTAACATTTAAGGAATATCAAGTTTGATGATTCATAATTTTTACCATTTTTATATTTGCAGTAACTATTTTGATACTGATCATAAATCACGATCACAGGCCAATCAAATAATTTTAATAAATTTCATATAATCGGTAATTTTTTAATTTATTACGATCTAGATAAATTTCAATTTTTTTCCAATTTATTATTTTATTTTAATGTTGATAAAAGATGGTGTCTTACATAAACAATAAAAACAAAAGTTGCATTTTTGCAACTTCCAAAGCATGCATTTTAAAAGACAAAAACTAAATTCCCAGTTTAAATAATTATATTTTATAAAAAAAATTAAAATAACTGATTTAAAGAAATATGTTTGTATGTGTATACTCGTATCTACATTTACATTTTGAAATAATTTTTGAAAAGGATATCCTAACTAGAGTTCCATCACTATTAAACTTGATTATAATTAAATATATAGACATTATGTACTGAATTAGTATAATCATATTATTTATTATCATTTTCAAATTTTATACATTTAAAAGAATAAAATAATAATAACAATAATAATAACAATAAAACAAATAACAAATAATAATTAAAAAACAAAAAAAAATATTATATAATTAATTAATTAATTAAAACGAAAATAAAACGAATATTTTATTTAAGAAGAAATCCAAACAAAATAATAAACAACAATAGTACTTACATTATATTATATTAAAATTAAGAAATATAATTAAACAAGAAAAAAAGAAACGAAGAACTCTATGAATTATAACACATCTTTGAGTAAAATACTTTATACATATATATATATATTTATATATATGTATATTATATACAAAAATTAAAAATAAATTGTCTATAATTATAATTAAAAAATAATTCTTATAAATAGAAAAAACAAAAAAAAAAAAACAATTAAAAAAAAGGGAACTAATATTTTGATCCTCTTATATTTTTTATTAATATAGTATTTAATTTAAAAAGAAAAAGCAAGAAAAACAAACAAAAAACTGTTTCAAAATATATTGTTTTAATTTTTTTGTTTTTTTTTTTTTTTATTTACGAAATATTTATTTAAAGTTTCATCGTTGATTGAAAAATAAAAACATAACTTTTTATCCAAAAAAATGTTTACATTTTATTTACATATTTATATACTTAGATTTCAGGATTCAGCACTATACCTAACTGCAATGGTAATGCAAAGATGCATATATGATAATTAAATCAAAATTTTCTCAAAAAAATCTAATTACAAAATATATGAAACACTGACTCAGCCCAGTAGTCACGCATATAGTTTGCTTTTTATATAATTCCAAATCTAAAGAACGAATATACCCTAATTGCTTTTACGCAGAGACTTATAGTTTTTTTTCTCTTTTTTTATGATATAGCTACTAATTTTGTGGAAAAAGTACATCTATTATAGAGTAAATTCGCCTTCATAATAGCATAGTTCTATTTTTATTGATAACCAAATCTCTAAACTATTCTACAGTGTTAGCCAAATATGAACTAGTAATGTATAGCGAAAATAATAACGCTTCACTAATGGTGGATTTCCTCTTCATGGACGAACGTCCGGACAATTTTATTTTTCACACTATAATTGAAACACAAATCCCATTAAGGAAAATTTTATGATTTCCTATCAATGCGCGAAGGACTGACATTTGTTATGTAGTCAAAAAAGGTTGACGTTTGAAAATATGTTTACATGCGTTGATATTACTTTTATTAAAAAAATTTAAAATTTTGTTAAGAGTAATAATGGATAACTAGCTTGGTAACCCGCCATAAACTCTAACATTTCTTTCCTTCATTAGAGTTTTCATTTCAAGTTTTAGGAAAAATACGTATTTGCTTACAAATTTATCACATCTTTATTTTTGTATTATAACGCTTTTAATTACTATATAAACAGAATATTTGTAGTAAGGTGCAAAATTTTCTATTCCCTAAGGGTCATTTACTCGATCATTTTAGCAACATCCTTTTTGCCAACATTTATCGTATAATTCAGAATTAAGTTAATCCTGTTAACATTCAATAACATTCGCTGCGTAAGCTTAGCGTCAACGTTTATATCGAACAAATAATATTTTATAATGAGCCACAACTTTGAACGAAAACAATTTTGAAAACAAACATTATAACATTAACATATATATAACAATAACATTATAAATATAAAAAAACAATAATATTGTAGGTACACATAATATTTATTTTGATGAATAAAATAAAAACTCGTGTTGGGGAAAAAATTAAAATAAAAAAATTTACTGCAAATAAATAGGTATTTACAAAACTGTTCATAACTTGTGAACCATTGATCGGTTACTTGAAATTTCATTTCATTTCAAAAAATTCATTATCGAACTGTTCATGTTAAAATTATTATAATACATAATTATTATTTATAACATACATTAAAAAGAAGAACAACAATCAATATGGTTTAACCGATACCTATATATACCTACCTACTATATTAAAAAAAATCATCACTCACTAAGTCTCTACAACATACATTTCTACACACTTGAAGAAAACAAATATACCTAAAAATATAAATTTACAAAGATAAGAAATAAAAAATAATACTACAAAATTTCATTTAATTTCTTTAAAAATGTATAGATTGTTATTGTTTTTATGTGTAAATCAGCAGAACTAAAACCTAACCCCATAATATATACTAAAT
This sequence comes from Argyra leucocephala, assembly GCA_963942445.1. NCBI lineage: Eukaryota > Metazoa > Arthropoda > Insecta > Diptera > Dolichopodidae > Argyra > Argyra leucocephala. The sequence goes on along the minus strand of OZ012679.1, from coordinate 141,129,560 downwards.
ATTATATAATACGATCATAAATTTATATATATATATATATATATATATTTAAAAAATAAAAATAAATAACAATTTTAACTCTCCATCGCATCACATTTCTGGCTAAAGTATATATACCTATAGTACTATAGTACAGGCAATGCATACGGTAGCAAAACTATGATGCTATGATCATTATCATAACAACAACAAAAAAATAAAAAAAAATGAAAAAAATATGTAGACACATATGCATATTGTGTATAATTGTAAGTAATAAGAATAACCTTTAAGTGCATTATGTTTTTTTTGTGTTAAATGCTGTTTGCTTTTTGGTTATTATTTGGTTTGGTTATTCTGTCCTTATTATTATAAATCAAAAAAATTGTTTGTTTTATTTATATTATTATTATACTTTTTTATTTTTCCTTATTATTTGCGAAGAAGACTAACATTAAATTAAAAAAATATATTTCATGCAATGGTATTTTTTCGTCCAAAGGTTCAGCATGGTAGACAGGCGTTAAAAAAAGACACCAAAGCAATTTGTATACATATTGCAATTTGTATATGTGTTGGAGTATTCCGTCGAACTTACAAACATCCAGATAAATGCAGAATAATATATATATAATAACATTGTAATATTCGAAAAAAATAAAATATATCGCTTTGCTTTTATCTTAAAATATGAATAATTTGTTAGAAACAAAATAATCTACTTACACTAAAAAACAAAAAACAAAAAATTACACTTCATATCTTTTTCTTAAAAAACATTTGAAATTCTATATGTGAATGCGTTCATTCATAAATCGTGATAGCAATAAATATTTATCAAATAATTATATATCCATCCTTTTCTTTTACTTAGTCCTTCAGCCAAAAGTTAAAAATATTTTAACTAAGAAATTGGATGAAGAAAATGCCCGGAGAGAATTTTTTGTGTATGTGTTGGTAAAATAAAATTTAATATATAACCGAAAAAAAACTTAGCCTATATATACTATATCAATTTCACTTAACCAATTCGCCCTCTTTCTTTTGAAGTTATTAAATGTGGAATGGTCTATTAAGATACAACGTTTTACAATTTTTTAATTTAAAAAATTTTTATGAGGTTATCAAATTTTGTTAATTTTCTTTAATTTTAACACTTTGAAACCAATATTTAACAAAATTTTCCACTTATTTAAAATTGTTATAACAATTCAGTAAATATCGAACTCTGAGAGATTTCCTACTCGGCATAAATGACTACAACACATTCTACAAAATGATTTTGTAGAAGGAAACTAATCTATTAATCTTTTTTTTTATATACATTACATTTCGTCGCCCCAGAATTATTCTGTCGTATATCCAAAAACTCGAGATTTGGGAAATTGAACTTGTAGTTTGAGACGAAATAAAACGAAATTGAGCCGAAAAAGTTTTATTTTTAAAGTTTCTTAGTAGTATGATTCATAAGACATACCTTTTAGTTTAGAGATATAAAAACAAAGTCTTTTAGAAGAAGAATTAGGAATTTAAGGGAATTTACTAAATTTACTTCAAATTGGGAATTAAGAATTGGGAATTTACTTAAAACCATTTTACCGTATACGCCATTTTTATGCAGTTTTCATTCATGCTGTATGCACGTACGACAAAAAAATTTGTATACCGTGTGTTCCAGAGCATGCATATCAACTTTTTAAGAGAGGAAGGAGACGTTATTTTAAAATTTAAAAAAAGTCTGTTAACTAAATTGAGGGTGCTCTATCGATTGGTGGTATTTTCAACTTCCGGAAAGGACGGCAAATCGGTTTTTTAAGACCAAAAATCCCCGAAATTGGCCGAAATCGAGATTTTAAAATGGGAAGGGGTACTTTTTTATGCAATTTCGGATTCAACGTCAAAAAATAGGAAACTATGAAGATGAAATTCAACATGTCAAAACAAATTATATTTCAATATTTTTTATTTTTATGTTCTTGACAGTAACTTATATGTAGAATCACCTTTTCGTGCTTAATTAAGTACTGTACAAGTTTATACTATACAATATCTACAATATCCCGAGCATTTATTTATCAAATTAAGTCTTCTTAATTAGAATAGCTCCATTTTATTTAAGTTATTACCAGATTATACTCTCAATTATTTTTTGTCATTTATTTTATCTCAATGACAAAGAGTATTGGACCAGGTCGAAAAACCGGTTAAACAATTTTTTTTCTCGTATCTACAAACTCTTAAAATACTCAAAGCATATAGTCTACTAAATAATCAATAAACGATCGGTGCGTTAAAGCATGCCTTATAGCAATGGCAAGGGAATTTCACAATGATATTATTCTAACAAAAAAGGACAGATGTCTTAATCTAATTTGACGACTAGGAATATTTATTGAGCGGAGTCTCCAGGATCTACCAAAATCGATTCTAACATATCTGCAACGATTTGTGACATACCTGGTACATGAATTGAAAATAATATTAAATTTAGCAACATCGTTAAGTTGGATTTTAATTGACCCAATATTTAATATCTTAAATATCTTATTGGCTTTAAAAAGGGCTTAGTTTTAATGAATTTTTATGTAAGAAAAAAATAGATCGCTGCAAAGAATACTCTAAATTTCTATTTGTGAAATTTATTTTATACACAAAAAAACAATAATTCAACCGTCAAAACCATCACTGTTGAAAAAAAATGTTTTTTTTATATACATTTAGTCTATAAATTGTTAAAAAGGTGCTGCCGTTATAAAGAAACTATATCCGATATTTTAAAAATATACTTTATCAAAGTATAATATCCCAAATTTTTTGAATATATCCCCAATTTTTATGAAAATATCCCCAGTAAATGATATTTTCTATTCTTGTTGTACGCATTGAGCTCTCATATAAAATAATATCATTTCATGTTATGTCCCTTTTTAGAGACAATAAAATTTTAAATATTGCTGAATTAAAACCCACTTTTAGCACTCATAGAGTAAACTACATCGCAATAGAAAAAATGTGGCAAGCAAGGAAAGAGACTTAACTAATCTGCACTTAGTTCTCAATGGAATAAGAGTAAAAACTTCCAAAATTTATGTAATATCAGATACACTCAGTTTACAATTCGAGTAATGTGATCGGGTCAATCTAATGTTTTATCAAATACAACGTGATCAACAAATGGAAATATAGGTTAAATACCGTATATCTTTAGAATATATAACAATTGTTTCTGACTTAGCTAGATTCAGCATGAGTTGAATAGTTGCAGCTCATTGAGAAACAGCTTCCAGCTCAACATTCAGTTTGGCTATATAAATTGTTAGCTGAGCATAAAGACGGCAGGATAAGTTTGAAAGTGTAAATAAAAGTTAAGTGTAAAACTCGACCATTAAAACAAAATATTGAAAATAATATAAAAAAATTTGAAGAAAAAATCTCCAACTAACTTATAATACGCTATAAGAATAAAATGTAAAATATTGAAGAAAATAAAATTATGCACTTCATGAACTGACAAATGTCCATAATATAACAAAACTCATTAAAAGTCAAAGGCTAACACTATGAGCCGGACAGAAAATAGTAAACCAGTTCAGAATATTTTCAGGAAAATCTATACGGGTTAAAAGTAGTAGAACCAAATAAAAATGTACATATATGGTAAAGTGAAAATAGAAATGTTGTAATATTAAATGTGATATCTATAGGAATATAATTTGAAAAATCCCTGTAAGAATTGTGAAAAACGAAATAATTTTTTTTGTTTTATTATTTGTTTCTTACTTTTCTTCTTTTATAATAGATTTTTTATTATTTTATTCTCTTAGTAAATTTTGTTAAAATTTTAGATATTTATATTTGAAGGTAACTACATCATCAATTATCAATATTTAAGTAAATTTATCAATTAAAATATACTTTTCTTTTGACTTCAAAATCATAAAGAAAAATAAAAACATAACATTAATCCATTAATCCGAATAAGACAACATAACACGATTAAAATAATGGAATATTTTTATTTGTTATGTACATGAAAATAAAAAAAACAATGGAAGTAAGCGCAAAGAAATATTCTCAAAATGTGGCAAGACAATTAAATATATACGCTAAATATATAAATTTATATAAATTTGCAAGTTAACATACAGACCAATTATCTAAACTTAAAATCAGTTTTCAATATACCTGTATCTTATTCAAACAAATAAAAACAAAAACAGAAGAATGACTAACAAAACTTGTGGAACTACATACGTTCTGAATTCCCATATGAATATTTTAAATTTTGTAGTAAACTGCTAAAACATAAATTAATATTTTATACAAATTAAGTATACCTAATTTTAAATTTAAAAATTTCCAAATTCCGAAAGGTAAACGGACTTATGGCTACCCTGTATATTAATATAGATACCCGCCTGGTGGAAATAAAGAAATAAATAAATACGTTCATAAAATAAATTAGAACTAAATAATTATAAAAGTCACCCGGAATCATTATCCTAACACAATATTTATAAAAAAAAATATACAGTTATAAATTTGTACATTTGTAAGTTTGAAAGTTTGAAAATTTATTAAAATACAATGGCGCTGTGCTATGATCAGTACTTTATGTTCAAATTACCTTCAAAATACCTTCATTACGATTCGTTAATGAAGCAATCAAATCTTCTGACAATTTAACTTCTCTTCTATATACATAGTAAAATTATAATATATCTGCATGTAAATATGTATATGTATGAAATAGTAAAAAGATATGTCAACATGTTTTGCCATTGAAATAAATTTTATCCACTTTCAGACTGGTTGACCTAAAAATATTTTATTATAATATTAAAAATTAAAATTGAGAAAGAAAAAATGTTGGCAATAAATATACAATTTAACACAAGTTCATTAACATTTGCATTTACTTGTAAAAAGAAATAAAAAACACAAAAACAACAACAACGAAATCTAACAAAATCATAAATATTTGTTTTCTTCTCAAATTCAGTTGTTAAATTAAAGAAAAATCAAAAATTGTGCCAAAAATTTTCAGAATTTAATTTATATAAAATAAATTCAATAAATTTGTAATAAAAATTTGAAATTTTATAAATATATATATTTTTTTTTTTATTTTAAACGAAAATTTTAGGAAATTATACATGTTTCAGGGAAGTCAATTGTTTTCAGAATAGGCATGAAGGATTATGTACATCACATTTAAATTTACATATCATATTTATACATTCATAAATTATTATTTTTTCGGATGTAAAAATTGAGACATCAAATTATTTAAATTTACTTAAATAGATATATACTAGGGGCCCCTGTTGAGTAATTATAATTCAAGTTGAAGCCACATTTAAAGTTTTGAAAAAGAGAGTAATTTTCGTACTAAAATAGACTTTTCACGATAAAGCGTAAACCACTCATGTTTAATAAAAAGGTTTGAGGTTAGTAAGTTTTATTTTTGACACATAAATACACCTCTCTCCTATACTGATTCGTTTCTGATATATTCAGAACGAACGAATTCTGATATATTCTACTAGGAACCCAAGTTGGTTAGTTATAATTTAAGTTAAAGCCAAATTAAAACTTTTTAAAAATGTAACTGCAGTGTATTGATAAGAGATAGTAATTAACTTTTATTTATACTGTTCGACAAAAGTTACTTCAGTAAAACTACTATTTTTTGTTTTTTATTTTAATATATATAACATATGATTAGAAATTTTTCTGAAAAATGTGTAGGTAGATTAATAAATTTTTAATTAACATATAAGGGACTGTTCAGCGGAGAGCTTTCTCTGGGACTTTAAATTTCCTTTAATTATGTATACAAATAATATTTTGAATGACACAAAATGGAAAAATTTTATTTTAAAGTTTGAATATTATGAAATAAACTGGAAATTTTTTCAACCGTTTGCGCATCTCTGTTGTATATACAACTTATTTACATATTAAGAATTCATTAAAGAGAAGAGAGATAAAATAAGAAGGTTTTTACTGTGCAGGTCCTTAAATGTTTGTCTATTATAATTATAGATAGTAAGTGACATTTAGTGGATAAAATTACTAAAAAATAAAATTTTTTTGTAATTAAAGAGGTATATATTATATTATACATATGTTTAACCAAAACCATATGATTGCTGCAAATGACCAAAAGTTAGAAACAGCTACTTAAAAAAACTAAATATGAAGAAAACGATTTTTCTTAAACGATTTTTATTTTTTGTTCTTTTTATATTATTTATTTTAGATGTATTTGTTGTTTTGTTATTATTCGACATTTATGTTCATCACATAGGTTCATTGCAATTAATAATAATAGCCGATTTGTTTGTTTTGTTTTTGGTTTTAATAAGAACTTCCATATGCATAATGTTTTTGGTATGATTAAAAATGTTTTCAACTGTGTGCGCATTATTGTTTTACATACAACTTATTTATATATTAAGAGCTCATTAGATTATTATATAGATGTACATATATTATTATTATTTAAAATAAATATTCGTAATGAAATTGTTGAATAATTAAATAAAATTTCGATTTATCAAATTTTTATCTATTGTGAACACGTTTCATTTCTTGTCCCCTTTAAAGATTTTTATGAGCAGTTTTCTTTCTATTTGAAGCTGAGTTAATTAAGTTCCCTATTCTTATTTAACCGCCCCATCATTATATTTAATCTGAAAATTAAAAAAAGTACGGTATAAATATCTAAACCATTTCAAATTTTCATTATTATTCTTTTTTAAATATAAGAGATATTTAATAAGAGATACGGAGATATTTAAAAAGAGACTTGGCAAATTCAATTATTTATTAAATTTTTTTTAATTATAAAATTAAGTTTAAAATTCCACCCCATCTGTAAGTCATTTAAAACATACAAAAATTTTAATTTATCGAATTGCCAGAATTAAATTTAAATTTCATTTTTTATTTTTTAAAATAAATTAATACCAGTTATTAATTACGTATAAGGTTGTTGTTTAAGATAAATCAATAAAAAACAGTGTCCACGATAAATTAAAATGATGGGAAACAATTTATAACAATACTAGTATAATGCCACTGCTAACCAACTGTAATAAAGTTTGTGTGCAGTTTAAAAAGAATACATCTCTGAATTGTAAAGGTACTAATCAAAAATGTTTCAATCAGATACATACATGTTTAAAAGAAGTAAAAACAAAAATAAAAATAAATTTATATAAAGAAGTTTAACTTGTTGAGAATAAGTACCTTGAGATTGTTAAATAAGATATCTACCTAACTTCAAATAATTTCGAGAAAGAGGGTATTATACCTACTATTATTATGTAACAAAAAGTTAGTTTCTTTAATCTAAGAGAACTTTGCGTTATCTTATCGCAATATGCCTCACACATTACTACTTTAATTACTGACTCAAAGCACCAATAACAATGTAAATCACCAATAAAAAAAGCACCAATAATAATGCTACATCATACACCTACTTTCATAATCCAATGACATAAAATTTGAAATTAAATAAATATTAAATCTCTAGGTCTGTTTCACAATTTTATTAAATATTTTTAATCGATTTCGCTTATTACAACATCATCAATTCTTATAATGTTTCACCTAGAGCCTACAGCATATTTTATAAATTAAATTAAATTTAGTTTACTTTCTCAATTTTCAATCTTTCATTCATTCATAATATAGAGCACGTCTCGCCGCGCCGTTAAAACACCGTTAGAATTGTTAATACTGTGACCCTCAATAATAATTCTATTTACAAATTACTATTAACTTACTGTATAGTTGATTTTTTTTTTTTTTAATTAAATAAAAATGCTTGTATTAAAAATAAATGAAATTAAAAAAAATTTACTGCAAAAAAACAGGGAGTGTAGGGACAAAATAGTTCATAACTTCTGAAACACTGGTCCCAGTATAGCCGTTCGAGGATTTTTTTTTTAAGGAAATTAAATTTTCTTTAATTATGTAAAAAATTATCTTAGGACTTTCACTATTGAATTATAAATTTAAAAAAAAATACAAAATAGTAGAATATAATTTCATTTAATTTATTACAAAACGCATTGCTTTGGTTGTTTGTTCAAATTTAAAATGTAACAAAACTAGTATATATAAGATATAAAAAAAAATATACCTATAAATAAAAAAAAATATCAAACTTCTTCAAATTTCGATGGGCGGGCCAATACTAGTTCTCTTTTATTTCTTAACCATCGGTATTGTATGTTTGTTTCTTTGCAACACTTTTGTTCAATTTCTCCCTTGACGATTAGTTTACAAATGCCAGCTCATATAATGTTTACAAAAGTAAATAATTTTGTGTTTTATTTATTTTGTTTATTTATCTATTGCCATGATACATATTCATCATTTTTTTATAGTTTATACTATTTAATTTCAACTATATTTATGACTATTCTTAATTATTATTTTGTACAAATAGGTACAAACAATTCAGAACATTAATATTTAATATTATATACATATGTTAAGTATGTCCAAAGTATCATTAACGATCACTCACATTTCAAATACTTCTAAGATATTAAAACATCGAAGACTTTATAAATTGAAAATGGTCTAAAAAATAACAATTAACTTTTAATACTTATAAAAAGGAAAATTTGTTTGTTCGCTATACACGTTTACATCGCTTAAAAAATATACTTCTAAAATTTTACACCGTTATTTATAATCTAAAAGTTTTTTCATCAATAATATAAAAGAGAGAACAAAGGCAATACTATACAAAGCTAAGTAGTGGGTTCGGTTCGGCTAACTGTGATACCTCATTTTCTATCTCCCATCAAGAAATTTTTTAAAAAAACAAGTGGTGTTACAAACCAGAAAAATTGTAATTAGGTTAATATCGTTTTCTAAAATTCTGACTGGTTTAGAAGAATTTGTACTGACAGTATTTCTTATAAATATTGAACCGCAACTTATTATAGCACATCAGTGAAAGAAGAATTTCTGAAGACTTAAATTGTAAAATTGAAATAGCGACGATACGATCTCTAATGAAAATGTAGGTGTTATATACTAAACAGAATTTCTAAATTTATTGAAGTTCACAAAGATTTTTTGAGATTTCTTCCTAACGAGAGAAAATAAAATTAAGAGTTCCAATTATATTTTCCCGAAATTTCAATCAACATAAATTATACATAATATCAGATTTAATAACAAAAGTAAAAATTTTAAAATATTGCATCCTTATGTTCTTGAATCATAAATATTCAAACAAATTCAAACCTAATACAAATTTTTAATTGTGATGCAACTTTTAGAATCTTTTTCAGAAACTATTTTTTTAATTTTTTAATTTATTAATCTAATTTTTATTTTTAATGATAATTTAAATTAAATAATTTAATTGTTTTTCATTGCATTCTTTTTTAATTTCGGTGCTCCAAAGTTTATTGAAGTAAATTTTATTTATTTTTTATTGGATCAGACAACGTCGGGTGGCTTTGCTAGTATCCTATAAAATTAATTTCACTCAGACCAACATTCTAGGGAAATAGGACCTAGGATAAAGATTTATAAGATGTTTTATTGGTCGTGTCAACATTTCAGATATCTCTAATAATAGGTATATATAACAGATATCTCTTATAACAAACAAATATTTTCATTCTACTGAATATAACAGATTCAGAGCATATGCCAAGAATGCTCCGAAAACTTAGGGCTTTTTCGGAAATTCATTTTTAACTTAGTTTTAACTTGCAGTATGTCTGCTTTTGTAAACTGCGTTAACTGCAAATAGTGTCAACTGCAATAGTGTTCGCAAAAGTGAAACTACAATTTAAACCTGCAGAATTTTTGACGCAATTATGCAGTTTTAAAATTTTGCTTGCAAATTTAAAATTAATGCCAGATTGTGAAACAAAATGCCTGATATTGAAAAGTTATTTACCTAATTTAATTTATTATAATAATAAATTAATTAATCATTAAAAACTTATTAATTTTTTCACTAATTTTTAATAAAAATACGCAAAATTGCTTATTTTTAAGAAATAATATTAAATGTTATTTTTGAATTGATAATTTAATTCTTACATGATGCGGAACTTTTATTAAACTTTAAAAATCAAGTCAGCAGTTGGGGCATATTGCAAAGTATGTGTAAGCATTTTTTGCAGTTTTAAATTAAAAATTGCAGTGCATCATCCATTTCCGAAAAAGCCCTAAATTCTAATTTAATGGTTTTTGAGCTGGCTAATATATTTTTACTTACAATTAATGCTAAAGAACTAAGCTTAGATTTCGCCAAAGGTTTAAGCTTTAGATAAATATATAAATATATATATATAGTTAAAACACTACACCATACTGTTCGATTAATTTTGTATCCCCATGTGTTTATATACTTCGAATTATTTTGTTCGTCAAATTGAAAAAAAGTTTATCTGAGAATATCGCCGTCTTGGTTTAACCAGTTGATGTTATTTTATATGTATCTTCAATTTGAATTTGGTTTTGTTGATATATTATATGTATATATATATATATATGATAAACAACAGGATGGCATCAAGAAGAGAATATGAAGAAATAGCGAAAACAGTAAAAAGAGCAGCAAGAAGAGATAAAAGGAAATTTCTACAAAATTTAGCCGGAGAAGCAGAAAAAGCAGCACAGCAACATAACCTGAGAGAATTGCATCGCATAATCAAGAACTTAACAAACCAGTCGGAACAACAAAACAAACCAATTAAAGATAAAAATGGTGCGCTCATCACAAACTTAGAGGATCAATTAAAGAGATGGAGAGAACATTTCCAAGAACTGAGCAACGAAGAAAGTACAAATAATGAAGCAGACATAAGAAACAGAGACAATGCAAATATCTACCCAACTGAGGGACTGCCAATATCTACTCAAGCTCCAAATATAGAAGAAATCAAAGCTACAATCAATATCCTGAAGCACAACAAACCGACAGGTGAAGATGGAATTCCAGTAGAAATAGCCAAACTGGACCCTGACTTATTCGCAAAAACAATTGAACCCCACATCAGGAAAGCATGGATAGAAGAGAATATACCACCATCATGGAAGAAAGGAATGATTGTCAAGATACCTAAGAAAGGAGACTTGGCAAATTGCAGCAACTGGAGAGGAATCACGGTTCTAAATACTATTCATAAGATAATAGCAATTATTATAAAGAAAAGATTAGAAGAAGTACTAGAACCAATACTACGGAAAGAGCAGGCAGGTTTCAGACCAAACCGAAGCTGTGTTGACCAGGCAAATACTTTATGGGTCATAGTTGAACAATCAGCAGAATGGAATGCCCCACTATATCTACTATTCATAGATTTTAAGAAAGCATTCGACACAGTCAAGAGATGCGCAATATGGAGAACACTTACAAAGAAGGGAGTTCCTGAAAAAATCATCAACATCATCAAAGCGATGTATAAAGATGCAGAGACAACAGTTCAACACAGAGGTAAGATCAGTGATCCATTCTACACCAATATAGGAGTTAGACAAGGATGTCCACTGTCTCCACTTCTCTTCAACACAATACTAGACGACATTCTAAGAGAAGTTTGCACTGGAATAAACGGAATAGAATGGGATCTCTTCGGAAACTTAGAAGACTTAGATTACGCAGATGATGTATGTCCCATATCAAAAAATCAAAGGGACCTACAGAACAAAGTCAACAGATTACAGGAAGAAGCAAAGAAATCGGGACTGGAATTAAATATCGAGAAAACCAAAGCAATGAGGACAAACAATAGTTATAGTGAGCCAATAACAGTGAGTGGACAACAGATAGAATACGTAGAAGAATTCAACTACCTGGGGAGCATTATAACATCAAGAGGAGGTGCAACAGAAGATGTCAACAGCCGTATAAATAAGGCAAGAAGAACATTTGGGAGCCTAATGAAGATATGGCGGAGCAACCAAATATCGAGAACAACAAAGCTAACAATATTCAGAGCATGTGTTAAGTCAACATTAATATATGGCAGTGAAACATGGCTCACTTCGGTCAGAATCAAACAGAAGCTACAAGTATTCATCAACAAGTGCTTGAGAATTATATGCAGAATATTCTGGCCGGCAAGAATTAACAACGAGGATTCATGGATGATAACTGGAGAAGAACCTATCAACAGACAGATAAATAGCAAAAAATGGAAATGGATAGGTCATACACTAAGGAAATCAGAAAGTGATATAGCAAGAAGAGCTCTAGAGTGGAATCCACAAGGACAAAGGAGACCCGGCAGACCATACAACACATGGAGACGCACAATCGATCAAGAATTAACAGTCAACAATTATACCTGGGACGATATTAAGGAAGTAGTACTCAACAGAGAGGAATGGAGGTTCACTATCGAAGCCCTATGCTACCACGCGGAGTAATAGGAGAAAAAAAAAAAAATATATATATATGTATATATATATATAAGTCTTGTATCTATTACTTCAATCAAATAGAATTTAAAGAAAAATAAAATAAATAAATAATAATATATTTGAAAGTCCTTCATTCAGGTGAAATTTTATCATTGAACTATAAAATAAAATATTTAAATAACAATAAATAGTCAGATTTGTAATTTCTAATATTAGAATATTTTAAATAATTTAATTTAAAAATTTATTTTTCATTTTTAAATAATGAAATCTACTCAAAAATTTAATTTATAATAAATACCTAAATTCTTTTATTAAAGTAATTAATATTCTAAACATGTACAGCTGCATATTTAAAATTTTATTTCTTATTAAAATTTCAAGTAATTTTAATAATAATTTATATTTAAATGACAAATTTTTAATTTAATTTTATATTATTTATTATTTCTGATTATTTTATTAGCGTTTAATTCCATAATTTTTCATTAAGTATATAATGTTATTTTTACTTATTCGATATTAAGTAAATATATGCAAATAGTAAGAATACAAGGATGCTGCTGGTGAGTGAATTTAATGACTCATCTTCTATTGGCTAAAAAATCGCTACATAACCATAGATGATCGTTATATTGAATTCATCAATATCGTAATAGAGGTCAAATTTGAAACAGAAATGTACAATTTATTACAACAGTTGATCCTACACTCTACAGATAAATCTGCAGGCCAACTTTATATAGGTTCTTTTCCCTTTCTTTTTATTGAATTATATTAATTATTTGGCATATATTTTTGAATATTATATTATATGTATATTTATAATATTTTATTAGCCCCAAAAATGTACAATTACTGTTAACCTTAAATTATCACATACATCCCACTCGTACTACCTTTCAGTAGGTTATATTTTTAATTTTTTTGGACACATTAACCAAAGCAAATAATAATTGTGTTCAGTAGATTTAGAACAGAATCGGACAGAACAGTTTTGGACAATGACAGTCAAACTGTCAAACACTTTAGAACCACTTAGAACACAAAAATCTGCTGAACACCTTTTTTAATCTTTTTTGGACTTTTTTGTTCTAACTTTTGTTTACTCTCAAATTTCTTGTTTAACTGTCAAAATTTAAAGAAAAAACAACAACAAAAAAAGTTGTCCAAAACTGTTCACAAAAAAATTCAGAACAAAAAAGATCAATTTAGAACAGTTTTGCAGAATCTAATGAACACAGAACAGAACACTTTCGGACAAAAAAGAACAAGTAAAGGAAAGTAATGAACACAAAAACGTGTTCTTTTTTACTCTAGAACGTTTTAGAACGTCCTAGAACAGTTTACTGAACACAACAAATATCTAAATATTTTAATGTCGTTTCCTTTTCTCCTACAATTTCGAATGAATTGATTACTTTCTATTTCTATTCTAGCAACACATTTCAATTGAAATTTCCTTTTTTTTATTAATGTTCCCATTTTGACAGGGTCAAAAATAATCACAACAAAATGTATTTCTTCTTTTCTTTTGTTCATTATTTCATTCTTTTTTAGAACTATATCTAGTATATTACTTAATAATTCACAATTTGAACCTAAAATCGAAGTTAGTTGACCTGATAATTATTCTAGACGTTTTTAACAATTGCAAAATTACCTACTATGAAAAATAAATTAAATTAAAAAAGCGCAAAATAAATCTAATCGTATCTAAAAAAAAAAAAAAAAAAAAAACAAAATATCATTCTTTTCAAATCATTGTTAACTTTTTTTGTTGTGTAGAATTTAAATTGTCTTTGTTATGTTCTAAAATTAAATCGTTAAATGAAATTTCAATAATGAAAATACGCTTTGACCTGATTCTCTAAAAAATTATTAACAGATTAAATAAAAGGTGATAATGAAAAACCCGAAACAATACAGTCTATAGATATTGATTAAATTACGAATAAAAATTTATATCGGTCCGATATACTCATTTTCATGAAGTTTCTAAAAAAAAATTTTCTAACACTGTTTACAACAACAATTCTAAATATTATAGAATTAGATCTCGACTTGATATTCAAATTAATTTCTTTAGTTTTAATTCTTATGAAATTTAAGAGGTGAAAATTAAACTTCCTTCCTCCTCCCACCTTTTTTATATTAACCTATAGAATACAATTTATTATATTTCCTCCTAATATCACACCCACTATATATACCCAAACAACGACCTATATAAAACAAATTAAACTAATTTTTTGTATGCATCATTCTGTGAATAATTAATTGACCAAATACAGGGTTTGACAACGAATTATCAAAAAATTGTGTTTCTGAAATATTTTCGCTCTTTGTACCAAGATAGCTTTTAAAAAAATTATAATAAACATTGTAGACAAGGTACAATGTAATTAAAACGGTTACCGATGATAAATTTTATTAAAACTCTATTAGCCATATTCTTGAAGACTCATCACTGATACGATGAAAAAATGAATCACTTCATGTCCAAATAAATTTGCAATTCTAGAAGACTTGTGCTTGTGAAGCATTTCGTTATGTTGGTAGCACTTGTTGCTTTAAAAAAAAAAAAAAATTTAATTTGACAACTAAATTTGAAGTTTGTTTTGTAGTTTTATTAGTGTTTTTTTTTTAAATATAAAGAAAGAATTTTAAACAAATATTTTTGTAAAAATTAAAGTAAAAAGAAAGAACTTGAATAAACTTTAATTAAAAAAAAACATTTTGTGATACATCTACAAAATAATTGTAAACATAAATAAAAGTTATATTTTTTTTTTCTCCTATTACTCCGCGTGGTAGCATAGGGCTTCGATAGTGAACCTCCATTCCTCTCTGTTGAGTACTACTTCCTTAATATCGTCCCAGGTATAATTGTTGACTGTTAATTCTTGATCGATTGTGCGTCTCCATGTGTTGTATGGTCTGCCAGGTCTCCTTTGTCCTTGTGGATTCCACTCTAGAGCTCTTCTTGCTATATCACTTTCTGATTTCCTTAGTGTATGACCTATCCATTTCCATTTTTTCCTATTTATCTGTCTGTTGATAGGTTCTTCTCCAGTTATCACCCATAAATCCTCGTTGCTAATTCTTGCCAGAATATTCTGCATATAATTCTAAAGCACTTGTTGATGAATACTTGTAGCTTCTGTTTGATTCTGACCGAAGTGAACCATGTTTCATTGCCATATATTAATGTTGACTTAACACATGCTCTGAATATTGTTAGCTTTGTTGTTCTCGATATTTGGTTGCTCCGCCATATCTTCATTAGGCTCCCAAATGTTCTTCTTGCCTTATTTATACGGCTGTTGACATCTTCTGTTGTACCTCCTCTTGATGTTATGATGCTCCCCCAGGTAGTTGAATTCTTCTACGTATTCTATCTGTTGTCCACTCACTGTTATTGGCTCACTGTCACTGTTGCTTGTCCTCATTGCCTTGGTTTTCTCCATATTTAATTCCAGTCCCGGTTTCTTTGCTTCTTCCTGTAATCTGTTGACTTTGTTCTGTAGGGTCCTTTGAGTCTTTAATATGAGGCATACATCATCTGCGTAATCTAAGTCTTCTAAGTTGCCGAAGAGATCCCATTCTATTCCGTTTATTTCAGTGCAAACTTCTCTTAGAATGTCGTCTAGTATTGTGTTGAAGAGAAGTGGAGATAGTGGACATCTTTGTCTAACTCCTATATTGGTGTAGAATGGATCACTGATGTTACCTCTGTGTTGAACTGTTGTCACTGCATCTTTATACATCGCTTTGATGATGTTGATGATTTTTTCAGGAACTCCCTTCTTTGTAAGTGTTCTCCATATTGCGCATCTCTTGACTGTGTCGAATGCTTTCTTAAAATCTATGAATAGTAGATATAGTGGGGCATTCCATTCTGCTGATTGTTCAACTATGACCCGTAAAGTATTTGCCTGGTCAACACAGCTTCGGTTTGGTCTGAAACCTGCCTGCTCTTTCCGTAGTATTGGTTCTAGTACTTCTTCTAATCTTTTCTTTATAATAATTGCTATTATCTTATGAATAGTATTTAGAACCGTGATTCCTCTCCAGTTTCTGCAATTTGCCAAGTCTCCTTTCTTAGGTATCTTAACAATCATTCCTTTCTTCCATGATGGTGGTATATTCTCTTCTATCCATGCTTTCCTGATGTGGGGTTCAATTGTTTTTGCGAATAATTCGGGGTTCAGTTTGGCTATTTCTGCTGGAATTCCATCTTCACCTGTGGCTTTGTTTTGCTTCAGGATATTGATTGTAGCTTTGATTTCTTCTATATTTGGAGCTTGAGTAGATATTGGCAGTCCCTCAGTTGGGTAGATATTTGCATTGTCTCTGTTTCTTATGTCTGCTTCATTATTTGTACTTTCTTCGTTGCTCAGTTCTTGGAAATGTTCTCTCCATCTCTTTAATTGATCCTCTAAGTTTGTGATGAGCGCACCATTTTTATCTTTAATTGGTTTGTTTTGTTGTTCCGACTGGTTTGTTAAGTTCTTGATTATGCGATGCAATTCTCTCAGGTTATGTTGCTGTGCTGCTTTTTCTGCTTCTCCGGCTAAATTTTGTAGAAATTTCCTTTTATCTCTTCTTGCTGCTCTTTTTACTGTTTTCGCTATTTCTTCATATTCTCTTCTTGATGCCATCCTGTTGTTTATCATTTTCTTCATTTCACCTCTTCTGTTAATCAAGGCCCATGGGTTATCGGTTATCCAGATTTTTCTTTGTGGTTGTGAAATTCCAAGATTTTGTTCGCTTGTTTGGTTGTAAATTTCCAGAATCTCTTCCCAAGTGTGTTCTCTATTATTTCTAATATTTTCTCGTAACGCCGTAACTATGTCAGCTCTTACTTTTTAAGTTTTTTATATAGAGTTATAAAATGCTAAAGTTATAAAATGTTAAATTTAAACAAAAAACAAAAATATAGTTATGTCATAGATCTAATAGATGGTGTCTTTCAAAGATATATTTCAGCCGGTTACTATTTCCGGTTACTATTTCCGGTTACTGTGCACGCACGGAAATGAAAGACTCTGTTGTTAGAAAAAAATCTGAGTCTCAGATGGACCATTGAAGAAAATTGGAATAAAATCTTAAGACCTGTAGTTGTGTAAATTCTTAAAAATAGTTATGAAATAAAAATAAATATTTTTAATCTGTGTAAATAAAATTTAATAAAATATTTTAAAATTAATTAATAAATAAACCTTGTGGAAAATGAATTAAGAAGAGTTTTAATCATTATTTTCTAAAACAAGTTAAGAAAAAATAAGTTAAGTAAAGTTAAGAAAAAATATTTCGAAGAAGAAATATTAACTACGTATATGTTAAAAATAAAAGCACTTACCAATTCACCCCAATGCAAAAATATTTTTATTTATATTTACTTTTCTACTCTATCCATTTTTTCCATTAAAAATAACTTAAAAAACTAAAAAAAATAAAAACAAACTTAATTGCTATATACGAATACCTTAACTTCAACCTTATCGCTTGACTAATTTGAAGTGATTCAAAATGGCTATCGCTTCGTAGAAAAAGTCTTCCATAAATACCACACACGACGCGTTCAACATTTGTCAATTAAAAGTATCGTTTCAGCGTCTTGCATATTAACAAAGTCATTTATTGTATTCGTATCAAAAGTCTTCAAAAATATGTGTGTATACTTAACTAGGTAAACTGAATTTATTTCTGGTTATAAGAATCCTATGAAATACTTATGAATCGTACCGTAGATAGATTATAGCTTTTATGAAAATTATGAAATATGAAAAGTTATCTCGCAAAAACCAATCAAAATAAAATAATTGAATTAGCTATGCTAACGCTATGCTTCTTAGCTATGCTAACTCTTGGAATATGAAAGTTAGTTTTAGAAAGTACGAGGTTATTTCATTCCGGACATTATTAGATCAATGTAATAAGGACGTTCGATAAAATTGGAGAAATTTCAATATCAAAGCGCCCACGTAGTACTAAATTAGGAAACCAAAAATCCGTAAAATATCTAGGGATAATCTTATAGCATAGTCTTAATTACACTGAAGATATTAATAATAAAATAAATTCGGCAAGAAAAGCATTTCCTGCCCAAAAACTATTCAAATCAAAAATTCTATCTGGCAAAATTAAAATAATAGCATATTAAGCACTTATCAGACCTATTCTGACCTATGGCTGCCATTGGTATAACATTAACGCCTCACTAATAGAGATTTGGATATATAAGTTGGAAAGAAAATAACTGAGAGCATGTACAGGTTTCTATCGTAAGCCAGAGACGGAATGTATATACATTTTGTTTAAAATAAAACGCTGTACAATTCTGCAAACATTTCTAGAATTAATATTTTTATTTTGGATTTAATTAGGAAACACTATTATAAACTATTTACTAATATTATAGCTTAATTTCACATTCTGCATATCCAGCAGAAAATAAATATACATTGAAAACACACTAACATCCGGTTTCATCTCTCTAGAACAATTTTATCTTTATCAAAATAATTATATACAATCCAATTATTTGTCATGCCTTCAGATGAAGCATACAAACCAAATCTCAACCCCCATATTCAGCTAACAATATGGCGATACAACATGAGTCTCTGTTCTAGAGAATAGTTTTTTTTTTTTGTTTTTAAACTTTTTTTTGTTGTTGTTTTTTTGAATTGTCAAAAAAATAGTAAAAAATTTATAAATACAGTAGTCCCCCGACTTACGTACAGGATACGTACTGTGAAAGTGTACGTATATCGAATATTCGTAAAGCGAGCCCAATATTAGAATGGCATTGCATTGAAAATAAATAGATACGTTTTAGAGATTGAAAATATTTGTAAAACGAGAACCATATTAGTATAAGTTTGTATTCAAAATACATAGATGCGAATCCAAAATGTTCGTTATACGAAACCCTATTATTAGAAACATTTAAAACAGTGTAATTGGAAAATAAAAGAAAAATTACATTATTCATTAAAAAATAAAATTTGATATTACATATTTAGAAAAAAATATTAATTATAAATGTTATATAGTTATATTTAATCTGATGTGTCGTGTTCATCTGAACTAGCACGTGAAATAGATGAAATAGATTCTACAGATTCTTGAATGTTAGGAGCTGCAACACTTTTTTTTTTATAAAAATAAGAAACTAATGAAGTTTGCTTTGCAGATAGTTGTGCTTATCTGAATATTTCGTTGATATTTCGTAGTCTATCCACACACTAAGCATTCGTTCCATATCTTCCATTACCACACTTCTTTGTGTTGAAACACTTTTTATTTTATCTTGATTGTATAAACAGTTGAAGTAGCGAGACCTAAAGCTTTTCCTATTTCATTATTTTTCTTGCTTCGAGCCGTCGTAAAGCATCAAGCTTTACCTCTAATGTAATCGTGAACCGTATAGTTCCTGTTTGTTTACCAGAGATTTTTATAGCAAAATTAATTTTCATTTAAACCATTTTTTTTTCAGTTTTGTTCGTAGTAGCGCATTTTTTATTCGTATAACGAATTTTGTACTTTACGAATAATGTTCGTAACGTCGAAATTTCAAGGAATTACTGTAAAATTTTAGCCCAATTTGTTAATAAGTGTAAAAGATTTTGACTTCAGTTCATAAACATTCCAAGAAAATTTTGTGTGTGTAAATAATATTGAAACTGACTGTACGTGTTTGATAAAAATATATTAACAATTTTTAATAACTATTCGGTACAGTAAAAAAAAAAGGATTTTCACTAGAAACGATAATAGACTGCAGAAACTGGATATTATACTATGACACTTAAATATACTATTTTTTTTATAAAAATTGTAATATTCTCTCTTGGTTGGTTTTAGATTTGACGAGTTCATAATTTGCCATATATTTGCTCAACCAATATAACATCCAAGTAGAAACAATATTCAAAAATGCACTGACAATAAAAACAAAAGGTTTGAATACACTGATCTAATACATCTCTATTCAATTGCAGTTATGAAAATGTAAAAATTGCGTAAGAAACTGTAATTTTTTTTCTTTCAATTTCTAAAAATAAATTTAAATTTTTATTTTTATAATGCCAATTAATGATCATAAACACTAAATAACTAAAAAACAACACAAAAAAAAAAGTTTTTATTTTTTTTTTTTATTTTGCATAATAGATTCAATCAGGTGAGTAGAAACAAATTAACAGAATTTACAAGACCATTGCATAAACTTTAATTTGAAATATCTCAATTTAAATGAGTCTCTTTGAAATTTAAATAATAATATTAAAAGAAAAAAGAAAAATAAAATTAAAAAAAAAAAACAAACAAAAACATCTATGATTTATGATAATTGAAACATTTTAATGAAGACAAATTAAAGTAAAAAAATGTATGTATGGATATTATATATACTCGTATATGTATTAATAAAAGTATATATAAATAAATCCAAATGTCAGTCTCTAAGACCTATGCATATAGAATTATTTGATCTATTGATTATTTATTAGTTTATTTTAAATAATTTTTGACTGTCTATCAGTGATTCTGGTTACTCATTTTTTTTAGATATACCAATAAAATCTCTTTTAGGTGAGTTAAATGTTTTTTAAACTTATACAAAATGTAAAAGCTATCACATCGTTTCATAATATGTTGTAAAGTGTTATTGAATTATTCAAACATAGCTTACTGCAAAAAAAATGTGTTATGCCTTCAAAGGAAAATCACTTATATAATTTAATGCGATAAGCTTTTTGAAACCTATTGTCTTCTTCTTCTTCTTCAATTAAGCATTTAGTGTCTGTTTTTCAATATATTTTATCCGCAACTTTGTGATGACGATGTTCAGCGTTCATACCATCTTTTCGGAGGTCTCCCTGAGAGTAGATATTTGATATCGATGTGGCCATTTATTAAAACTATATAGTAAAGACTGAAATAAGTCACGTTAATTAATTCTAAAAAACATGTCTGAAACTGTAAAGCACTTGATAATAATAATAAATAAAGAAAATTTATTTATTATTATTATCAAGTGTTTAATAATGTAAATAATTTATTAATAATAATAAATAAATATGAAAATAATAACTTATAATGATAACAATAATGACAAAAATTAAATATTTGGTAAAAGGAACAATGAGAAATGCATGAACAAAAGATGATAAATTACTAGGATACAGCAACTATAAAAATATAAAATATTTAAGGACAATAAATTTTGTTCCCAGATTCAACGTCCTCCCTGTGATACTGCATGTCAGATTCAATAACAAATAATTTAAAAGGAAATGACGATATGTTGCTGCCCCGACATGTGTGCCCATTTGAAAAAAATAAAAAATTATACAAGGCTTTTGTGATGTGGCTTCGTTGGTTATAGTTTTTAAGCCTCAAATACACTTCACATTATTATTAACAATATCCCAGTAAGCTTAATTTATCTTATAGTAGTTCTAGAATCTTGAAATTAACCACCATCCATTTTATTTCTTATTTTAACAGGGGTCTAGTTTTGGTTTGAAAAACTTATTTTTACATTATTATTTTATTTTATTTCAAATATGGACATTTTTCCAACCACTTATTTTCGTCATAAAACAAAATGTTAAAGTTAAGAAATGGTGAACTATAATTGAATTATAAGGGAAGCACAGAATGGTGGAAAAGAAATAAGGGAATTACAGAAATATAACAAAAGTTAATAAAGTTCTGTGCTAGCTATTATACACTATAATACACTTCATCATCCCTTCCGTGCCCTAATCGGTTGAAGCACAGAAATGTATTTCAATTACGACGTGGTAGTCACGGGTTCGATTCCCGTGAAAAATAATTAATATAATTAATACTTTATATAACTAAAAATATTACCTATATCAATATCTATATCAATACTCATATATCTCATACAACACAATAACCAAATAACACAATAAATAAATATTGGACAAACACTAATAATAATTACACAATTGTCAACAACTACTGACAAAAGAATGTGACATGACGTACCCAGTAAACATAGTAACGGCAGGCATCTTAACGTCAAGGATAGATAAAATCACAGCGACAACTTGCAGAAAAATATGACGTCGTCTTACCACGTAGGCGCAGATATATTTATTAAAGTGGTCTTCTACAGCAGCCCAATCCCCACTTAGACAGTACAAAACAGATTAAAAATGAAATTAGACATTGCCATTTAGCAACTAGATATCGATTTCGGTGAAAATGTCAAGTTGAAGCCCTATGCTCCCAAGAGGGGTAAGGAAAAAAAATACACTTCAGTAAATTTAAGTATATTGCAATTAGTTTCTTAGCCTTAAGTGAAGTAGGGCTGTATCGCTCTATGTAATTTTAATTTCCTTATTTTGCGACTAATTACTATTATTTAATTATATATTTATTAATTTATCAGTTACAAATTATCAAATACAAATTTTGGGTTTTCATAATCTTTAGAATATTCGTTTTTTTATGGTTGTAATCTCATCGTTATAGATCTTGAAGATTCTACTGGATTCTATCAAATATTGAAAAACAAGAAAAACTTATAATTAATATTCAATTAAATGGAGAAATTATTTTCCCATTTTGTTAATGGTTTCTAGTTAGGAATGAACCCTGAACTTTTTGATATTCAATTGCAAAGGAATTGATGTTTAACAACTACATAAAATTGTAATTTTTAATGACTACAAATGTTTTCAATTTTTTCTTTGCTTTTTTCTTTTTCTTCATTATTAAAATGAAATTCATAAACAAAGTAGTATTCTTTTCTAAATTTATTTTATAGATGGCACTTTAAAAAATGTTGATTAAAATTAACAAAAAAAAAAATAAAAAAATTGTAAAAGTAAAATTGCATGCTTAAGATATTTTTATAAGGATTCATTGAATACTGAATGTAGGTAGGTACCATAAACAATAAAAATAGACAATGATTTATTTTTTTATTTTGTTGCTTTTGTTTTTAACAATAAAATTTAAAAAAAAAAAAACTATTGTTAAATTAAAAAAATAAATCGAAAACAAAAAAAAAGACATGTTTAATTTCAACTAATTTATCTTAAATGCCACTGAAATTTAATAGAGAAAAAGAAAAATTGGGACCGCCGCATGTTTTATAACATTTGCCAGATTATTATTTCTCTTTTCTTTGATTTTTTTTTTTTTTTTTTTTAATATTAGTTGCTCTTCATTTGAGAACGATCAATTGCATTGCATAAATTAAAAAAAAAATTGAAAAAAAAAAATATCTATTGTTTTCATGACTGTGAACAATCTTATATTGTTGTATTTTACAATCGATCTAATGACTTGCGTTAGGCAGAAGCTCAAAATTAGCATACTAAAGTCTGGATAATCTAATGTTCCAATGCCGAGCTGTAGGCCCGGATTCTGTTTTCACAAAATGGATTGAAAATTTCGTCTTGAATTGTTATTCGTGTCTTAATTGACGGATTCATATCCGGAGAGAAACAGTAATAAAATTGAGTATAACAATTTTTATATTAAATAAAACACGTACTTAGCTTTTGAAGGCA
The DNA here is from genome assembly GCA_963942445.1 of Argyra leucocephala. Taxonomy (NCBI): domain Eukaryota; kingdom Metazoa; phylum Arthropoda; class Insecta; order Diptera; family Dolichopodidae; genus Argyra; species Argyra leucocephala. The sequence goes on along the minus strand of OZ012679.1, from coordinate 141,105,594 downwards.
TATCTAAAAGTGTTCTTTTATTTTATAGCAACTTTATCTTACTATTACTAACTATTAATTATTAATAGCTGTGTTCTTTTCATCCGGTTCAAGATCTAGGTCAATACTTTAAAAGGAAAATACAATAAAAATTCAAAACCCAGATATTTATCTGATTTTTATATACAGGTCTTAAATATTTAGTAGTTATATTTGCCACGAGTAGCGCTTGCGTAGTTTTTCATTAGAAATTTTTAATAAATTAATTAACAGGTTTGCCAACTTAAAAAAAATTATTCATATCATTAATCTACATTGTTATTTTGAATTTAATAAAACCTAGACCTTGAACCATCATATGAAAAGAACACAGCTAATACCATATTACATAACTAATACTATCTGCAATACAATAATATATTAATTAATATAAACTCGTTAATATACATCTCATCGTATGATATTACGGTACATCCTACGGTGCTTATTTTTATTCTTTGTATAGTCTATTAGTCTAGGAGGGTAACGTTATATTTTGGTTATATAATACTTACAATACTAAAAGCTATTTCACTCACTTTAATTTTCGGTGGTGTACGTATTCAGCCAACTGAACACTTGAATATCCTGGATATACAGATAAACAAGAAAATGAATGATATGGAATGACCGCTGCAATATGTTTGAATGTTTTGAGTTCCCTAGAATATGCTAAATATTTATTTTTACATATACAAACTAAGTTGGAATTCGTATTATTCGAACCATTTTCCTATTTTATAGATATCCCGAAGGTTTATGAACTTATATAGACGAAATAGAAATTTTTTAATGCTACCTCTAAAACAATGTTCACCATCGAGAAAGAAGAGAGGAAAATTCCTAAGTAGCTCAAAACTGGCTATGGAAATTCGTTTGTAGTAAAATTTTCTCAAAAAGGTAATCTAATTCCAACAAATGTGACTAAACATTAATAAATTTATTCAAAATGTCTACTTACTGATCAAAGGGTATTTTTTCTTTCCCCAATCTTCAATTCCCCAATTTTGTAGAATTAAAATAAATTAAATTATTTTGGTTAGGCATATCATGATTTTATTAATTTTTGTTTTGGAGTGATGCAAGTGATCTGTTATGAACATTGGTTTTATCTTAATTATGCAAATATTTAAGAACATCAGATAATTTACTTAATCCTTCCTAATTTAATTTGAACTTGAAAGAGATTATACGAGTAGATATATAAATATTTGAATTTCAAAAGTTTTAAAATTATATAGAGCTAAAAGCAGAGACAAAGTTTACTTTCTTTAACGTTGAAAAGCTAGAATCTATTAACTCATAACTGCAATTTACTTTAAGTTTGTTTCAAAGTATTATAAATGAGCGAATTTCAACAGCGAGTTTCGTTAACCTTCGTTATAGTTCTGTAATTCACTTAATCCAATCATAGTACAGTCTTTCTGATCTTTTATAATTTTTTGATAGATTAATGCTAGATAGTTTTCTTAATCCAAGCCCATTCTGTGGGATTACCTTTAGCACAGTTAAAATCTAGATACAGTCATGGCTGTAGCAGGCAGCTGAGAAATGAACAAACAAAAATACTCATTACAATTACGCTTGCTTTAAAAAACAGATGCACATCATGACAGGGATAGTAAATAGTCACTGATGTCTGATAAAGCAGCATCTATATAGAATTGCAGTTACAGATAGCAACTTGTGCAGAATATGGTAACTACAGAAATAATTTATTGACAAACTGATCGAATTGCTGCAAGCTAATTTGCAGCTGCAGTGATTTGTGATCTCTGCTCGTTTATAGCAATCTAATCTTATCCAAAAAAATTTTAAAATATATTATTATCAGTTTTTTTTACATAAATTAAACTTCGAATCAAATTGTAATTTAATTTTCATAATGATTGCCCTCAAAATTGCAATAATAAAAATGAAAATAATTTTTTCTGTTCTTTCTTTTTAACAATGATTTAAATTAAATTTGCGCGATTCTTTTTCCTATGTTATTTTTTTTATTTTGTTTTATTTTAATACTACCAACTAATACAAAAGTCAATTTCGCGTAATCTATTGAATTCGACAATATTTATTTAAAATAAAAAAAAAAAAAGTTTAAAATTAAAAATCTCAACTTAAGTTAACAATTCGTTGCAAAGATTTCATATTAGTCTTCTTTTTGAATCCTTCCGATAAAGATCTAGTATAATTTACAGGTACACGCATTAATTTAAATTAATACAATAATTAAGAATTTAATAAATGTATAATTTATAATTAAATTGCTATAATTTAAAAAATAATTAATATATTTATTTATATGATAACGGTGAAATATGAATATTTTTGGCAACAATATTTGAATTTTTACGATAATCATTTATTTTTTTTTTATTAATTAATGATTTTATTGAACAGTTAAAATAATTATGTAACAGTTACTAATTAAAATTATTTATTATTAAATCATTGATATTTTGATTAAAACAAAATAAAAAAAAAAAAATTATGATAATTAAAAATTGTGATTGAAATATTTAGAAGTGGAAATATTTTTATACATAATTAAAAATTTTACTGAATTTGACTTTGCTACAAAAAAGATAAATATTTTTTTTAAATATCTCCAAATAAAAACGTTTAGTAAAAGGATTATACAACTCAAATTTTTTTGGTTTTACAATTTTTTAATTTTGAAATTTTTTAACAACTTTTTAAATTATTTTTTTTTTCTTAATATTCTCTAATCATTTAATGTGAAATTAAAAGCTAAAACGTAAATAAATATTGAAATATGAAAATGTTATGAAATTTTAGTGAAAACTTAACTTAGTCTTTGTGAAATCATGAAAATTTAAGTAGCTTGAATTTTATTAATACATAATGTACACTAGTATAGCTATGTTTTGAAATATATTTTTGGAAGTAAATTAATTTAAATTGATGAATATGAACTGCTAATTTATATTATTTAATGTAGCTTAACAAAGCTTCAAATATTTTGGTTAATTGTCGAACTGACTTTTTCTGAAACCCAAATTTCAATATTAATCCTAATTTATTTATTTATTTAGTTTAGCTCAAACTTCATTACAATTATTATTATTTTTTTTTTTTTTTTTTTTTTTACAATACAACATAACACATTCAATTTACAAATTAAAATTATAGCTAACTTAGAACTAGTTAAATACATTGAAATAAATTGCACACATATTTTAATTACTACAGATTACTTATATAATTTAAGTTTTTGAGTATGTTTCGAAAGTGTGAAGTCAATATAGTTTATGTGTTTATTACCAATTAGTAACATTTTATGAATTGGCTCATAATTGCCATAATTGGTCCTATGGAAACTTAATGTAAAGAAGTTTGTATTTCGTAGCGATTATTTGAATTAATGTTGATGTTATTCAAAATTTGAGGAGAAGCAATGTTTCCTCTAATAATTTCAGTAAGAAAAATAACATCCTATAAATAATCTAAATATATTTTAAATATAAAATGAAAAATTTTAAAATCACTATTACTTACTACATGAGAAGTATAATATTTCTAACTGAAATTATATATTTAATACTGAAAAAATATTTTTTATCGAATTATGTATAATCGAAATTTTGTTAGTTAGTTTTAGATAGTTTTAATCTCTTAGCCTTTTTTATTACTAATAAGTGGTATACTCGAAAGATATTTTTCATCTTGTGGAACATTTTTTTGATTAATCCGACTGATATGGTATGGTATATCTGACCGATATGATATGTCATCTAACTACTAATCGGAAAATCCCGGGCTTAAATCTCGCTCATAGCATGAATATTATAGACAATATTTTTAAATATTTTTTAAAAATTAATTTGGATTATAATTTGATTACCACTTAATATAAATTAAGTGAATTATATTATTATGAAGACGAAGTTACTCTAGAATAAATGTAATTGTATGTGATTGTGAATGCCAATTACTCTTTGCATTAAAATAGTCAAAGTTTTCATTCCACAGTTTTGAAATTACAATATTATAGATGATATTTCAAAAATATAAATCTAATAAAAAAAAATTCTAAATTAAAAAAAATAATAATGAATTTATAATAAAACCTTTACAAGACTTATAGAAAATATAATTATGCATAAATTAGAATTTTCATATAAATACTAATCAATTGCAAAAAATATGCCCAATACCTTGTTTGTATTTTGAAGCCGTTTTAGTATTGTCATAATGATTTTTTATTTTTTTCTCATTTTTCCCATAAAATCTCAGTAGATGCGATAAAACAAATCTTTTAACTCTACCTAATAACTCTACCTACATAACATTTTTTATTGTAATGATAAGCTTAAAAGCCAACTTTTTTGCAAAAGAGTAGTACATTATTTTTTTTTTTTATATAATTCCAAGTCTACGAGATGATGATCCTAACTGCTTTTACACAGAAATTTGGAATACACAATCACATACAATAGCTTTTTCTGTAGAATTTTTTGGTTCTATATCTACTAATTTAAATGTGGAAAATTATATCTATTGTAGAGTACTTAGCCTTCATAATAGCATAGTTCCATTTTATTTTTAGTGATAGCCAAAACTTTTTCCGCCCTATGCCCCACGGATGAGGTTGCAGGACAATGATGAAAACTTTCAACTAAGCATTATTTTGCCTTCGTCGGAAATCGAATCTGGGACCTTTCGGTTGAAAGACAGGCGCTCTAACTATTGCGCCACCCAGCGTGTTTATATTAGAAAATAACATTATGGCTACTAAAATTACCAAAGAAATAAAGTATTGATCTAACCACCAGTGTACCACCTTCATAATATGTATGACTATTTTGGACTTACAACATTTTTGTACAAAGATAAATAAATAAATTTGAATATTTTTTTAAACTAAAATTTCAAATTAATTACGAAAAAAAAATATTGAAAGAAATTGAAAATTTGTATTCAAAATTTATTTTGGCAAAATTAAATTGAATTATTTAAAAAATTTATAATTAACTACTTGCACACTGAAAAGAGCCTTAATATTCTGAGCCTGTCGTAATATTATTTTCCATTGAATTTTACTCTACAATTAGATATTAGAAATGTATTCTTTTAATCTCCATACATGTTTTTCTGCCTTAATAATCACAATTTCCTATTTTTGCCTAATTTTGTTGTACCACAATATTCCGTAGACATGTTGAAAGAGTTAATAAATTTTTCTAATGTAAATTTGAACTATTTATAAATATTTAAGCTTAATTATTATTTTTCTAAATCTCTTTAGTTCTTACAAATTCCAATTCAAAAGAAAAACCCTAGTAATTTGAATGTTGATCGTTTATCAATACAAATTTTATTTAAATGATTTATTTTTCTTTATCACAAAATAGTAAGAAATTTTTGACGATTCAACTCTTCGTGTGAATAATGATGATATGTGATGATAATATTGAAAACCCATAAATACTAAATACATTTATCCACATACATTTTTCTGATTGATAATTAATGATTCTAAACAAAATTAAAAAATAGTATGGCTTAAGCATAATAAAGGGTACCACATCCACACCACAACATAACTAACTTACTTATATATACTCTTACTATAAAATAATTAATTATTATTATCGATATTATAATTTAATTGATAAGCTTGGATATTAGTGATACAAAAAATTATTATTATATCTTTTTTTGTTTTTAAAAAAAATCAATGAATATCATAGCTTGCGACTGCATTTGAGATTCTTTTCCACTGATACAGCACCCTCTTATCCCACTGTCGCGTTCTAATCTACCATAACAATATAAACCATAACGATCGGATTAAAGAGATTCAAATTTCATATTTAATTAGCTAATTTCAATTCCAACCACCATAATAGAGTTATGTAATTTTTTTTTTTATTTAAATTTAAAAGTAAATTATATCATATTAACAAATATTTATTTTAAGCATTAAAATAAATTGATCCAATTACAAATATATTTTCTAAAATATACCAAAAAAAAATTGTAACAATAATCAATGAATAAACCATTAAATTTAATCAAAATAAATTTTTTTTTTATTATTTTTAAAATTAGAATAATTTTTTATATATATATTATATGTACGTTTATTGCCAAAATAACATTTTATTTACTTTTTTTATATACATATATACATATACATATCTATTTGTTTTTATTTAAAATGTCTCAAGTAAATTAAAAAAAAAAAAATAAACTATAAAACACAACACACGCTTTTTACCACTATACCACCAACGAAACGCAACGATTTTAATTTCACCCTATTTAAATTTATTGACAACATTTTAAATAATTTATAAAAAATACGAAACAATAAAAAAAAAAAAAAAAAAAATTCCTCACTCCATTTCATTTAAATATTCTAAAAATAAATTATTATGTATTTAAATTTTATTCAATTTAAAAAAATTCACTTTGAAAATCAATTTTTAATTTATTTATTTAATAATAATCACAGTGCTTAGATCTTATTTACAATATTATTATTTATATATATGTATGTATTAAAAGAAAATTAATTAAAATCGCGCCGAACGAATTTCGAAAAAAGAAAAAAATTAAATTATATATTTTAACGTTATTATATATAGAAATGGCCGATGAAGATCCATGGGGAGATGTAGAAGAGGACCCACCAGCAGAACCATCACCAGCTAAATCTGCTTCTAAGACAGCTACACCTGCAGCTGGTTCAAAAACAGCAACACCAGCTGCTGGATCAAAATCAGCAACACCAGGTGCTGGTTCAAAAGCAGGAACACCAGGTTCTGGATCAAAAGCTGGAACACCAGGTGCTGGAACTCCAGGACCAGAAGAAAAATCAGTACCACCACCACCACCTCAAGAAGAAAAAAGACCAATTCGATATTATAGGCATTGGGTCAGGTAAGTTATACATATATATTAAATTTGATTTTATTAATTATATATATATATTTATATATATATTTTTTTTTATTATTATTATTTAATTATGATATAGACCACAATTTTTGCAATATAAATATATGTATCAATATAGACATAATTATTATAATGATGTAATTGATTATTTGGATAAAAAAGATAAGGGAATAAATCGAGCAATTCCACAACCACAAACTTGGGCTGAACGTGTTCTTCGCACAAATGCCGAAAGGTAGGTTTTTTTCTTTTCATTTTTAAATATAATTATTTTGATGTAAATTTTTAATTTGTAATTTTTAAATGAAAATTTAAATTTTTGTTCTTATTTTTTTTTTTTGTTATTTTATTTCTGTTTTTTATTTCTTTGTATAACACGTATGTATATTATAAACTGTATGTACTACCGGAAATTTATGTATTTTTATATAAATATAATAAATTATTATTGTTTGTAATAAACCAAAAACACATAAATGCACATCCATATTAGAAAATATAAATATTTTGATGAGCCTACAAATTATGTGGTTAATCCAAGGTATTGGGGTCCATCAAGGTACTCTCATTTATATTATTATTATTAATTATAGATAATTTGTTATAAATTTTTTCATATTTTTGTTTTGTTATTTTTTTTTTTTTTTTGTAAATTAATTCATGTAAATGCATTTAATTCATATAATTAATAAAAAATTATTTTTTTTTGCATATACTTGTATATTAATATTGTAAGTTTGTTATTTCAATTGGTTAATTATTAATAAATAATAATAAAACAAAAAACAAAAAACATCATACTACATTTTTGATTCCTTATTTCATTTCATTACTTTTTATTTTAATATTACACAACCCTAGAATTTAATCTAAAGTGTTAATTTTTATTTAATCATACAAGATAATTCATATTGTACTAGCAGTGTTTCATTGAACAATGTTCCAGCACTCAATCGGTGTACGCAGGTCGCAGAGTGTTTGAATTAGAGAATTTTACAGTTAAATATCATGTGACAAGATTGAGTTGAGGATTATTTTATACACATTTTTAATGTTTTACCAAATACTTCTGTATATATGTAGTGAACATACATACTTCTGAGGCTAAAGTTGTAAGAATTGTATAAGATCTAGTATCTGTAATACAAATAAAATGATTTCAAATTTAGTTTTGTACAATGAGAGATTGAGTGAATTCAATGATTAATATTTTGAAAAAGAAATTAATAAAGTTGTGAAATATCTGAAATCTTTGATGAAATAGACCTAATAGAAAATTTGGTTTAGACTTAAATTTCAGCTGACTTAGATTATTCCATTAAAATATGGATTGATCTTGCACGTTCATGTAATTATATATAAAATGGACTACAGTATAGTTTTCAAACAATATTATACTCGAACAGTTTTTAATTAATGTATAAATGCAGCAATAGTATATACATATATGTATATTCTTGGTTTATTTATTGCAGCGAGTAAAAATATCTAAATACCTTCAAACAATAAAATATTCTTCGAAAAAATATCTTGAACTCTTCTACATTTCAATACCAACTTTACCAAATATATATAAAAAATTTAAGATAAATATATATTTAGACATATTATTGTCTAAAATAATAGGATGTAAACATAATAGGTGTTCTTTATTTACAGTCCGTTGGCCAAAGTTACTTGATATAACTGTATATGAAATAATAATCAAAAAAATCTATTTCTATATTCTACATGAACATGTCCTTTTAAAATTACATTTTGTTATAAGCTGAGCGATTTGACATTGTGTAATAAATATTATATAACGTATTCATCATTTCATTATATTTACATGGCCACATGAGTGACTTTAATCATATGATTTTGTTATAATAATGATCGCGCAATTGAAATAGCATATTAACGTTTATTGACACATTTCTGCAATGTTGTAGATTCATGTTTAGCTTTATTTTATAATTTATTTTCTTCTTGATGGTGGTTTAGAAATTTGAAGTAATTTAAATTTTGAAATAAAAACTTTGATAATTTAATTGTCGATTAAAAATTTAATATATATTTTTTTTTTATTTTATTCAGTTATCGACAATAATTCATATTTTTGAGTCTAAAAAGGATAAAAAAAATTTTCTTCGTCATTGAAATTAAATAAAAATTTCACAAAAACTTTGAAAAACATTTTACTCTGTAATTATTTTAATTTTCTTCCATCGAAAAAAATATTGTCTTGCTAGTACAATACACAATAATTATTTCATAACATGATTTTATTTGTTCTAACACAAGTTCATACTTATGTGCGTCATACGATTTTTTTATACGACTTGCAAAATCATTGCAATAAATTTCACATTTCTCTCCTACAACACAATTCAACCAGTAATCCTCCCTCCTACGACCCTACCAAGGTTAAAATTCTTCATAGAATTTATGTTCGCTCTCGTGCTGTAGTGAAAAGGCTGAAAAGTCTAAAATATTAGAAAGCCAACGGGTACAGATAGAATTCTAGCCATGGCTATTAGTCCAGTCCAGCTATTACTTTGATTCTTTCCAAAATAATGCCCATTGTAATAAATAAAAGGCTATTGCGATACCTAAGTAGTTCGAATATTTTAAATGATCGCCAATACAAATTCAGAAGTCAACGGTCAACAGATGATCCTTTAACTTTTCTGTGATTTAAGCTTAACATCAGCATTCCTTGTATCGATGAATCTGAGGTTGTAGCTCTCGATATCTCATACGCCGTTGATTGAGTATGACATTTTGCTCTTCTAAGAAAATGTCAGTCTAAACTTTGACAGACTCTTTTCTGTCGAATCGAAGAATTCATGTCGTTGTCGAAAGTTGTATATAGGGCAACTATGTAATAAACGTTGGCGTTCTACAAGACTCCTCTTTATCACCGACTCTATTTCTCAACGGCTTACTCTCTTCAACCCTTCATCCAATCCATTAGTTTTGCCGATGATAGCACCTTGGTAAAATCTCTTTTTAAGAAAATCTAACGCCTTGAAGAGAAACATGATGGCTAGCTCACTTAGCTATGATCTAGCAAAAATAGCTTAGATTGGGATAACGCAAACAGAATTGAATTCAACACGACCAAAACACAAAGCTATTTGATATCTTGTAAAAAAGATAATACCATTTTACAAAACAAGCTGGCTAATGCAGTACCATATATATAAAAATATCTCTGTTTATTTCACCAATGTTGTTGAATAGACAAAAAATTCCTAAATCAATTTTTAAGATCTTATAAGAATAAAATTGATTAATGGTTCGGAGCAATGTAAAAATAATCAATTTTAATAACTATAGAAAAAATTTGTTCGTATATGGTTCAATTTCAATTTATTTTCATAAAGTTACATAAAATAATTCATTTTTTATATTGATACAATTTCCGGAATATTATAATTAATGAAAGTCATTAGAGATGTGGTCTGCATAAATCTAGTTACATGTACCAGTAAATTGACGACAAGTTGAAGATGCGCACTGACTGTTACTTGTACACTAAATATGAAAAAATACAATAGAAATTTTTTACAATATTTGATTCTTATTTAAAAAAAAAAAAAAAAAAACTTACAGGAGCTCCAGGTGGTAAAAGGCCTCTAGCTGTTCTGTCTGCCATTGACATACCACTCAAGGCTGCAATTATGAACATAACGTAAAAAAGTTTCATTTTTATTTGATTAAAGGACGATGAATGCTTATATTGCTTATATTCACAATGCTGGAAAGTTTGACTATACTTTGTACTTCAAAACTTCTCTTTATATACTATTTATTTACAAGATTCGAAGTGACAACTATTAGTTTACTTAATATTATTTAATTACCGTAGAAATTTAAAAAAAAATTAATTAATTTAAAATCAATAAAATTTTATGGGAATTTAATGTATCGAAACCATTATGGTAATTTAATTTATATATCAGAACCATATCATGGAAATTGTTTCAATTATGCACGCATATGAAATATATGTATACTTTTAAGAAAATTGATTGCATTTTTTAAACGGGAAAAATTGAGTGGCCAGAAAAACGAAATAACAACAAAAAATTACTACAAAAGTTATTCGGGGAAGTTTTTGTTGATGTTTAAAAGAAGTTCAAATTAACTCTTTAAATTTGCTAAATATCTTAATAAAGATCTGAATATTATGTATTATCATAGATTCGATAATAAAACATGTATTAAGTTAGAATATTAATTGTTGGTACTGTGTATAAGATTGAATTATTCAATAGCCAATAATATATAAAAACCAGATATGTGGGTTAAGAATAAAAATGACCTAAGTCACATAGTTTAATTCTTAGTTTTTCTGTTATTTTATTTTGATTTTTTATTTATTAATCGGATTTTGTTTAATTTTAGTTAAATAATTTAATTGTTGGCAAGTTTCCTTTCACTAATATAAATTTATATTTGATTGCAAATATCGATATTTCGTAAACAATACGCTTTTTTCATAACCACTGATTATGGCTAGCTGTGGAATGGTAGAAACGATCAGTATAAGTCACTATAGGCTAATAGAAATCATCCAAATAAATAAGTTAGGATTGTCATTGTCGTAATACCTTTGCCCTCCAATCGACCCTAAACGAACAATAAGTAACTTAAAATGTGGCATTAAAAACATTAAAAATCATTGAATACTTTTATGAAAGATTGGTTAATTCATCTAATTTGTATATTATTATTACGAAACTCTATTACACAATCCAAATTATTGGATTTTAACACCAGAACAATATTTCACTCAATTCCATTTCACCCACGCACCTATATGAAAAATAATGTCATTGCATATTTTCATAACAAATGTTCTATTTTGTATAAAATTTTAATTCGGAACCCCATAAAATTTTGATTAAATAATTTGGAATGTTAACCATTGTAGTCATTTTAACAAAAACAAAAAAACATGCTCATTAATTACCGTAATCAAAAAATATATCATCAAAATTAATTTTCGATCCAGTATACCTAGCTTCATATATATGCATGTATGTAATAATATTTCAGTTTGTTTTTACTTAAAATTTTCAATTGAAATTTAAACTGCAAGTTTTATTCCGCTAAATTGTTTATTTATAACAAAAAACCATGGTATTGTTTTATACAGTTAATATGGGTGGATTATAACATTTTAGGAAAATGAATTTATATGAAAATACCTATATATATGTGAAACCCACCTACTAGGACCTCCCAAAAATTCAATACAACTTTAATAATTTTTTTGTATCTTTTCGGAGCTATTACCGAAATGCATATACAACCATTCAATAAAGATGTAATTGGAAATTCAGATTGCATATATGATTACTGTTCTTAACCAGTTTGAAGTTTATTATTGTTGTCACAGTTTAAAACAAAAACAGTTAAAATTTCGTTCTTTTTCTATTTGAAGATCTCGTTTCTAATGTAAAGATCAAGGATGTTGAAATAAAAAATTAAAAATAAATAAATTACTTTTAATTTAAATTATCAAAAATTATTTGATTACTGATAATGTACATATTGAATATTATTAAAGAGATGGATAATATTAAAAGATTTGAAAGTTATTTTCTAATGATAAAAACAATATTTACATATAAGGTTGGGCTTACATTTGTTTTATACAAAATACTTATAATATTTTTAGAAATTACACAATTGCAATGACTGAATTGTCATTTAAACTGTACAAGCAGTCATCTGTTGAAAAAAAAATTAGGTTAATGATATTAGAAAAATGCATTTTCAATCAGACAATCTAAACATCAGACTTGCATTCTAAATTTCCGATTACATTATTAAGATTAATTAATTTTGGGTATTATTTAACTTAATGTCTTTTTTAAAATGCATGGGCCTTCAAAAATGTATGCAATAACAACCAATCATATTGCCATTTTTTCATACAATGAGCCTGTTTCCACGAATATTCTACACTACCACATTTGTTTAAAAAAACAGTGAAATTTTCACACACACATAGATAAATAAAATCCTTTTACACACAAAGGATAAATGGAAAGTGTAGTTATATTCTAAAAGAATACCGGAAACAGGACTAAAAACATACTTTTTTTCATTGTTTAGGCATTTTTTAACTCAATACAATTAGTATAATATTTTAAAAATTAAATAATACAAGGGCTACAAGGGCTTGCTGACGATTTTTGGGCCTTATTAGACGATGTCATCACGAGTCGTCGTCAACACAAGTCAAAACTACAAATTCTCTCTCGTTGACAACAAAAATATCCCCACCACAAATTTAGTTTGTTGGTAATAGGATGAGAGATAAAAAAAATTAAATACATCAGTTGATATCGTCTAATAAGACCTATTGTTATATTAGTGGTGTCAATATTTTTTTTTGTTTATATGTAATTATTGTATTGTGTTTGTTTTAATTTAAAATTAATAGCTCCAAAGGTCTTCGCTACGAATCGACGCTAAAAATAATCTGAAAATTTCTTATAATTTTTTATTTTCTTTATTTTTGTTTTTAGTGGGCGCATCTCACCACTAGATGATTATCATCCCAAAGAAGAACCACATTTAATTATAACACTACCAGCTGTTATTAAAGCTCATAATTATCATACAAAATCTTATATTAATCAAAGATATCAAAAAGTTTTGTAAGAAAAGAATAAAATAAAAAATAAAATATGAAAATCAAAATTATTACAAAATTTATTAAAAAAAAAACAAAAATAAAATAAAAAATCCATCAAAAAAAAAAAAAAATTATTTTAATATAATTCATGAAAAGTTCTACCATAAATCCTCGGTAAATTAAATTAGACAAGTAAATAATAACAACAATAATAAAACTAATGATACACAATATAATATATATACATATGTATATCAAAATACATTAAATTAAAAAAAAAAACAAAAAAACAAGTTCTTAACGATTCACTTTTTATCAATATTTTTTATTAAATAGTTATTTTTTTTATTATACTTAGTATGTGTTTTTTAATTATTAAATTTTTTTATTGGAGGTTTATTTAAAGTTTTTGTTGTTTTTTCTTTATTTTTTTTTTTTATTTTTTTAAATACAATTCTAATTATTTAAATAAATATTTTATACATATATATATATATATATATATATATATATATATGTATATATAATTAAGTGCATATTAATTATCTGTATAGAATAATAAAGAATATAAATTAGGTAATTATATATACAACATGTATATATTTATATTAAAGATTTTCTAAATTTATTCATATATATTTTTATATGTATACTTTATATGTAGGTATATTTCATGATTCTTTTCTTTTGTTTTTTTGTAATATTATAAGTGAATATTGAAACAAATTTTGTATAGGACAAATTATACAAAAACAAATAATATAAAAAAAAAAAATATATATATATATATATACATATATATACATATTAAGCTATATATATATAATATACATTAAAATATAAAAGTATATAACCAATAAAAAAAATTTATTGTGTTGTAATTAGTTTATGATTTTATTTAAAAATAGATTCCCTAAAATGGTATTCAAACTACATAATATATTCAAAAATACATAGATAAAAATTTTTTTTAATCCTTGAATCATATTTCAGGACTACCTGGCTGAAACCATCACCTTATTTTTATTATTTTATTATTTATATGTTTCATTCTCAAAATTCATATTTACATTAAAGTACATAATAATATCTTACATAATATAATATACAAGATGAACGAACGACTTGGGCAGTAAAAAAGCAAGAAAAGTTGAATACTAAACTACACAACAAAAATATTAAAATTTTAGCAAGTTTAAAAAATTTTAGCCAAAAATAAAAATATGCCAAAGGGTGGTGAATACTTAAAACATTTAAACTAGCTACACATTCCACAAACCAAAAATAAAAAAAAAAATTTAAAATTAAATACCAACAAACCAAAAATTAGAAATAGAAGTAATAATTAATATACAATTACATATTTTATTTAATATACAATTTCAAGAAAATATGGGATAAATAAAATATAATCACACAAATACATTAAAATGATCATATTGTTTATTTTTATAATTTCGAGACAGAACGATTAACATCCTAACCGCTTCAACAGCTTGGTATTTACAATAATATCTACAAGACATATCACACACAATAGCATTACATTGGTATAGCAACCAATTTAATTGTGGAAAACTACATCTATTGTAAAGTAAAACTTTGCGTTCATAATAGCAAAGTTCAATTTTATTTTAAATGACAACGAACATGTATTCTAAATTAATTTCTAATAATAACATTTATGACATAAGCGGGATTCGAAATCGAAATTATCCTTTTGCTATTACATAACATAGTGGATAACATAACCACTACACTATCTTAGTCCGTCTAAATTAATGGCTGTCTTTAATAAGGAATATTTTTTGATTATATAAAGAACCAAATCTGATGAATTAATTGTTAAAATACGCTTCAGAATATATTCTACGATAAAATCTTAAGACCCATTTTAATAGCTTATGATAAGAAAACACTGATCTACGTTGAGAGTAATAGGACTTTATTGTGTTAAATTATATTGAAATTAGTATTCATTTCGTTATAAAGAATAGGTATTATACTTTGAATTCATTATAAAGTATATAATATATATATTTCAAGCGATTCAGAAAACAACTACAATACTTATACCAAAACAAATATTTCTTTTTATATAGAATCGTGCCTGAAAGAACTACTTCTGTGCAATTGCACAGGGGATTCACTAGTATTTATTAAAAACTGAACATTCTCCTTAATTGAATCCTTATATACATGACGGGTTATTAACGATTCACATACATATTCTAAGTGATTTTGAATAGCGCGGTACAATTCAACTATCATTCTAATGCTAATCAAAACTATAATGGTTTTAAAGTAGAAAATTTGTCTTCTACCTATGTGGTCTACGTTAAATTTTACCCTGAATAACTAACTGAAACAAATGATAGTTCTGAATTACACAATATATGGCAAAGGTAAAGTGAGTGGGATCTGTTCGCAGAATCTCATCGTTTATAATTAAATCTGTTCATTTCATTTTTAATAAATGACAATAAAATATGTGCTAAAATTTGTTTTAAAATTCATAATAATTGCTTTCTCAGTGAAAAGCGAAAAATTCAAAAATGAGGTTGCCTCGCGTATTTTTGACATAACCGCTGATAATCAACCATTTGTTTGTCTTGTAATGAAACTTCGATATGATGTAATATCAAAGATAGCTGAAAAGGTTATGGTTATAAATCATCAATATTCCATCATCTTATTCCAAGTTTGATGTGCGAAGGTGCTGATTTTAGTAGTAAATACATTTATGGTAAAATATTTGAAGATGGAAACTTCACATTAAAACATATCAATGATGGTTGCTTATCAATGGCTAATGCTGGTCCAAATACCAATGGATCACAATTCTTTCTTAAAACTATCAATCTAGTAAAACTTCAAAGAACATTGTTGTACCTGACTTTGGACAACTATAAATTACAAAAATTATGTATTCTATACGCAATGAATAGCTCTAAACTATCATCAATCAAGATTTATAGGAAATACTCTTCTAACATGATTCTCTTCTAAAATTTCATCAGATGTGGACTAAGATTAAACGAAAAAAAAACAATTGCACAGGCTATATGAAATTTTTTTTTATTTTTTGTTTATTTATTTAACTTTACAATCTATCTTATTTTTATCTAATAATAGTATATCACTATTAGACAATATTGAGTGTTTTGGCTTCTTTTATTTAACAGGTGGTGGTGGTGAGCCCATTGGCTTATCTTCGCAGTTTTATATTTCTAGTCAAGCTAGGGGGGATTTCTGGTTTGATTACTTATAAATATGCTACTTAGATCTATCGGATGAAACCTTTTCAGCCTTCGCACATGTTGGTCTGTACACTGTAGTTGTGATGCGAGATCGTTGGGATGTATTTCCAATCTCGCCAAGTATTTTGAGCTTCTTGTTGCTATGGCTTCTTTAACCGATTCGACTTTTAAGTTCTTTCTAATTTCCTCATTTCTCACGAACCATGGTGCATTTACTATTGATCGGAGTACTATTGAAATCTTTCCAGTATTTCAACGTTGGAATTACTTGTGGTTCCCCACAGTTCTATACCATAGTACCAGATGGGTTTCAAGACAGCCTTGTATAGTAGGATCTTGCACTTCATTGATAACTGCGAATAACGTCCTATTAACCAATATAGGCTGTTAAACTTCAATCTAAGTTGTTTATTTTTGTTGACAATATATGCTCTCTCCAATTTAAACGCCTATCCAGATGCATACCAAGATACTTTGCAGAGTATGCATGTGTTAATGCCACATTATTTAGTGTTACAGCCGGGCAATCTTTTCTTCTGACGGTGAAAGAAACATGCACTGATTTGTTTACATTCGCCTTGATTCTCCATATTTTTAGCCAATCTTCAATTTTTACTAAGTGTTCTTGCAAGTTGGGCATGTGTTTGTTGCTAATATTACTGTGTCATCAGCAAAAGGTTGCAGTAACTGTGTTTTCTGTTTTTGACAAATCTCCAGTATATATTAAGTATAAGGTAGGTCCTAGCACACTACCCTGAGGGACTCCTGATTTTATTATTTGTTCTGATGTGTGTTCTTGTGGTTGTTTTATTACAAATTTACCACTGTCTAGGTATGATCTTATGAGTAGATATAATTCATGAGGTAGCCTTTGCTGCAAATTGTATAGAAGTCCCTCATACCACACCTTATCGAACGCCTGTGCAATATCTAGGAACGCTACCGAGCAGTATTTTTTTCTTTCCAATGTGTCGTTTATTACATTTACTACTCTGTGGACTTGTTAAATCGTTGAGTGATTTTGCGTAAGCCCAAATTGGCGGCTTGGTATTAGGTTTGCTATTATCAATATTGGTTTAAGTCTCGTCATCAACAATTTTTCAAATATCGGCCTGTATGAAGCCACTGCACTTGGATCCTTACCCGGTTTTGATAACATGATAATTTAGGCTTTCTTCCATTGATCCGGAAAACAGCTTAACCTTAGGATAGCATTCAATAGGTATGTAATGTATCTTATACCTATTTCTGGAAGTTCTTTTATCATTTTACCAGTTATTTTATCATATCCTGGTGCTTTTTTTGGGTGTATTTCATTTTTAATGACTGCTTTTACTTCTTTTACGCTATATTTTTTTATTGGTAAATTAAGCTGAAGTGGTGTATCAAGATAATCTATTATTTCCTTATTGAGGGGTTCTGCAATTTCTTTCGGGTGTGGAGTGAATGTAGTTTCTAGCAAATAATTCTGCTTTCTCTCTTTGGCTTCTAGCCCAACTACCATCACTTTTTTTCAATGGAGGTTCATGTTGCTGGGGTCGATATGAATTGTTCATCATCTTCCATAATGCGTAATCTGTATCTGCTGTTGCTGTTAGCTCTTTTATGTATTTTTGTACAGCTTCATCTCTTTCATTAAACGCCTTAATTCCTTTACTACCCGATTGAGTTTTATTTTATTTTCTGGCGATCTTAATTTCTGCCACGGTTTTCTTAGCTTTCTCTTTTCCTCTATTTTTTTTTTTATAATTTCAGGCTATATGAACTTCTGAATCAAAATTTATTCAACGACAATTTGTTGTTTTTTTTTCTATAGAAGTGTCATTATCGTTACCATTCTGCGTGATTTGATTAGTAAGGAGGATTATAAAAATTTAGGATGAAAATATTTTTAGAAGTAAATTAAACTTTAAAGCCAATAATTTCAAGTATAACTAATAAGATTCAGTAAATGTTATTAACTTGTGTTTTACAACAAGTAAAACTCCACCAACTTTAGGAATGGTATGTATAGGGCCAAACTCTGTATCATCGATTTGATACCAATCTTTTCTAAGTATTTTGAACGAAGTGTAAAATATTTTAAAGCTATTTTATGGATAAGGGTCAGCCACGTTTCAGTTAAAGCTTATACATTTTAATATATGTTATAATAACACATCTATACAAAGGAGTGATTTCACCAGTATTGTAAAAAATTGATTCACTGTCAAGTTTTGAATTTTCCATAAAATCAAGAACAAATTTTGGAAAATAGTTATATTTCAGAGCCAACATACGTTTTTTTGGAAAAAAAACTTGTTAATGTAAAAAAAAATCAATAAAGAAATATTGTTGCCTTCTTTAACGTTATTATTAGGTTTGAAAGCAGAACAAAGCAATATTTGATAACTAAGATAGTTTAATAAACATAAAGAAAAATTTTTTTAAATTTTAATATTTGCAACAACTAACCTACTTATAGCATTCATTCATAATCAATGATAGAATTTAGTTATTTATTACTATTTTTTTGTATAACATAAAATAAAAAATATACATATCACTCTATATATAAATAGGGCATAATACTACTATATAGCTCTAGGGCATAATTCTACTATATCAAGCAAAAATCAGTTCAAAATAAAAATCCAACTTAAAGTGCAAAATTAGACTTGTGAACCTTTCTGTAAGATATTCTGAAACATTATATCCATAATACCGGACGATTAAAAATTGTTAAACCTGTTTGAAAGGGGCAAATATCCTTTAGAAATTTTTTATAACTGATACACATACATATACATTTGATTCAACTTCAATTTATTATCATAAAGTTACATAAAATTGTTCATTTATTACTGATACAATGTTCTGGCTTTAAATTAATGAAACATAATATCCTTTCATCTAGCTGCATGTACCGGTGTAAGCAATACATGTATGAGATGCACACTGAGTATTTCTTTGACACTATAAATAATAAAAAATACATTACAGATATTTTCATTTATGATTTCAATTTCTAACAAAAAACTTACAGCAGATCCAGGTGTTAACAGTCCTCTAGGTAATCTATCTGCTTTTAATGTACCGCTTAAAGATGCCATTATGAACATAACGTAAAACAAATTCATTTTGACTTGGCAAAAAGAAAATTTCTGGTTCTTATATTGCATCTGCTCACAATACTGATCAAAGCGAATTTGACTTCATTTTTATTTCTAAGCTCCGTTTTATAGGACAGAAATGACAGAAACTCATGACTGGGGTATAATAATTTTAATATTTAAATGGGGTAAATTTTATTATTTTTTTTTTAATGTACCGAAACTTTACGCCAATTAAATATTAGAATAACGACTAAAAACTAAATATCCAAAAGGTATGTACTATAAGTTTGAAGTGCTGTTAGTAATAGTTTCAAATTTATTTCCGATCTAAGAACTTCCTAGCGAAAATATTTAATTTTTTTAAACTATTTACAAAATGTATTTCGTATGATTTTTTGAGATATTTGTCAATTAGTTATGCTTGAAATTTGATAGTTTTGTATAAGTAATGATTTTAATGTCATAACAAAGTAAAAGATTTTATTCGACTTTTACTCGTTCAGTTTAATTTTCCAGTTTTATGTCCATTTCCTAATTGTCCTTTTTTAAACCATAATTTGTTTATCAATAGTGCTATGTTGTTTGCAAATACTATCATATCAACCAGTGTTATTAACAGTATAAAGCAAGTATATTATAGGTCCTACGACATTGAATTCAAGGACTTATGTTACTATTGAATAGATTTTGCATATTAAAACTATTTTTGAATCAACTTGAAAAGGAAAATTTGTGTTAAGTTCACTACTTGTACTTCAAATAGACATAACGAGACGAGTGAAATTTTTATGGGGTTCTATATAAATTTATTAAAACAATAGACAATAAAATTATTAAAAAAAAGTGCACCTAAATACATATATTAGCTTTAAGAAATGTCTTTAAGATTCATACAAAATATTAATGATGACCTGTAAATGTTTTCAAATCTTTTTCATAATATTTACAAAACAATATACGGTTGTAATATGATTCAAATCAAATTTATTTTCATAAAGTTACATAAAATAATTCATTTTTTATATTGATACAATTTCCGGAATATTATAGTTAATGAAAGTCATTATAGATGTGGTCTGCATAAATCTAGTTACATGTACCAGTAAATTGACGACAAGTTGAAGATGCGCACTGACTGTTACTTGTACACTAAATATGAAAAAATACATTAGAAATTTTTTACAATTTTTGATTCTTATTTAAAAAAACAAAAAAGCTTACAGGAGCTCCAGGTGGTAAAATGCCTCTAGCTGTTCTATCTGCCATTGACATACCGCTCAAGGCTGCAATTATGAACATAACGTAGAAAAGTTTCATTTTTATTTGATTATAGGGCGATGAATGCTTATATTGCTTATATTCACAATGCTGGAAAGTTTGACTATACTTTGTACTTCAAAACTTCTCTTTATATACTATTTATTTACAAGATTCGAATGGACAACTAAATATAGGGATGTGATTCACTTCACATTCATTACAAAGTTTAATTACCGTACAATTTTAAAATAAAAAAAAAAAACCAATAAAATTTTATGAGAATTTAATGAATCGAAACTAAATTATTATAACACAAATTATTGTTTGTGATTGATTGAAAAACGGATTGTATTGATTATGGGTACTTGCGTGGCTTGCAAATTTAAAAAATTAACAAAGGAATAACTTTAAAAGAAATACGATGAGCGTGTGATGCTATAAGCAGCAGCTTCAATTGATTCCTGAACTTTATGATTTATTTACAAACGAAAACAGGCTTTTAATCGCGTGCTGCGCTTAACTATTTCTGGATTTTAAAATTTGGTATCCTCTTTTTAACAGAGATTCAATGCAAATATCATTGAGCAGTGATATTTGTACATCTTTGGTATCACCATACTGCTTCTTTTGCATGATTTTAAATAAATTTTCATTCGATAGCTATAATGTTTGCTAATGTAACTGTTTCCTAATGAATTTGTGGACCTCTCAGTTAAAAAACCGATTTTAATTATTTTTATTGCACCTAGTTCTTTTAGGTACTCAGTAATATTTCTACTTAACATTTTGAAGTTCAAGCAAGAGTTATCCTACTGACGAAAGATCCTTTAATTTTTAAAATATTTTTTAATTTATCTTCGACCAACCAAATTGTTTGATTCTATTCAACCTTCTATACTGAGTAAATCTCTTTGCTCCAATAGCAAGTGTAATACTTCTAATGATATTATGGGAAGTGCGGTACTTCTATCTAATGATATTATGGGTATTCTTGAAATGAAAATGTTCGCCATTTCCACAATCAGTTTGAATTTAACCTTCAATGAAATAAAGATGTAAAGTTCTTATTATTAAACTACTACCATAGTTTTGGCTACGTGAAATTTTGTAGAAGTACTATTGGAGCTGCTGAGCCTGTCAAATCCAATGAATAAAGAAACTCCGTTGGGAAGTTCATTTTCATTGGTAACTTGTATCTATCGATTTGTGAATACATGGACTCCGTGGATACTCTGAAGTAGTTTCTAATTAATAAAACGAACTATCAAATTTTTTGGAGCTAATTCACATAACCATGTACAATTTTTATACTGATTTATAAAATTCGAAAAACTTTTTTTTTAAACTTTGAGTGGTTGTAAAATAAATTTATTAGCTTATTTATTGCCAATGTTATTTTCGAAATCGGTAACAGTCGTATTTTTTTATTTTTGAAAGAGTACCTACCTGAGTGTAAATTTACAGATCTTTAACATTTTTGGTTTTTGAAATATTTTTGATAGGCGCTAGAATTTGTTTCAGAGCTACCCGAACCAGTCCAAATTTTGACAAACTGTAAGATATGTGCCTTGTAAAGTACCTCGTCCAGCTCTTTTTTTGATCAAATTGTTGGCGTGTAACAAACAAATAAACAAACTTTCCCTTTGATAAGTACAGATTTCAGTTCAATCCGATTAATTTATTTCCTTCAAAACAACAAGATTAGTAGTAAAAATTTTATCCGATATTTTTTTTTTTGTTTTATATTTAAAAACAATAACTTTTATAAAAATTGATTATCATACAAAAGAAATCGTATTTAATATAAAAATATTAGAAAAATAATATTAACATAATTTTTATAATTTGAAATAAGTTCGAATTTTTATATATGCTGAAAATATTAAATGCTAAATATTTCAAAAATGCGATAGGCAACGTCTTTTGTTGGAATTTAAAACGCGTTTGCAGTCTATTTTTGCATCACATCTCGAATTCGTAAACGGAATTCAATACGAGTTTTTTACGCGGTTAAACATCTCTATTACGCATCACTTTCAGCAGAAAAACTGAATAATTGTTACATTCAGCTTTTCTTTTTGGTTTAAAATTAATTTTTGATGAAAATGTACCATCGCAATATAATGTACATCATATTTGTACATCACAGTATACTTTAACAACTGTCCTTAAAAATATAATTTTTGTTAACATTTTCATTGTCGATTTGGAACATATTTTTAACATTTTAATTAATCTCTTGAAATTTTCCAAATAACTGCTGTATCATATCTTAAATATTGACCGAATCTTTAGTTTTTTCAATAAGATGTATACAATAAAAATATTGAAAGAAGAAATTTTTGAGTTATATAAAATATTTGCTATAGGCTGGTGCTCATCCAGTAGCACAAATAAATTAATCACTTATTACAATAACTCTTTTACTCTTAGTAATTAGCAGATAGAAAAATATGAAAGACATGGAAAAAAACTTCATTACGCATTTTACAAATCTGACCCACATAGATTTCCTAGAAGAAACAGTATGGATTGTCTGCGTATTGATATTAATAGAATAAAAATTAAATTAAGGCTTTGGCCCTTGTTTTCAATAAAACCTAGTTTATTTCAAATGATGCAAAATTATAAGGGTCTACATAGTCTAGGACAGTAATAGAATAAAATTAAATTAAAGTTCAGATTTTGGATAAAATCTTTTTCAAATGATGAAAAACTATAAGGTTATACACAGTCCATATAAATACCATAAGTGTGATAGAGAAACCATGATAAAGTATCAAGAGAAATATCGAGAGATCCGAGAATATTTTGTAATAAGCTATCCTCGCAAAGATATGTCAAACATGTTTTAATAAATATTTTTAGTAATACAAAAAAGTCAACTTGAGACATTTAATAATTTAAGTCGTTCAAAATCGTTGAAAATTCAAAATTTCGAAAATAAAAAAAATATCCTAAAAACTTAATTTTTGAACCATTTTCAAAACTTTTTCAACGGTTTGGCTTATTTTAATGAATATTGTAAAAGTTGGTAATAAAGTAAAGGCAATTGAAAACTTAGAAAATTTGGATTTGGAAAAAAGCTTATAAACAATAAAAAAATTTCAAATAACTAAACCTGTGTCCAAACCAAACCCTTGAACGATAAAACAATTGTTTGCGCAGTTCAATATCAAATACCTCCTGTGAAAAATAACACCATCGAGCAGAAACACCCTGTAAATATATTTTAAATTGTAATTTTTACAAACGACGTAGATATAGAACTATCAAAAAATATATGAACAACAACAAATTTTCAATTTGAGCTTTGCGATAAATATAAAACTAAGAAATTAATAGAAAAATTATCAAATTCAAATGCTGTAGGACCTGATGAAATTTCTTCCAGAGTATAAAAGTTGTGCAAAAATGAGTCATAAGTAAATATAACGAAACTTATTAATGCATCTCTCACTCAAGATGTAATGCCTGAAATTTTAAAATCAAATAGGGTCGTTCCAATTTATAAAAGTGGTAACTACACAGATTTTAGCAACTTCAGACCTATCTCTATTTCATCTCCAATTAGCAAAATAATAGAAACTTTGGTAAATGAGCAATTAACAAATTATTTGAACTCGGCTAATCTAACTAGCAACAACCAATATGGATTCAAAAAAAAATCGAATACTCAGGCAACCATCTTTGATATGGTCTCTGAGATTCAATTACGATTGGACAAAAAGAAGAAAGTATTAATAATATTCTTTGATCTTAAAAAGGCATTTGATTCTATAGACAGGAAGATACTGCTGAGAACACTTTATGAATGCGGATTCGCAGGTACCGAGTT
Source organism: Argyra leucocephala (assembly GCA_963942445.1). NCBI lineage: Eukaryota > Metazoa > Arthropoda > Insecta > Diptera > Dolichopodidae > Argyra > Argyra leucocephala. The sequence continues at coordinate 141,080,556 of OZ012679.1, read as the reverse complement.
CAATTGGTTTCAAAGTTACCTTTCGAATATGCAGAATGCGAAAACTATAAAAGCAAAATCTCAAAAGTAAATTATGGAGTCGTCCAAGTAAGCTGTCTAGGCCCAACATTGTTATCGTGTTACATCAGCATTTTACTTGATATTGAAAAAAAAAAAAAAAGGTCACTAATATAGTTTAGGCTTACTTTAGATTATAGATTAACGAATTACAAAAAAGAAAAAAAAATTTGTTGCTATTAAATATTTTTAAATTTTAAATTTGCTTATACAGCTCACCACTGTACTACATACTACTTTTATTATATTGTTACATTGTTGAATTAAATATGTATATGCATTTGTTTACACATAATATACATACTTACTTTATTATGTTATACACTCTATAAGAGCGACTGAGCTCATTTGAGCAAAAGAAAATAAATAAAAATTAAATAAAATAATGACATAATTTAATAAGTTTGTTCAGTAGATCTAGACAGAATCGGACATAACAGTTTTGGGCAATGACAATTAACTGTCAGACTTTACAACCACTTAGAACAGAAAAATCTAATGAACACTTTTTTGAAAATTTTTGGAACTTTTATTTTTGTTATAATGTTTCTTTACTCTCTAATTTCTTTAATAACTTTCATTTAACTCTCAAAATTTAAATAGAAAGCAACCACAAAAAAAAGTTGGCTAAAGTGTTCTCAAAAAAGTTCAGAACAAAAAATATCAATTTAAAATTGTTTTGCACAATCTAATGAACACCGATCAGAATACTTTTGGACAAAAAAATCAATTAACGGTAGTCGGTAACTAATAAACGCAAAAAAGTGTTTTACTCTAGAACATTATAGAACGGTTTACTGAACAAATCTATTATGTTTATATTAATCAGAAATTTTGTAGTTTGTGTCAATCATACGTACGAAAGATAAGTAAGCCCCAATGCTTGCTTATGATTTCTACGCTTCCTCTTGTATACTTATAACTCAACGAATGATTTTGAAAAGATAACGAATGATGATTTATGACTAGTATAGTTGGTTAAATGAGATATCATGTTGGCGTGCAAATTCATATATCATATGATAACTTATGACTATAATAGTTAAGGATATATGTACTAAAAATTAATCATTATGTAACGAAACAAAAACTTACACATTACGTAACGTAACAATCAATGAGATAAGCTGATTCGTCTATTTTTATAAAATCGTAAATAATTTTTAAAAATAAATTAAAATGTATCATACCTTTACAGGGAATTGAATTTTTGAATAAAATCATTGAATAATTTTTTAATATTATTTTACGAAACGAATTCTATTACACAAAAATCATTACAATTTAAAGAAAAAAAAATTCAAATAAAAGGTTGTATTTTCAAAATGCAAAAACTCTTAGGTGCCTATTTTACACATCAATGTGTTTTCATCAATATTTTTATCCATATTTTTATCCATATATATTGACAATATATGAACAATAATACTGATGAGCGATTACACGTCATGAATAATGCACTAAGCTACGTTTTTATCCATATTTTGAAATTTCGCAATGACATATTGTGCAAGTGTTCTTAATTAATATATTGATAACTTCAAAACATATGAATACTGAAAATATAATTTCTGGAAGAATGTTTTTGACTTCAATTTAAATTGAATTTTTAGAGTAAATTGTGTGTACAAAAAATGAAGTTACTTAAAAACTACATAAGAGCAAGTACTCAGATAGAAAAAATCAAAAATTAAATTACTTAAAAGCTACATTGGAATAAAGAATAAAGAATATTGATCATTCATTGATGTGTAATAGCCCATGTAATATTTTATTGTTATAAAAACAAAATTAGTGCTAAAAGACTTCTATATGACTCCCGATAAGCACTAAAGGTGTTATAATGATGTTTTTAGGGGAATAATGTGATTAATATTGCTATAAGAATGTTCTTATAGCAATTGCGGGAGTTGTTATAATGGGATTTTCCGTAAGTGATACAACAATGTTTTTATAAATCTAAAAGTGCGTAATCCTATATCAAGAGTTAAAGTGTTGTTATAAGAATAGAATAGCAGTAGTGGTGTTATTATTTTACTTGCCAATATATGGACAATATATTTTATTTTATTTATTATTTATTTATTTTTATTTATTCATTCATTCCTTACTCTCTAAAGTTCATAATACACTTGAATTAATTGATATTAAACTAAAGTAAAAACATAACCAGAAATTTCATTCCCAGCCAAATTTTGCATTTTGGTCACAATAATTATAAATATTAATACAATTATTTTTGACCGAAAAATATTATTTATTAGTAAGATATTTTTTATATTATTAACTAATATCTATCTCCCTTTCTTAGGAAATAAATACAAATTCCATAAAATTATTATTTGAAAATAAAAAATAATATCTTTCCCACTCTCGCATAACATAAATTATTTCAAATGAATATCATTTCAAAATAAAAACATATACACTAATACATGTATACTAATCCTATAACAATATTACAACACTTACTCCGGTGCCTTATAGGATTCTCCATTTTAATGCTATAACGTATTTATAACCTTTCGGAGCAATTGCGGAGCATTCAAATTAAGACTAATACTGGTATAAGAGTGTTTATAATAGTGTTATAAGAGTGCGCAAGAGTCTTATAGCGATAAAACTGTTACATGGGAGCAGTAATAGGCACCTTATTTTCGTAAATGTATAAATTTATAAAGAAAAGTACGTTATTACGTACGTTATAACATAGCCACTTTCGGAAAAATATTCTGCTATGTTAACATAAATCACTACTTTGGTTACAAAAGATCCCTAGTTATTATTTGTATTCACAGTTTTATATTTATTTCAAATTCAAATCTTATTTATTTTTAATAAATCAAAAACCCGATAGATGTCTCTTTTATTTGAATTTACAGATACTTACTTCTCAATCAAGAGTAACGGTAACACTTACCTTTTTTTTGACAGTTTTTATAAATTGTCATCGATAACCCATCAGTATTACATAGTTTACAGCTTTGAATTTTTAATTACAAACATTACATATACATTACAAATGAATTGACATAAATGAATTTTCGGACATGGTTTCGACCTTTTTCAGTTTTTTTTTTTCTATATGTGAAAAAATTATTTTATAAAGAAATATAGAAATAAATATACAGTACCAAAATATGTGAAATATACAGTACCGGTTCAACGAATCAAACTTAAAAATCAATAAATCTGTTAATATCTCAGTTTTCAAATACGTGAGTTTCAAAAAAATTAAATTTATGTTGGGGAACCCCTTTCTTTTCGTGAATATCAAAATGAAGTTTACCTGACATGAATATATAAGAAGTATTATGGGTGTAGTAAAGTTAGTCGTATTGCAAAAAACACACTTATTTTTCCTCTCATTGTGGTGGTGGAATAACCTAAAATACGTTTATTACTTTAAAAAAAATAAATAAAAGAATGCAATATTTTCCAAACACATATATGAATTACTACATAGTTGTATTTTACTTTAATATTGGATTTCTGTATAGCAATTCTAAAGTTGAATATTAGGTAAAATTTAAAAGAATAACAAATTTCCAAATCTCATAAATATATGATTCAAATTTAATTTATTTACATAAATTTACAGAAAATAATTGATTTGTTATATAAGATCACTTTCTGGACGATTATTACTTACAGATATTAGTGAGCTCGGTAACTTTAGGCACATGTACCGGCTAAATCAATACATATACCAGATTGGCACTCAGAATGTCTTTTACACTATGTACATTTATGTAAATAGTTTTAAAAAAATATTTTGTTGATCACCAGAATACGATATAGATACTATATATTAAATAAGTTGCTTCTATGTACAAATGTTGATCAAAACTAATTTAATTATATTGTTATTTGGTATTTCCAAACTTCTATTTAAATACATTTCAATCACCCTAAATTGCTCAGTTACAATTTGAAGAAACTGAGATTTGATTTGAAGAAATATATGCTTTTAAAAAATAATTTATTAGACACAAATAATTGGATAACTTCAAAAATGAACTATATGTAGGAAATATATGACAAAATATTCTTTCATTTTGCCTTATTCAAAATATATTAACACTATGTTGTCGAAATTTTCATCTAGGTTATTCTATTTCGTTCCGAATATATTGAATTAAAAGCTGTTTTATAGGACGATGATGCTTATAAGAACACCACTTATTTCTGAATAATTTTTATAAACATATACACATACAATCAAATGTCTTAACTTGTTTAGTTATAAAACTTTTTCTGATTAAATTTGAAGTGAGAACTGGTGAGAACTGAACTGAATGGACGATTTGCATTTTATTCAATATAGTTTTAATTTTTGTATGAAAATATCTTTAAAACGTTAATATTATCTAAATTGCATAGCAATTTAATCTTACGACCATATAGTGGCACTTCACACTTCTTTTTTTGAATGAACAATCTAACTGATTATGAGAGCGTCTCAGCATTTCAACAATAACACAATAAGTCTTTCAAAACTAAAAACTTTAGTAGTTTTAAAACTACTTCGCCTACTACTACTGCAACTACTACTACTACTGCAACTACTACTACTCCTACTACTACTAACAAGTAACTTTATCTTACTAATAGTATAGTTCCATTTTATTGTGTAGCATTTTAATTCTTTCCAACAATCAAATGTAAATCAAATTCATTAAAAAAAAAATTCAAATGAAATATAATGTTACCACTTAGCTCCGAATGCAAGAGTTGAACTCGCATAAAAAAGGCGAAGAAATGATTTACGCCTTTGAAGATTTATTTATGCGACGAAAATATCGACGGTAGTAAGATTACAAAGCTAATATGAGTCGGACAGGTATCACGGGAAAGGATAAATACTCATCATATAGCTTTTCTTTTCCACCTATTCCCTAAATCCAAAATAATTGTTTAAATCTGAAATAAAATGTTTTTTTCAAAATTGTTTTTTTAACTGTGAAACCCAAGACTAACTTTTACTAATAAGGTCCAATTTTCAAATTCAATTTTTGTTCTCATCTATTTTATATTTCAGTAAAGGATGAAGGGAAAAGCTGTTGGAATAATAAAATCCTTAAATACATCTTATATACTAGTTGTATATTATATAAAGATGAATAAAATTTTACAGTATGATAATAATTAACCGGTCATTTACATAATATTAAATTATTTTTCTTTTGTTGTTTTTGTTTTTATTTTATTTTTTAAGAGCTTAATATTATTCGCCCGCTCCTTGAAATTCGAGGAAGATTGATATTTTTTTATAATTTACTCTAATAAATATATTTGGTTGACCTTGAAAGGTCTTTTGTGTTAATGTTTGTTTTTATTTGGATTTACTTTTTTTATACATTTTTTATAAATAATAATAAAATTATTTTTTTTTTTATATAATTTAAAACAAGGTAAGCAATTTATATACAAGTGTTATGGCTTATAAGAATGGTTTATGAATTTATTTTTGATTTTTTTTTTTAAAAGTAGAAGTACCTACATTTATTGTTTCCATAAATATAAATAATGATAGAATCAGTGGTGCCTATTAAATGATTTGGAATTTCAATTTTATCTAGACCAATTAGTATAAAAAATTTACATAATTACCATCACCAATTTTTTGAAGAAATTCACGAACTCATTTTCGCTGAGCAAAGCTCTCATATTTTGTTATAAAGTACATTTATGAAATAGAGAATATATTCGGCCAAGATGTTATACATCTTTCAATAAGAGTTGCAAGTTCAGCATGAGGAATTACGACAAATTTTAATTTTAAATAAAACTTTTTACTACAACCTGCATAAGTTGTTAAACAGAAAACATTGCTTCCAATATTATGTTCTAAAATCGCTTGAATTACTTTATGAATAATAATACGTTTTTCGTTATTAGCAGAGTCAAACATTTCATTAAATATTGAAACATCTGTCTCTGGTCTTATATTTGAAGAAACTTCTAAATTGAAGTCTAAATTGTGGAATTGATAAGCCAAATTCTGAAAATGGTTGCGGTGCATAAACATTGCAGATAGCGAAAAACAAAATATTAAAATTAATGTTAAATCTAGCTTTTTATTACTCGACTAAGATACTCCATCTGATCAAATTGCATTAAAAACTAAAAAGCTTATGGACAAGTGCCTATTAACTGAAAATGATTTAACAAAAAATGGATACCAATAAATTATATGAAATGAAATATTAACAAGTACAATAAATCTTAGAATTAAGAAACAAAAAAAAAATCATATTTCAGTTGTGTTGATTAATAGCTAGTATAAGATCTGTAAAATTAAAAGTACATACTTGACTTGTATGTATAAATGTAAATATTTGGGTAAATAAATGAATTGAATTAATTATATGTAAAAACACGTTGCATAACGAAAAATTAAAATTTTTCCAGTAAAAACCAGTATTGGAGGTATCGCGTACACGCTGGGTGGCACAGTAGGTAGAGCGTCTGCCTTTCAACCGCAAGGTCCCGGGTTCGATTCCCGATGAAGCAAAAAAAAAAATGCGTCATTGGTTTTTCGAGCTGGTCTAGTACCCTTTGTCATTGGGATATAATAAATGACAAAAGATAATTGAGAGTTAATCTGGTAACAAATTAAATAAAATGAAACTATTCTATTTAAGAGGGCTTAGTTCCTGACAATAGTAGTAGTTTTCCACATTTAATGAGTAGATAAGCCAGTAATTTGTTAAAATAAATACTCAAATTATTGTAGATTGTAGTATAAACTTGCAGTACCGTACTTAATTAAGCACGAAAAGGTGATTCTACCTAAGTTACTGTCAATATCATAAAAAAAAAAAATCAATAATTTTTTTTACAAAATAATTGTCCACTTGTTAATCTAGGACGAATTATAATATTTTTTTTATACTAAATAATTTTTGTAAAGTCAAACCAATTTCTTGTCAACAAACCTTTATTTTTGTTTCATTTCGTTTTCAAATTACAGTTTTTTTTTTTTTATTACATAACAGTAATTGAAAAATGAAATGAGCATTTTAATTTGTTTTGTTTTCTTTTGTTTTTAAATTAAATATCAACAATAATTATTATTATTATTATTATAATAGTTTATAATATATAAAAGAGACACAAAAAAAAAGAAGATAAAAACAATCTTAACTAATTTTTAAAATAAAATTTTATAAATAAAAAATAAATTTTTAATGTACAAAATATTTGTGTTTTTTTTTTTTTTGTTTTTTGCATTCTATTTATTTTTACAATTTAAAATTAATTTTTATTATTTTTTTTTTTATTTTTATTCAAAATTTTACATAAAAAAAAAATTATTTTTTTTTTTTAAACCTAGGAAAATTTATTTTGTGCATAATTTGTTTGTTGGGACTAATGTGGGAAAGATATTTAATTAGCTGGAAGATTTATGAATTCCGTTCTGACTAATAGCTGGTAGATGTAGTATTTTGTGCGATGATAACTAATGTGAACTACATATGAATTAATATAAAAATATTTGAAAAAATTAATATTAAGAGAATGAGAATTTAATTAATATCAGAACTATTGAATTAATATCATAATTTTTGATGGATTCGTGTTACATGTTTCCCACACATATATTTTTTTTTTTTTATTATTGTTTAATATTTTTTGCGATATCGATGACGTTATTTTTTTTTGTTTTATAAATTTTGAAATTATTTTCGGTTTCTTTTCTTTTTTTGCTATTATTATTATTTACCAGTGGTACAAAAAAAATACAATACACATTAAGTATATATTTATATGGAAGATATAACTACTAAAAAAACAGGACTTAAAACAATCTCATCAGGTCAGTTTTGTTTATAACATTTTTTTTATTAGATTTTAATTTTTTTTTTTTTTTAATTTCTTTTGTTTTTGATGTTTTAGTGATTGTTAAATTTAAAATTCATTGGCTGCTGTTTTAACAGATTCAATATCATTTTCAGCCATAAAATGTCTTAAACGTGCTGAACGTGCTTCATGATTAAGTAGCTTTTCTTGTCTATCCATAATATCTGTTTCAAGATTAGCTAAACGTGCTTTAGTTACTTGAGCACGTGATGCAGCTGCTGAATGAGTTGCTGATCCTGATGATTCATCAGATGATACAATTGTTTTACGGAAACTTTGTAAAACTGAACGTCTTGTTGAATCTAATTCACCACTGGAATCAGTATCACCCAATCTGTCAATTAACTGAAAATTATAAAAAAGAAAATAAAATAAATTTTATTATAATAACTAGGATGTTATAATCTAATGATTGCACTGACATGTGACATATGAAGTTTAATGAGTCTAGTAAGTAAAATTTTTAAATATAATGATTTGGAATGTTATTCAAACAGTCAAGAAATTTGTGAAGCTAGTTTTGTAAGATTCTTGGAATGTAATTTAAAATACTTTGAGAAATGATTTGATTTTGATAAAAAAAAAGTTAATTTGAAGCTATCTCCATTTTCATTAAAATATAGGGATTGTATGACCCTTATATGAACACTCTACAAATTTTCATTAATTTTTTAAAACATAGTATTAGTATGTATAATAATTAAGATATAGATAAATTTCACGCCCAAGTGAATAATGTTCAATCTCTGTTACAAAATAATTATAGATCATAAATTTTTTTTTAAATTGGAAGTAGATAGAGTTGGTAGATTGATTTTTCGCAATATCCAATTTTTGAAAGATCAAAATTAAAAGAATTTCTGTTGAAATAAAAAAAAGTTAAATATCTGGAGAAAGAAAAACCCAACCATTGAAATATAAAACATTAGTTTTAACGTAGTTAATTAAAAACCGAAATCCAATTGAAACTTAATCTATTATATTAATAGCTAATTAGAAGCATACCTTTTTAGTTCTGTTCTTGAATTCTGGTTCATATTCAGTATCAACATCAGTGATTCCAGAAACCAACTATATGGGAAAAAATGATTACATTGACTTAAATATGAATTATTTCTAAAATTTTATAAAAATATTCATTGAAATTAGAATTAATTATTTTATCCTAAAATATTGTTACCAAACTCAATATCAGGTAAAAAAAAAAAATTAAAACTTAACTAGCTTCTTACATTCAAATAATTTAAGAAAATAATGATACTAAATATTTTTTCAAGTACTGACAGTGTTGGCTTTTGATCAGGATGGAATTAATAATTATAAATTTTATAATAGTAAATCTATTAACCACGAATACTTAAATTATCACGATGAACCTAAGCCCAAACATCAAATCAAATTAGTTTACTTTAACAATAATACTTTAATATTTAATATAATCAATTCCCAATTCCATTTAAAATAAATTTAATCTTCAACATATACTGATTATAAAATTCAATTATAATATTTATATATACTTTAAATTTATTATATTAAAAAATATCATACCTTAATACCACGTGATTTAATTCCGTAGTCATCTTCACCACTCCGATTAATACTCATCAATTTTTCACCCAAATCAATATTTGCTCTACGCTTAATTGTATTAAATGAATCATCCAAATCCAATTCATTAACTAATGAATGCATTTTTTGTCTGTTAGCACGAATACGGCTAAGGGAAGACTGGATCTAGGCGTATTAATTAATTTTATAAAAGAAATTTAAAGAAAAAAAGAAAAGAAAAGATAATTAAAGCATTTTTTTTGTTTTGCTTAATGTTAGATTATTAGCATTTATTTGCAGAGTAAATTATCAGTATAGAAATTTTAAATCTTAAATACAAAATACTAAATTTATACAACAGAGTAGCTTTAATTACTTTTTATTAAATTTAGCGAAATGTTCAATACATAAATAAACAATAATGATAAATTTTATACATCCATATGTATATTTATATTGATATACATAAATACTTACTTCTTCTCCTAATTCATCATCATCAACATAGGCAGATGCATTTGCAATTGAACGGAATTGAGATCGTGCAACTCTTTGACCTCTTGAATCAAATAATGATGGCTCTTCTGTAATAGCACGACGAGCTCTAACTCTAGCATTATTTAATTCATCATCTAAATTATGATCAAGATCAAATTTTATACGAGATGGTGTGTGTGTTGCTGCTGGTGATTCAGTTCTAAAAATAAATTTTTAAAAAATTTGTTCTAATATCATGGATTTGGATCTAAATTTATTGTTGTTGTATATTTTTTTTTTTTTTTTTTTTTTTGTGAATGATTATGTATTAAATGCACAAAACAATAATGATATACTTAATATTACAATTGGTACGATAAATTTGGTAGTTATACTAAACTATTATATATATATAGAGAATAGTATATTTATTAAAATTGTATAAAATATTTTTAACTCAAAAATAATATAACAACAATAAAATCTGTTCTATGGTTCACTTATTGTCTTTGTTTCGGGAAACGATATATATATATATATATTATACATTTCGGGTTTTTCATTTTAAGCAATTACTTTTATTAACCTTATACTTAATGAGAATTACAAAAAATGTAATTAAGTCTAAGACTTAAAGATAATATAATACCATAAATAATTATTTAAGGTCCCTATTGCACAAACCACTTATCACTTATAACTTTGCAGAATGAATAATATAATTATATATTGTCGAAGGATAAATATTCAATATTAATGATAAAATATTCAAATAATCAAAAAGTGTATTTTTTTTAATGAATTATAATAATTCGTTAAATAGCAGTTCTTTTGCTTCAAAAGCTTATTAATATAATATTTATTAACTTAATCATTTATTAATTTTTTATTTATTTATACTCGTTATAAATGTTAATTTATTACTAATAAAATTCTACTAAATAAATTTGTAATTAAACTCTAGCTGCTTGGAATATCGACCTATAGTCGTTTATTTTATTTTTTCATATATAAATTGATATTTTTGTTTGTTTTGTTCTTATTTTGGTACATTTTTTTTGACATTTCTTCATCAAATAAAATTGTCAATATGAATATATAAAAAAATTTTTTTGTTCATTTAAGAACAGATTTTTCAAAGTTTATAAAGTTAAAAATCGATCTAACGTCCGTCATTAGTGGTTTAGTTGTCAAATAATTTGCGATTGATAACAAATTGCCACTAAAAGTCATTATATTTAAAATCTGATCTTTCAACAATTTCTTTTTTTTTCATTTGTAGACACTATTATGCATTTTATTATAACTGATAATAAAACAGTTGATTAATGATAAGTGAGTTAAGGTTATAATATATTGGTGCAAAGCACGAACTTAAACTTATCTAAAATAAATGATTAAATTATAGATCAAAGTGATTGCTGCAATAGGTCTCTAATGAAAAATTCACATAATGTCGTTAAACAATATAAACATTTTAATTTAATTATTTATTTTACTATTAATATGTATAAGTAAAAGTTATTAATCTGTCTGTCTCGGAATATTCCGCTATTTATAAAAAAAAAAAATATATATATATATATCTTTGGTCCCTTTGAGGTGATGTAATTATACCAAATAAACTTGTTAATAACTAAAAAAAAACTTTGTATTTCATATTTTATAAAACTTCATTCCATTCGATGGATTATTTCTGTTAAGTCACATAACACTCATAAACTTATTCGTGCTGTTACTGTTACCATAAATGAGTGTTTTTTCCAGCCTATAGCCTGTGTGTGTATCAATCAATGTAATGAATGAGTTTTTAATGAAATTTTTAAAATGTTTTTTTTTTTTTTCAATTTCAAATGATTTTTGATGAAAGTCTTAAAAATTAATTTTTAAACATTTAACAATAGCGTTTTATAGCTTTTTAAATATCGTATTTATTTTTTTACTATAAAATATAATTATATTTTTTTTTCTACTACTGTTTTTTTCATTACAATTCTATTATTTTATATTAATTTAAATATTTTAAAATGCAGGTAGCAAACAATTACATTTTAAGCAAAGCAATTTGTGTGTTTTTATGTTTTAACTGTGTAAATTTAAAATTTAATTTTGAAAATAAGTTTACATGTCCGATTTAAATGCTATTAAAAATTTTAATACATTTTTGTTTTATTATTTTAAAATATTACATAATTTCAATTCTTTACTATATAATTTTTAATTTTAATTATTTATTTATTTGTGTTCTAATTGCATGCAAGTTGGAATTTTTATTCATATTATTATTATTATTATTATTAATATTTGCTCTAAAATTCATTTTGTGTTTTCTATATATGAGTATATATATAAATATATATATATATTATATACGATAATATCCTGGATAATAGGATCACACAATTTAAATTAATCCAGCAATGAGACTATGCATTCTTGATCTAGCATTTTGTATTCTGGCATCGTTGCCAAATAGAGGAGGAGTATAATACGTAAAGCTAGAATAACCATAAAATAATCATAGTAAACAAAAAACAAAAAAAAAAAAACAAAATAGAATTTTGAAATAAAAAAATAATGATGGGGAAAAAACATTCAATAAACAAAATATTTACAAAATTTAATTTAATATTTAAATTTTAAAATATGATTATCTCACCTGCCAAAACGTCTTTTGTCCAAATTATCTAAAGTTGGCTTATAATAACTTTCGCCAGCTTTGTAGGCAGCATCATAAAGGCGGGTTCTTCTTGGGCGTGAATAACGAGATGACATGATTTATTTGTTGTGTATGTGCTGTAAAAAAAAAACCACACAATTATTTTATAATTTTTTTATATGTCAGAAAAATATTTAAATATTTACAATATTAATTATTATTTAAATTACTAATTAATAAAAACACGAAATACTAAAGATGGTTTTGTTTCTTTTTTTTTTGTTGTTTTGGTAAAAGTTAAATAAAAAAAATTAAAGTAAAAAAGTTCATTAAAATTTAGCAAAATGACTTCAGTTTTTACTTGAAAATATTTAATTTAGTATACAATAAGGTAAACAACCTGATGTTAAAGATAAAAGAATTTTGAATTGTGACTCATCGTAAATAGGGTAAATGGAAAGAGCAGAAAAGATAATCTAATTAATGCAATTATGATTCAACTTTTTGTTTAATAACTTTGATTTAATTGTTACCATATTTTGCTAAAAAAAGGAAAGTATGATGGTCATCCAAATCATGTTACGATTTTTGCGATAATCAAAAAAAAAATTTTTTAAATTCATAAAATCAAAATATTATAGAAAAAGCCTTACATAATAGAATTTTGGAATAAAATATGTAATTTTTGTTTTTGGAATTTTTTTTTAATAAAGACGCAATCCCAAGACGTTACTTTATAATATAAAAAAAAAAAAAAAAAAAAAAAGTACTGTCAAAACATATTTGCAAATAAATGTTGTGTTCAGTAAACTGTTCTAGGACGTTCTAATACGTTCTAGAGTAAAAAAGAACAAGTTTTTGTGTTCATTAGTTTACGTTACTTGTTCTTTTTTGTCCGAAAGTGTTCTACTCTATGTTCATTAGATTGTGCGAAAATGTTCTAAATTGATCTTTTTGGTTCTGAATTTTTTTGAGAACAATTTTGGACAACTTTTTTTGTTGTTGTTTTATTCTATTTAGAACAAAAAAGTTCAAAAAAGATCAAAAAAGGTGTTCAGTAGATTTTTCTGTTCTAAATGGTTCTAAAGTGTTTGACAATTAATTGTTATTGTCCAACACTGTTCTGTTCGATTCTGTTCTAAATCTACTGAACACAACTAAAGACTAAGTAATTATTTTTGATAATTGAAATTATTATTAGTGATGTATTCAAAATGGGGTTTCTATATGTAGACGAATATACGTAACCAAGTGTTGTGAAACATGCGTAAAAAATAATATTTACTACATATATGATATATATATAAATATAATATATGTATTAGTAAAAGAAAATTTGACTTTAATTTACTCAATAAAACAAGACTATGATTTTACGTTACTATTTCGTATTTTATAAAGTTAAAATTGTAAAAAAAAATAAATTATTATATATATGTTACATTATATATATATATTTTTTTTGTAATACATAGTTCTAAAAATATATTTCGAATGTCAAATAATAAAATTCATTGACTTTTCTTTTTGCATGTGTGTGCATGAATTTTAATAACTATACTATATGTATATTATTATTATATTATTATATACTATACACGTATTTGTAGATAATCATATAATCATATAATGTTACAAAAAGAAAAATGTTTTTCATAATTTTTATTTTTATACTAGTAAGACTTTCGCTGTAGACGAAAAAATTAAAAAAAATAAAAAAAAAGCAATTTTGTCTTTGACAGCTGTCGAAAAATACAAAATGAAATAGAAAAATTAATCGTTGGTAAAATTCTTTTAAAATTTTTCTCTATACATCGATTATCCGATCATCGACTTTTGGCATTTCTTTTATGAAAACTTAAAAAAATTCATGAAATAAATAAAGCGCTTTTCGAATGGATTTTTCTTTTTTAATCTTCGTATTAATAAATAAATACAGAGTTTTTTTTTTCGAAAATACTAGCTCGTTTTATGACATTCTTTAACGTCATTTAGATTTTATATACTTATAAACATTGGTTTAATATACGTTTTTATAATAATTTGAGTTTTTTATGTGGATTTAGAAATGTATTTCATGTAAAGAAATAAAAATTTGATAGTACTTTTTGTAATTTGTACTATTATTTTTAAGTATTTGAAAATATTTTAATATTTACGATAATTTTGTAAAAAGAATATTTGAAATTTAAGTTACAAATTTTGAGAAGTTATCATGAATAATTTCAATTTTTCACATCGACAAGTCTATTATTCTAACCATTATATAGTAACTAACTATTAGCTATTAACAGCACATCTTCTTATACTCAAATAGACCTGTTTCACATTTGAAAAACCATGAATAGTCACGGACATAATCTTTATATTCAGATGTCGTACTCATAATATTGTAATCTTACTAAAGTACAAATAAAACAATAAAAAATATTCATAACAATATCTTAAAATTCTATTCTAATTTAAACATAAAAGCCCTTATTTAGAAACATTTGATCTATTAGAATCTGCAATAAGAAAAGTACGCAATGGATAGAAAAATTTTGAGTACAACAACGCTATAATTTAAATATAATTGTTATAATTTAAATTTTGCGAAAAAAAACCTATTTCAAATGCCTATCATGAACGTTTTACTTAAGCATTAAAAATATTTCAACACAAATGCATACATATGTATATAATAGAACCATTTCTAAAGTGAGCATTAATAAAAACAATGTTAAAGTTTGAAGTTAATACATAATTTTGAAAACTTGACTGTTTGAATGGTTTTTTAATTTATGTGACAATTTTCATTTTTCTTGCCACTTACATCACCATTTTTCTTTTTTAAATATTTATATACATATTTGAAATGAATTTTCCTAACAAATCTTTATAGTTCAACGATTGCTACAATTTGACAGTAAATATGTCAAAACTGAAAACATATACAATTAACTTTAAAGATACAAAAAAAAAAATAAATGTCAAAAAAGTAATAAATTATTTTTAATACTAAATAAAATGCCATTTTAAATACATATGAAATATTTTTAAATTTAGGTTATTTCACCTATCTTTAACCAATAATATATAAAAATTTGATTTCGCAAAACGAAAATATAAAGATGAGTTATTAAAATCTTGATCTGACCCAACGATAAAATTGAAATAAATTTAAAAAAAAAAAAAAAACAAATATTTTCTTTTTTTAAATACAAAAAATATATGTCAAAATTATTATTAACTAAAATTAGTACGCAGCTAATCTATATTTTGAGAAAAAAAAAATATTTTAACACACATATTTATATTTTTATGACACCTATCCATTCGAAATATTATTATGAAATCATATAATATATAAACATACCTATTATTATTTATTTTCATAAAATTTGTATTTTTTTTCTCTTAATATTACTTGGGCTTGAGATGCTTAAAGATTAAAGATTTTATGACAAAAAAAAAACCAAAATGGAAGACAATTAAGATGAAGAAAATTTTTTTTTTGTTTTTTAATTAAATTTAAGCTTAAATGAAGAATATAATGTCGAAATATTGGCCAAAAGTGTAGGCGATAAATATTGCTACCTCAAAAATATTTTTCTTTCCGTTTTATTTTCTGTCTTCTTCGAAATCTATTTTTGAATTTTTATTTGTTAATAAAAATACATACCTACATTTATTGTTATGAAAGGATTTTAAAATTAAAAACTTATAGATTTTATAATATTTGCATAGAAAATAAATATTGTTGCAATGGCAGTATTGTTACTTTATTTAAATATCGAAAATAAAATATTATTTTATTTAAATATTGTGTGTTGTATTCTTTAAAGTTTGCTTATAAGCTCGTAAATATTAGTGAATTAAACAAAAATGTAAAAAAAAAACCATAATGTAATATTTCAGTTGTGTGGATGTAAGTAAATGTAATAAAACTCAAATGTAAATGTAAAAATTAAATTGAATAAAATTGAAATTGAAATTGAAAGTTATATTTATTGCTTAAAACAAGTTTTCTACGAAATATCTTACAATTTAAAATGAGCTTAAAATTTCGAATAGAGAACCATAATTAGTTTAAATCAATTTTAATCCTATAAATGTTGAATTTGTTATTCAAATTCATTGTAAATATAAATCAATATGATATTTGGATTGTTAGATTATTTTGGATTGTTAAAAGGTTAATAGACTTGGAATAGACTGCAGAAAAAGTAGTTTCATAATTAATATATTGTTTTCGGATTGACAAATGTTTTCAAATATAAAAAAAAACAGAATGAAACAAAACTAAAGTTCTCACACATTATAATTTTTTATTTGAATTCCTCCTAGATAGAAATGGCTTTTATGAGACGTCTGGAAAATATTTAACACAAAATTATAACTCTTTGAAGTCATTATACTCAAGTAACCTATTAGCTATTTTCGTTTGCTACAAACATTAGAAGATCATTAGCTTGAATACTATAAAGGTTAAATATAGAATTTTCTTTTAGTTTTACTTAAAAACAAATTTTTCTTTTAAATTGTAAAAATTTCAAAAATCATTTTATGAAAAAAAAATTATTTATATTGAAGAAAAATTCAATTATAGCTCAATTGGTAACAATACTTTAAAAATAAAATATTATTTTCCCATTAAAAATAAATTAATATTTTTAATTGTATTCTAATTACAACATATTGCATTTTAAAAATTTTAATTTTAATATTATTTCAAATGTCAATAAACTTTAAATGATTTCTTAATTTTATCCTTGAACTTTAATATAATAATATATTTTTTTTTTGTTTTGTATACATGTATATAAATTTTTATTTGAAAAAATTATTTAAAATTAATTAATTTTTTCTACAGCATCTTTGTAATATCTATTAGATTTCATTTTTCTAAAAATGGTCGATGTTTATATTTTCAATTACATATTAAAATTTATATTCAACAAATTATCGTTTCGATATTTCTTAGATTAAAAGTAAACATAAAATATTTATTTATTTTTCTTTTTCGAATTTTCAAAATAATTTATTGTCAAGGTTAAAAAATATTCCAGAAAATTATATGTATATATATGTTTACATTAAATTTGAATAAAGTACATATACATGTATATCAAATTTATATGTACATAATATATAAAATGTTATTATACATATTTACAAATCTTGTAAATATTTATAGAATTATAAAATTAAGAACATTAATTGAATTGTTCTGAATTTTGTGAATTCTGTTTTTACTTTTTATTAGAAATGAATATTCAAGAGTAAATCTAGGGGTGTATTTACATATTGTTTTTGTTTTTGTAAATAACATAAAATTGAATAAAAATGTTTGATTACAATTACTTTTGTTTGACTATGTATCAATCAATCAAATTAGAAGTCATCAGTTCAAACCCAATTAAGATAAGCAAAACTTATAATTTATAAACTTTTTTAACTTTTTAATTTTTTTTTTGTCATATCCTATCTTCTAATTAATCAATCCAATAAACCTTAATTTTCTAATTATTATTTTACATATTATTTGTAATATTATACAAATATAGATTGATAGATTGAAAAGAAATTATTTAAAAGAATATTTCTTATAATTTTCCTTGAAAATAAAGTAAATACACACGTTGAAGAACTCGTAGTTTTGATTTCATTACAGGAAAAAATTGATACACCAATGTAAATACAATTGTATATACCCACATATTTATTTGGACGTACTAATGCACCAATATTATATTATACATACAGCTGTTTCTAAACTATTTAAAAAAATTCCAAAATTAATGGCCACAGTAAATTCTAAAGCAAATAATATCATAATTAATTTTAAAAAACAGATTCAATGCAACACAAAGTTGGCGTAAAATGGGATTAAATCATTTAGATTAGTTACGCTATAATAAGTCCCTTAAGCTCTTAAGCCCTTAAGTTATAATTCTCTATTAGACTACTTATTTTACTAGCCTGTATTTTACTATAACTGGGTGATAAGAAATACATCATCTCATCATCATTTGTTAATTCATCTTATATTCCCATTGTATCTGCTGTGTCCAGGTCCATCCATCTTGATCTTAGTCTACCGCTTACTTTAACCTTGTACACAGTACCGTAATAATACAGTCTAATATTCTTTTTTACATCCTTTGATCACTCATATTTTCCATGTTATCTATGTAGAACAAAATCAATAAATTTAACAATATTAGAGAAGCTTCAATTAGGGCTTCAAGCTCTTTTTTTGATCTAATTTGCAAAAAGCAATACCATATTTAAACATAATTAGCTTTATGTTGTCTGTAACAGTGACTTTTTTGATTATAAATTAAACTTATATATAATTTGCGAAATTCACAATAATCTTCTATATCGGGGTTTGATTTAATAATTTCACATTTCTGTCATAACATGCCGGAAAGTTAAAGATAAAATAATTCAGTCTATCCCTATAAAGTAACTCTACACAGGAAAATATGATGATGTCAGTTTTATTTTAATCTTATGATGATAATGTTAGTAATCGAAATCGATAAAAATACAAATGATTAATGATAAAGTATATATATATATATGTATACGGGGTGTTTTAGAGTTTCTTATTTTTTGGCGTAGAATCAGAATTTGCAAGAAAAAGTACTTCTTTCCATTTAAAAACCTCGATATCGGCCAATTTCGGTGAATTTTGAGCTTAAAAAACCCTTTTCCGGTCCTTCCCGGAAGTTAAAAATCTCACCAATCAAAAATTGAGCACCCCCGATTTAGTTAATAAATTAGTTAATAATTTTAAAATAACGGCTCTTTTCTCTCTTAAAAAGCTGATACGCATGCTCTTGAACACCCGGTGTATATTTTTTTTTATCAAATCACAATAAATAAACTATTCAAATATTATAAATTTTATATAATAATGTATTCTCATGTGCTAAACTTTAAACAAATATTTAAAAAAACACATTCATTTTTTTAAAATTAAATAATGCGCAACAACATGAAAATTTCCTACCAAAGGTGTAATACAAAATAACCAATTATAATTTAAACCATTATTAAAGAAAAAAACATATAATCTATATCCGAAAATAAAAATAAATAAAACTACAAAATTAAATAAATTTTAGCGAATCAATAAATAACATTCTAATGTAAACATAATACTTATAAATAAATTCAAAAGAACAATTTGAAGTTCGCATTAGTTCAAATCCTGCAATACTTTGGGAATTCTCTCCAAAATATAACAGTCCATATTATATCAAATACAAATCACTTTTTTTTCCAATTAGTATATTCTTTAAATAAATTAATTATATTTTTAAAATCCCAATTAAATAATTAATTACTTATTGATAATATAATATATTATTGATTTTTTAAATTCAAATCCTGTTGTACTAACAATATTCTATGAAATGATATTCATAACGATATTTTTTGTAAATATGTATATAAAGTATTATATATTATTATAGAGTATATATACTTCTTATGGATTCGAAATAATAGAAGAAGAAGCCTCGGATACACGAATGACTACTTGATAACAACCTTTGGCACTCAAAAAAGGACCCGAATTGCACAATGGAATGTAAGAACACTTAGAGAAGCTTCAAGACTCTCGCAATTGGAAGCTCAAATGGCTACTTACAACATAGACATCCTAGGTATAAGTGAAATGCGATGGAACAACACCGGAGAAATCAACACGAAGAATGGAAACATGGTAATTTACAGTGGAAGGGAAACAGGGGGTGAAAGTGGAGTCGAGTCGGAATACTAATATCAAAGAAATTGAGACAAACATTGGTTTCTTGGAAGGCAGTCTCGGATAGAATTGTTATAGGGCGATTTCGAAATATGACAAGACATGTAACAATAATTCAATGCTATGCACCAACAGATGTGAAGACCATATTAAGGATGACTTCTACGAACAAATAGAAACAACGCTAGCACTCATAAATAGGGGAGATATCATAATATTAATGGGTGACTGGAATGCGAAAATAGGATCTAACAACAATGGACTTGAGGAGATAATGGGCAAACACGGGTTAGGGAGTGAAAGAAACAACAACGGGGAAAGATTGATAGAGTTGTGTCAGACTTTCGACCTAGCAATCGGAGGGAGTCTATTCCCACACAAAGATATCCACAAATACACATGGACAACACCAAACGGGATCTCAAGAAATCAGATAGATCACATATGCATCAGCAAGAAATGGAAACAATCAATGTTAGATGTGAGAAATAGGAAGGGAGGAGATATACACAGCAATCATGAATTACTAACTGGGGACTTCAGAATGAAACTAAGCCAACAAGGAAGAGGCAGAAGAAATAGAAAGAAGAAAATAAATATAAACAACTTAAAAAATCCGCAAGTAAGAGCTGACATAGTTACGGCGTTACGAGAAAATATTAGAAATAATAGAGAATACACTTGGGAAGAGATTCTGGAAATTTACAACCAAACAAGCGAACAAAATCTTGGAATTTCACAACCACAAAGAAAAATCTGGATAACCGATAACACATGGGCCTTGATTAAAAGAAGAGGTGAAATGAAGAAAATGATAAACAACAGGATGGCATCAAGAACAGAATATGAAGAAATAGCGAAAACAGTAAAAAGAGCAGCAAGAAGAGATAAAAGGAAATTTCTACAAAATTTAGCCGGAGAAGCAGAAAAAGCAGCACAGCAACATAACCTGAGAGAATTGCATCGAAGCTGTGTTGACCAGGCAAATACTTTACGGGTCATAGTTGAACAATCAATAGAATGGAATGCCCCACTATATCTACTATTCATAGATTTTAAGAAAGCATTCGACACAGTCAAGAGATGCGCAATATGGAGAACACTTACAAAGAAGGGAGTTCCTGAAAAAATCATCAACATCATCAAAGCGATGTATAAAGATGCAGAGACAACAGTTCAACACAGAGGTAACATCAGTGATCCATTCTACACCAATATAGGAGTTAGACAAAGATGTCCACTATCTCCACTTCTCTTCAACACAATACTAGACGACATTCTAAGAGAAGTTTGCACTGGAATAAACGGAATAGAATGGGATCTCTTCGGAAACTTAGAAGACTTAGATTACGCAGATGATGTATGCCTCATATCTAGAAATCAAAGGAACCTACAGAACAAAGTCAACAGATTACAGGAAGAAGCAAAGAAATCGGGACTGGAACTAAATATCGAGAAAACCAAGGCAATGAGGACAAACAACAGTTATAGTGAGCCAATAACAGTGAGTGGACAACAGATAGAATACGTAGAAGAATTCAACTAGCTGGGGAGCATTATAACATCAAGAGGAGGTGCAACAGAAGATGTCAACAGCCGTATAAATAAGGCAAGAAGAACATTTGGGAGCCTAATGAAGATATGGCGGAGCAACCAAATATCGAGAACAACAAAGCTAACAATATTCAGAGCATGTGTTAAGTCAACATTAATATATGGCAGTGAAACATGGCTCACTTCGGTCAGACTCAAACAGAAGCTACAAGTATTCATCAACAAGTGCTTGAGAATTATATGCAGAATATTCTGGCTGGCAAGAATTAGCAACGAGGATTTATGGATGATAACTGGAGAAGAACCTATCAACAGACAGATAAATAGGAAAAAATGGAAATGGATAGGTCATACACTAAGGAAATCAGAAAGTGATATAGCAAGAAGAGCTCTAGAGTGGAATCCACAAGGACAAAGGAGACCCGGCAGACCATACAACATATGGAGACGCACAATCGATCAAGAATTAACAGTCAACAATTATACCTGGGACGATATTAAGGAAGTAGTACTCAACAGAGAGGAATGGAGGTTCACTATCGAAGCCCTATGCTACCACGCGGAGTAATAGGAGAAAAAAAAAATATACTTCTTATGTATTCCACCAGAATTTATAAAGTTCATTTACGTATAGCTACATTACATAATATCACTACATAATTTCATAATTACTGTGATTTGCATTTATACATCGCTACTGGCACTGTGCATTACTTTTGTTTATAATTATATAATCAGACAAAAATATCACTCATAGAAATAACAATGAGAAAAAAATATGCTTGCTAAATAAGTCAACTAAACAACTATATTATATAAACTATATATATGCGTTTATTTTACTTAGAAGGTTTAAAGTCCATACTTAATTGCAAAAATTCTAATATTAAAATTATATTTTTATTTTGAATTGAATTTTTGAAATAATATTTCATTTTATTTCTTACAAAAATAAAAAAAAAAAAACAGTTGTGTACTACACCCTATAACTAGGTCAATGGTATTTCTAATGTAATATGCCAAATAAATATGGTGAACTAAAATATTTTTAAAATTATTTTTAAAAAGTCTTTAACCTAATTGCATTGAAATATGAAAATCTAGAACATTTAAAAATTACAAAAATAAAATATATGGTATAATAATAACAATACTATCAAAATATCAATTTTTTTCTATTCTAAAATAACTTTTAAGTGGTCATTATTTTGAGAAACATTTTGAGTAATAAATAAGATGACTAATAATAATAATAATAATAACAATAATAAAAATTAATTAAATTATATTTTATTTTTATCTAAAATCTCTTATTTAATTAATTAATTAATTAATTATTTTAAACAGGTGAATTTTTATCATTTATTATAACATACATACAATAATTTTATTCTAAAAATATATTTTAAGACTATTATAATTAATTGAAATAAATATTTCAAGGGTATATACCAATTAATTTTTAATTTATTTTAATATTTCAATGGAATAAATTCTTAATTTGTTATTAGAATAAATGAATTTTTTTTTTTAATTTCTTTAAATAATAGATTTTTAGATACCTTTCAAATAAGTGATGTTTGAGAGTATAAAAACCATATTAAAACGTAAACTTGATGTACTTGATTGGTACTCTATATTAATTTTACTTTTTTTTCTATTTATTATTGATATTCAATCTATATAGATACTAAAAGTTTATTTATATTTTTCCAAAAAATATATTTTTTTGTTTATTTATTTGCCTGACACACTTGCTTTTACACCACATGGAATATCATAATAAAAAAAAATGCATAGTCCTTTTTTACTCATTTATTAATTTCAATTGAAGCGATTATCATCGAAAACATCAAATTTACACTATTATTTTTAATAAATATAAATTTTCAAATAAAAAAAATTATTTTATATAAAAATTTTTTCTAAAATAATTTAATTTGTGTTTTAGTTAATTAATATTTAAAAAAAAAAAAATACAATTATATAAGTCAAGCATATTATGAATGATAAATCAATTTTTTTTTTTTAATTTTTAAAATAATTTTTAAAATAAATACAGTTTATTTTAACGCTTAAATTTTGAATTTCTGTTAGCTAAGAATATTTTTACATTTAATTTAATGTGATAAATTTTACGCAATTAAAAATGGAAACGTTTAAAATTTCCCTAATAACTTTTTGGTGGGCATAAAAAGATAATTCTTCTATTAGTACTAATATCATCGCCTGACACTAAACTTATTGTAACATTTGAGGGCATATTCTGAAATTTATATTGTTGCACTGAAATATTTGATTTTCATTATAAATATCGATATTTGGGATTTTACAATATTTGGGAGTTTTGGGATAGTAAAAAGAAATTTTTATTTACTGTTATTTAACAACAATTAAATACACCCACTCAAAACAAATTCATCCATCAAAAATAGCTTTTTATATTTTATACATGATTTCAAATTTTCAAAAATCGGTTGTCAATAATAGAAGAAAACACGTACATTTTCATATGATCTGAGTCTAAAACAACACTATTGTGAATATTTTCTAACAAATTTTAATAATTTTAAATTATTGTCTCTTAGATATTAGCTACTTAACAAAATAATTATCAGTTGTTGTAAACAAATAGCTACTTGGGATAGTAAAAAAAATTTAGTTTTATTATATAATAAATAATTTAATTTAAATTTTTTGTTATTTTTTGTTTTTTAATTTTAATAATAAAGAAAATAAATTTAAATATTTTCCATTATGAAACAACGAATTTTTAATGATGACCTTGGACTTATTATAATGTATTTGTAGTATTTTCCATAGAAGAATGTTTTTACTTATACATATAAACAAAAGAAAATAAACAAATTATGTACATATATAAATATACATAATAACACGTATATATAAGTATATATACAGAATTTCTTTATAAAAATATTCAACAGGTTATCACCTGCTTCTATGGCTCACAATTTATAAAATTTGAATTTTACAGATTCGAAATTTCGGAAATTTTTTTTTTTCGTTTCGAACAACTAAATATACCAACATTTATTTTTTAAATTACATATATTATAGGATATTTTATACATAGCTATTGAATAAAAACAAAATATAAAAAAAATCAAAATATAAACTAAATTATTTTAAAAATAAATTATGAACATTCAAACCGACAACCATACACAAAAACAAAAAAAAACAAAGAAAAAATTGTTTATAAGAAGAATGACAATTTAATGGCTAAGCAACTAAATTATTTTTAGAATTAAAGAATTTAAAAGAAAATTTCAACAAAAAAGAAAAGTTACGAAAGATAAAAACGTTAATATACGTATGTAGATATGTAATAAATTTAATATATTAAAATTTTGAAAATATATAATGTTTTATTTGTATAAAAAGTTCTAGAACAGCCAATTTAATTATTAATTAAATTGCAAAAATATGCAATTTAACCAAAATATTTAAATATTTTTTACGAAAAAATATGCAACATACCAAGGGACATAGATAAGAAAGTAGCTTAAAAATATTTTTTTTCGTTATATTATATTATCATAATATCATTACATACTAAAATTCAGCAGACATCAGATGATTATGAACAAATAAATCCACTTAAGTGATTTTGTCATCATATATGCAGGTTCTTAATATATGACAGGTGGATTCAGCGTATTACAAGGTACTCCACTGAAAATATCTAATTACCTTCGTATTAAATTTAAGCTTATATTTTTTTACATAGATTTGTAATTTTTTATATACATATTACATATTCATTACTATTCATTACTATTACATATTCATTATTATTTTTTATATACATATTACATATTACACATTCGAACACATTGTTTGATATTAAGCATATGTAATTTTTGTTTTTAAATTAAAATTTCAAAATAATTTAATTCATTAAAACAAATTTTCTTTCAATTGTCAGCTATTAAATTTTATTTGTGCGGTAATATAATATTTTCATTCTTATTTTACATCCATAATTTTTTTTAAAGCAATCGGCGCTGCCAATTAACATCAGTAAAACAAAAGAAAAGCTAATAACATTATATTATTAAATTTGAAATACAAAAAGTGCATATCAAATTGTGTTTTTTATTATTATTATTATTTCATATGGTAACATTAAAGTTTTATTTTTAGATTATTTATTTGCAATGTACTGTCTTGCACCACAATCACATGCACTCGAATAATGCAACGATCAATTTACAATAAGAATCAGTATATCGATAACGATATCTAATTCTGTTAAACATGACCATTGCCTCGGTTAGTTTTTTCCTCAAATCGATATATTTACATCGGTTATAAGAAATGACTTTGTCGTTTGAAAATTTGACCACTACTACCATGGACTACTACGCTGTATAGCAACTTAGCTTAAATATGTAAAGGATATTCCCAGTGACTTATAAATAAATACTTAGTTGAATAGTCACCTTGTGAGGAGCAATATTTTGTTTTGTACATACAACATTTTAATAAATATATTTTATTTATTTTATTTTTTCAAAACGAGTGTACTTATTTGTTAACTCTCGACAAATTTTCAATATTTACTTGATTTAAGTATTAATTAATTAACATATGAAAAATTTTACAAATGTATCGAGTTTTACTTATCTCAACTTCAACTATGGCGCTCTTGTCATAATTTTTAATTATACTGATTATTATTAATAACTGTACTTTTATTTTAAATAAATAAATCTTATTATTTTATATGTATAATATGTAACCGTGAAATTAGTTTAAGCATAACAAAAAAAGTTTAATTTACTTGTATTAGACGAAATTGTAACGAAATTTAATAAGTTATAGTCAGTAATAAAATTGATTTTATTGTCAACATTCTTTGATAATATTTGTAATACTGAAAATCTTAGTTTAATATTCATTGTTATAAAAAAGGGGCAGTGTAACAATAGCGATAACATTCAAAATAATTTATTTATATACAATTAGATTTTTTTAAAGGAAATATATATATTATATACAATAAAAAGAAAATTTTCAATACAAAACATTGAAAATAATTTTAATTTAAAACATTAATTTTTATAATTTTACATATTTATTTATTTATTTAACAGTGGACCTACAGATTAATTTGCTTCAATAATTAATACATATATGTACATTGTACATACATTTAAATATTTATGTCAAAGATAATATTGTTATTAATTGAAAATCAAATTAAAAGTAAATATTGTATCAAATTTTTCATTTACATTCAACTTCAGTGCAAATCGTTGTGCCTAAATTATACAAAAAAAATTATTAAATATAATGTACTGGGCTTTATTAAATTCAAACACTCTTACACATTTTCTTAAAGTTTGAATTTCCCTAAAGTAAAAAAATAAAAATTAACAATATTAAATGTCCTTAATTTTTTTCTTAATTTTTTTTTTCTTTTTTTAATACATACATACATAAGAGCTACATTATGCAGGTATTTATTGTTTTTGTAGTTACAGAATAATAGCATCACCACAATGAAATTAAATTAAAGTGACAATTGTGACAATTTTATGCATAAATTTCATGCAATATGGTACATACATATTTTTATATTTTGTTATTATTTTTTTTCTTTTTGTTTTAGCGGTTTTTTTATTTTTCAGTTTTATTTTCTTTTTATGTCTTTTTTATTTTGCACATTATATGCACTTTTTTCTCTATATTCTAAAAATAACAACAAGGAATTGAAATCTTTAAATTCTTTGGCTATCTATAATATAATTAGTGCATAGACATAACTAAATACGTATATAAAAGGTGGTTGGTTGATTGGTTTGTTGATTTGTTTGTTTTAAGTATTATTTAATTTTATCAAAAATGAGATCATGAAAAATTACTTCAAAAGAATAAAAACAAAAAATAGAATTAAGTGCGAAAATAATAAAATATATAAATATGTGCATCACAAATGAAAATCCATGTGTCATGTAAAATGTTTATTTGTATATAATTTTCATGAACCAAAAAAACAAAAAAATTGAAAAATTTATTGAGTGGGATAACATAATTTCATATATGAGTAATATTTAAAAAAAAGTGAGATATATAATTAAAATACATAGAATAAAAATAAATAAAATATTTAAAAATTCACATTAAAATTGATGAAATAAGTTGTTTTAGATTTTAGACAGGTAAATTTGGATCGACTTATATTTATTTTATTAATTTTTTTTTTATTTTTATTTTTTTTTTTTTTTAGAAACATTGTATCATCGGAATAATATGTTTTCCTCTTAATTAAATTATTTTTAATTGGATGATTGCCTAATTTTAAAGGTGTAAAGTACCATATTTTTTAAAAGTTTATATATATACAATTAAAAGAAACATAATTATAATACAATTAATATTATTCTTTTTGATCATATCATATTTTATTTATTACATTTCTTGGATTTTAAACTAATAACCATATTATATTATTTCAGTTATTAATTACTAAAATATAAAGCTATATACTCGTATGTAACTTCCTCATCACAATTTAAATTTTGTAAACGAACATTTTTATATATTATAACTTTTTGACAAGAAAATGCTAATGACCTCAGTAAAAAATTGTAATCAATATGTTAATGAACAAAACTACAAGATATTATTTCCTTGATTTCCTCAGTCCTGTGTACAAATATTCAAATTTTTCTAATTTTTACTGATTTTCGAAATATTTGAATAATGTTTGAATTATGTGACTTTTGTATAACAACAGAAAAATATTTCTAAATTCATGTTATGTTTATTACGTTATTATATATTTCAATTTTATTAGGTATTATTTATTTTATTTATTATATTATTTATTTATTATACGCCTTGGCCTTCAATCCAGACAAACTGTATAATAAAATTAAGATACAAAATATAAATAACAATATTGAAATATCATAATTAATAATATAATAAACATAATGTAAATTTAACATTGTTAAACATTGTTGTTGAAATAGATTTAAGAGGTTGCAAACAATATTTTGATAAAAAAAAAATAATAGGCGAGTCAATTGATTAGAATTGATGTAATTTAATCTTAAGTACATATATGTATATAGTAACATAGATATAGTAACTAACTCATGGAAACTAGAAATAGAAAATTGTTAAATTAACCAGTCCAAACAACAGAGAACAATTTTCATTGATAGTATTATATCAAAAATCATCTACCTCTAAGTACCACCCACCTTAGTATTAATAATCTTTCAATTTTTTAAGTATTAAGAAACTATTTATTACAATTTTGTACAAAAACAGCAAAATAAGTATTAGTTTTAAACTGTAGTTTGTAAGCAAAATCTATATTTTTATTTTCAACTTCGTTTTATTATTCTGTTAAATTGTTTGAATACATATTCACCTTCATTCAATGAAATTCTAAAAGGAGTGAAATAAGTTAAATAAAACTCACTATAAAATGACTTCAATTGTACAGTTAAGATATTGGAAAAACGAAAAGTATAATAACTTGAACATTTACCCAAATCTTGATAACAAAAAAGAATATATGTCAGTGTATGAAAAAATGAAATAAGTTTATACTATCAAAACCTAAAAGTTGTTAATTAAAAAAAAAAATGCAGAAAAATAAAACTTAGTGGCCTCGGTAGCCGAGTGGTAAAGCGCTCGAGTATAGGAATATAATGACCAGGGAGCACGGAATTGAACCCCGTGAGAACCGAAAAAATTTTCCTAATGATGAAAAGTAGGATCTATAATACAGATCTCACTGTTATAAATAAATAAAAAAAACCTTAAAGAAAACAAAAAGAAAAAATCACTAAATATTCAAAAAATATAGTTTAATCTTCTGTTCATCAACTAGGCTAGTTTTAAATGTTTATTTTACTATATTTAATATGTTTTTTTTTTATAAAGTTTTAAGTTAAGTCTTAAATATTTAATGTAAATTAGCTTTTGGTTTTGATGAAATAAAGTCGTTTTTATTATTTATTATTATTATTTATTATATTAGATAAGATTCAGGCAAAATACTACTGAGTATTATATTCAAAGATGTATTTAAATTCCTCGATAACCATTCAAGAATTTAATTATAGAATCATACAAAAAGTTACATTGATCAAATTAATGTTGTTAAGAGAAAACTTAAAATCTGTGTCATCTCAAAAAATAAAGCCAGGTTTCAGTACCTCATTTCAGTCTAGACTGACTAACGTAATTCTATATAGATAATAGGCTCTATAATAGATAATTGTGACAATTTAATCGTTTTTTATGTAGAAATTTTTTAATAAAAACTTTGAATTAAAGCTTTGTTTTTAAAATTATTTTTCGCTATTTAATTTTTAATATATTCATTACATTCATATTGCAAACGTACCAAACAAAGTTATAAGTTATCAATTTGTAAATTTTTTATTTTATGTCCAACAAATCGTTAAAAACGAAAGAATTAAAAAATCAAAATAGAAAACTTTATTAATTTAAAAAAAAAAAAATTAATAATTTAAGAATATAATTTTACGATCCTACAACCTTAATACTATAATAAAAAAAATTATCAACAGGACGTTCGATTGTCTTATCATCAAATTAAATTAAATAATAATCCATATAAAGAAAAATTCAGAAGAAAAATTTCATGTAAAACTATAAACTATTAAAAATTATAATATAGATTCTTAGACTTAGAAAACAGTTAAGAACAATAGAAAAATCTAAATAAACGAGAAAAAAATAACAAATATGTAAAAAAAAAAAAAACATTTTTTCAGCAATAAGAAAAAAAATTTTAATGCTGAAATTATGTCCTTTCAGGATCTTATTATAAATATTAAGAAAATTTTAAGTCTATATCAAATTTCATTAAAAATTCATTTCTCTATCTCTCTCACGCTCTCTCTCACTCTCTTTTACACACCCTTTCTCACTATATCACATGTTCTCTGTCATTCTCTCTCCCTCTCCTAACTTCTCCATTTCATTATTTCGGATTATTTAAATTAAAAATTATATAATTTTTATAATTCATTTCTTTTTAAATATTAGACACAAGTTTTAAATTTTAAATAAAAAAATTAAAGTTATAAAAAAAATCTATTTTTAAATTTAAAATTTTTTGTATATATTCCAGGTGCAATTTATTTAAATTTCAATTTATATTTCACAAAAATATTCACTTTATTTATTATTATATTTTATTTTTTTTAATTGAATTAATTATAATTATTTCAGTCCATTTTAATTAAATGTACATATATATATATATATTATATTGTATACTATTATAATATACCCACCTTATAAGTTATAAAAATTAAGAAAAGAAAATATTTATTTATTTCGTTAAGAATTTAGAAAAAAAAAAGTAAATTTTCTTTAACTAAGAATCGAATCTTTTTTTTTTGTTATTTCGCACTTAAGATAACTACAACTACCCGCTTCAGAACGAATACTAAAACTTGATGAAAAATTTTGTATTTTCAATGGAAATATGAAAATCGCACATCTCACAGATCTGGGATATTTTTATTTTATTTTATTTTTTTTTTTTTTTGTTTTTTTCTTAATGAAGTTTTCCTTATGTATATATATAATTTTCATTTCATTTATTTTGGTTTTTCATTATATCAATTTCTAAATATATACAAACTTTTTCACATATTTTTATTTTTTTTTTTAAACATTTGTTTTATTCTAATTATTTTTATATTTATATGTTTATACATACATACCACAAATACAAATACAGGCAAATAAATACATAATTTGCGTACTTTCTGGTACATACTTAATTTAGTTACAAAACCATAGAAATTTATAAGGGTTTTTTTAATTTTTTCGAAATTAATGATTGCCTAAAAACTACCTTGTTTCGTTCTCATGCATGCAAGAGGTTAAAATTTGCATTTGGTTTAATCCAAACTAATTTTAATTTGCTAGTAAATTACTACTATAGTTTCGATGTTCAGCTCGACATTCATAAACAAATTCTAATAGATTCTGGGATAAATACTATTAAATTTGGTTTTTCTTTTTTTTGTAAATAATTTTCAAAAATAATGAATGAAAGTCTAATTATTACAATCTATTTTTAGCCAATCGTTTGATTTCCGGCCATGATTTCCGTTACTCTGTTGAATAGAAATAATTGGTCTTGAAAATTAAGTAGTAAACTTTTAATTATCAATTGAGTTTAACAAGTTTATCCGTATTCACTTTTACTTTTCCAAAAATGTATACAATAAATAGAGGAAAACTGATAAAAAAGGTATCAAAAAAACAAATTTTCACAAATTGAATTGGCATGTAATGGATTCTTAAGATTTAAACTATGCTGAAGATATTTTTTTGACATATCACAGTTAAAGTTATTGAAAATATTTGGTCTGTCTATATGTTAACTCGCAAATTTATATAAATTTATATAAATTTATCCAAATTCCTGTATGTTTACTTAATTATTTGCACGCTCTTTACAAATTTTTGAGAAATTTAAGAGAATTTTATGTTTAATTTTATGTGACGTCTTCTCTTAAATAAATTTTTGCAAATGAAATTTCTATTTTACTGTCAATTTTTTGTTGTTGTTTTAAATGTCAATAGAATATTTTTCATATAAAAAGTAGAATACCTAAAATAAATAAAAAGTTGTATACCTAACCTGAAAACTTATTTGTATAACTTTTTACCGACAAAAAGACCAAAACCACGAAAAATTATTTAAGTTAATTTTTTTCAACAAAAACATTCAATAATTTTACAAAACATTTCCGAAAATTATTAAATTAATTCAAATTTTAAAAAATCTCATAACCTAAAAATCAATTATTTTGAACATGAAAAAATTTGGATAAATTTATGCAAATTTTGCGTATGTTTACTTTTGTTTGAAAAAGAGAACATTTTAACTATTCTCGCAGAGTTTTATGATCACATGATTTTTCCTCTCATTTGCAAATTTTTGCAGATAAAAGTAAACATACAGACCTATTAGGATAACATCAAAACATATTAAATGAAAACCTATTAGGATAGCTATCAAAACAAAGTTAAATTGGGGAAAATGTTTTAGTGTTCATTTGATAGACATTTACATATGTATAAACATTTAAAAAATATATTATATAAAGTATATAAACAAAAAATGAAATAAAAAATAAAAATAATGTATAATAATAATATGTATTTTAAAAAAATATAAATAAATTGAATTAAAATGAAAAAGCGCCGGTGCAAGTGCGAAAATACAAAATGAAAATATTTAAAATAAGAATAAAAATAATAGAATGTCCTCCAAAGGTTGAAATCATAAATTTAAAAGGGTATCAAGCCAAACCTTATAGTTTGATAGATTAAGTTAAAGATAAGTATTTGTAATAGATAATTATAAGAAACAATATAATATGAAATGTTAATTTATAACAGGCACAATAAATGAAATGAAATGAAAATTGAATTAAAATGTGAATATTTTGAAAAAGTTATTTTATGTATAATTTCAAAAGTAAATAAAATATATATTTTAGGGAAATAAATGTAAATAATTTCATCCTGTAAATAATTAATTATCAAACTAAAACGTTTTTTCTAATATTCAAACTTTCATACTCAATTATAACTGACAAAACAAATGCTTGCATGTGTTGCCTCTCTATACGAATAAAAATTTCCACAGGAAAATTTCTGCAACTATGAACACACACACAAATTCATTTCATTGTCCGATGGAAAGAAAAGTATAATAAAAAAATACTTTAATAGCAATTATAATAATTGTTTTTTTTTTTTTTATTTAATTTTAATTATAATTTAAAACATTATTCAAAACTAAAAACGAAAATAATAATAAAGTTGGAAAATATTGCAAAAAAAAAAATTGTTAAGAGTGAGCATTAAAAATATTTATATTTCAGTTTTCTCAAATTTACTCATTTTAAATCTTGTACAAAAAATTCGTATTCGAAAAATTATATATATAAATTGACCATAAACATTAACAATAACATCATCATCATCACCGTCATCATCATCACCACCATCATTATCATCATTATGATCATCATCAATATTATTTTCATTAAATAAAGAAATTTTATATTTATATTATATTCTATTGTGAAGGATACATGATTAACTCTAACTACTACTTACGCACCCCGCAGCACATCGTATAAGAAATATTATTATTGTTTTTGGCTTTTCTTTTATTTTTTTTTTTATTTATTTTCATTCAAATTATTTTATTTGATATTTCTTTTTAATGAAAATTTATAAATAATTTACACGTAACCATTTCATATATTATATTCGGTCAATAGTTTGACTCATAGATCTTATGATTTTAAGTTTTGTGGCTTAAATTAGAATTCTTTGTTTCTTCTTCCATCTCAGTCCTTCTTGGGAACTAGTTATCAATCCCTATATACAGGATATGTTTACAAAAGATAACATCATATTATCACCCCTTACAACTTCTCAAATAAGAGCAAATAGAATATCGTTTTAAGAATACATCACGTCATTGAGCCAGGATTCAATTTTCTTTCATTACACATAAAACTATGATAAATTTTATAAAATTAGTTTGAATTAACTTTAGTAAATCATATTCTATAGCTCCTGACAATATTAGTAGTTTTACACATTTAATTAGTTTATGTACCAGAAACTTAATAAATAAAGTGAAACTTGCAAAAAGCCTTTGATTGTGTGGACCATGAAGTTCTGCTACATAAACTTTCCCATCTTCGACTCACTGTAGATCAAATACAGTTTTTTAAGTCATATTTATCCAATAGAAAACAGAGGGTTAATGTGAATGAACATTGTGGTAAGACTCTAACAATCAATAAAGGGGTTCCACAGAGGTCAATATTGGGCCCTGATTTATTCAAATTATACATAAATGATCTTGCATATCTTAATCTCAAAGGAAGTCTTCAACTTTATGCAGACGACGCAGTTTTGAAATATTGTTTATATATTTGCTTGAATGCCTTTAATAATCTACCGGAGAAGCTAAAAACTATTGATTGTATTTCGGAATTCAAAAAGCAAATAATGGAATACTTATTGTCGCATTAAAAGCTATATATTCTAAAAAGAAAAATAATTAATGTGTATATGATTATAACAAAAAAAAAAATTATTTTATTATTATTTACATTATCACACTAAAAGGTGCTTATTATTGGAAAGATAATAAAAATATAACAATATTAAAACTTGTAAGTCAAATAAAACAAAAACAAAAAAGATAATCATAAACCCATGTGAATATTAAATTTTCTCTATATGACCAGACAGCTTTTTGCTAGGTCTTTAATTTTGAATCTATTAATAATTATTACATTAGAAATTTGTTAAAATCTTTTTTATTTAAATAATTTAATATAAAACATGTTCTTAGTTAGTTTTTAAGTAATAGTTGAAAAATAAAGAAAAAAAAAAAAAAAATATTTCAAAAATATTACTCGTTCTACTTTAAGCAGTAAAAATTTAAAACAATGTTAGCCGAGATGCAGCTAACGAAATTTGGCAATGAAATTTAAACGGTGATGTATCATAACTCCCCGAGTCAAAATCAATGTTAACCTTTAAGTTTACAAAGTAAGGCTTAATTCGTAAGAGACTTTCGACTCAGCAATAATTTACCCTAGGATATTTTAACATAAATAACTTAAAAAATTAACCTCAAAAATACCGTAAATTAAGTTTAACTCTCTTAATGGGTAAATATTATAATTTCTAGCATTTTCCCCATATCATTATGCAAATTCGAAGTATTGTACGTTTTCAGGTATTTTTTAATTTAAACAATAATTATTAAATAAAATTGCTTATAATTATTTTTAATTTAACTTAACCAAACAGAAACTAAACATAATTAAAAAATAAAAATAAAAAATAAAAATGTAAATATTTATAAAAATGAAATTTTATTTTGGAATTATGAGTTCATTTCGTTAATTTATAATTTCTCTTTTATTCTTAATAAGACTATCGTCATCGAAGGACATGACGTTGAACTAAATTATCATTTTGAGTTGTTTCTTTGTTTTGGTTTTTTAAGTCTACGTTAAAACCTAAGGACCAGCAGCTATATTATTACAATAATATTACAATAATAATATTTTTTTTTTAAACATATTTTACACTTAAATAAAAATATGCAACTACAATTCAATTTTAGAGAAGTTTTAAATTGAATAATTAATTTTAGGATTGAATGAAAATAAATAAAGCACCAAATTGTACATTTTTGTTGTTATGACTTACCGTGTCGAGAAAATAATAATGTTATTGCTTGTTTTTAAAGAATCGAATTTAAAACCAATATGCACGGCTAAAGTGATCAAATTACTGACTTATTTATTTATTTCATTATGTACATATACATGAGACGGTAAGTCTCTACAAGAGTATATGATAAAAAAGAATGTAAATTCATTGTACTTAAACTAACTTAATCTATGGAAGTTAACAGTGAAGCAAAAGACAAATAGAAAAAGAATAAAAAATAAAAATGATAGAAAAAAAAAGAAAATTTTAAATGTATATAAAAATGTTTGCATCCAAAATTTCTTCTCCTAACGAAAACACCTTCTAAACATAACAAACATTATTTCAAGTAATAATTCTCATTATTAAAATTAAAATTAAGGTTAATAATGGCTAAAACTTTTCTTTAAAGTACACCCATCAAAGCTCGTAAAATTTAGAATTACATAACTAACACCTGAGAACGTTCGGCCAAGAATTCCATAACGCCACTGCCCGGTTTGTGACAAAACGTGTACAAGCATTAAAAATTACCTTTAGTCTGGAAAACTGACCTGCACTCATTCCAGAATAAACTATATCACAATAAGTGAAATGTGGAAACCAGAACCAGTTTCTTTTTCACCCATTCACTAATATAATAAGTAAATTTCCAGTTCAACATTTTTAGAAATAGCATTAATGTGATCATTCCACGTAAGAGTTTTATTTAACACAACACCTAAATTTTTGGCACTATTTACGAATTTTACTATAGAATTATTAAGTTTTACATTCGGAAGATTCGTTGTGTCGATATTTCGAACATAAACAACCAATGCCTCGAATTTGGACGGATTTAATCCTAGCCTATTATTTAGAGCCCAGAAAGCTACGGCATCGAGATCGTCATTAATTTTGGCGACCAAGTGGTGAATATCAGAAACTGGACCACTTATGTAAATTTGGGCATTATCAGTATATAATCTACACTGGGCTTCAGACAAACAACAGGACAAATCATTAATGAAGATACTAAAAAGCAAAGGACCCAGTATAGATTTGACACCATTTAAGCACACAAATTGACTTCTATTACTTAAATAGCTTTGAATAAGAGTGATAGCAGAGGACTCAAATTGAAAGTTGATCTTAGTTTAAAACATAACAAGCTATGATTGACATAATCAAAAGCTTTAGAAAAATCCAGAAGAATTAGTACAACAGCATGCTTCTTATCGATTTCACAGTAAATATTATCAGTTATTTCTAGGAGAGATGAAGTGGTACTATGCTGTTTTCGGAATCCTGATTGGAACTTATATAGCAATTTGTTAGCACTTAGATACTTATCCATTTGTGCATACAATAGGCGTTCAAATGATTTAGAAATACGAGAGAGTATACTTATTGGTCTAAGATTATCAATTGTAGAATTATTCTTTTTTGGAGTAGGAATAACTTTTGCGCATTTTCAGATCAGTACCCTATGATCAGTAGTCAAGATGACATTAAAAATGTGTGTTAGATATGGAAGCACAATAGGTATAATTAATTTAATAAATTTCAATGGAATTAAATCAGGTCCTATTGCATTAGATTTGACCTGGAAAATAGCATGATACACTTCATCAGTCGTCATTGGTGATAGCTAGGTTGATTGATGATTAATTCTTGTTGATTAAAAATTTGCCACAGACGCATATATATTAGGATATTCAAAAAACGATAGCTAATATTAAAATTATCAATTTAATCTTAAAATTATTTTTTCTGACTTTGTTAACTAAATTAAATAATATTGTTCATCAACATCATCTACCGGTTCTACACAGCTCAGGGATGAGCCTTAATCTCATTTAAAGTTTTTTCTTCAACCTATACTCTATCTTGTGCAACTTTCCTCTATCCGTTAACTGCAATTTTTCGACAGATCTCTTCAATTTCATTCAGCCATCTTGATTCTGATCTTTCTAGCTCTTGCTATAGTACTGTACGGTACTGCATTTTTAGTCTTTGTGTCTTAAAAAGTTTTATAACATTGTGACCAATATAACATTGTGTGCTTCTAGCTCCTTGTTTAATCTTATTTAATTACTCACCATTGTCATTTATTTTGAAACCAAATATTTTTCTCATTATTTTTCATTCGAATACTTTTAATTTATTTTCGTTACTATTTCCGTGACTTTCGAAACGTCAAAAAATACGATTGTGAGACAGGTTGTTAAGCTTTTTTTATCACAATATCGAAATCATGTGTTTGATTTGTAATGTCTATACAATATATCACGTCTGTATGTTTACTTTTATTTGCAAAAATTTGCAAATGAGAGGAAAAATCACGTGATCATAAAATTCTGCGAGAATAGTTAAAATGTTCTCTTTTGCAAACAAAAGTAGACATACCAAAATTTGGAAAAATTTATCCAAATTTCTTCATGTGAAAAATAACTGATATTTAGATTATGAGATTTTTTTAAATTTGAATTAATTTAGAATTTTCTGAATTTTTTGTAAAATTATTGAATGTTTTTGTTGAAAAAAAATTAAATTAAATAATTTTTCGTGGTTTCGGTCTTTTTGTCGGTAAAAAGTTATTAAAGCTGCCACATTTAAATTTTCCAAATTATTACCAATGTCAAACAAATGTCTTTCAGAAATTCTCGATACCTTCTTTGCACATTCGAGGCGTCGCGAATACATAATTAGGCGCTTATAAACTCAATACATTGTGTTACAATTTTTATTTGACGAACGTAAGCACAAGATATTGTGTTTCAACTTTTAGTTTTATACGTTTCGAAAGTCGAGGCTTGTCATTGTTCAGGCTTCGCAGCTCTAAGTTAAAAGCGGTTGTATTATGATCTTGTACAATCTTAATTTAATTGTCTTGCTCAAAATTTTAGACTTGAAAAGGCTTTTGTATGCGTAAAAGTATTTTTGTACTGTTTCGATTCTATTCCATATTATATTGTCAAATGCATGTAATTTTTATTATTTATTAAGGCATTTAGATAATAAAATTAACTTATTTGTTGAGATATTATTTGCCAACCCATCAAATATTTTTTTTTTCTAACCCATCAAAAGATTTCTATTTGATATAACTACTTCACTATGATTCCCAAGTCTATATTCTTTCCAACACGACTCAAACGAATAAAGGGTAAAAACAAGTTACATTTTTTACTATAAAAGTATATTTTCCATCAGAAAAAAATTTTTAACACTTCGAAAATTGATAAGTGAAAACATTTAAGTTATTGTCTTTATTTTTTATATTTCTGATAATTATATTCAGACTAACTAACCTGTGATCTCTGAATAATTAAAATTCAGACTTACTAACCTGTGATTCTAACCTAGCTTGCAGGGAAAATTAAATTCATTAGTTTTGTTGAAAATAATTTGCTATTTAAAATGTTTTTATTAATTTTTTTTAGTTTTTATATTATTTATTTAGTATAAATTTAAATGCAAAATACATATTCAACTATTTTCAACAATTATATTTTTTTTTGTTTTTTCGAATAAAATATTTCTATTCAATAATTTTAAAATTAGTGTAAATATTATTTACAATCCACTTACGACAATTTTTTTATCAAATATTAAAATTTTAAAAGAAATGTATAATGGTTTTTGTCCTAGCTAATACATATGTATGAAAAGCTTTCATTCAAAATGCTATATAGGTATATTTGTTGCAACTTAATAACGGTTTTTAAATTGAAATACAATTTTTTAATTTAAAATTTGGAAATTATTAATTTGATCTATTGTCAAAATATTGCTTAAAATTGAATTTTATTTTATTTTTTAATGACATTCTTAAGTCTAATAATCATTATGTGACAACAAATCGTTCAATAACAAAGAGTTAAAATATTATATTATGTACTTTAAAATTTCACCCATACAAATTTATACAGCTCTTTATACCATCAGTAATCTTCTACTCGTATTGGTATTTCCCTCGTCAGCTTAAGCCAATTATCAAATTTATCATTTTATATGATGGTATATATTTCATTCAACAAAATATTTCACACATTTCCCTTTGTCTAACTATCTTAATTGTCTTGCTGCAAAAAAAAAACAAAAATGAACCTAGGATAATAGTAATTTTGAACAAAAAGCTATCAAATTATTTTAAATTTTAATTTAAGTTTTAATTAAGTAAATATATATATATATTAAACTACATATTTTTTAATTTTTTTCTTGTAACTCGAGTACCATTTGAATTTAACACATAACCATATTCAAATGTTGTATTATCATTAAAATCGAATAATTCTTGTGAATCAGATGAAAAACTTCTTTCACTAATTGTATTATTATATAAATCTGCACATCTTTCAAACGTTGTTAATAAATTTCTTGAAGGATAATTTTGTTTTTGAGTTACAAAACAATATGTTGCTTGTTTGCATACTAAGCCACCACAGTGTAATAAGTTGCCTAAAATTAAAAATATTTTCAAAATTTATTTTACCTATTGAAATTACATACCTTTATCACGATATATTCTAATTCCATTTAAATCAATTTCATCTGTTAATGGAAACCATGTAGCCATCAGAGAAACTTGTTGAATCGAAATCATAATTAAAATAAAAAATCTTAAATAGTTATAGCAACTCATTTTCTTAAAATTTATATTATCTGCAATTGGAACAATTAAAAGGTTTATTCAAAATTATGGTTTTCAATTCAAATACATAG
This sequence comes from Argyra leucocephala, assembly GCA_963942445.1. NCBI lineage: Eukaryota > Metazoa > Arthropoda > Insecta > Diptera > Dolichopodidae > Argyra > Argyra leucocephala. The sequence continues at coordinate 141,039,619 of OZ012679.1, read as the reverse complement.
GAATATTATAGCACTTTATACATATAACAAAATTTCACAAGACATTATTATACAATAGAAGACAACAGATTAAAGAATCATACATAATAAATCAAAATCATTACCCGAAATCTATTCATACTAACTATCTTATCTATTTAATACTTTTTATTGTAACTATCAATGGCACTAAAAACCTTATTTCTTTTTACACAGTATATGCTACCTATTTATATTGTAGAACTGGAGCTGGTTATTGTTGAGACTGGGAACTACAAAATTGTATTTACATGGTTTTGATGGTTATTTTGATAATATATGTGACATCCTGAAATCAGACACTTCAAAAACCAAAAACTATTTTTTTTAACATTTAAATTAAGTTCTTTCCGCCAAGTCAACAAAATCAGACCTTCCGCTACTGTACATTTTTTCTTTAAATTTTAATATATATTCTTTATGTCAATTTGGGGCTTTTACATTAAATTTCGAGAACCAAAATAAATAACCCAAGCGACCAAAAATTACCGGGACTTTATTATCTTAGAACAAATGGTTTCAACTTTTAAAATAAAAACCTCAAAGAAAATATTACAAAAATATTAAAATTTTAAATATTGTCGGTTTAACACGACGATTGGTGGCTTCGATTTTGTTTATTTTCATGTAAACAAAATGAAAAAGAAAATATTTTCAAATTTTATTTGTTTTTTTTCTACTTAATCTTTATTTTTATTTTTGAACTTCGAAATCACCAATTATTACAATCATTAATTTTTGTTATTGACCTTAACCCATATTTTTAGTTTTGTTTTTGTTGTTTATATATATATATGTATGTGTTAAAATGATTCAAAATTTATCGCAAAAAATGTCACACTCTTTTTTTTACACAAAAAAAAATTTCAAATTTTGAAATTTTGCAAAAACTAATTAAAGAAAATTTTAAAAACTTACTAAATTGGAAAATTTGATTTAAAAATTGTAAATTTATTTTTTTTTTTTTAATTTTTATTTTTTGTTTTATTAAATTGAAATTTCTTTTGATTTAGTACTCTCCAGTTAATATTTTTCTGTTATAATTTACTGAAAAATCGGTTGTTTTTGTATCTCTGATTTATTTATTACTAATCTTTAGAAAAATTTTCTTTTAAATGAAATTCTTATTATCAATTTTGTGCTCTAAATTAATGCTTTTAAAGTCTATAGGGTGAATTCGTTTTTGTGTTATTTCTTATAATTTTATTTTACAAATCTTTGATTGTAATTTAAAAATATCTAAAGCATTTTAAAAAGCAGAAATATATTTCAAAAACAAAATAAATGTTTCGCACTTATTACAAATATTTTTTGAAACAGCTACAGCTCATATATAGCTATATTGGAGAATCGAAATGAATTCGAAAATCGGTTGCGAACAAATTTTTATTTTATAACCATTTTAGAAACAATTTGGTTTTCTACCATCAGTATGTACTTAAGATCGTCTAAAATTTATACCTTCAAAGATAAAAAAAAATATATTAGTTATATATTAGCAAGCAGAATACATTTTGTAGTAATTATTTAACTACATATAGAGGTAAAAAATACTGTTTAATATCATACACCAAACTTATAAATTATTATATTATTTGCAAATTTTTGCATTTAAACTACATTTAATAAGTAGGTATATTCAATAGATTTTTGCAGCAAAATCAATAGAGCAAAGCAGGTTTTTGAATAGCTTATGTGAAATTACAAAATCTTAGCAATGTCGGATCAAAATTAAAATATTTAATTCAAAAATTAAATCGACACATTTATATGACTACAACAGGGGTTGCTCTACTATATAGGCAGCTTCAATTTAATCTTAAGGATTTATTAGGAGGTCGTTTAGGGTGCTAAGCTGTTGAGGGCGCCAAAATTCGAGAGAAAAAATAAAAAGATACTTTTTTTTTAGTTAAATACGTTTTTTAAAAACTGTTCAGGGCGCCAAAAAATTTCGAGAAAAAAATAAAACTACTTTTTTTAAAGTTATATACAAAAACAAAATATTCAAATTTTGAAATTTTGAATTAAAATTGAGTAACTATTTCTTAGGCGGCCATAACTTTTCACAGAATTTAAAATTTTCTGAAAATTTATACATTATTATTTATTCGCAAAAATTTATAGTGGCGTTCGGTACTGTGATTTTGTCAAAAAAAAATTTATTTATTAAACATTTTTCACAATTTTAAAAAAACTGAAAGTGTAACATAAGTAAAAAAAGTTTAAAAGAGTAATATAAGTAATTTCATAATTTAAATACTATTCTATTTTATACTTTTATTTCTGTTATGCAACAATTACAGAATACGAAATTGTTTTTAGAGAATTTAAGGAGTGATATCGGATTTGCCAATATGTTAGTAGATGCTTATATCCAACAGATTTTGAATCAGAACCAGTTCCCATTCGATAATAAAAAGAAGGAATTTTCATATGAATGGCAAGATTATTTCATCCAGAACCGAGCAACGATTTAAAGTGAATTTTTACTTGGCAGTCCTTGGTACTGCTATTAACTCCGTCAGTGATAGATTTGAGCAAATGCAAAATCTTGAGTCAGTTTTTAGATTCATTTTTGACATTTATAGCCTACAAAACGTAACAACACAACACCTATATGCATCATATGCTAAGCTTGAGTCTGCATTAAGTCATGATGGCTCTAAAGATATCGAAGCAGTAGACTTGTGTAATGAGCTTCAATCTATTTCTACACGCATTGAACAGAGTTCGTCGCCGAGAGATATTTTATATTTTATTTGTAAAAGAAAGTTGACCGATATTTATCCAAAAATTTGTATCACCTTAAAAACCTTTTTAACGTTACCTGTTACTGTAGCAAGTGGTGAAAGAAATTTTTTGAAATGAAAATTAGTTAAAACTTATCTTCGCTCAGAAATGGCTCAAGAATTGAAGATGAGATAGCCCTAGACATTGATGTCGAAGATTGCGTTTCTGATTTCGCCGAACAAAAGGCGCGAAAAGTTATAAACTGTTGTGAGTTATGTAAAAATGTAAGTTACAGTATGTTAAGTATCCTAATATACATTTATATATTATTTACAAATGAATTCTAATTATTGTTATTATACATATTTACATAGATAAAAATAACAAAGTTAAAAGAATTCTAATCAGGAAAACGAGGTGGACAATCAAATAAGAAAAAAAAAATTGAAAAAAATAAATATCATTTTAAATTTTATACCATTGTACATTTTTAATAATAAATAATTATATGTATTCATTTTTTTTTTTAAACTCTAATTTTTTTTTACCCTAAATTCGCTAAGAACAATTTCATGGAGCAAAATTATTTTCTTTACGTATCTGTTTTCAATAGTAGAGAGGGCGCCACAAAACAAATTGCCACAATAAATATTTTTATCACAAAATATTTCTGAGCCACCGCTGGACTACAAAATAAGTTTGGTAACAGAAAATACAACTCTTTATCAACTCATATGATGTCTGAGATATACATTCTTCGAATTATGTTGTTGCAAAAAAATTAAGCAATGAAAATATAAAAGATGTAACCATTATAATAATCATTCAAATGTGAAATTAAAATAAAGTATACGTGTATAGGTATGGATCGAACGGTCAAACGATTATAAATACTTAAAATTATATGCTAAAAGTTTGATGAATTAAGAAATCGAAAATTAAATCTTAAACTAAAGAGAATTTGTTTATGTGACAGTGTATTAGACTAATGCTATTACCAGTTTTGCTAGCCTGCAATTTAGGTACATGGTAAATCATTTAGGTATGGTATATTTATGGTTGATGTAACAGGGCTCTGTTTTACCACTGTTAGTAAAAAAAAAAACTTCACCTGTAAAGGTGGATTTTCATTGAGCAATATTTAAAATCTTAAAAATTTTATTGACTCTAAAAAGGGAGATAGCTTATTGAATTTTTATGTAAGAAAAAAATAGACCGTTGCAAAGAAATTCTATTTGGGAAATTTATTTTATACACAAAAAAACAACAGTTCAACCGTCAAAACCAATTGTTGAAAAAAAAATTTCTTTTATATAAATTTACTCAAAAAATTGTTAAAAAAGTGTTGCCGGCATAAAGAAACTATCCCCGATATTTTAAAAATATACTTTATCAAAGTATACTATCCCCAATTTTTTGAAAATATCCCCAATTTTTGTGAAAATATCCCCGGTAAATGATATTATCTATTCTTGTCGTACGCATTAAGCTCTCATATAAAATAATGTAATTTCATGTTATCTCCATTTTTAGAGCCGATCAAATTTTTAAGATTTTAAATATTGCTCAATGAAAATTCACCTTAAGTGGAAATATTTAATAAATTATTTGATTCGATAGCTAAAGTAATTTATAATAATCAGATTTGTTTTTAGTGATATATTTAATTTATGGAATAAAAGTTGAGTATCAGTGCTTGCGACCTTACAAGCTTTTTGAAAGGAAATACATATTGTGATTTTTGTTATCAACAATTAAACAGACAACTTAAAAATTAAAATTTAAATCATAAAAATGTAAATTTCTACAATAATTTGATAACAATTAACGAAATCAAAAAATTTTAAATATTATTTTCTATTTATTTGTGTTTTTGTGTTTTTGTTTTTTTTTGTTTTAATAAATTTGGTTAAGGTTATGAAAATGATTTTTAATATTTTTCAAATTATCTTGTTTTTGCAGGGCGCTTAACAATAATATTATCTTTAAATAAATTAATTAATTTATGCTAATAATTTCTCAAATATTATTCGAATTTTCATTTAAAAAAGTAAATATTAATTATTTTATGACTTAATAATACAAAACAATTATATATCAGAATTAAAAAAGTAATAAAAATTTGAACTGCCTAAATTTAACTAAAGTAAATTTTAAATTTCTAGACTTCATTTTGAAACATAATTATTGTAATTTTCTATTTTATTAATTTAGTGAAGATACATAAGATCTTTTTTGCAATATAAATTTTTTTGTGCAAAAGCTACCTTGGTTGGTTTCCATCAGCTTTTGCTAAAAGAAACTATTTAGAACGGTTCCCGCATTTGTATTTAAAGCAACAAAATTGTTTTTGTAAGACAATAATTCAAAAAATATTCACGTTAAATTTCACAAGCCATTTAAATCCAAGTCGTTATCATATATACATCTGGATCGTCTTGCGAATCCCAAATATTTATAGAGATAGATTATTATTATGGGAAAACTAATTATAAATGTCTTTAATACTATTCCGATCACTTTACGTTAAATATTATTAAAGTGTAGCTAAATAACTGAATTAAATAATAAATCAAAGCTTCTTAAAAAATCGGATTTATTTTGAAATATCGAAGAAATTTTTTTAATAATTGTACAATTTTAAAAATAACAATTTCTAATTTTAAAAAAATCTTATACTCGTATTATTAAAAATATTTTACAAAGCAATATATTCAGTAATTCTTAAATCTATTTGATTATATTTCAATATTTGGTTTTTTTTAGATCAGGTTTATGAATGTTGCCACCATATTGATATGATCCTAAACGCTAGTATGCCAAAATATTAACATAGATATAATCGGTATCATAAAATATGAAATTGTCTAAAATAAAAAATAATAAAAAAAAAATTATAATTTATTAAAAAAAATTATGAAAATAAAAAACAAGAAAAACTTACTTTTTCGCAACATGTTGCGCCATTTCCATAACGACGATCATAATCATTATAATAATTATTTGGATACGTATTTGGATAATTATTTCCATAATTATTTCCATTATTATTTGGATAATTATTTGGATAACTACCCGGAAAAGAATTACCAATATTATGAAATGTATTAGCTATTTGATCATTAACTTGACCATGAATTCTTCTTGATTCCTCTTCGGCTTGTCTAGCATATGCAGGTCCAAAGAATAATTCAATATCATCTGAATATGATGATACTTGATATGATTTACGATCTATTACTCTTAAATTATAATCCATACATTTTTCACTAACAGTAGAACCATGTTTCATAATTTCACAGTTGACAGCACTAGTACATGTTAAACTTCCACAAAAAAGGCGTTCAGCTGTTAATAAAGAAAATAAAAATAATTATTTTAATAATTATGTGTCTAGCTTGGTTCTCGTTAATTATACATTATTATTAAGGGAATAAAACAATAATACTAAAAACGATGTACCACTGCGGTGTATATTCGTTTTAAGATAGAAGCAAAACTTTTAATTCAAATTTTAATTTTCGAACAGAAAAAATCGTTAAATAAAAATCGTAAGATCTAACTCCATTCTTATAATCTTATATTTATAATCTATCTATTTTTCTACATAAAAACATTAATTCAGTTGAAAAAGGTTATCAAGTTGATAGAATTTTCATAGACGTATCAAAAGGCATTTAATAAAGTAAACCACCATAAACAGCTATTTAGTAATTTATGGGAAAAATGCCTACATAGTTATAATCCTACTTAATGGACGATAAACTTTCCGTTACAATTTCAAATAAAAAATCTTCTATATTTGAGGCCACCACTTGAGGTTTTCCTCAACCTACCCCAATGGGTCCATTGTTATTTTTGCTTTACATGAATGATGTTGATAGTAAAATTAAATATTCAACTCTATCATTATGTAGATGACATCAAAAATTATTTTCTATCATTAGATCAAATGATGATTGCATAGCTTTACAACAAGATTTAGATACATTTCATTCCTGGTGCATTGAAAATGATTTTGATTTGAACATCAAAAAATATAAGTGTATATAGGTATGTCCTTTTATAGAAATAAAAATCGAATTCAATAATAATTACAAATTTTATGATTCTCTTGTGTAGAAAATGTTAGTAAGGCTAAAGGTCTGAGAGTAATAATTGTTGACAGCAAATTAACATTTAATCCTCATGTAGATTTTTTAACAGCAAAAACCTTTTCTATGCTAGGTTTTATTAAGCGGAATTCTCTAAACTTTACTCTTAAACACTTAAAATTTACATTTAAATCAGTATATATATACTTCTATTGTTCGTCCTCATCTTGAATATGCCTCTCCCATTTGGATGCCGTTTTAGAGTAGGCATATAAAAAGAATTGAATCAGTTCAAAAGAATATGATCAAATTCTGTCTTCGTACTGGTAACTCTATAACAACGAGTTATTTAGCTAAATGTCAACTCATTGACATTTCAACACTTGAAGCTAGGTGAAAAGTGGCCGCTGTAATGTTCTCGTATAACGTTTTGTCAGCTAAAATAAATTGTCCTTCTATTTTAAATTTATATGTTCCGGTCTATACTATTCGTGATAGGAATTTTCTTTATTTAGATTCTCATAGAACGAACTGCGGATTTTCGGAACCCATTGTTAATTCAAAAAGATTTATAATAAATGCTCTCCTTTAATAAATTTTAATTAGGTATAACATACAAAATTTTAAAAGTAAAATCAACATATTTTTCCCATAATAAAATGGCAAAATTTTAATCGTATTTTGCTATTTATTAATAATATTTATTAGTTTTAAACTGTAGTTTGTAATCAAAATCTGTAGGGTTATTCTTGTATTTACATTGAAATGAAATAAATAAATTATATGCAATTTATTTTACAAACATTTTCTATGATCAGACCAATGAAGCAAGCTCTTCTAAAGTAAAGCCAAAAAACTTATCACTTTCTAAGAAATAAATTTCTTGAAATGATTATATCGAAATTATTTTTAAAACTTTCGTTTAAAATTTTTAAATTTAAAAATGTCTGTTAAAATTTTATTTTATTTTAAGCAAACCCTTTTGACAGTAGACAATGCACTATTACACTATTACACCTGATACAATATCTTGGAACAATATTTCAAAGAAAATCATCAGAGCATACACGTCATAAGGTGTAGAAAATTTTTTTTAGATGTAGTAAATACTGTGGTCGTAACTAAAAAAGCTATAGTCACCGATAGAAGATGCTGGAAGTAGTTTATTTTCTCCTCATGCCCCACGAAAGAAATTATTATGATAATAAATGATTCATACCAATAATTACTACAAAATTATTCTTTTATACTATAAATAAATAAATATTTTATACAAATTACTTACGTTCTTGCCGTATTGTAAATCCATTTGAATTAGCAACACTCCAAACACCACCAGCTGAGTATGATCTCGATAGACCATTCGTAGAATAATAAGACAGTAATATTAAGAAGATTAATACAAATTTTAAATTGTTTAACATTTTGCTGAAAGTTCAATTAACTGTAATTAAATATATATACATAAAAATTGTAAGTAATAAAATAAATTACATATTAAATTTAATTGTTTGTCTTAACAAAAACATTTAACTTGCAAAAAATGTTCTTTAATTATTTTTCTATAAAATTTGGAAAAAATCAGTGTTTACAACGCATGGTTGTTTATTTGAAAAAAAAAAAGCTTTTTAAATCTTTAAATCAACAGATTTTCTATGACGTACTAATTTGTAATGTTAATTGGTTTAATTATGGGAACAGCTTTTGTTTTGAATGGAAAATAATGTAATTTAAATGTTAGGTGATATCATTTTAAATTAATTTACAAGTTACAAAAAAACAAAGTACGAGTAATTTTAGTAGTTAAAATAAAATAAAAAAAAAATACTATAGATTTGAATTGTTAAATTATATAATTACAACTTTATATACGAGTTAAAATTTTCTCTTTTCATTTGGAACATTCTAATATACTCCAAAAATGAATAATTCTAAAAAAAAAAAATTAATATCAAAAATACATTATTAATCTCATAAAAGTCAAATGTAGAAAAATTCAAATTTAGATTTAAAGTTTAAGATTTTTACTTTTTTTATTTATACAATCAATTGTACTGTACTGTACTACCCAAATTAATAATACATGCACATGATATTTACTTTCATTCTTAATGTCGTTGTCCATTTTGAAGAAGTAAAGATTTTATGTATGCTAAATAATTAGTCTATGATGCTAGGTATAGGTAGCAATGGTTGTCGGTATAGACCGATACACTTAGCCAAAAAACGTCCATTTGTATACAATCAAGATAAATGAAATTCAATTAGAAACTCATAAAAAAAAATAATACATTATTAAAAATTAAAAGTAAAATTTCAAAATTAAGAAGTTGTGGGAAATTAACAAAGCAAAAAGTTCTGAAAAGTAGAATATAAAAATGTAATTCTGAATATATCAGGACATTTACAAAATGGTGACATTGTAAAAGAATTAGGAAGTGAATTTGGAAAGAAAAATTGAGGCACTACTATGTACTCTCAAGGAGTAGTAGAAAAAGAGATGATTATTATAATAAAAATTATATTGTATAAATTTAAGAAAATGATTACCTAAAAGTTTTCAAAAACATGAAATGTAAATTCAAAAAAAATTAAGTTTAAAAGAAATATAAAGAGTATTTTTTTTAGAATAATAGAACTTCAAATTGAAATAAAACGCATTTAAATTAAGATTAAAGTCAATTTTTTTGTAAGTGAAACTTACTATTGACACGTTGGTAGAGGAAAATGTAATAAACTCGCGTCACGCTCTCACATTCTAAATATAGGTACAAAAATAAATTTTTTTTTTGCTGTTTTTCTTTTGTTTTTTAGATACCTACATAGAATCATAAGAATAATAAATAAAAAAAAATGATCAGAAATAAAATAAAACAAAAAACAATTTTTTTTTCTCATTTAAATACAAACAACAAAACAAAAAACAACATTTGAAGCTGTTCTCTTCTCATAGTTCTCATCGAAGAATATACATGACAATTAGAATATGCAGTATGCCTATGCACTCATGTATGTAGTATTCATTTGTTTGCATAAAAATACATATCCAAATTTGCTAAAATTGTAAGAAATAGCCTATAATAAGAATTTAACGTGCAAGAAAAAGAAAAAATATAGTAAACAAAAGAGAGTAACAGAAAAAGTTGGCTGAAATTAAATCAAAAAAAAATTGGAAAAAAATTTTCAACAAAAATTTTCGTTGAAATATTTAATAATATTATTTTCTAAATTATATCAACTATGCATAAGATTTTTAGGAGACCAAACTAAAACAGCGTTATCATATTCTTTAAATTCTGTGATTTGTAAATAGACGTTGTCCTCAGTATTATTTTATAATCGTATACCAATATAATAAATATTTAGGTTTACTATAATTTAATATAATTAATAAAAAATAATAATGTTTATAACTCCAAATTATTACTGACAAAAATATTAATAATATTTTATATTATTGTAATGTAATTATATACGAAAATAATAATGTTTAAAACGAAAATATTAAAATAATAAAAGATCAGAATTCATCATCGTATGAGGGAACAAACTAAATTTGAACAAAGCCACATTGCCTCATATATACAACATATATACAACAACAATAAACATTGCCACATTGCCTCATATATATAATGGGAACGCAAACAACTCCAAAGAAGAATAATGGGAGCGCAAAATTTTTCCACAGTATAAAGCAAAAGGCAAACATCTGTTTTGTCCATTTTCTCTCTCATGATAAATTTGATATACGATAAGTAAATGTAAATTTTACCTCTTTTAACTAATGATATTTTGCTTGTTTTGGTTATTGAGCTAAGTCATTTAAAAATTTATTGTTTAAATTTTAGTTATCTAAAAAAAAATATTGGTACCCATCTAAGTCTCCATATTATATAAAAAAAAAAATTATTGGTACATACATAATATGTATGCATACCTATTTAGCAAAAGTAATAATTTTTGGAAATAAAAAAGTGATTGATTATTAAAATTTTATTTTTTAAAATACTTTCAATTTTCTTTTTAGTGAATAATTAAAGCTTTAATTAAAAATTTAATTAAAAATTACTTATTTTAAATTCATATACATATTGTTATATTACATGCATATTATTATATTATATTTAAATATTTTCTATATTGTTTATAAAACAATATCGATGCGGTTTTTACACGATATTTACATAGATTCCAATCAAAAAATTTTAATTCCTACTTCAGTTCCATAAGTCTATTATATCTTTTTTAGAATATAATGAAAATTTTCTAATTTAATCGACGCTCAGGCCTCAATCTCAATCTCAATCATCTGCATTTAAATGTTGTTTCACTTACTACCTCCAGTCCCATTACTAGACTTTCTTTTATTTTTTATTTCATTTTAGTAAACATTGACATATTTGGTCTGTATGTTAACTTTTTTATTTGCATGCTCTTTACAAATTTTCAAAAAATTTAAGAGAATTTTGTGTTTAAAACGTAACGTCCTCTCTTAAATAAATTTTTGCAAATGAAATTTCTATTTCCAAAAATTTTGTAAAAATTTACTGTCAATTTTTTGTTGTTGTTTTAAATGTCAATAGAATATTTTTCATACAAAGAATAGTATACCTAAATTAAATAAAATGTTGTATACCTAACCTGAAAATTTATTTATATAGCTTTTTACCGACAAAAAGACAAAAACCACAAAAAATTATTTAATTTAATTTTTTTCAACAAAAACATTCAATAATTTTACAAAAAAAATTCAGAAAATTACTAAATTAATTCAAATTTAAAAAAAAATCTCATAACCTAAAAATCAGTTATTTTTGACATGAAAAAATTTGGATAAATTTATGCAAATTTTGCGTATGTCTACTTTTGTTTGCAAAAGAGAACTTTTTAACTATTCTCGCAGAATTTTATGATCACGTGATTTTTTCTCTCATTTGCAAATTTTTGCAAATAAAAGTAAACATACAGACCTATTATAACGCAAAGACTCACGCCTTAACAACGTTTATAAATTGTTGAAATTTATTTTCAAAATCTATGTTCTATACACCAAACTCACTTCGCACTTTGTAAAGTTAAAGTTTTACATAATTGTCCATCAGAACAGATTATTCCTCGAACTATCGATAGAATTGCGACATTATTTTCTCATCTTGATGCAACAACAACAACAACAAGACAAAGAACTGTACGTACAGAAGAAAATATCGGTGCTGTAAGAGCTAGTGTTTGTAAAATTCTAAAATTGTCTATTCATCGACTTTCACAACAAGTTGGACTGTGTGTAACCACCACATAGAAAATTTTGCGTAAAGATCGTTTGGTTTACATTCCATAAAAGATGCAACTTGTTCAAGAACTATAGCCATTTGAACCATAATAAGCGTCGTTTGTTTGCTAATTAGGCCCAAGAACAGCTTAAAGTTGATCCAGTTTTATATCTAAATTAAGCTAATTTTTGGTTGAACGGCTACGTAAACAAGCAAAATTTACGTATATGGAGCAAAACCAATCATCAAGAAATTTGAAAAATTTGGCTTCCAATTTAAAGTATAAAAAACTATAGTACTTTAAAAAAAACGCCCTTTATCAATCATTGCACATGGATGTTTGTACCTAACCCCACCCTTATGAATTCGGTCAAATTGTACAATTTAACATGTTTGTTTCATTTTTTTTTCATTAAAAATTTTGTTAATTACTATAGTTAAAGCAAAAACTTTTTAAACCAATTCATATAAATTTGGATAGTATTTCTTTTTATTTACTATTACATAGCGTGACTGATTAATAAGCTTTACTTTATTATGATTTCACCAAAAATTATTTAATTATTTTTTTTTTTAAACAAAACTTTATTGGAATTTATAAAAACATGTCTTTTCTTCTGACTATCATTTGATAATAGAAAATCTTTTAATATTTTAACTTAAATTAGTATTGTAACAAAATGACTAAAGGTTGGGTATAGCCTCAATATATTTTTCAAAAAGTTTGTGTTAAGTCGAATTGGTAACTGATTAAACAAAATAAAGTTACATTCATGTAAAATTTTCACTATGATTCACAACAGTTTAGTTCTTTATATACAAGTATATTATAATATATTATAAAAATCTACTTAGTTTACTTATTTAGAATCATCAAAAATACATTTCAGTGAAAATTTATTACCAAAATAAAAACTAATAACTAATATGAATATGTATAATTAATAAAAATAAATGCTAATTTAAACAAATAAAAAAAAATGTGATTGAAAAATGCATCGCACACGCTGGGTAGTGCAGTAGATAGAGTCTGCTTTTCAACTGAAACCTCTCATGTTCAATCCCCGACGAAGCAGAATCAAATGGGCTTTTCGACCTGGTAGCTAGTACTTTTTGTTATTGAGATAAAATAAATGACAAAAAATAATTGCGATGTGGCCTCGGTAGCCGAGTGGTAAAGCACTCGAATGTAGTAATGTAACGACCGCAGGAGCACCCCGTGACCGTGAGAACCGAACAATTTTTCAAATGATGAAAATTACTGAAAAATGTAATTTTCTATACAACCACATCGGTTCAAATATAATTTAATAATTAATAAAAATATAATATAACTAATAAAAAAAATAATATAAATATATAATATACAAAAATATATACCAAATAACTAATATAATTTAATAAAAAGGCCCACATTTCGAAAGGGAAAAGGTCCTATAAAGTTGGCCTACAGATTTATCTGTAGGATCAACTGTTAAATAAATAAATAAATAATTGCGAGTATAATTTGATAACAACTCAAATACAAAATGGAACTACACTATGTATTTAAAAAGGCTTAGGTCATGACAATAGTATGTGTTTTCCAAACTTTTAATCAGTTGATAAGCCCGAAATTTGATTAATAAATATTCGAAAAATATTGTAGTAGTAGTAAAAACTTGCTTTACCGTACTTAATTAAGCACGAAAATGTAATTCTACCTAATTTACTGTCATAAAAAAATCGTGTCACGATCAAAAAGAAAATTTAGAAATAGTTAATAGCCAAATTTAAAAAAAAACACTGCAAACACACGTTGTAAACTTAATTGTGTATTGAAAAATAAACTGCAAATTTTTTTTAACAATTCATATTTAATTTAAAAATTGACTTTTACTGGACAACTTAGAGGCACTTCTATAATAAGTGATCATAATTGAAAATATATATTTGAATATCGATTTATCCTTCCTTCCTTTGATGACCCAATAGAAATTTATATTTGAACAAGCTGTTATATTTTGCAGTTATATTGCCTCTGCTTATAGTTTTTCTTAGTCAGTTTGAAAAGTGGAAATTACCATTGACATGACATTAAATTTTCATTCAGATTCGAGTATTATACTTACTACCAAATAACCACTATATGTAGTAGAAAATAGTTTTCTGCAATAGACCTTTCCGAAAAAAAAGTTTTTACATATTTATTATACAGGGTGGTTTTTAAAATAATCTGTCATAATCTCACCTAATGTATTAAGTTGTAATCAAAAAATTATACTATAAGATGAATATACTCGTAAACATTTAGAAGTTACGGGGCCTAAAAGATTTAACCACAACTCAAATATTTCAGTTTAGTGTTTTATATAACAGACCGAAGATAAAAACTGTTATAAATACTTAAAACTGGCTCAAGCCAAGCATTACCAACCATTTGGCTAGATCTTTTCGGAAGTTATTTGACATTAAAGTCAAATATTAATAACTTTTCATTGTAGAGATCTAGATAGAAATTGTTGAAAACAAAATGTTTTGAAAGAAAATGTTAATTAAATTTCAAAGCTCATTCTGAGTTTGGTTCATCATCTTAAATTATAACAACTTTATAGACGAGACTTCTCCCAATTATTTCTGAAAAAACTTGAACTAATATAATTATTTAAAGGGTTATAATTTAATACTTTTATATTTTATAATAGAAAAAAACATTAATATTTAAAATATTAATAACTGATATTATACAAGCACCAAAATATCAGTTATATCCACTAGAGATGATGTTAACATTGTTAACTACAATTAAATCTCATAATTATTTTTTTGTTTTTATGTTAAAAAACATCTACATAGTAAATATTCTTATAATGAGATCGAATTTAAATTTAAATTCTTTTCAAATGACAAAATTTTCGTAAGCCTAAATAAATTCAACATTTTCGATACATATATTTTAATTCTGAATAACAAAATTACATATTGAGAAATAAAAAGATATCATACGCCAAATAAATAATTAATCAATTTATTTATTCTTATTTAGACTCAGATTATGACTCACGGTGATGCTTGTTTTGTTTAAAAACAAAAACAAATTACGAAATTTAAAACTAAAATCGGAGAAAGGTTAATTATTTTTCTTAATCGTAATTTTATTTTGAGAATATTACAAAAGCAATAAACACTTACATTCTTTTAACTTAGATCAAAAACAAAAATAATTAATAAAATTTTAGATTCTTTTTGTTATTTAATAACAATTTGATTCACTTTAAAATTATTCAAATGTAAGTATATATAAAAACAATTTTTAAAACTTGACTTATAAACAATCCAAACACCTTCGACTGATAATAAATTTTAACTGATGTTCGTTTCATTCAAAATAAAAGCTTCACATAAATATACATATTTAGCACATTAGTATATTGTTCTAATCTAAGAAGCTAAGCTTTGATGTTACACAAATACAATCATATAATAAATAAAATGTATTGTTATTTTCGATTGTTTGTGCTTTTTGTGAATGCACACCTGAGGGCGCACATATCAAAACAACAAAAATTGTAACCGGTTGTACAATAACAACAATATTATATATGCATATATATCTGCCTCAATATAATATACATATGTATGTAAATGTATATTACGAAAACAAATGATGATTTTAGACGCTTTTGGAGTACTTTTTGGCTATTAAAAACAAATAAACATATACGTATATGTACAAACTTTAATCTATACATATGTTAATAAATAAAAAGATAGACTAAAAATTAATCATTTCCAAAAAATTTATACCCAAAAATATATATTTAAAATTTATACGAACAAAAATTTTTTATCTCAATTTTTAACGGCTGCATTTTCTGTATAATCAGTATAATTCCCAATGTTGACATAAAGTGATTTTTTCAGACAGATTAAATTTAAAATTTAAATCTAAAACTGAATCCTTAATTTGAGCAATTGCACAGAGATATGTACATGCAACATATTATGTAAATTATTTATTCTTTTCTAAAAATGTAACAAACAAAATATTTTTAGGAAATTGTTTCGTTCATCATAACACTATTAGAACTCATCAGTAGGTATTTTTAGTGTTAGACTACCTATACAACTCCTATTTTCATTTTGATTGATTTTATAACTTATTAGAAGATGTCAATAGTACATCTGTGAGTTATAAAAATCGACCAAAATTTCAATGTAAAATGCTATTTTTATAAAATATGTGAAATATTAAAGTTTCCATGTCATTTTACTTTTAATAAAAAGAACAAGTTCGATTTATTAATTAATATTGATACATAAACATTTTATGTCCCCATTGTATCTATAAATATTATAATTATTATTTGTGTTAACAAACAAAATATTTTAAGGAAATTGTTTCGTTCATCATAAGGCTAGGCGCACACATGCAATTTTTAGTTTTGCAACTGTTTGATTGCAAAAACTCTTTGCGCACACACATAAGCAACCAAACTATTTGATTTTCTGGTACCGCGCACTTATAATAATTAAACAGTTGAATTTCATTTAGTTGGAAAATTAATGTTATAAGGAATTAGCATGCATTTGGGCTGTTGAAATTAAAAGAAGAAAAAAATTAAGGAAAAGGACATTGTAGGTTCACCTTTTATTAAGCCATAGATTAATAGTCTCATTCTGTATCTCACTCACTCTCACTTTCACTATATTCTGTATCTCGAAATAATTTAGGTGAGAGTGAATGGATATGTGATTGGAAACTTACATATGTCCAAAAGGTTTGTTCAATATTATAAATAATTTTTAAAAAATGTTCGGGTTGGTTCGACAGTCCGGAAGTCGGGACAAAAGGACCTTGAACAAAAAAAAAAAAAAAAAATGTAATTTGTAGCTGTGTTGATACGAAATGAACATTATTGTTCAAAATTTCAAGCAACTGTACCTACACAAGAAAAAATAAACTGCAACTGGTTTTAATTTCAAGTGTGCGCGTTTACATTTAAATACGTGCAATCAAACAGTTGCAAAACTAAAAATAGCATGTGTGCGCCTAGCCTAACACTATTAGAGCTTATCAGTAGGTATTTTTAGTGTTAGACTACCTATACAACTCCTATTTGAATTTTAAAAATTTAAATTAGTTTTATAATAAAAAAAAAATGAAAGCGTTTTTTTAAAAACGTTTATTCAGTTAAAATACCATCTTATTTTAAAGTTATCAATCGAATTATATGTTATAATAGAATTAATTACAAAAATCCAAATTTCATTTTATGTACCATTATAACCTATTATATTAATTCTATTAAACAACTTCATTGAGTAAATTTGTGATAGATATACAAAAATTATTTACACAATGACGAGTCTCAAAGGCAAATAATAAAATAAATTTGTTTTGAATAATTAGGTTTTATCATTTGTTTTAATTTTTTGTATACTTATGGATCGTTAAAATGTAACCAATAATTTACACAAAAAATATACCTCACCATTCCACATAATAATGTAACCAGTTGAATTTTCATTTAACTCATATATCACTATACACACAACACAAATAACTGCTATATAATTCCTTCACTGATATCTTACTCATAATTTTAATACCAAAAATTTTACTTTTAAACTCTGCAAATATTTATTTTGCTTAAATTGTAGTATGTGTGTCTGAATATTATTAACTATATGTATATAATAAATAAATAAATTATTCTATCAACCGATGTAATAATAGCATTTCCACAAAGTCAATATATGTAAGGTAAAAAAAAAAAACATATTATTTCACATTTCCTTTATAAATTTTAGTACACTAATCTATAAAGAATTTTCGTTTTTTTTTTCAGATTCGTGAAAAATAATTTTGGAAATTAATTAACAATATTTACAGATTGATTGTTATCAACAGATGATTTCTCTTTAATTTTATAAAGAACGAGTGTGAATTTTTGTACGTTATCTATAAAAAAAAAATTTATTTAATTTTATGTAGAAAAATCCTTATAATTAACCTGCCCAATTGATATCACACATCAGTGATGACAAATTGACTTTTTTTCACGTGCTGATTGCCGATAAATCTGTATCTCTATTCATTAGAGACTGTAGCCAACGTTTGAGGGATCACCTCCTTGCTCTACTTCCGTTGCTTTTATTTAAACTACCAGCTTTTATATTTTTCGATCATCTGGCAATGTGCTTAAAATATATGTCAAATAGGTTTAACTAATTTTTATAGAAGTCTGCATTTAACATTTAAATTTTTTAAAATGAAAATTTCCATACAATGTTGCGCTCACGACATTTTCATTATTCTTTTATATATCTATAGCTCGAATTTTACTATTTTACTTTCAAATGCTCTTTTTGAACATATACTATACATACTATACTTCTTCAAAATTATGTTAGGTCAGGTAATTCACCTCTATTACATTTTGTGCTCTTCATTTTTGATTATCCGTGTTTGATTGAACTCAGAAGTTTAACCTCTCTTGTTAGGTACTATCCCAGCCCAGGATTATTTATTTTAATTATATACGGATTGATATACTGAATAGCAAACAATTATTTCCCTATATCATATCAAAACTTTTTAGTTTGCAGATACGCACATAATAACAAACTTGTATTGATAAAGTTGGTTAATTAATATTTTAATATTGAAATAAAATTGAATTTTTTATCTAAATTAATCGCAAATTATTTTATCTATATTACAGAAATTAATTCAGAATATAAAAAGAAACGAATAAAAGAGATAAGTAAAAATAAATCTAAGGGGTTCCTTACAGCTCTACGCGGATGATACTCTTTTGAAATATGCTGTGAACAATGAAGAGGACTGAAAATCTATAAATGATAAAAATCTAATATACTCACAAACGACTGGCTTACCAAACATTGTCTATCATTATTTCAAAAAGACAAAGATAATAATTTTTGAAAATAAAAAAAAAATTATAATCCATCATTTCTTATGAATAGTTATGTCATTGATATAGTACCAACATTTAACTACCTTGGACTAAAATTGGACAGCAAACAGAAATGGAAATATCATGTTAAACATGTAGTAAAAAAAACTTTTCTCCTTATATTTTCATACTTAAGAGACTCTACGTAATTATTTTACCCCTGCAAAGTTATATTCCATTTTCTGTTCCTATATTCTATCGAATAGAGTCTCAATCCCATATGGAGCAGAGCACCGTAAATTACTTTAGAAAGGTTAAATATGGCTTATAAGAAAGCAAAAATTTATCACAAGTCATAGTAATCAATTGTACAATGAACGATATTTGAGTTTGCAAAACATCTGCAAGAAAAAATTGTATATGACCGCTTTTAAAATCATAAATAATTTTCTAAAACACAATTTCATTCTAAATAGACTTCATAGCTATATATAACACCAGGAATAAGGCAAACTTTATCATTATTTAAAACAAGCAATCAGAAAAATAACTGTCTGTATAACTGTCTTAAAATCCACAATGAGCTACCAGTAGAGTTGATAAAACATAACTAATGTAGAACCAGAGACTATAAAATATAATAATTATATATATTATTATAGTCTCTGATAGAACCATAGTAGGACCGTAGGAGGACTATTTAAGAAAGAAATTAAAAGATATATTTTGTCAGAGAATTAGATAATTTGAGCAGATTTTTGAAAAATTAAGAATGTTTTTGTATTTACATTTTATTTACTTTTTATTTTTATTAATAACTTTTAGATATTGTCTTTATTTAATAGTAATGTTAGTTAACTAATAAAATCAAAATTTATCTAGTATATAAATATATAAGTCTGAATTTAAATTTTAAATAATTTAATTTTTAGTATTTAAAAAAAAATCGTTGGTATTCAGGCCAATCATTAATATTTAATTTTTCCCTTTAATTACAATATTACGATATTACGTTAATAATACGGTAACACATCATTCTAATAATTGAAGTAATTTTAAACAAAAAGCTACCCTTCAGATAATATAATATAAAGAATAAAAAGGAAGAGATTTATGTCCAATATTATAAAAAGATATGGCTTATAGGAAGACGTACATTTTTTTAAGATGCCTTATAGGAAAACACAAATTTTAGTCAACATTGAATATTTATTTAAATAATAATCACATAACGATTTTAAAAAAGCATAAATAAAATTAAAATTTTTAAACTTTTGTTATTTTTTGATAGGTTAATTCAATTTTACTTGAAATTGTTGTTGTACTAAATGCTGATTCAATTAATTCCATTTCATTTAAAATTTTATCAAATCCATTTATACACATATAAATTACTTTTACTTTCGTTTTTGAAATTGAATTTTTTGTAATTAAACATTTTTCAGCATCAATTGGACATCTCAACAAATCACATTGTATAAAATCTACAAAATATAATAAAATTAATTGAAATCATTACAATCCAATAATCAATCTCCTTTACAAAATTATAAAATTTTAAGCATATTATTCAAAATAAACTTACCACCCAATTTTGTAATTGTTAATTGTTTTCCATTTGACCAATAATAGTTAGTTTTTGATGTTATAAGAACATTTTCAATATTGGAAATTTTACTAAAAATTTGAAATTCTTTTGATATATTTTGATTCTGATTACTTTTCTTTCTTGTATTTAAATTTTCATTATTTTCTTGAGGTATTATCATTTCTACATCTTTATTATATTCATTTTCAGAATATTTCTTTGTATTGATTGGTAAATTATAACAAAATGTTAATAATAAATTTAATATAAAAATAACAGTAATAATTTTTTTAAAAATCATTTTATTTTCAAATTTCTAATATAGAATTTGTTTGATCAATAATTTGATAATATTTGTTTCGTTATTATAGCAATAAATTTAAGTAGGTATTTTGAGTAAATTTAATTAGGTAAAGTGAAGTTTTATATTTATAGTTATATCAGCGCTATCTTTTAGGCATTAGCGGCAAATAATAGTGATATTCTAAATTTGCTGTATTAGATTGATTTGACTCAAATTTTAATTTTAATCAAATTTATTATAAAATAATGTCTACCATGTTACTCAATATTAAATGTCGCTCAAATAAATAATTTCACTCAATTCTTCAAAATTAACAAAAGCAGTTAAGTTATTTTTGAAATTTTCACTATATAATGTCGTCCTTTATAAAATTTAATTGAAATTTTAAATTTAAATTATTAATATAGGTGGGTAATAAGAGTAAAAAAGATAAAAAAGGCCAGAAATCTGTTGTTTTTTTATTGTTAACTAATTTTTTATTGTTTTCAATGGTAAACTTATGTTATAAATAATGTCATCCATATCACTTGATTTTACTTATTTCATTTTCTATTAGCAAAAATATGAAAGGTTTAATTAATTTAATTTATAGAATATGCTGTAGGCTCTAGAATAGATGACCCATTATTAAAATTAAATAAATATTCAAATTCTAGGTATGGTTCATAATTTTTATTAAATATATTAATCGATTTAGGTTATTATACCATCATCAAAAGACTGACTGAATTTTAAATTTAAAAAACTGCGCTCGGTTGTGGTCACGATTACCAGCATTATTATTACTGATAGTATATAGATATCCGCCGATTTTTTACAATTACCTTATCAATGCAACAACACTGATATAGTGTATCAGCTATTTGACAAACAAAAGAAGTTAAGTAAGTTAGTAACTATTATTCTAATCTTTAAGTAAATTGCTGCTAGAGAAGATGTTAAAATTTATTTTATAGAATATGATGTAATTTCTAGGTGCAACATTATTAAAAAATCAGTTTTCTTATATTCTTCAATCAGTTTTCTTCAGTTTTACGATATTTAATAAAATTTGTGAAACATATACTAGAGTTTTCAAATTTTTATTTTTGAGATGTTAAAAATTCGTAATGATTTATTTTAAGTGATTAAAATGTATTTAAAATTTGATTCCCAATTGTACTAAAATGGACTGAAGCTAATGTTTTAACTGATTTTTGTAGTAATCTACATAATATGAAAAATTTCCGTTAAGATGACTATGATGCTTTAAATAATAAAGTTTGACGAAAATTTAATCCAGTATATTAACTACGATTAACATTAAATTTTGTAAATATCTGATTTTTTATTTATCTATACATATATGTATTTGTTTTTCCACTATAATACATATAGAAATAAATCGAAAAATTGAAAGGTAATTTTAAAGTAAATAAAATGTATCTAATAAAATTTTGCTAACATTAAAACTGTAAAACAAAAAAAAAATATACATATGTAATGCAATTTTTACAGTTATCACGTGCAATATTGAGAATTAAAAATTTTCTAGGAAATACAAGGTAATTTCCCTGGAAACATTTTAACAAAAGAAATTGTTGATGCATACATTACTATTGAAATATAAGCTTAAAAGACATTAAATAGTCATTATTTAATGTCAAGTTCAAGTTCAAATGAGCACTCAGGTCACTTAACTTAAATTATACGTTGTATTTTTGGAATATCAACATAAATATAAGGAACAAACAGATGATTTAAATTAAAATTTTCCAAAACTCAGTCATCATTGTTTATACAGATTTTAAAAAACAATTTATTATCAGTTTAAAATGTTAACTTTTATAAATTTATAATGGAAAATATTATAATATTTAGACAGATATACTTAATTTTTTAACATACCATCAGGTATCCCGGGAGCTCATAGAGCTAAAGGTGATTGGGGAAATTGAAACAAACAAATGGTTTGATGGAGCAGAGGAATATACACATCATCAATTAAAACGTTATATTACTATATCTTTTTAGAAAGTGGCATTGTAAATAATATTTTATTATTAAAAATGTAAATAATATTTGACTTGTAGCTCTTATAGCTCACACAACAAAATACAACAGTTGATAGTGTATTAAAAGAGGATTTCAACAAATTTTAACTTACCATATCTGCTTTCATATTATTTTATCTAGCTGCGATTTTTTAAACAAATAACTAAACCAGCGTATTTATTTGAGCAGTAAACTAATATTTGATATATTTAATCAGTTTTACAATAAATATAAATATATTGATTCAACTAAACGCGACTTTGTCCCATGAAAATTTACTTATGAAATCACTTAATCCTTGTAAAATTTATCATACGGGAAGAAGAATGACATAAATGTAAAATTTGCAATTTGACTTTATCACAATACTATCCAAATACTATCAAAATCAAACATTTCAAAAGTGCATTCTAAATACATATACAAGAAATTATTAATAAATTTTTGTTAATTATAGAATATTGTTCTTCCACATGAATGGTCCTGTTATGTAAAACCTTTTACAAATGTAAAGTGAATATAAAAATGAAAAATTAAACCAAAGCTCGAACAAATGTAAATTATAGACATATTTATTAAAATCTATTCAACTCTTAAATGTAATTTTTTTTAAATTTTTAACTGAAATTGTTTTCTAGTATTTCTATAAATATTTTCATAAATATTTTTACCATACTTAGAAATTTAAAAGGACACTAGAGTTAGTTAACATAATGTGATAAGGTATGTATTTCAATTGCCAAGTTACTTAGCTTATTTTTTTTCAAGTATTTATCAATGGTATAAAAATAATATACGAAAATTAAATATTCTTCTTTTTATTAAATTTTTTGATTATTTACAAAATATATTACATACTTATATACATTATATATAAATTCAAAAATTCAAAATTTTTCATTTCTTAAAATGGAAACCGTTGTGATCCAAAGATATTAAAAAATGGATTTTTAAAAATTGGATTATTTTGAAATGCTTGAGCAATTTGATTTTGAACATTTTGTTGAATATCGAATGCCTGTTTTTGAGCATCTTCTGCATATTGTGGACCAACACCACTTTCACTATTAACGATTCCACCAGAAGGATTAGGTTTTTTGTATGTTTTCTGATCAAGAATCTTTCCAGATGAATCACTGCATATTTCTTTAGTTACAATTATATTTTGATTTTTTGCATCGTTTTTAGATGATACTTTACAATTTACTGCATTGTCAGGACAAACTAAAGTTCCACAATAAATTTTATTTCCTATAAATATATTAATTTTTTATTTATTTTTATTTTATTTTTTAATAATGTAAATAAGACAATAAATTTCTTAACCAATTTGATAAATTGATACTCCTTGAGCTTCTGTAGTACCATATACAGTAAATACTGTTGCCAAAGCAAATAAAATTGCAGAATAATACATTATAAAATTATTTTTGTTAAATTTCTGGAATCAAAAAAAAAAAAAAAAAATTAATAAATATTTTTATAAATTAAATAAAAATTATTTTTAATTTACTTAAGTCTACAATAAAGTTCAAGATAAAACATAAGTAAAACCGTACGTCAGAGTAACAAAAATAAATAAGAAATTTTCGTCACTTTCTGGAAAAAAAGAATATTCTTTTGTCTTTAGAAAAGTAATAATAAACTACAAAATTTAGGATATGAGTTTTTACGAAAATATGCAACTCTAACGAAGAATACGGTAAAACGATTAATTCTATAAAATGGCTCAGCAAATTAATTCCCACAAACATAATTGCCACAAAACAAAAATGAAATAAGAGGCCACAATTTGTGTGGATTTGTATTTTAGTCTTTATGCCCTTAATAAATTTTACAATACTGTATCCTTAAAATTTATATGATTTTAGCTTCTTGTTTGATCTAATTTGTATATTCACCATCGTTATTTAGTTTAGGACAAAATATTTTTCTTCTGTCGAATATTTTTAATTTATTATCGGCGTTAATTGCAATTGTACAGACGCTTCGCAGCTCTATAAATTTAAACCGGTTGTATAATACATATTTTTAATTTAACATATTATACTACTGTTTGATATTTTAAATTTAAAAATGTCTTTGTCTGCTTAGATGGGTTGATGATATTTCGAGAAACTGCAGTGTCATTTAGAAAAATAAGATAAATAATTCTTTTGTATATCTAGTGCAGTGCAATAAGGAAAATGAGAAATAAGGTTTTTTATTATATTGATTGCTACTTAAAGTATTTTATTTTGAAAATTTAAAAACAAAAAGATTATAGCAAATTAAATTTAGTTATTCTTCAATGAAATATTTGTTCCATTCCTTTTGTATGTTTTTTTTTTTGTATTATGTCTTGTTACAATCATTTATGACCCTCTAAAAGCTTCTCAAAACTTAATGGCTTTTAATAATTATATTTCTGATTCTAAACTCTATCAAATCTACAATCTCTATATAAATTAAATTTACAATGAGCTGCAAACTCCTATATTGTCTATTAATATTTCATCGCCAACTTTTATAGTACGAGTAGTAAAAAATCTATCAAAATATAGAGAGTTTGAAATTAGTTTGTTTATACTTCAGACAAAAATGTTACTGAATAAGTACAATTATTGATTGCGGTTAGTTAAATGTAAATTCTGATGAATTATAATTTATTTTGTGGTTTTATTTTTTATATTTTTATTCAGTTTAACAAACCAAAAGACTAAGACCTACGTTAAAATTTCGTGCAATCAGCTGCTATATAGAGTGCTTATCGATTTGCGTTAACATTACAACAAACATTAAAAAGTTAAATTGAATCAAATATTTTTAAATTTACTTTAATAAATAATTGTTAAGGTAACCTACTCAAGTTTAAGTGTAAGAAATTAACAGTTCAAGATTATAAATTTACTGCTCTAGCCCTTATCGATTTATTTATTTTTATCTCTCCACTGAATTTGAAATTTCGCTTCCTGCATCGTTGAAATCTTTTATAGAATAGTTAGCTCCATGTATTTGCAATTCATTGAAGTCACAAATAGGATTATCCCACACTACTGTCATTCACACTAAACATTATTTTTATTTATTTAATTACGTACTAGGAAAGTCACCCGATGTTGTCTGGATCCAACACAAAATTTATTAATTTACTTCAATAAAGTTTTAATTATTATCAAACGAATTTTTAAAAAATGGTTTCTGAAAAATATTCTAGAAGTTTCATAACAGATATTTGAACACATGGTGAGTTTAAAATCTGTAGTAAGTTTGAATTTGTACAATAATAAAAGTCTACAATACTTTTATATTATTAATTATAATTTTATTATTAATCTAGTATTGTATAGCTGTGTTTGATTTTAATTTCGTAATATGATCATAATTTGATCTCCTACTTTTAGTTATGGCTTGTAAGAAAAAAATTTCAAAAGCTTGTCAAATCAAACAAATTCAATAAATTAAGATATTATGTTGCGTAGCTAACAGCTTCATATCACTTGAGTGATACACAGTCATTTCAGTCACTATTTCAATTTTACTATTTAAGTCTTCATGAAAAATGTAATTTTCAATACAACCACATCGGTTCAAATATAATTTAATAATTAATAAAAAATAATATAACTATATATAATTAATATAATTTGATAAAAAAGCCCACATTTCGAAAGGGAAAAGAACCCATAAAGTTGGCCTACAGATTTATGTGTAGGATCAACTGTTAAAATAAATAAATAAATTTATTTTTAAAAATTATGACTTTATCATAAAATAAAAAAAAGTTAAAGGTTTATTTTGCAAACATAATATAGTGTATTAGTTCGTTAGATATAAAATAAATTGCTATATACATACATACATGTATATATAAATTTAAATCTTATTAATTGTTATGTTAATGAATTCCATGTAAACTAACAAGGAGGAAAAATTGTCAACGATTTCAAACAATGTTATATTATTAAATCTATAATTATCATTATACTACACAAAACTATTTTAAACACTTTCAAAATTATAATAACTAATTGAATAAAATTATTAAGAACGAAATTGAACATTTTAATAATAATTATTTTAATGATACCTTATTTAGTTAATGCAATTTCCAATATTCACAATAATGTAGGTGTCAGTTTTGTTTGCAATAAGTTATTAAATGTTCATATATTTAGTATATGTATATTTATATTATATTATATATTATATGTATATATTGATAATTTATTGTAATTAAAGCGCAGAAATATTTATTAAATTTTTTTTTTTATAAAATTTTTGTTTTTTTTTTTTTTATATAAAAAAATAAAAAATAAACTTTTCGTTTTTGCTTAAAAGCTTAAATTATTTAAAATATTTTAACTGTTTTCTTTTTGAATCCCTAAATATTACTGAATCATTTGTATATTATTCAGCTGGGATATATAATATTTAATTTTTAACTGTTATACCTATACATTTTTTACTTTTATAGAATTTTTTATTACTATTCTATATTATTTATAGATATTTTGTTTATACTTTATTCTCTTCTTTTTTTTATTTTATTTTTGCACAGTCTCAGAATATAATACGATGATGAGAAATTTAAAAATATCTAAATACAATGTACAAATGTACAATGTACAAATATGCTGTACACAAAATTTTATTTAATTATTTATGAAAGCCATCGTGCATCGTGGCAGTTGACTGTTTTGTAATTACATATAGCTATTATTTACGTTTTGATTTAGGTTTTGGTCTTATTCTTTAAATTAGCTGTCACATTTAAATATTGGTCAATTGAAAGAATTCATTAAGTATACGTACATAAATACAAGTATTGTTTTTGATTTAAATATATAATTATTAAATTAAGAATTAATTATCAAATTGTAATTTAAAATTATTAGGATAAGAGATATTTACTTAATTATCAAAGCATACACACTTTTGTTTGATGATGTAGGTACTTGCCCTTTTATATGTATATTAAAGAATTATATTACTTATATAATACGTCTTAATTAATTTTCAGTTGGTAATTTCAAAATTTTTAAAATTGGTTAACATTTGAACATTCTACATTAACCTATACTCTATGAATAAACATATACTCAGATCTTCTGTAATGCATTTTTAATAATTCGTTTCTAACTAATTGTACTACTGTAGTAGTACAAAGTGTTTCCACGTTGTAGATTAATCATCACCAATCATCATTCCTATACTTAATCTTTTAATTTCAATTTTTATCAATTTATTTAAACTGTTTTTATTCAGACAGTTATCCTCGACTTCGTCTAACCATATTTGATATTGGTCTATTTCTTATTCTAATATTATAAAGAAATGCTTCTATGATAGTTAGTTCTGATTATATTAGTAAATAATACTGTCTTCAATTCAATGAAAGACCGATACCTTCTTCTTTATTTAGCTTGTTATAATCTGATTCAGGAAAGTATGGTGATCAGTGATCACTAACTCACTAATTATGAGAGATTGATTGAATTTCTTATGTACTTTGTAGTCTAAAGAGATCCAATAGCAGAAGTACCTACAGAGGAAAAATTATAAAATTAAAAATCTGTTGGTACATATGATGTCTCAAGTAAATACTAGTCCAAATAATGAGCAAAAAAAAATATTTGCTAATTGAAACTAACCGAACAGCTAATCAAGTTCTAACATGCAATCAAAAAAAATGATTGAATCGAAATTAAAAAATGGATTTTGCAATTGCAACATTTATTTTCATTCTACTGAAAATCAGATTATGAATTTAATTCTTTGGAACGTGTAAGTGCCGTATATCGAGATATTAGTGTATGCATAAACTTTATTGTATAATATCAGGTATTACGGAAATTCTCTATTGTAGATGTAGATGTAGTGTTGTTTGCATATGTCATTCTATACCGATCAATTGATTTTAATATTTTTATGTTATAAACAATATCAAATCAATTTGAATATTTATTGGTTAATTAGTTGTGTTCAAAAACTTTCAGCAATACTATTCTTTAAAAATAATAATTAACTTTCATTTATTTATACATACTTAGATACTGATACTAGTTAAAAAAAATTATAGAAAAAATTTCAATATATAAAATAATGTGTACGCATGTGAATATCATGTTATTATTTTTATAATTATATTTACATCTAAATAAAATTAATATTCTTCATAATTAACTTCCTACGATTTCAAGAGAAATTTATGTGATTTATTTTTTGCTTAGTATAAAATACAAATGTATTTTTATTCATTAATTCTTTTACAAAAAATAGAAGAGAAAAACTTTACTTAATTAATAACGATCTATGCACTATATTTAATGATTAATTTTCATTTTGTAACTGTTTTAAATTTTTTTAAACTTTTCATTTTATGTTATGAAAACACACTGTTTGAATATTGATTGACCCATACAGACTTATGGAACATTCCTGTAAAATTTAGTTTGTTTATATACAAAAAGTATGAACTCGATTGAATCATCAACATTACAAAAATTATTAAATATGTTCACGAAAAACAACCAGATCAGATTATATTGATAAAAATTTATTCAAGTGTTACACCTGTACAAAAAAAAAATAAACAAATTTATTTTAAAGTAAATATTATAAACTTGAGCAAACGTTTGTGACAAAATTTTGTATTTCCTCATATATTGTGTTTTTTTTCTTTTGAAATTTTTCTTAATTATTACTTAAAAGGCTAACGAAAAATAATCAAATCCTAAACCAAATCAAATATTAAGTTTAAATTTAGTTGTTATGATTGCTAACCTATGGTTAATAACCTCATCAAGTACTGTGTTGAACAGGATGGGGATAGTGAGTTGCCTTGTTTAATTTCGGTTCTAAATTTTATTATGTTACTCATGTAACCATTGTGGAGGATTGTTGTTTCTGCGGCTTCGTTCATGACCCTTATTATTCTAATTATTTTGTTTGATATTCGCTTGCATGCTAAAGTATGCCATATTGCTTTTCGATTAATTGTGTTGAATATTGTTTCCAAATCAACGAATGTGATATATAGAGATGTGTTCCATCCAATGGATTGCTCTATAATCATTCTTAATACATTAGATTGGTCAGTTCAGTACATCCTCGTCCTCTCCTGCCCGGACTTGTTTTTCTCGCGGATTTTATATTTTCTATTCTTGAATGGATAATGAGTGCTATAATTTATATAACTTAGTTCAGTATTTTGATACCACGCCAATTTCTCCATTCAGTTATGTTTCCTTTGTTTGGCAGTTTTACTATAATGCTCTTTTTCCACTCTATTGTATTCTTCATTGTACCCAATCTGTGGCTGTCCATTAACTTTGTACTGAGATAGTCCAGTTTGGTTCATGTCACCAATGAGTATTACTATTTCAATTCTAGGTATGTTGCTCAAAGGTGGTGTTAGTTTGGGTGTATAATTCATTCTTATTTTCTTCATCAACTATTTTTGTAGGGGCAGATATATGATCCACAAATAACAAACTACATTCATTACTTTTTATTTATTTATTTTCACAAAACATCCTAACTAAACTGACAAAAAAATACAAGACTAAACAAACGGTGTTATAATATATCAACAGACGAGACCCAGATTAATCTACATTTGTATCTAAAAAGACAATACTCTGCTCTGAAAATAGATTAAATAAATATAGAATAAATTCGAAATTTATACATCATAAAGGATACAATCATACAAAATAGAAGGAAATTTAAAATAATATTGCAACCATAACACGTAAGGATAATGGATACCGAAACAATAGATAAAAACGCAAAATAAACTACTAAAAGAGCACTACTAACAACAACACCACTAACATCGAACTGGCTAAACAGGACATATATAAATTCAATTTCAAAAAGTAAGACCAGAAGCATATAGGAACTTTATTAATTTTATTTAGACAAAAATGACGAATAAACATTTTATTTGTAAAAATGCAATTAAAAATCTTTATAATACATATAAGCTATTTCTCACCTATGCATAAGATGAAATGAATTAATTTAATTATTAGCCATACTAACTTAGCCAAGTATTTTAAATATAGGTTCGTGCATTTTGTCATTTTCTGTAGTTTGAGAACAAGACGTTTATTGTTTAACATCTATAATTGGTGAGTAAAAGTTTGTATGGCTATTTTATACCCAGGTGTAGTTTTCGAAGTTTTAATGAGTTAATGATATTTTAAATTTACAAGAAATCCGTTAATAAAACCATAAAAAATGGCATATAAAGAGACAGATACTTTGAAGCAGAAGTATAAGGGGGAAGATACTAATGAAGATATTTGGAGAGAATTATAGCGAGATCGAAAACGAGGGTAAAATAATGAATGAAGAAAACAAAAATAGTAATTATTATGAAAACGCTATTTTATTTTATTACGATTACGATTTTTTTTTTAATTTTGTTTTTGTTTTGTGTTTAAATTTTTTTTGATAAAAATAAAATTTGAGAAAAACACAACTAACACAAACAATTCTTGTTCTGAAAAATTTAATACCAAAAATTAAATACAAATACCATCAAAAGTTTTGCTCAGATAAAATAAATAAACTGTTTGCCATTTTATTTATTTTTTTTTCGTGCTAGGATATCCTAAAGTTGATCAATTTGTTATAATAATAATAATGTCATGTATGCAATGTACATATATATTTATGTGGTGATGTACAATATAATACATAGGCATCTTAGATTATGGTAAGAAAATAAAACAAAGTTTAATTAAAAGGTGTTTTTATTTACAAATAAATTTTACTGATAATTTTGCACTAAAAAAGTATTCTTGTTTTATACATGACTTGTTAAATTAAAAAAAAAACAAAGCAAATTAATTAAGAAAATATTGATGTTAAAAATAGAATTAATAATATTGTTTTTTTATTTACCATTTAAATTTCAAAAGAAAATTCATTAAAATGCCTATTAATTTTTTTTTACTCTCTTTGGCGTGCTTTTTTTTAAATTGGTTCATTAAATCTTTTTTGTCTAATTTTTATTTTCTTTTTGTTATATATACATATTTATATATATTTTTCATCAATATTTTGAAAATTTCAAACAATTTTACCAATTAATAATTTAAATATAAAATTAACCGAAATTTTGTTTAAGCCTATCATTTAAAATTTGAGTAAAGTTATTGAATAAATTTGACATCTGTGAAAAATTTCCTCTTGTAGGAAAATTACCCATTTGTGAAAAATTACCAATTTGTTGTGTTACATTAGAAATTAATTGCCCAAAATTACTTCCACCAGTGCATTTACTTCCAGTTCCTGTTGATTCACAATACAATCGTATAATCCTTGATCCTGAATTGGATACAGATGTTTTTTCTTTTATAATTTTAGATAGATTATCCAAACATCGTTCATTTGTTATCAATTTCGTAATATTTTTTAAATCATTCGATTGAGTTACAGCACATTTGTAAGCATTTGGGCAATCAAGAGTACCACAATGTAAAACATTTTCTATTAATAAAATAAATAATTGATAATACAATTATACTAATTTGTTTAATTTTGTTTTTTTACTATTATCTCTAAAAATGTTTATATCGGCAGTATTCAAATCATTTATAAATAAAAATAATATTGTTATTAAATGAAAAAATTTACGAGTTAAACTCATCTTTTCAAATATTATATGTAAACTAAAATTTTGTATGATTTAAATTGTTTCTACATTAAATATCATTTGTCATGGTCTATAATTTATTATTGATTTACAATTTTAATAAAAAATATAATAGACATAAACATAACACTTATTAAATTTATTAGTTTAATTAAATAAATTTGATTTCAATTATACAGAGTGGTTGGAGGTAGATTTTGCTGGCATATATTATCTGATATTATCATATTATTAAGGAAATTAAAAAAAAGGATTTATGGGATAAATTTACTCAGTCTATATTTTTATCATTAAGTTATTAATTTTTCTATTTTGTCCTACGATAGTTTGTTATTTATTGGTATTTATTTATAGGATTTATTTATGAGATGTTTTTTTTCTTCTTTCCTAAAATGATTTTCTACCTAATGTACGAATACATCGCATAATCATCTTGGGTCGTAGTTTTTCTCTTCAATGCTTATAGCCACATTATAACCCTAGTTCAAACAAAATATTTAACTGTTAAGGTCTAGTGGGAATTCATAAAGTTCAACTAATATAAAAGTTATATACACTAAATCACTTATAGACTTTTTAATTAAAGTAGTTTTCTATTTAACGATATATTTATCAAAGAGAATATTTTAATTTTATAAATATTATTGAAGTATTGACATTTTTTTCTTGATCGTATTTTTTTTCTATGTAGATTTACTGTCTTTGGTAGAAATATAAAAATGTTGTTAGTAGCGAGCAAAATAAAAATATTTTCAATTAGACTTCCCTGAATAATAATTTTATTTCGTAATTATGCCATTATATAAATGGTTCGTAATGGTTGATAATGGTTGTTGCTAAAGGTATTGAAGTTTTAAAATTGTATATTTTATACTTAGAAAATACTAAAAGAAAGTAAGTTTTGTATAGAGCTTAAATACATGTATTTTTAGAAACGATATTCAGAACATTATTATTTTATAAGTTTTCTTATTCTTCTTAAAAAAAAACTTAATAAACTTTTTCATACACAACTTTCATATCAGACTTGCCGTTTTTCAGGTAAAGTCATATTTAATATTTGGGTAACCCGTGTTTTAGTAAGAAAAATAATAATTGAATTTTATTTTTAGTCAAAATTACTGAAATTAGTGAAGGTTACTGAAATTCGGCAAATCTGATATGAAAGTTGTGTATGGAAAAGTTGTAAGGGATGATGTAAATGTAACGCATCAATATAATTAAAAAAAATAACCGAGTTTTTTTCGAGATAATCGACGTTTTCAATTGCTAAAACCAAAATTTTAAGTTTGTGCAGCTATTATTCAAAAACGGTAAGTCTGATACTCATCCAACACATACCGTTAATTAGGTGTATTAATTTTTAAAAAAATGTATGAATAAGATGTTGCTTTAGTTTCAATTCCTTCGGAGCTGTAGTGGATATTATTTACACATAATTTTTCTAATCCGATTTTCTTTAATCCTTTATAACTGTAACCCAGATTAAATTTAAAGATAGAACCCTAGTCTAGAACAATTTTTTTCCTAAAATCCTCTAAGGAACCACCCCTTAAAATATTTTTGCTCTAAACCGTACCACACTGTATATAATTTTATATTAAAGCTAGTGTACCCGTTTTACGTTTTTGAACCAGTCAACATTTAGAAAAAATTTAATACATACACGTATTTGTTTAGTTTTGATAGAGTACTAGAGTGCACCTTTTCAGGTCTGTAACACCTATGTTTCTTGAAATATAGTAACACAATTTCAAATCTGTAACAACTTTGGTTTTCGAAATATTTTTGGTCAGTGCTAGAAGACAAAATTTAAAAAAAAAAAATAGTAGACATATATGTATTTATTTATTATTGAGTACCTGAGTACAAATTTTCAGTTTTACAACATCTGTTGCTTTTAAAATATTCTTCATTGATTATAGTAGTTATATCGCAGTTACCAGCACCAACCGTAATTTTGTAAAGCAACCTAGCGTATGCTCTTCCCCTCTATTTTAGCAATATACCATGAAAATTTCATCGGTATAGTATTTTCGAGTCTATAAATAACAGTTGAACCTAAAAAATCTTATTTTTATAGATTAACGAATGGACAATTTGTTCACAATTTAAATTGAAAAAGTTTATATATACATAATATGTCAAATAAAAAAAGGGATTGCGAAAAAGTACTCAGTGCATAATTTTGACTTGAATATAACGGATTTCGAATAATTCGTAAAGATTGCATCAATAACATTAAGCACATTTATACCTTTTTTGAAATTGAATTGTATTATCATTTTTTGAATGGGCCTCTCTATATTGGAATTTTCACTGCTTGTTAGCTTCACCCTTCGATCTATAAGAGTTTCGATATACCTATATAATACCTTTACGTGTAACTAAAAAGCAACGAATTAGAATTAAATGGAAGTGGCTATCCCATACAAAAATACAAACATTTTGTCCATATTTTTTTAGTACTTCTCTTTCTGTTTGGTTTGTTTGGGTTTCCAATTGTCAAAAAAAAAAATTTTTCAGTGTTAGGCCAATATAGTTTTTTTAAGTAGAAAATTAGTAAAATCTTTGAGTATGAATAAAATAAAAGGTATCAAAATATAATCTTAATAAAAATAACAATGTTTTTTCAATTTAAACTTTCTTTTACTTTATTACCGTATTCTATTATTACACAGAAAAGTATTGCTGTTAAATTATTTGAAAAAAAAAAAATCATTCATGTTTCTGAAATATTGAAAATGTAGCAGTAGTGTGTAATATATGGATATATGAAATTTTCAAAAAGTACGAACACTAGCAATGAAGTAGGTAAAAATAAAATTTGTTATTGTCAAATAAATATTAAAACAAGTAATAAAATTTTTGATTTTTATTATAAATTGTTAAAAAATTACAAATTTTAAGGAAAAATGGAACCTTAAAAGAAGATTTGTATCATTCCAGGCTGTGAGTCTCATTTGGAAAAAGAAAATTACGTGTCTTTACATATGTAAGTATTATATTTTACATCTTTTGAAATTTTAAAAACTTCTAAACAAAACAGTGTAGTATTAGGATAATTTAAATATCCGGACAAAGAAATTTTTTTTTTGAATATCATTTTAAATATTTATTTTGAATATATTGGATTATATATATATTTGAATATATTGGATATAATTTTAAAAAAAGTATATATATGTTTGTAGTTTCCCAAAAGACGATGGTTTGAAACAACGATGGATTGAAGGAATTCAAACTGCAAAATGGATACCAAATTTAAAAAAAACGCTCCTATTTCTTTACCTCAATGGTGGTGTGGAAAAAAGAAAATGTTTTGATACAAATATATTAATAACATAATATTTACATATTTATAAGTATAGGATAGACAATCGGCAATAATAAGTTTATATAATTTTATATAATAAATATCAAATATGTAAAAAATTTTATAATCAATCTATTGAAAAAACTTATAGAAAAGAATTTAAAATCTAAAAAAAAGAATAAATATTTTAAAATTCAAAACTAAAAAGCGCTGTATTTCTCATATTTTTTTCATATATGTATTAATAATAAATTTTGATTAATTTATCCATTATTGTTAGATATTTTTACTCATCATATTTTTAAAAAAAATTTAAGTCAAAATACATACAAATTGAGGCATATTAAATTCAGAGCACTATCCT
This sequence comes from Argyra leucocephala, assembly GCA_963942445.1. NCBI lineage: Eukaryota > Metazoa > Arthropoda > Insecta > Diptera > Dolichopodidae > Argyra > Argyra leucocephala. Next base: position 141,003,347 of record OZ012679.1, on the reverse strand, counting down.
GTTTATTTATCAAAATAATTTCCATTAAAAAGAGAGAAAATATATTGAACGAATATATTCGTCTATTTCTGTTTTTTGACAATCGGAAATACCAAAGAAAGAGAGGAATATACCCAAAACATTGGACACTTTTTTGTATGGATAGCCACTTCCATTTAATTCTAATTCGTTGCTAAAAAGCAAATCAAAATTTTTGGTATTCTCCGGAATTTTTTACTAATGCATACACAAGAACAATAAAACATATTTTGGTTGTACACCATATGCTTATGATGTTTATCTCTTGATAACAAATTTAAAATAAAATTCAGATCACAATTCAAACCTCTCACTTTTCAATATAACATTTTTCAATATAATCACTCTGTATGTCATAGAAATTATATTAAATTATGCTTTAATTTTTTTTTCTTCTCGACCCTCTACACTTATAATTTAATAGATATTATTATATTAATTATAACACTATTACAGTATTATTATTTTAATTAAAATTTTAACTTGAAGTAATTGTTAATAAAACAAAAATAATGGTATTAATGTGGTGTTCCACAAGGTTTTAACAATGTTCACTTGCAACTCATTACAACTCTTCAAAATAATTGGAAAATTCAAAATTGGTAACACTTTTATAAACATGTGTAAAATTTTATAATTTTTATTTGAAAAGAAAGGAAAAAAAGCAGTCATATGGTCATATTATAAATATGTAAAATAAAACTTGAAATAAAATACATATTATATATGAATGTAAATAAATATACACATTTTTTAAATTTATTTCCAGATACATTTTAATTTTATTTTCTTCTGGATTAAAAAAGTTTGTTATAACGCCCATAATCCATATGTGTCTACATATAATTTGAATTTTATTAACAAGTTTTAGACACCTAGAAAAATAACTATGGCAAAAGATGAAAATTATGTTGCTACAACTTTAATTGCAACAGCGGTTGCTTCTTGAATATCATTACGTGATGCAAGCCCATTAATATAATAAATGATACACAAAGGTAGTTTAATCGTATGAAGATCAGAGTTGAGGAGATTTCAGATGGGACATTTTTATCATCTTACTATTTCATATTAATAAACAACTAACACGCGCACACCTTATGTAGAAACCACTAAATCCCACAATAAAAAAAATTAAACATAAACATATTATACACCAACACCATGCCAAAATATTTGGTATATGCATGCTATGCATACGTTTAGTTATTATGCAAATAGAATACTATACTATTATTTCTCCGACTCCAACAAGCGGGAGCGGTAGACATTTTTTTGAGAAACGAATTCAATTCACCATAAGTATCATTACGACTTAAATACGCTAAAAAATGCTTAATTCATTTTTTTATATTATACGATATCACTTAAGAACTAGAACACAAAGGAAGAACCTATCCATTTCATACAAAAAAGTGTTATTATTCCATATGATAAATTTATCCCAGAAATTATTACTACATTCTTTTACATTTTCATTTAGGTTTTATTTGTCACTTGTTTTTCTTTATGGCTACAATATTGACATTTGACATTTCCTTTTTGTTTTTCTTTAATTTTTTGTTGTCTGATTGACAGATTATACAGTGTACTTGTGTACTTTGTAAAGATCAAAAAAAAAATTTGAGAAACAACTAATATTAGTTTGTTTTTTAACATTTTTATTTACACATATTTTCTAACTATTTATAGTTTTTCTATTTTAAATATATTATTTACGCTACGATAATATAAAAATCATATCACTTCATTTTATTCATTCCAATTTTGAAAATTGGAACATTGGAAAACGTTTTCAAAGAAAAATTGAGGGGAAAATTTGAAATTTGATGGGAGTGATGGGCAGGGCAACCCTATGTATTATTATTATTACATAATATTTATAAATATTATAAATATATTTGTAATATTTTTTAATATTATAAATAAAATATAAGACATAAAATTTCAGCGGAATAGATAAATAATGGAATCTATACTATCTAATTTTATAAAATAATATATATATAAAAAGATGAAAATTAAAAGAGAATATAAATTAAATTATTTAGTTTAACAAATATATGCATATATATGTATCAGATTCAGAAAATCGTTTTTTGACTTTACTTTTTTTTATTTCGAATTTTGTATGTACAATGTACATATGCATGCACGTTTTAAAAAGAAATTTTAAAAATAATTATTTAAATTAATTGAGATTTTATTTTAAAAATTAACAAATTACAGATTGAAATTATTATAAATTTATAATCAAATTTTACTCTAAAACTTTTCATAGATTATAAAACTGATAAGTTTCCCCCTTCCGGGGAATTATTTGCACTTTGCGTTTGCAGTAGAAAAAAAACTTATTCAAAGAAGTGATTTTCAAAACAGCTGCCAAAAAGTGGCTGAAAATTTTTAGTTTTGTTGCCAATATTTTATACAACATATCGACTACCAAGTCAGCTGAATAATTTCAATTAAGCACGATAGGATAAATGTCAGTCAGTTATTTATTTATGTTTTGTTGTTGTTTTTTGTTTACTAAAAATAACCATCGAAATAAAATACATAATTTCTAAATGGTTGCTTTACTTATAAAGTTAAGTAATTTTTAAGATTTTGAAAATGAATTAAACAAGGTAGTCTTACGTTTAAAGTATATTAAAGAATGATTAGTCTTACGGATTTGGATGAATATGTACTTTTGGAAATATTTAAATTTTGTAATGGTAACGATTTAGAAAATTTATACTTAGCATGCAAGTTATTTAAAAATCTTATAGAAGATAGAATTTATAAGCTTCGAGCTAAAAATTTATTACTAACTGGGTATGGTAACAACAATTTTAACATTCAAAATTCTTTAAGGTAATTTTGAAAAAAATATTGAAATATGTATTATAAATCGATTATTTTGTAGATCTTATCAAAAGTTGTCATTCAAAGATCGTCTTATTATTTCATCGAATTGGGTGAACGGTCGTTATAAAGAATACACATATTTTCATCATAGAAAATTTTTTGCAACTAAAATATTTTTAGAACATTCAAATTTTTATATGTCGCATGGAGAATTTATAAGAATTTACAAACGTTTGAAACAAGAACCTCTTCAACGCAGGTATGCGATTGAAATTTGTTCTCAAAAATCGAAGTCAGATATAGGTGCTTTTGTTAAGAAGAATGAAAGCTTGTTAGTCATTCAAACATGTGGCAATTGTTTTCTTTATGAATCAGGGGAAATCTTAACGGAACAACGTTTGCATGATGTAACAGAATATACAACCTGTTTGGATTATGACGGGAAGCTCCATTTCATAACAAGTTCTGAGAAAACAACAAAATTATGGGAAAAAAATGATGAACTTGGTTTAGTTAATTTTGAACTTGTAATAAATATTGATAATTATTTTAAATGTCTAAAATTTTCTAATGACGGAACAAAAATATTTGGTGGTTTATATACGGATTACGAACGGAAAGCGCTTTGCGAAATTGATGTTGAAACGTAAGATTTTAGAAAACCTTTAAAGTAAAATTATCTTTATTCTTTTTAGGAGTTTTATCAATCATTTGAATTCAAATTCACTTTCAATATATGATTTAAAAATTAGAGATGAAAATACTATATTTACTGGCCATTTCGACACGACATTCCGATTATTCGATAGAAGAACAAACAGGGATGAACAAATTTGGATGGATCCGTATGATTCATCGATATATTGCTTAGAATATGATGGTTTATATGCCGTACTTTGTGGAATGAAATATCACAGCCGAGTAAATTTATATGATATTCGTATGCCAAAAAAATGTGTTCAAATGTATTTCGCCTTAGCTAAACAAAATTATAGTTCTCCAGTATATAGCATAACTTGTGATTCACAGTATTTATTTATTTCTAGAGATAATGATTTGAGGGTTTTTGATTTTAGTGCTAGTTGGGCTCCTTCAAAAGATTATACCATAAATTTTAATTCATGAACTTGATATTTAAAAGCTCAAAAACTAAAACAGTTATAAATTTGATGTATGTTTACAGGAACTACAATGTTGTAGTAATTTTTTAAATGAATTTCATTTTATTTGAATTGTGGATATTCTTTAGTTTAGATTAATTTTTAATTGTTTAAATCAGTGGCACTTTGTAAATAGAAAGAAATTTAATCTAACTTTTAAGGTAACAAATTTTAGTTATTGTTTAAGTTACCTACGTTTATCAATTAAAATAAAAGTAATTCGAATTACATACAAAAAAAAGTTCAGTTAAGAAATTGAAAATTGATTTAATTCTTTTAATTTTATCTTTATTTCCTTTATAAAACTTTAAATTATTTTTTTACAGCTTGTGTTCTGTTATAGCGTTATCACTTTATCTGTGGTTTTTAAATTAAACAAACTTTATTTAAAATAATATTTTTCTAATATTAATATACTTTTTAAACGTTCCCTTTTAACAATAAAACTTGTCTTAAAAATCTAAAATTTAAAATATATAACATGAATATAAAAAATTATGCGGAAGAACATACACGTTTATGAATTTAAAGTTCAGAATTATTTACGAAATTAATGTTATGACATTTTCTTATATATTAAATAATAATAGCAGCTTTGATAAAAGAAAAAAATTAAATAACTTTTATTATATTTAAAGTATGTAGATAAAAACAATGAAGAAAACTATTGAGGCTAAAAACAGATGAAATTCGCTTAAGAAAATATATATATATATATAATTATATATAAGTATATAAGCGATATTTTAATTTTAAAATTTTATTATATTATAACTAAGTATCATCATTTTCATGTATAGCAGCGGCTATTTTACCATTAAATTGTAATAAACATCCTAATGCACCAAAATAACCTTCATGCTCTAAAAAAAGAGCTTTGAGAGTTCCTTTTGACCAATAATCCATGGCATAAGCTAGAAGTTTCATTGATATAGGATTAACACGAAGAAAATTACCAACAAATACCACCTGGAAAATACATTAGAATGTATATGATTAGATTTAGACAATAAATAAGTTTTGAACTTTTTTTTAGACTTAATATTAACCTTGTCAATTTTTTCGTTTACAGCACACATACGTGCAATCGAACCAATATTATTTGTAATTGTAACTAATGTTGCGTTTGCTAAATCACTTTTTGAAATATTTTCCCTTTTATCTTTTAAATTCATTTGTCCAAAGCTAAAACAAAATAACAATAAGATTAAAATTATTTAAAACTTTAATTTTAAAACTTTACCTTGAAGCAACTAAATCGCCATGTAATCCAAAGCGTTCATAATCCCCACCATAAATATCTTTGACCAATTTATCAACTTTTGTATGATTACCTTCAGTAGCTAGTTGGATTGCTTCTTCAAATGTATCACAGCCTGTTAAGAGACAACAGAGTCCCAGGAATGTTCCACCACCTAAACTGTATGAGAAAATATTATGTTAATTTTTTATTACTAAAAAAAAAAATTACAGGAGAATTTTATTACCTTGTACCTGATATCCGCTTAAAATTATCTGGTCCATAAACTGCCAGAACTGATACTCCAGAACCGACATTTACCAATATAAAAGGATATGGTTGCGAAAAATCGAATGCTTTCTTTTCACTTTTCCTATTTCAAATAATAATTAAAAAAAGGTTTTTAATATCAACTTCAAATGCTATTTAAAAAATAATTTTCAAATAATACTTAATTTCGCTGGCATTATCCCAAAAGTAACATTCAGTTGGATTTTGAACTTCAGCAAATAAAATACCTTTAATTAATGTATCTAATTCATCAAATTTAGCTAATTTCATATTTACTTCCTAATAATTAATTAAAATTTGAATAAGATTTAGAAAATTATTGACATTATCATTATATACATATATGTAAATGTAGGTATGTATGTGAGATTGGTAAAAAAATAAAATTTTAAAGTTAAATAAAAAATACAAAAACTTTATTAATTATTAAGATTGATTCTAATTATTTCAAAAAGTTAAATAAATAAAAATTATAAATTCATTAAGTTTATATTTTAAAATATAAAAAAACTAATCATTTACTTCTACGTTCACGTTTACTCCAAAAGTGTCTTTTTCAATTATTTTTCCAAAATATTTAAGCAAAATGCATTTAATCAAAATAATGTAATCAGTGAAGCTAAACAAATATTAAATATTAATAAATAAATATTTTTATAAAATTAGTGAAATTGAAATAATATATTACAAAATTAACTCTCACTTTCGAAAATCAATTATATACTAGGTGTTTTTATTTTTATTTTTTTTCATACTCCACATGTATATAAAAAAAGACTTAATATGTACCTCTCTAAAATTTTTTTCAAATTTATATGCACCACCGCCTGTTGCACAGACTGTTGTTACAAGTTGAGCCATTCCTTTTGATTTAGCTAACGACAAAAAATTTCCCATTGCTGATGTTGGGAACCTAATAAAATGTAATGATCCTCTACGTTTTCTTATTTCTACATTATCCATCTATAAAAAAACAAAAACAAAATAAAAATATGAAGATATTAAATTGCACAATTTTTTTTAAAAAATATACATACTTGTAAATGTGTATCACGATGTCCAGTTTTACCATAAGCTGAATTTTTTGTTAAAAATCTTCTTATATTTCTCAAAACTTCAGCTTCTTGATCTTGTTCGTCTGTTGTGATGTCTTTTGGTTCAAAATAAACTAGCTTTGTTAATGTACCACCGATATCCATCCCGAACCATGGCATAGCTGTCATATAAAAAGAAACAAATATTTTTTGTAATTAAAATAAGATTCAAAGATGAAATTAAAAATAAATTAATGAGATTAAATCTACGGTGCAAATTTTATCAACTCATATTTATTTGATTTCCTGTGATTACATTTTAGTTTTGTCGTTATTTATAATGATAAAATTTGTTGTAATTTTTACGCACTATACAACATAGTGCGTAACATATTAACATGTAATGTACATACATATATTTAAGTATATTTCATTTTTCTATTTGTAAATAATTATGTACATAGATTGTATAATGTTGTTACATCTGACATCTTACATATAAGTAGTATTATTTTTTCATTTCACTGTGAAAGTTCACAAGTAATGCGCGTTGAGTTGAGACTCAAAAGCGTTGAGTTGAGACTATCTCCACAGTTAAAAAGAATTTTTAATATAATATTTTTTTTCAATATGTCCATAATATGTGCAATGCCTCTATATCTTCTAGCCAAGTCACACGAGGATTTTTCCGGAATATATCGAATTACGTTTTTTTTTAAATTTTGTTTTTGTTTTGTATACAAATGTTTTTGATAAAAAATAGAATTTGAGAAATACACAACGAACACAAACAAGAATATTAAAAAAAATTTTGCTGTATCCACCAATTTTATTTTCAGTGTTCATTTTCATTAGAACTTGATAGAAATAGGTTCCATGTCGGATAATAACAAAATTTTTTTTTAAATTGAAAATTATTAATGAAAATGTTTTTGTATTTTTTGTAAATTTTACAAAATCATAATATAACAAGTTATTCATATAGCAAAATAAGATCTCTATACAAAAGACAACATTTATATGAAAATAAGATCCCAATTTTAAGGTTGTTTTCCTAGGGAGGCTAGAAGATATAGAGGCATTGATATGTCAATTCAAATATGTACTGAATGAAATAAGCTCTTGCAGTTTGAATTTTATATGTGTACCGCATAATCTAAAAACATAAGGTATAGAAAGACAGTTAATCGAAATACATTTATAGAAAATGAAGAGAAAGTAAAATAACTATGTACTAATTATAAAATTTTAAAGTTCATCTTAATGAACAAACAAACGATCATTGTTTTCAAAACAAAAAAAAATATGGAATAAATAATTTTAAAATAAAAATTTTTAGCTATATTAATTTTTATAAATTTCATATTATAGTTTCTACATCTATAATTTCCGATTTATTGCTTGCTACACCACACCATAACCGATAATTAATTCAATCTCTAATCTGCACATTATCGATTCATCACAACATTCAATTCAGGCGTAGATACTAACATTAAAGCGGATAAATTTGTAAAATAAGGCTCGAAACAACGGCCCTGAAGAATTTGAAGTAGCACTAACAATTCAACGCATGAAAATAAATACGTTGATATGGGAAACAGCCACCCAACTGAATGCTTGGAGAAACTCGGAAGCAGCATTCCAAACGAAAAATTTCTAGGGAGTACCGTATCAGATGCGGAAAAAACAAAGTCATATTGTCGCTGAGCAGAGCCAACTTAAGTATATGTAGCTATGTAACGAAAATACTTATCATACTTAGAGGACACGCTGCAAGAATGAACTAATCTATGCAAAGGTGATAACATTACTTAATGTGCTTGTACTGTGCGTATGCACAACGTAGAGAACAAGAGAAAACATCTTCGAAGGTTACTCCTGGGAAAATTTCTCAAAAGAAAAAAGAAGAAAACCACCGAAAATCATTTGATAAGTTGGCTCGGCGATGGAATCTGCTGAGAGACAGAAGTGAAATCGCTGAGTGGGTGTACAACGGGTTGTAAGATCTTAAATTCATATGTTAAAAATATCTAATCTCGTTTATTTTATCCACCCTATAAAGTATAGACCAATCAACCAACCTCTTCCCCAACAAATTAGAAATGAAAATATTAACACGTCACACACATTGATAAGTAATGAGAATTTTCAGAATTAAACATGGAAGTGTAGTCGAGAAGTATGAATCTTACCACAGAAGTCAGAAATTTGTGAAACTGAGTGGAAGTATTAATATTTAATACCATATTATCTAGGTATGATATTACGCTGTGGTCTTTACACAAAATTTAAATTCTAATATTTTTTTATCAATTGAAAAAAGTATAGTACAAATATCAGAACCATTTCACAACAATTTTCATTATTATTCTTTTAAAGTTTTAAATTATAGATATTTAAAAGGAAACGGAGCGAAACAAAATATTTTTTTTTCTATTTTTTTTTAATTTCCAATTAGAAATTTTTATTAAAAATTCCACCCCATCTATTAGTATACACACACATCATACATCTCATAATAAAACAAACATTAACATTTGGGCTACATAACCTTTTTAAGGGCCAAATATATTTATTAGAGGAAAATTAAAAATAATTGAGTACGATTTCTTATCAAATTTCCTCGAATTTGGAACTAGTTTGTTTCATTCGACAACTAAAATTTTTTTTTAATTGATTCCTAGTGTTAGTACTCTTTTGTATTTTTGTACTACATTTGAAAATTTAATATATGTAGAGGGTTTTCCAATGGGGTCATGTGAATGATATAATTTAATAATTAAAAACAAAAACATAAATTATTCAGTGAGACACAGTGAGTTTTTTTTATTTGAAAGGTTATATTAGACCATTATGTATGGAAAATAACATCATTCAAATGGCCACCACAGCTTCTCTGTACGTATTGCATTACTTCTTAAAATAATTTCATCACCAAATTTTGTTTTCAATAAATCGATCGTTAAGGTTGCTGTGTGGCAGATGCTGCGTCTTGTTGAAACCACATATCCTGCAAATTATTCTCAACAGCAGGAAAAAATTCATTTAATATTTTTCTGTATCGTTCTCCAACAACTGTTACTCTTCGACCATTTTCTTCAAAGAAATATGGATCAATCATTCCACCAGCATGAATTGCACACCACCCAGTGACTTTATCTGAATGTAAAGGTGTCTGAACAGTTTCGCGTAGATTTTCAGTACTCCAAATTCTGCATTTATGTTTGTTTACATAACCATTCAAGAAAAAATTAGCTTCATCGGTGAATAAAATTTTTCGATAAAAATGTTCATCATTTTCAAGTTGTTCAGCAAAATCAGAAAATAAACGAGCTTCACTTCTTGAACCAGTTGAATTTTATAAGGATGCAAAGCTTTTCTTAAAATTCTCCATGTTGTTGTTTGAGAAAAATTTAATTGTTGAGAAGGACGCGGACCTGATAAATTTGGATTTTCTCTTACAATTGCTGCTACCAAATCAATAACTATAATCTTATGAGCGTGCATTTCTTTGTCGTACTGGTACTTTTATAACGTGTAAAGAAAATTCACTTTCAAATTTGTCTACAACGACGAATAGTGAGTCGATTAACTGAATAATGTCGTCCATGAATTCTTAAATTTCTTTTAGTATTCACAATGAGCACTTATTTTGATAAAACAATTCCTAAACGTTGTTCAAACGTGTATCTTTCTATGATTAAATAACATTAAATAAACCTACTAATTAAATGACATATAAATGTCAAAAAATAATACGCAGTATTGTCAATTTAATCATTTTATATTGTATCATCACTATTGTTAAATCCTGTACATAATTGTTGTGTTCAGTAAACTGTTATAGGACGTTCTAAAACGTTCTAGAGTAAAAAAGAACACGTTTTTATGTTCATTAGTTTCCGTTACTTGTTCTTTTTTGTCTGAAAGTGTTCTGTTCAAGATCTGTTCAGAGAAAAAAGATCAATTTAGAACAGTTTCGCACAATCTAATGAACACAGAACAGAACACTTTTGAAAAAAAAAGAACAAATAACGGAAACTAATGAACACAAAAAAGTGTTCTTTTTTACTCTAGAACGTTTTATAACGTTTTAGAACAGTTTACTGAACACAACTAATATGTATCCATATATTACACAAAAGACCAAGTTTCTACATGTTCAATATTTCAAGAACATGAAAAATTTTTTTTTAAATAATTATACAGCTTCATTTCCAGGGAAATTTAAAAAAAAGTTTTCAATCAGAAAAAATAAAGTTAAAATTGGAAAAAAGAAGTTATTATTTTTAAAAAAATTAGATTTTCATATCTTTTATTTTATTAATACATACTCAAAGCTTTTACATTTCCTAACGAAGCTTTTACATCCTTAAAAAACTATATTGGTATAAAACTAATTTTTGACATATATGTATTTATTTTAAAAGCCAATAGAATTATGAGAAAGAGAAAAACAAAACCAAAAACACGTCACACTAAAATCTAGAAAAGAACAAAACTATGAGCACATGATAAATTTGTTGTGTGGGAATTGACAATTGTACAATGCCCAGATGGCTTGCATTTTCCAGATAAACTTCCCCTATAGGTATAAATACTATTTTATTGTCTCTTTTAAATTACTTAATATGTAGTTAATATTAAATTTGAAATTAAAGTAAAACAATCTTACATCTAATATAGTTTTCAAATTCCATTTTAATCAGCTCGCTCAATATTAAATCTTCTTTAATATCATTATTGTTATTATTATTACTATTATGATTATTATTATTATCATTACTATTTATATTATTAGTAGTGTTGTTATTTATTCTATTAATGTTTATAACATTATCACTATTGTTGCTACATTGATGTTGTTTATTTATGTTTGTATTATTTTTTATGGCTAATGATGGTTTTGTTTTATTATTGCTATTATTATTACTGATTTTTTCATATTTTTTAATATTATTTATTCTTTTTGTATCTGAATGCATTTTATTTTTCATTTTAATTTATTCATAACAACTACTACTTAATGGGACTATTATTATTATTATTATTATTGTTATTATTATTATTATTATTATTATTTTATTATTATTATTATTATTTCAATTATTATTATTATTATTTTATTATTATTACTATTATTTTTATTATTATTATTATTATTATTATTATATAAATAATTTAATTATTAATTTAGTATTTTTTTATCACTGTATTTTTAATTGTTTTTTAAATTAAAACTTTAACAATTCGCAAAAATTTTTACTTAAATTATGTTTCGGGTTATTCATAAAAATATGGATTAGCTTCAAGTATTACGATTAATATGGAACCTATTAAGAAAAAATTTATTTGTTTTTATATTTATGTAAGTAAGTATTTAAGCATATTTTTTAAATGTAAGTATAATTTAATTTTTAGTTATATTTCAGTTACTGACATAAAATCAATTAAGAATTTGTAGTAAAATGTAAAATATTATAAAACTCGAACGACAAATTTGTTCCAAGTTGAATTAAAAAATCTTAATAGATCATTTAGAATTTGAGAATTGAGTCTTGGCAAATAATTTATTTCGTAAAACCATTACTGACAAATAAATAGCAAAATATTTTATCTTTAGAATTTAGATGATTTTGTCCTAAAAATATCTAGCAATTTCTTAATCTAACTATACTCAAAGGTGTCAATCGGGGCAGTTTTTTTTGGGAAGGTCTATTGAGGTTAAATGCGAATATCTATTAGAAAGGACTTTTTCTATTATTGGACTATTTTCTATTTAAAGTCGCTGGCATTTTGTTGATAGACATTAACGGAAATAGTAGAAATGAAAAATAAATAAGTAAGTTTTTAATATTTGTTGTTTTTTATTTTAAGAAAAATTTTAGTAATAAAAGGCAATTGGAGAAAATTGTTAGTTTCATGGAAAATAAAGGTGGATTTTAATTGACCAATATTTAAAATTTTAAAACTTTTATCGGCTCTAAAAAGGGAGATAGTTTATTGAATTTTTATGTAAGAAAAAAATAAATCGCTGCAAAGAATTCTCTAAACTTCTTTTTGGGAAATTTTTTTTATACACAAAAAACACAACAATTCAACCGTTAAAACCATCTGTTGAAAACAATTATTTTTGCCACATATATTTACTCAAAAAATTGTTAAAAAAGTGTTGCCGGTATAAAGAAACTATCCCCGATATTTTAAAAATATACTTTATCAAAGTATAATATCCGAATTTTTTTTAAAATATCGCTAATTTCTGTGAAAATATGTATCTCCGATAATAAATGATATTTTCTGTTGTTGTCGTACGCATTGAACTCTCATATAAAATAATGACATTTCATGTTATCTCCCTTTTTAGAGCCGATAAAATTTTTAAGATTTTAAATATTGGTCAATAGACTTTTCAAAATTTTTTCTGTTAAATTTCAAAAGACATCCGCGATTGACTCCAAAATGTTCTTCATGAAGTATAAAAATCATCTTTGCTGTGTTAATACTTGAAGACATTACATTGAGGGTTTATGTTTAATTTGAACAATAATATTTTGTAATTTATTTTTAAATTTATTAAATTTATATTTTCCTTATTTTCTAAAAATTGTTTTGTTAACAAAGAAATCTAATTTTCCATAAATAATAGCATATTATTTTTTGTAGAAAAAAATAATTAAGTGTATGTTGAATGTATGTGTAAATTTATGATACATAATAGATTTTGTATCCAATCTTTGATCATTAATATACATAGATACCGTATAATGTAATAGAATAGCTGCTCCTGCTATTCTGTTAAACTTATTACAAACAAGAAAGAATAAGAAACCAAAATGACAAAAATATGTAAAAAAAAAAACAAAATAACGTGAAAACAATGAAATTTAATTTGTTTTTTTTTTTAATATAAATTTTTAACTTACGAAAATGTAAATGTTTAATAATATAAATGTACAAAAAAGTGCGCTTATAAAATTCAAAGGAATTAAAAAAGTTTTATTAATTTAGAAAAAATTATATTTTACAAAATAAAATTTAATAATTATTTCTTGTTTGTAAACTTAATTTTTTAATATGAATAAGTAGTTTCATAACGTAGTTTTATTATGAATAAGTAAAATTATCTAAACTGGTTTTGATTACTAGTATCTCGAATTAATTTTCAGCGGTATCTATTATCGAATTTGATCAAATTTATAATTTTTGAATATGTTACTTTTACTTGTGGAGGTAGTACCATGGTTTCGACGAGTTAAATATTTTTGACGAAGACACCGAACAGTTTTGAACCATATTATTCAGTTCATCAAGAGCATAGTGCTAAATGACAATATTTAATTTTTCAATAAATTTAATAATCTTTTTTATTTTTATCTTTAATTTTTTAATTTTAATCGATCGGTTGCTTATTTAACTGTGTCATAAGTTTAATTTCGAATTAATTTTTATATACTTTTGCAACGCTTTAATTTTTATATGGTATTTTTAACGTTAACGCTTTTAATTCTATAATTGTTCTTCACTTTCAAGCTTGAAATTAACTTTATTAGTAATTTAAAGTTTGAATTTCAATTAAACTTTGTTTTCTTTATATTGTAATTTTTTATATTTGTTTCTTGAAAATCTGAACATGATTCGAAAAATATAATAAGGTTAAATGGTCATTAATAGTAAATGTATCTATTTCAATTTGTATTTCTTATATTATTTTTAATTATAAGAGAATGAAGTGTCAAATATTTTTTATTCAAGACTAATTATATTTATTTTGTAGTAGTAGTAATAGTCAAAATAAACAGACAAAAAAATTTGTTCGAATCCAAATTAAAGAAAAAAATTTCATACTTATAAGAGTTATAAGTAGTTTAAAAACAAATTTCAAAAGAATAACTTATCATAATTAATTTTTTTTTTTAAATTACTACATATATATATATAATTATACAATATATATATGTACATAATTACATGCATTTTATATTAAGTTATAATTTAGTTATATAAAGTACATATATTAAATTATTATTTGATTAAAAATATAATTTAATAAAAAATTAATTAATGTAACATATAATTTAATTTTTGATAATTTTAACATTGACAGCTCAGTAGGTACATTAGATGAATAATAATACCAAAAATATTTAATTACGATATACCTAAGTAGTATATAATATGATAATTTTAAATGCACACATGACCTTGACTCTCGCTAATCATTATAAAGTGTGAGTTGCGAGATAAATCTTAACATTACCCAATTATAAATAAAAATTAATAACCTAGGTCAACCACAATTCGGTACCATAAACATTCCAAGTTCCAAGGTAATAGACTTAGGTCACCGAAGTATAATGTCCTAAGAAAATAATAACAATGACATTTATTCAATTTGATAGACTTGTAATAATTTTGTTAAATTTAATCTGTTTTCAGTTTATAGTTTTTTTTTTTTTTTTTGCTGTATGCAATTCGAACTCTTGACCTCACTCACATATTCGTACAATAAATAAATTAAAAACATCAATAATTTGTAATAATATAATTTAAATTCAAGAATGCAAAATAAACAATAATTTAGAAATGTATTAAATTATTTTTAATGTGTTTATAATTATTTAAGTTAAATGTAGATATATCTACAGAATAAAATATTGTTTTTTAATTTTTAACATACAAAATCCTCAAGTTGGAACAAATTGTTGGGTCCTATTTTTTAAATTGATTCATTGAGTTAAGTAAATTAAATTAACTTAGCAACAAAAAAAAACATTGTATAATCATTAATTCAATAAAAGAAACTTTTAACTTTTTTGTTTATAAATTAAATTAAGTTGCAGACATAATATTGAAAAATTTGTGATAGCATAAATTTTTTTTGTGAATGAGGTATTTTTGACAATGCCTTTATTCTAAAACTGAAAAAATAATATGCATAAAAAAACTAATTTATCAATTTTTATTTCAAATATTATTTGAAAAATTTAATATCACAAAACAAAACAAAAAAAAAAAAAATTAAAACAAAACAAAAAATAACAAGGAAAATATCGCGCGATTCTGTTGCTAACTTTTTTTTATTTTCCGTGACTCGTGAGATACCATAGCTATTATACATATATTTTTTTAACAACAGTTAACAGCATATCTGATATCACAAAAATTGACAATTACAACATAAATATGAATGTGTATGTGTTGACACTTTAGTTGAAAGAGAAATTTTTATGTTTCTAATTTAGTTTCCCTTCTTATATAATTGAAATGATTTGAAATTTTTGAATTATAATACATATTTAATTTGCAATTTTATATTATTTTTATTTTAAATTTTATAAAATATTAACTTATTTAAATTTTTTTATAAATAAATATGGATAAGTTTAAATATTTTTATTTTTATTCATATATTGTACTTCTACTAAATACGCCCGAAACACGATATTGCTTTGTGATTAATTTACGAATATTGTTGTGTGCATCGTCAACCGATGGCGATCACTACTGATCAAGTTATTTACTAACAATATTAACCTTTTTTTTTTATATAAAATCATTAAAAAATCAGTTGAGAGCTTTTTTAATTTAATTTTCTGTTAATAATTTGAAAAGTTTGAAGTTGTCCCTGGAGTAGTTTCAAAAAAAGAATTTTTGTTTTCAAATACAACATTGATGTTTGCTTTTAAAGCAGGCCCACTCGCCAGTTGAAGTTTCACGAAAACTTAATTTTTATGAATGAAAATTACAGTTTCATTACCATGTTTACATTTTATGTTGCTAAGTGTATGGAAATGTTTTGCAACAATTTTGACAGTTTCAAATTTCTTCGTAAGTTTTTAAAATTTTTCGGAAACTTGAAACTACAAGTTTCAGTTTCATATATTTTTCTCGCGTATGGAAAAGTTGTGGATATTAAAACAAAAACTATTTTTTTTATTTAAGTTAGTGGCATTTCTTCTCTTTTAAAGTTTTTAAATTCCTATTTTGAAAAACAAAAAAAAAATGAATAAAATACAAGTGCCCGTAAAGCGATTTCTTTGTCTGTCATTTCTTATTTTAATATTTTCGTAATATTAATACAAAATTGAAAAAATACTTCTGTTACAATGTAAATAAGTGTGAACTATGAATGAATAAAAAAAAAACTCAAAATAAGTTTCTAAAATAAGTTTCTGTGTGTATGTCAAAAATGAAACTTCAAGTTTTATTGAAACTGCCACTAGAGATTGAAACGGCCTACATAGAGATAAGCATCATAAGCCGTGATGTACAATCAAAACACTTTGATTGCTCCTTTTTTTGAAAGAAAAGCAAAAGATAACAAGCAGTGAAAATACCAATCTACAGAGACTCAATAAGTTCCTGTGCAATTGGATAATAGTGGTTTTATTTATGATTTTTTTGTCAATCATTTTCATTTGTCACATCATTATTAATTCATGTAATTAATATCAAATTATTTTTTTGAAATTATGTGGGCCTCTGTACATTGGTATTTTTATTGCCAGTTACCTTTGTTACCTCACACACCCCTCGATCAGAAACATCTCAAGATTTAACTGTTAAAAATACCAATTTACACCCAATTTACACAACAGGCACAATTTTAATTGTTTACGATTTTTAAAGATTCAATTGTTTAAAAACTAAAACAAATGTCGAGCTTCTTGAACAGAATGATCGCAGCCATCACGCAGTCACAACTAGAAATATTACTTTAAAAGTTCAAACATATGCAAATCAATACAAATCCTAAGAATGAAAGTAGAAAGTAGTCATCACACAAGAGTTGAAAAATGTTTAACTTCAACGCAACTGAAATTGGTGACTATCACTTTGGATTGAATTTATTTTTATTTATTTTATTAATATATAAATATTATTATTTATCCATAAAACTATAAAAAGTGGTCATATAAAATGTACATAGAATCTAAAATTATATTTTCATTCATTCAGTTCATATAGTCTAGTCAGTGAAAGCATCTTCATCGTCTACACAAAATTTAGTAGACATTCTATAGTTGGCGTATGAAATAGTTTCATTCTTCTTAAGAATGACAGATATTGTGCTTACACTTCAGTCATCAGGCATAATTAATTCTATACAAACTGGTTATTAACTTAGCACATGCAGTCAACCGCATACAGCGAGGTTATTTTGTCTAGTAGCTTTGTAGTTTTTAGTTTTTGAAACTTCTACCGAACTTATAATGTTTACTGGAGTAGAGGGTGGCAAATTTATGTTAGTTATGTTTGCACCATTCAACTGATTTTCGAATTGCTGTTTCCATGTCTACAATATTTTGTATCTGATATCAAATTTTTCTAACCATATATGCACCGAGCTTAAGACCATCATCATAAGTTAGTTGTTTGACTTTTTTTCACTTAAAACTTACGTAATTACTTGACCTTTGTTTTTCCCCTTAAATATAAGAAAGAATGCTTTCTTAAAGGACTTTTCCCTCGGGGCGTACCATATACATGAAGCTACATTTAACACCTTAACATAATTAAAGAATAAAAAAGGGGTAAAAAAAATTAGTAAATTAGACATGTGTGAAACTCTGGCAAAATTTTGAGAACAAGTAAACAACAGTCTAAATAGTGCAGCAGATTTCCCCAATTACATATTTAGATTAATTTGAAATTAAATTGTGTAATAGATATAAAAAAAAGTTATTACAGAGGTTATTATTTTGTAGACTAACGTAATTTAAAGATTGTAAAATTTGCAGATCATGTAGTATAAATGAGAGTTCATGGTTGTATATAAAATTCACGGGACAATTTATAACTAAGTAATGATGTAAATATTTTAATTAGTCAGACTCATAAAGAAAGTTTACTTCCGAAATATTGATATTTGTAAAATTAAAATTAAAATTAATATATTAAATATATTAATATATATTAATAAATTATTCAAAAAGTAATTTATTTGTTTGTTAGAGTTAGTAAAGATGAGACATTTTACAAGCACTTAGTTTTTTTTCCCCTCTTACTCCTCGTTGGAGCATAGGGCATCAACATGCCTCCTCCCTTGTTCTTTGTTGTAGACATTTATTTTTATTTCCTCCCAAGTTTGTCCATATCTCGTTAACTCAGAAGTTGCAGTTTGACGCCAGATGTTGTTGGGTCTTATCTACACAAGCTTTAAATATTCTAATCTTTGTTTTTCTAGTTATTTGGCCATTCTTCCATATGGAACTTAATTCACCGAACGCAGCTCTGGTCTTATGTAGTCTGTTGTTGACTGCTTCTGTAACTCCGTTTCTTTTTAGAATGATACCTAAGTAAGAGAAGCTTTCCACATATTCGACTGTTTGACCTTCTATTGTTATGATGTTTTTATTGGTGTTGTTTATCCTCATGACCTTGATTTTATCTATGTTAATTCCTAGCCCGACTCTGCACGCATTCGCATAGTCAAGGTCCTCAAGTGTCCTTGAGAGATCCCACGTTATACCTCTTCCAGAAGAACTTGTTTCTTTCATTATCTCATCTATTACAAGCGTGAATAGGAGTGGTAAGAATTTATGGTGAACGTGTCGCTTACTTGTCCGCAGTGTAGAGAACGGCTAATTCTGAATTTTCATACAAAACTTCTGGTAATCTTATTATCTTTTCGGGAATTCTTTTTCTTCTTAATGTATTCCATAGCGCAATTCGTTGAAACGTGTCGAAACGTGTCAGAACTCAGATTCTTAGCCAAGCAAAGTGATTCAATAAAAGAAATGGATTGGGTGAAAATGAGTGAGGCTGCGAATTGCGAGAACCTTCTTTAAATTTGTGAAATGAGAAAAAAAAATTTATCAAAGAACTACAAATTCAAATTCAGTAGATAATATTATATTAGTAAACTAAAATAGTAATTTTTGCGTATTTTCCAATTCTTAATAAATATTTAAGCTATAATATATTTGAATGCATGATTTCAAAGTTTAACTTTAATGTAATTCAAGCTTATTTTATGCGTACTGTATTAATTTACTTTATGACCAAAATTTAATTAAGTAAAAAATTAAGCTTTACTTTGCAATACATATATGTAAAAATATAAATTCTATTATATTTTCTACATACATATGTAAATACTAAATACAAATAAATATGTGACGTTGTTTCGTTTTTTAATATTTTAAATTCATGAATCTACTCGCAAAATAAAAGGTTTTTCTTGGTTTTTTTCTAACGTAGATATTATGTAAATCAACGATAGACCTTATTAAGCATTAAACTAAAAACTTTTTCGACACAAATGATAAGATAACGATTATTGTAATTAATGTAGATACTACTATGTATCAACTTTTCATTTAATATAATTTTAAAGTTTAGAAATAAAATAAAAATTTAATATCAATATTTAAATAATTTACAATATTTAAATAATTCTTTAAGCTTGAACTTGAACGTGCACCTAAGGTTCCGTTGATTTAAATTTTTTTGAATTTTTTTATAAAATAGTAATATTTTTTCATGAAGTTTTGAGGTATGTACATTTATAGCCTCAGAAGTATATTGTTAATGTAAAATAAATTTTATAAAGTTAATGTATAATAAATTTTTAACATTTTTTATTATTGACGAAAATATATTTTGTTTTAAGAATCGAGTATAAGTATCTTATAACATTATTATAAATATTAAGTATCTATATACTTATATATAGGTATTATAATATATTTTTTTATTCGAATTTAAAATAGAAAATTTAACAACCATATAGGTAGTATATTTTATACAACATTATGGTTGATTGTTATAGGAACATCGATACTAATAATAATCTTAATATTAACAAATGATTATTAGTATAGTTTTAATGAATAATAAGATTAAAGTTGAAAATATGAAATATTTTTTTTGAAATTCTACAGTCAAAATAGTATTTAGAATTAAAATTATGCAAATTTATTGCTCTAACTATAAGGAATAAACAAATTATTTTATTCAAACGGAAATAATTGATGTCAACAAATAGACGTTTAAAATTATTACTGTTTATTGAAATAAATATCATATACTTTTTTTGTTGATTATTTAAATTTTTATAAATCTTTCAGTTTCTATCTTCTGATTGCGATCAAGTTTTTCTATTAAAAGCGAATATGGTAACCGTTGTATAACCAATGCAACATTTAATTTGCTTGCTTGTTATTTTTATTATTTTTTTTCATAAACGATCAAAAATCGTTTTTTACACCTTCACAAGTTATGTATGCATATATCAATACAGTAAAACTTTGATACTATTGATATTATACATTATGTATTATATCTGTACTATAAAACTATAAGAAATAGGAAATTAATAAAATATGTTATATTGAGTTACTATTTTTTACAAATTTGTAAATAAGTAGTAAATTTATTTTTAAAAAAAATTAGAGGTCGGGGAAAAAGCTTTTGAAAACATTTGAGCAAAAAAAGAAACATTTATTATTTTATGATTAAAAATAAATTAAAATTACATATTAATAAATTTTATTTTGTTAAACAATTTTTATATTCAATCATTACAAAAGAATAATTATCAGTTAATTGTATTTTTATTAATTTTATTTGTAGATATTTTAAGCGTCAAATTTATAATAATCTATTTTATAAAAAACGTAGAAAAATTTTAAAAATATAGAACAATGTCTAGGAAGGAATTTGCTTATTAATTAATTAACAAATGATATTTAATAGATGGAGTTATGTACATTCATTTTTTTCTTTTATCATATTATCAATAGCTGAGGTAGAGTTACCATAAAGTGGAACGAGCAAGCATATAGTATATAAGAATATTTAATCATTTATTTATCAATTTTCTGATACATGAACTAATTAAATGTAAATGTAAATGTAAAACCACAACTATTATTAGGAATTAAATCTTTTTAAATGTATAGCTTTCGCTTTTCTTTTAAGCTATTACTTATTTTATTGCCATAACTATATTATCGATAAATATAAAAGACTTTATTACTTAAAAAAGAAATAAAAAAATATAAAAAATAATTTAAGCATTAATGACTAGCAGGATCCGGGATCTTATAGTTAGTATTCACATGACGAAGCCCCTACACCATGATAGTTGATCATACAATATATTCAGATTACCTTCAAACCTTTTATATAGGTTAAATCAGTTAAATACAGTTTTATCTTAGTTATATCTATCTTTGTTTAGAACAATATGCAAAATAAAATTTGTATATTCTGTATTAGATTATTATCGCACGCTGGGTGGTGCAGGTCGAATACTTTCTGGATTTTTTTAACCTAGTGTTTTACCCTTTGTCTTTGGGATAAAATAAATGATAAAAATAGTTGAGTTTTGGTTATCACTAAAAAAAATGGAGCTATGCTATTATTGAGAAGTTATTTTGAAATAGATGTTGTTTTCATTTAAACTAGTAGATAACACTATACCATAAGAATTCTAAAAGGATAAAAAGTAATGTATGTAATTCTGTATTCGAATTGTTCATTGTATGTATGTCTATCCCTGTGTAAAAGCAGTTGTTAGGAGGTTCATCTCAGACTTGGAATTACATAAAAAAAACAAAGGTATTACCAGTATAATACCTTTTGATCCTTTTGAAAGAATCTTCTGATTAACGTTACATAAATTTATATAATATAATTAGTTATATAAAAAGTCAAATTCCTGAAAATAATTATAGAGGCAGAACTTACAAAATCTTCTGTTCAATAATAGAAATAAAAGTATTTAAGCTTTATATTTTGATTTTGGTAGCGCACACAAAAAAAATTAATTCTTAAGTACTTTTGTGATTGGTAATTTGGAATAAGAATGTATATGTGTACCTACTTTAGTATACTTATTTATGCATAACGAATAACGATGTAACTTTATAAGTAAGGAGTTTGAGACCTTTTCATATGGAACATCTCACTCATCCCTTATGTAGATAGCTGCCAAAAAGATCTTAAATAAGATTTTATATATTGAGAATTTACCAATCTTCAAGTAACATAAATTAGTATGTTTTATAGTACTCTATATCACATACAAGATAAGATTGGAACTCAATAGAATTTAAAACTTGTGCAAAAAGTTTTATCAGATCTATCTTATTTGTTATCTAAAATTACGTTGTATATAATATTAAATTAATATTAAAACTGAAATAAAATATTAATTAATTGATAACATTTACCTTTGATAACACGAAATTTAAAACTTTGTGTAATATCACCTACATCATTTGGCGATAGTGGTGGTGATGGTGAAATATCTCTATTCATTTTGAGTTTTATAAATTAGTTTACATAAAAAATGATATATATTTTATTTTATTTTTGTCTTTTTGAAGGTAAAATTTATGCTTTACAAAAAAAATGTTCTTATTAGTTACTGTTTTCATAAATTTTTCATTTAATGGTTAAAATAAACATAAGGAGCTACTGTCTTTATTTATATATTATATCTCACATAATGTATTGCACCATTTCTTTATATTTTATTTAATTTCTCACAAAAGCAAATTTCTTTTTTGTAAAATTTAATAAATGGAAATAAAAAAATTATTTTTACACTTCATTACTGTAAAATTATAATTACACACCACATACTTTCTCTAATCTTTTCTTTCCTTCCATTAATCTTTAATTAATAATATTAAACATTAGACTTATCCTTGTGTTCTTGTGTAGTATTTATTGTACTGTTGTAGCACTTGTACTATTGTCGTCGTCCTCGTCTATCATCCGTCGTACGACCAGAGAAAGAAAGAGAGAAAGAGAATTTATAATAAATAAATGTCAAATTTATTTGAATCGAGATCGAGAATCTTGTATGTCATTTTATGACTTTCCTTTTTGATTATATTTGGAAAACTCCAACGAATTAGAATTAAATGGAAGTGGCTATCCCATACAAAAATACAAACATTTTGTCCATATTTTTTTAGTACTTCTCTTTCTGTTTGGTTTCCAATTGTCAAAAAAAAAATTTTTTCAGTGTTAGGCCAATATAGTTTTTTTAAGTAGAAAATTAGTAAAATCTTTGAGTATGAATAAAATAAAAGGTATCAAAATATAATCTTAATAAAAATAACAACGTTTTTTCAATTTAAACTTTCTTTTACTTTATTACCGTATTCTATTATTACACAGAAAAGTATTGCTGTTAAATTATTTGAAAAAAAAAAAAATCATTCATGTTTCTGAAATATTGAAAATGTAGCAGTAGTGTGTAATATATGGATATATGAAATTTTCAAAAAGTACGAACACTAGCAATGAAGTAGGCAAAAATAAAATTTGTTATTGTCAAATAAATATTAAAAAAAGTCAATAAAATTTTTGATTTTTATTATAAATTGTTAAAAAATTACAAATTTTAAGGAAAAATGGAACGTAAAAGGAAGATTTGTATCATTCCAGGCTGTAAGTCTCATTTGGAAAAAGAAAATTACGTGTCTTTACATATTTAAGTATTATATTTTACATCTTTTGAATTTTTAAAAACTTCTAAACAAAACAGTGTAGTATTAGGACAATTTAAATATCCGGACAAAGAAATTTTTTTTTTGAATATCATTTTAAATATTTATTTTGAATATATTGGACTATATATATATTTGAATATATTTGATATAATTTTAAAAAATGTATATATATGTTTTAGTTTCCCAAAAGACGATGGTTTGAAACAACGATGGATTGAAGGAATTCAAACTGCTTGTTTATTAATAAAAAGTATTGCAGAAATTTATTTTAATACACGAATACATTATTCCTTAAAACTACATAATGAAAAAAACAGTGTAAGAAATAAACTAACAAAATTAATCCATTTCAAAGGGCACTAATCTATATTTTCTAAAAGAAACTTTAAAAGTGTAAAAAATGATTGCACATAGTCCATATTGTAAAATGAAGTGGAATATGCCTCTTGGGGAAACCATTTTAAAAAAAAAACGCTCCTATTTCTTTACCTCAATGGTGGTGTGGAAAAAAGAAAATGTTTTGATACAAATATATTAATAACATATTATTTACATATTTATAAGTATAGGATAGACAATCGGCAATAATAAGTTTATATAATTTTATATAATAAATATCAAATATGTAAAAAATTTTATAATCAATCTGTTGAAAAAACTTATAGAAAAGAATTTAAAATCTAAAAAAAAGAATAAATATTTTAAAATTCAAAACTAGAAAGCGCTGTATTTCTCATATTTTTTTCATATATGTATTAATAATAAATTTTGATTAATTTATCCATTATTGTTAGATATTTTTACTCATCATATTTTTAAAAAAAATTTAAGTCAAAATACATACAAATTGAGGCATATTAAATTCTGAGCACTATCCTGTTTATTTATCAAAATAATTTCCATTAAAAAGAGAGAAAATATATTGAACGAATATATTCGTCTATTTCTGTTTTTTGACAATCGGAAATACCAAAGAAAGAGAGGAATATACCCAAAACATTGGACACTTTTTTGTATGGATAGCCACTTCCATTTAATTCTAATTCGTTGCTTTTTTGTATGGATAGCCACTTCCATTTAATTCTAATTCGTTGGAAAACTCTGAAAATTTCAGAATAAATAGTTATAAGGATGGATACCCAGTAGTTGAAAAAAACTGCAGTAGTTAGGCCCTTGCATTACACAGAGTTGCAATTGTATGTCAATAGTTCAACAATTCAGTAGTAAACGAATTTTAATTGATAACATAACATTTCTATCAACGTAATATAATTTAATTGATAACTTTGAATTTAAAAAATCAATAATATATTATATTATCAATAACTAATATATTATCAATAAATAATATAATTAATTACCTAATTGGAATCTTAAAAATATGATTAATTTATTTAAAGAATATACTAATTGGTTTGTGTTTCATAAGTAAAACAATATTTTTTTTTTATTATAATAAATTATTTATTTATTTTTTACTTGTTCTTTTTTTCTATCTTTGCATTATCGATCAATTCTATATGCTATCTGATGATATTCACATGTGCCGTACCTATTTAGTACATTTGAACTTTTTTTTACTATTAAAATTTAACTGAACTTACTTTCAGGGAAAAAAAATGTTAGATATTTAATAAAACTACTTCCAATAAAATTAAAATTCTTATATGAACCGAAAAATGTCATATATTAAGAGGAAATTATTTTTAAGTTTTGTAAATAAAAATTAAAATATTAAAATTTTGTTTTTTGTTGTACCTAAATACAAAAATAAAATTTTGAAAAAAATAAAACTTGAACCTTTATAATCTTATTTTACTTTTTAATTTTTTAATTTTATTAACTTGGTTTATAAAATTCAAAAATTGCAATCCAGAATGTAAACATACCGAATAGAGAAACTAAAATTTAAAAATTTGTACTAAATTGTGCTAATTAATATGTAAAAGTTGTCGGTTCAATTTTTCGTCGTATCTTATGTCTATATCTATTATGATACCACTTTCATATTCAAGTGACACGATTATTCCCACGTGAATTGCATCGCCTAGTCTATTATTATAAGGGTTATAAAATTACATTTTTTTTATTTATTTACTCTTTTAAGTCTTCTATTTTTTAAATTTACTCTAAATATTAATAAACCTTCATGAATTTTTGACATTAAATATCAACTTAACCTCTCAACCTGCGTATTCGATTGAAATTTTTAAGTCAAGTAAGTAAATATTTGTGATTGACGAGTTATTTCTTAAAATTATTAAAATTATCCAAGAAAAAAAACTTAAAAGTAAATTTCACGTAACATAACTAATTTAATAAAATATATATTTAAAAAGAAAACAAAATTCATTGCTGACTTAGATACTAAAAAAAAATTTAAAGTGAAACTCATTACAACTAATTTAAAAAAATGAAAAAAAAATTATTTTTACATTTGATTAAAATTTATTTGCAAACTTATAACTAATTAATATAAATATATATAATATATATATGTAATTGAAAACCAAAATAAAATTCAAATTTATTAAAAAAAATATTAACACATTTTTTATTCATTTCCATTCTTTTTAAATCATTTGCAATTTTAGCGACTTCTTATTCTAAAATTTACATTTTTTAATATTTACATTTTGAACTGAAAATCCTATCAATAAACTTATTTCTTATTCGTAAGCTTACAAACTAATAGTTTTATTACACAAATTAAAATTATTAAATCTTAAACATAACCTTAAACATAAAAAATCTCAAATCTTAAAAAACAATCAAACTTTTATTTATTTTTATCATAAGTACACCAAAATAGCTTTCCACCCTAAAATCACAAAGAAAAGCGACTATCACTGTAACAATTACCTTATATAATACCAATTGAGATATGCGGTAGTCGCAGCGTGATTATCACAATACAGAACTCCAACACCGTGTTTCTTTCACTGTATTCTAGGCTTTTGGGTAAAACTAACGTCATATAGGTGTCAAATAATTTTACAGGAACTGTCATATATTGATAATTAAAATTATGCCATTTTTTCCATCATTCGCATTTCTTGTGTTGGTTTGGTTTTAATTTAACAGAAAATTCGCATAAAATTTTAAAATTTGTCAAATAAAAAACAAATTCTAGTAAAAAAAAATCAAATTCAATATGTTGAGCAAAGTATCATTAATGCAATCAATCTTGACACGTAATGGTAAGTTTTATTAATATAAAAGTTGAGTATTATATAACAAATCAAGATTGAATAACTAAAAATAAATTCGATTTTTCATTTATGTATAAAATTTTTCTTTTTAATTAGTTGGTGTTGTGTCCAGAGCTTTGTATCATCAAGGACATTATAGGCACTCAACTATGGATGATTTACCAGTCCCACAGGGTGATTGGCAAGAAGACTATAAAAGAAAACAATCAAGATATAATGCTATTTTAGTGTCAGGAATTTTAATGTTGGCTAGTGTTATTGGATTGGTGAGTTGTTATGAATTATAAAACTAGTATTAAAGTTTAATTAATTTTGATTTTAGGCTAAATCAACTGAAACCATTCAACTCAACTTTTCTCCACCAAAAAGTTTTGATTAGAATATTACATTAATTATTAAAAGTTAAAATTATAACTTAAAACAATTTAAATAAAGTAGATTGAAACAGTTTTTGCTAATTTATTTGATTATTTTAGAATATATTGAAAATATAGAACATTAATATATTGGCCCATCATCTAAATTATCATCTTCTTCATTAAATGCTTCTCCATTATCAAAATAATTATTGCCATAATCATTTTCATCGTCCATTTCATCATCTTCAATTTCATTTTCCGGTTCTTGTTCATCTTCCGAATCTGAATGATTTTCTTTCGGTTCTACATCATCAGTTTTTTCTTTTTGCTCTAAAACACTTAAACGTTGCTCAACAGAAAATTTAATTTTTTTATTTTTTTTTTCTTTTATAACTCGTTTTCTCTTTCCATTTGATGACCACAATTCCAAAGGTAGATAATCACAAGATATATCAAGTTTTCGTCTTTCTTTAGTTTTATCTAAAGTTTGCTAAAGAAAAGCAAAATAAATAAATCGTTAATTTAATTTTATTGATTTATTTTCATTTAATTTAGCATATACATACATTATATTGATCAGAAAATCGTTGACTGATGTCTTTATGAGTTTTTGGAAGTAAGTAATAAGGCGAATCTCTCATGTAATTCAGAAAATCTTCTTTCCAAAGTATTTTATAATTCTCAGGTGTAGATATCTTAAAATATAGATACAAATATATGCATACATAGCTATAAATTGATACGTAACATTTATATATTATGTCTTTAACTTGCTCACTTCAAATGGCACTGGTTTAGACATGAGGGGTGGAAATGTAGGAGGTGGTACAGCTATTGAAGGCATTTCTTTATTCATCCCAGGTCCAATTCCTAGAGATTGCATTTGCTCTTGTGTTAAAGAGGAGCCAGATTTTCCAGCTCTACCTCCTCTTGACATTTTTACGTTTTGAAAATCACTTAAATTCTTAATAAAATACAAAATGTCTCTAAACAAAGATGTACAAAACCAATATCTGATAGCACATGTGAGTGAATTGTTAATGTTAATACGACTGATATGAAAAAATTACTCTAATATTGTACTCTGCAATCTGCCTGCTGGATTATTTTCTTTATAATAATATATATAAAAAATATATTATAACGAAAGTTAAAATTTTTTCATTGTTATTTGTTAATTTCAATTAGATATTGCTAAAATATTGCTAATTATTTTAAAAGAAAATCTCAAGTTGTACTACATGCATGTTTCTTTAAAATATTTATAAAAATAAATACTAAACATATTCATACATTCTTATTTTTCACCAAATGCAACTCAAATGTCATCCATTCGGCTATTCAGCCTAACTTGCGGTCTTGAAGCAATATCATTGGGTGGCTTCAGTAGCATTAACCGGTGGATCTGGAATCCATTGTGGATCCACGTACCATTATCATGAATCTGTCCACTGAACGCATTTAATCCCAAAAATTTACTGCAATACTAGCGTCATCACCGGAAAATATAATAAGTACTTTTAAAAATAAATTAAATATTTCATACATATAATTTTTTTTATAAACTCTTAATTTAAGTTTTATTTACATAAATCTTCCTCAAGAATTTCAATTGTCCCACGAATTCAAAAAATAATGGGATTTAAATTTAGCAATTTTCATAAAAAAATATATATCGAACCTAACATTTAATTTTTTTTACAGTAGCTGTCACAACACTTAACATAAGAGTTGTTGTTGTTGTTTTTTACATATAAAAAGTCAAATCCATCCATTTAACAGGTACATTTAGTTCACTTCCTTTATAATAGTACGTTTTCAAGCTCATGTTTATGGATAAACAACTAGCTCATAAACCAGTCAAATGTCAAGTGTTCACAAGGTTTTTTGGAAAACCACCAGCTGTTTATTGTTTATATAAAAATTTTTTTTGTATTATCTTTGTGTAGAACTTAAGCTATTATAATTGGTATACGATAAATGAATAAAATAAAAAAAAATATGGAGGATTTAAAAAAAATGATAATATCAGAGAAACAAATAAAATAATTCACATTTTAGTTTATTACCATACCCACTTTACTCACTTCAACATTAAGTTCTGAGAATCTTTCAAAAACGAAATACAAAAATATTCAATTTACAATTATATAAAAAAAATAATCATCATTTTAATTTATTATCTCTTTTTCCATTTGAATTTTTTACTTATACATATATAAAGCCTTATTATTTATACATTTTTAATATATAAAAATAATTAAATTAAGTGAATTAAAAATAAAAATGCATCTTTTACAATATCCTTTGTTTTAATTCTTCTGTTAACTTTCCATGTAAGTCTTGTAATTTCTCAATCATTTCTATAACTCCATATAATTTTTTTTCACTTTTTTCTATTAAAGTTATACAAGATTGTCCAATTAATCGTGCTGATGATAATTGAGAATTTATACTTGATTTTTCGTTTTTTTGATGATCATTAATTGAAGCTAAACTAATTTCACACAAATTCACATAATCTCATCTATTCTTGGTATTTTGATTTCTTTTTGTTTTTGTTTTTTTTTGACAAATGACAAAATGAATTTATGACAAAAAAATCAAGGGTCATGCAAAAAAAAATTTAAAATCGACAAAAAATCGAAATTTCATGGTTGGGTTACATGTTTTTGAAGTGGTTTATGATATAAACACCTCACTACTTGTTTATGATTTTCAGCAAATTTGTATGGGAAAACCACTACGTAAACAACCAGTTTATCATAAACAACATGTTTATCCATAAACATGAGCTTGAAAACGTACTATAAGCAATAAAACAAAATAATGTTTAAAAAATAACATATGTTTTTGAAAGCATATTATGCTATACCTGTAAAAAATCAGATTTCTTTATTCTCATACCCTAATAAATTTCACAGGTTTATTTTTAAAAAATTTCGAACACAAAATAAATAAAAAAAGTTCCAAATGTCAGAACTCAGAATCAGAAATATTTTATTATTTTCTTTTGGTCCGTGTAATAATTTTATAAACAAATTTTAAAATTTCAAAAACAAAAATTTGTTCATCGCGAATAGTTCGTCGTGATTGTGTCTCTAACGGCAAATATTGGTCATTCGTCACTCGTCATTCGTCGTGATTGTGTTTTCAGCGTTAAAGTTGATAAATTAAAAAAAAAGAAAAACGAAATGAAAAAACAAAACTTAAAATTATAATAACTGTGTTAATATAACTGATATAACTTATATTTTATAATATTATATTATAGAATATTTTGTTTTTTTCCTTTGGATTTAGGGTTATTTTTTATTTTAGCTTGCAATTGGTTTCTTCTTTTCAGGCGCTTCAACTACCTCCATCGTCTCATCATCCCTTATATAAAAGTAATAAATGTAAAAATAAATATATGTTTTACAAATTCTGAATTCAATCCTACCATATTTATGAACAATTTTTGGAAAACGAAAACGTTTATTTATATAAAATACCAAATCAATATTTGATGTACTGGGAGTTGCCTCATTACAATTTTCCAAAAAGGATAAGTCACTGTAACACCATAATGCTGGCTTATAAATTTATTTTGCTCCAGCCCCGCTTTTCTTAGAACTATTAATTTTGGATCTTTCTTGTTTTTTTAGCTCTTTTAGTACAGTTTCATATTTTTCACTTCTTTTAGATTTGTTTGTGAAATGAGAATCTCTGGGATTATATAAACATGATCAATTAATAATTCTGTTACTTTTCGGTCATATTTTGTACCCATGTTTATATTCACAAATTTTTTGCTCAAAGCTAAATTTAGCAAAATTTATAAAAACTACATATATTCAATGAAAACTACATATCTAATTACGACTAAAAACTAGATACCTAATTACTATAATTAAAACGAATTTTATATTAACAACTTGAGAAAAAATTTTTAAAATTTTATAGGTTTCTAATATATTTTTTATTTTAAAATTTTTTATTTTTCTAATTTTATATTTTTATAAAGGAGCAAAATTAAATAAATTATACGGACACTTCATTCAAAGAATAATTTGGAATTTGAGTCGAAAAAGAAAAAAACGCATACATTGTTTAAAAAGAACTTCACACTCCAAGAAATAATTTTTAAATGAAGAAATAACACATTCATTCACAAATAAACATCTGATATATACGTAAACAAAAAAGAATCAGATTCAAAATAAATCGTGTAAAAGCCAGACTGCTGTCACAACTCCGAGAATCAGAGGCAAAGAAGAATCCATGTAAAAATGAGCTTTTTGAGCTCATTGAGCTTTTGGCTTGGAGTGTCCGGGCCTGATAATTAAGTGTTGGTCATGATGATTTGTTATGATAGTATGACCAAAAATGATACTATACCAAGTCATCCTAAATAGACCATCTACATCATTCAATTCAAAATGACGTCACAACAGAGGTAACAAAAAATGTAAACAAAAAAATTTCTTATATGAGATCTTTCACTTCATATAAGAATTTTGGAGTGATTCGAAGTTTTTTTTTAAATTTTTTTAATTCAAAAATCTAATTGCAATTTTAAAAATCTAATTGATTTACTTTAAAAAAAACAAAATCGAAGTGTGTTTAATTAAAAAATCTAATTGGAAGTTTAAAAAGCTAATTAATTTACTTTCAAAAAATGGTTCAAAGAATATATTGATTCGAAAATAATATTTTGTGTTTCAAAAGTAAAATAAATTTGAACAAATTGTTTCATGTAATCTTTTTTTTTAAATGTTTAATTAATACTAATGTCAATACAATATTATCAATTAACATTTTACATAATTCTTAAATAAAACTAAATAGAATATAATATTTTATCAATACGCGTATCTGCATGATAAGCATATCAGTAAAATTAAAAGGAAAATATTCGACTATTTTCACTGTTATACACAAAATAATATTTTTCAATTAATATATTCTTTGAACACTTTTTTGCAAGTAATTTTTTCAAATAAATCAATTAGATTTTTATAATTTCACTTAGATTTTTGAATTAAACATTTTTTTTTTCAATTTAGTTTTTTAAAATAAATTAATTAGATTTTTAAGCTTCCAATTAGATTATTGAATTAAACACACTTCAATTTTGTTTTCTAAAATAAAGATATTAGATTTTTAAAATTACAATTTTTCAGTTTTTTGAATTAAAAGTTGAAAAAAAACTTTGAACCTTTACAAAATTCTTATATGAACTGAAAAATCTCACATAAGAAATTTCTTTGTTTACATTTTCCTGTGGACTTTGTAGCGCCATTTTGAATTGAATTTTGCGGTCTGTATATTTAGGAGGCCTTGGCGAAGTGTTATGCCTGTCAATTTAGGATGCCTTGACTTATCGAGTCAGGAGTCAATGGGTTCGTTCAGTAGCATTAACCGGTAGATCTGGAATCCATTTTGGATCCATGTACCATATATCTGGCCACTGAACGCAATTCACCACGAAAATTGACCGCAATACTAGCGCCGTCACCGGAAAATATAATGAGTACTTTTAAAAATAAATTAAATTTGAATGGAATAATATTTATTATCATACATATAATTTATTTTTTATAACTCTTAATTTAAGTTTTATGTACATAAATCTTCCTTAAAAATTTAAATATCCTACTAATTCAAAAAATAATGGCGATTTAAATTTAAAAAATTTCATAAAAAATATAAACATTTAATTTTTCTTACGGTAGATGTCACAACACTCAACATAAAAATTGTTGTTGTTGTTTTTACATATAAAAAGTCAGATCCATGAAATGTATCTAGATATTTTTCGTGTGGCCTTTAAGACGCCATATTGAATTGAATTTTGCGGTCTGTATATTTAGGAGGCCTTGGCGAAGTGTTATGTCTGTCAATTTAGGATGCCTTGACTTATCGAGTCAGGAGTCAATTGTCAATTCAATTTCAAAGTAGAAGTTGATTTGATTTGTTTGATTGACTATTGACAATAATGACAATGTTAAAATAAATAGCGTAAAACATTAAAAAAGAAGGGAAATATTTGTTATTTATTTTATTTTTGTAAGATAATTACTTATATTTTTTAATTTTTTTATTTTATCTTAAGAAAATTGTTCGAATTCAGAGACATGTCCAAAACACAAATTCAAAATATGCATATTACAATTAATTTTACAAGATTAGAAAGTTTACAACAAATATTATGAACAATAGATTGTCTTCTGTACGTACATAAGTACATATGAAGAAAAAAAGAACAACTAATATTTTATGTAGGTACAATTAAAAAAACATCTTTAAACTAATTTTAAATAAAGATAATATTATCACTTATTATATACACACATATGTGATTGTGACTTAAAAGATAAGAACTTTTTTATATCACATACAAAAAAATTTTTAAATGTAACACTAAGGGAACAAAAGGCTGAAATTACATAAAGTCAATTAGTTTTGTAAGCTGATTATTAATTTTAAAATAAATTTTAAATATAAATATAAAAATAGTGTACAATTTTAGTCCTAATTCATTTTCATATGTTTATAATACATGGAGAAACTAAATAATTTAAGAGCTAAATTTATGGCTTCAAATATTCCAGAAGATATTGATGATGATCTTGAAACATTAGAAGAATATAAAGAAAGATGGCGTTCAATTCGAGTTATATATTTTACAATGTTTTTAATGTCCTTAGGATTTAGTATTGTAATAACAGGTATATGGCCGTTTTTAAATAAAGTAAGTATAAATAAATACAATTTGTCACAAATTGGTTCTTTTTAAGTTTTTTTTATAAAATTTTATTTAAATATTTTGTGAATCTTCTAGTTAGATCCATCTTCAGGGAAAGAATTTATGGGAATGGTGGTGGGTGCGAATCCTTTAGGACAGATGATTTTTAGTCCTCTATTTGGATGGTGGGGAAATCGACTAAATTCAATACGTATTCCAATGTATTGCTCTCTAATATTATTCACAACTGCAAGTATAGTCTATTCTTCTCTTGAATACCTACCATTTTATACTAAATATTGGATGCTCGGTTCACGATTTTTAGTTGGTGTTAGCTCAGGTAACTAAATGAATAATAATTAAACATCGGTATGTAGTTGCATATACAAAAAGAGTTTCTTTTTTTTTTAAATTTTAATATTTGAATTACTATTTTACAATCCATTATAATACTTGAAATATAATAATTTAAAGGAAAAAAAAATATATTTTTTCAATTTATTTTTTTTTTAGCAAATATAGCTGTGTGCAGATCTTATTTATCGGCAGCAACCAGAATTAGTGAAAGAACTAAAGCTGTATCAATGGTATCATTAGCCCAAGTTTTAGGTTTTATTGTTGGCCCCGCTTTGCAAGCTGTTGTAACACCATTGGAAAGTGAAGGAATCTCAATTTTTGGCTTTATTAAATTAAATATGTATACAGCTGCTGGATGGATAAATGCTTTAATGGGTATATTAAACTTTTGTCTGTTTTTGCCGCTAATTTTCCAGGTAATATCTGATATTTTAAAAACTCGAATATGAGCTATTTGAATATATTATTAAATATATCTTTATTAACATTTAAAGGAAAGAAAAATTGCGGCCAAAGAAGTAATGAAAATTCAAGGAAGTAAAAGTGAAAAAGAAGCATGGAAAACTAATAAACCTGACTACGTTGCTGCTTGGAATTTAATAGTTGCATTTTTTGTCTTGCTTTTCAATTTCGTTCTATTGGAAACGTAAATTTAACGTAAAAATTAAACTATCAAAATTTATTAAATAGAATCTTTCTTATAGACTTGGTACATCTTTGACTATGGACCAATTTGCATGGTCGAAAACTGAAGCTCTTTATTATATGGGTATTTTAATGTCTGTTGGTGCTGTAATAGCTTGTGTAACTTTTATTGGAATTGGTCCACTTTGTAAACTTTTTTCTGAAGAAAATGTTTTAATTTGGGGTGGATTTTCGCTAATGGTAATTGGACGCTTTATATGCTTACCTTGGGGCGACGAACCGGCGAAAATGGCAGATTTTCTTAACGAAACATTAAAAAATATTAATAGCAGTATTGTTTATGAAAATGATAAAAAATATTTAGGTTGTCCACAAACACAAGAATGGTGTGAATATACACCCGCCTTAACAATTACTCAATTTCTGTTAGGATATGCATTAACTTCAGTTGGATATCCAATTGGTGTGACTTTAATACAGACAATTTTTTCAAAAATTCTTGGACCAAGACCTCAGGGTGTTTGGATGGGATTAATGACAGGTTCAGGTTGCCTTTCACGAGTTATGGGACCAGTTTTTGTTGGATATATTTATACAAGACTTGGAACTTATTGGACTTTTGGTACTACTGGAGTTATGATGTTAGTGTCTATGATTTGGTTACATTTATTTAGGTAATTTTGAAATTCATTTAATCGCAAAATAATTAATAAATAACTACTCTACAGAAAACGTCTTATTCCTCAAAAATATGTAAAAAGTATTGAGCTAGAAGAATTGAATACAAATGATATTAAAAATGAAACTAAACATATTTAGTAGAAAACTTGATTTTTTAGTATTTTAAATTGCTAAAAAGTAGCTATTATGTACATGTAATGATTTCTCAAACTAGAATTTAACAAATATATACAAGTATGTACTTAGATTATTTCATTTAAATATATGTACATAAATATGTATCTTATATTAGTAATTTCTTTGTATCGTTGAAATTACAATATTTTTATTTAAGTTTTAAGGTTCATAAAGTTTATTATTTTTTATGAGACCATTATATTATATAATCTATGAGATTTATTATTTTTAGCATCATATGTTTCAACGCAATAATCCAACACTGCATATAGGATATTAATATTTAATTTATAAAATCTTCGCTTGGTCAAATTTAAATAAGCAAGCATCTTTTTAAAATAAATAATTGGGTCAATATTTTTGTCTCCGTCGTTGTTTTAAATAAATAAAAACCTATTTTAGGAATTAATTTACAAATTTTATAATTAAGTAAAAAAATACATAATAACTTAAGTGGTTGTGTCAATTTCGGCCTATTAAATGATTTATAAAAATAAAATATTTAGTCATTTTTATTATAAATCACTACTGATATAAAATGCAATATGTAAATATCTAAATTTTTATTTAATTATTTTGTATTTTGTACTGTTATATGGTGAATGTAAATATAAAGTTTATTTTAAGAATAGTTTTGTTTTATTTGTAGAAATATTAAAAAAAATTCCAATTAAAAATAATTTTCCGTTTTGAATAATCCCGATACGAATCAATTTTAAATAAATAAATGTTCATTTTCGTTATAGTTTATCAACATACATGTACTATTTATTGGTTAATTAGCTTACAATTTATATATATGTATACATAAATATTGATTATTTTTATCACATTAACGAAAGGCACTACTAAATTAGTATAAATTATCAATAACAATTATTGTTTAAAAACAACTTTTAACTTAATATTAATGTGATTAAGTATTGATACCACATACTCTTTGCAAAGTGAATTTATTAGTGTGATCTGGCTATATCTGAAAAGAACGTTAATATATCTTCTATTGTAAATTCTAAATTTATCATTGCTCCTGCGTAACATTTTTGAATTCTTTCTTCTAAAAATTTATATTGTGCAATAAATTCTTCTTGCATCGCATGCCATACAACTTCCAAAAGAGATGTTGCACAAATTGCAATAGATTCTTCGCGCAAATGTTTTTCAACCTTTTTATAAAGATTTTCAAGACCCTTTTTAACTTCTCTAGCTGGATATTGACTTATGACTTTCCTTAATTCTTGTTTTGAAAACGCCATTTGATAACTGATTTCAGTTTCTTTAACACCTTGGGAAACTTTCTGTTGAACACCTTCGAAAAACAACTAAAATTATGGAAAATTAATCTAAATATGAAATAAAGAAAAACGGAAAAATATACGTTAAGCTTTTCAAGCGGTCCTTCCAAAATATTTTGTAACATATTGCTTAAGAGCTTCATTATACCGTGTTTTCGCTTCTTTTTTCAAATCATCCAAAATAGGAATTCTTAATTGAGCTAATAGATTCCATATATGATGATAGTTTTCCATTTTAATAACTTGTATTGGTGTTTTTGGAATGTTCATTTCCATGAATTGGAATATATTCAAAAATTGTTTCTACAATAGTTATGTATTGTTTATCCATATCTGTACGTCTATCAGATTTTGAAATATTTCCCTCCGTTGTTGTTGCAAATTCTTCAAAATTTTCCACATAAGGTAAAATACCGCATTTTGAACGTTTGGGTATTTTACATTCTTGAATTGATTTAATTTGTTGCATCAGTAAACTTTATCCATATTTCTCTTAACTTTGAACTAACGCAGAAGCAAATGTCATACTAAGAAAAGATTGTGTATCCTGAGCAGACATTACATGTTGGTGTTTAAACGAACCAGAAACGTATAAAGAGTAACTAAAATAATAACATGTTTCTCTCAAATATTATTTAACATAAAAAAATTTACAAACTATCTAGTGGTTCAAGATGTTGTATAAATGTAAGAAGTTCCTTCTCCAAACAACTAAATAACTTCATCATCATATTTTCTAACGCCCTCGTTAATTTGTTTTCACTTGCTTTTCTTGAGCTTCTTTAGGAGAACTATCTGTTTCTGGACTTTGAACATCCAGGAAAAAATGTTATGCAAAAAAGCTGTTCTTGCAAAGCTACTGGTTCCAGTTCGGTCAAAACTTTTTCTAAAATGCCATCATATTTTTCACGTTCAGCACTATCAACAGAATGAGCCCATTGATCCTTGAGAACTACCTAAGGTACCGTAGGGAACAATTAATTGTTTTGTCAGAAGATTTTGTTTTTTATAGAACTGTCCAAGTCTTCTCTGGAAGCACCATGTTTATTAGATATTGATTGTCGAGCCTATAAGTAAAAATATTAAATCAATTTTTTACCAAAATATTAATCATTTGACCTGTGCAAAAAAATAAACGTAAATCTCGTTCATAAAAATTTGCTCAAAGAACTCGTATAAACTTCTATTAAGCCTTCGTAAGCTCTACTTCCCATCGTTTTCATCCAATGCATTAACTCTGTATAAGCCCTCAATTCTTTATGTACAAAACCGTGACTAGTCAATGTCAACTCAGCTTGTGGTGGTTGTTGTTGATCCCCTAAGTCATTTCCTAAATGAATAAATAAATTGTTAAGGTGTCGACTTATAGCTAACGAAAATTTTGCTCTCAATTTTTCAAATCGTTTTAATTGATCTTGAACAGCTGTCAAACGTAATAAAGATGGATCTATATTTGCATTCAAAGCTTTTTGCAGAGCTTTGCCAGCTTCGACAGCAGCAACACGTCCAATATGTGTTTTTAAATCTGGTTCACTTAAGCAATGTTGATTTGACATAGATAAATCAAATTGAGCCTATAATTTAGCATATTACACATTAAGTTAATAAATTTTGACTTAATTAATATATTTTATTACTTACAATAACTCTGTTCAACTCTGTCATTAATTTTATGTTATTATTGTTAGCTGTTTCAATCATAGCATTTTTCCCCCCAATTTTCTCCATTGTTTCACGTACATGACTTAAAATTTCATCGTATGTGTCCAATCGTTTTTCAAATGAATCAGCTTGCTGAACAGCTTTTTCAATTTCATCCATTAAAGTAAAAACTTTTTTTTCTGAAGCCAAAACACTTTGAATATTAGCCTAATAAAAATTAAACAAAAACCTTTTGATCGTAATAACTTAAATATTGTCAATACTTTACCCCATCTAAATCACTCAACTTTTTGCCTAACTGATCAATAAATAACTCGGCGTCTTTAATTGCAAATTCGCTCTCTTCTACCAGTCGATTTAACTCAGTTACTTCTTTTTCTGTTAGTATGTGAAAATCTTCGGTTTCATCATCTGTACTAGAATCTGGAGATTTTTGAACTTCATTAAAATTTTCTTCTGGTTTAATTTTAACCGGTGATTTATCTTGTATCCAAGTAGGTGGAATATTTCGGAATTCTATATTATTACCCCCACTTTTAAAATATTTGTGTGCTTGTTTATGCAATACTGTAAGAAAGTTTTGTCTTTCATGTAGATTAATGGCATACCATTTGAATGTCTTTTCAAAATGAATATCAAATTCATGAGTTTTCATATTAGAATTTCTACCATCAACAAATTTAAGGTCTTGCAAAGTCCAAGTGCGCTTCTTCTTGAAATCGCCTTCACTTTGCTGCTTTATTTGGTGAATCTTAACCATTGACTGCGGTGCAGGAGTTGCTACAATGCATAAATATGCTGCAGCTTTTTTCTTTTTTAGTGCTTTAGTAACTGTACATATTGACAATATTTTTTCATCAACTTCAATAAATATTTCTTTTTGTAAAGTATGTTTAATGTTTGCTAACGCCCCAATGGAGAGCATGTTTTTTTTTCTCGGATTTATTAAAATTTGTTATTTATCACAAATATGTTTTCTCAACAACTTGTCAAGGGCGATTCTAAAAAAAAAGTAAAATAAATTGGCAAAAATTACATGACAACCAAAACTAATTTATTCCCTTACGGTGAGATTTAAAACTAACTGATTCTCATTTTAAAAAGTTGTTTTTTATATTCACCAGGGGCGCAATTTATAAAAGTGTGTGTGTTAAATACAATTTTTTTTGCACATCTTGCTTTATAGTACATGTCCTACTAGACTAAGGTGGTTATGATGAAGTCCGAAGCGGAATTTCTCCGAAAAAAAATTCCGATCCGAATACGAAAGAATTGGTATGCTGAAGTCCCTTCGACTGCAAAGTGTGTGCAGAAATCAAAATCATATGTTTCGGAAGATTTTTGTTTTTGTTTTCATATTCATTTCAAACATTTTTATTTTAAATTTTTTTTTATTTATTTTGTAAAAAATTTTTAATAGATAATGTATATGACATAAGATATATATACAATATGCATACATAAATTAAAAGTAAAAGTTACAACTTTCTTAATTACATATGTAGTATGTATATATATACAAATTAAAATAATAGTAATTTTTTGTTACATCAGAGAAAATTTAAAATTCTCTAAAGAATGTAAAATATATATGTATCGTTTTTAATATATATACATATTATGTTATAATATTAAAAACAATAAAATATATTATTCTTTTGAAGCGCTTTTTTATTCCTAAATAAAAAAAAATATTTTTACAAATGAAAAAAAAATTGAAAAAAAAAACTATTATTACATTTTCTACTTCTCCTAATATTCTAAATACAAAAATTGTATGCTTTATAATTCATTTCCGAACCATTCTAATACTTCCGAATGAGAAATTCCGGCGTACAATTTTCAAATTATTTTCCGTTCCGACGAACTTCATCATACATAAATCTTAAAACTTCGGATAAATAATGACATTTGCAGACTGCGGAATACTTTCGGACTTCAGCATACCAAATTCGGAATGTAATCGGAATTTCACATTCCGACGAACTTCATCATAACCACCTAATATAGACGAGTCGTTTGCGTTTCTTCCTTCGTTTTCGTGTTTTTTGCAGAAATCATTTTATTCCACAGAGTTCAACTCTGAGTTGTTTTTTTATATGTGTGTGAACACAATCACGACGAATGACGAGTGACAAATGACCAAAATTCGCCGTTAGAGACACAATCCCGACGAACTATTCGCGACGAACAAAATTTGTTTTTAAAATTTCAAAATTTGTTTATAAAAAAAATGGAGAAAAAATTTAAAAAAAATTAATTTAAAAAAATTTTTATTTGAATTTGAACTTTATAATAAACATTTTGTGTTTTTGAAATTTCAAAATTTGTTTATAAAAAAAATGGAGGAAAAATTTAAAAAAAATTATTTTAAAAGCATTTTTATTTGAATTTTAAAAATGATTTATTAAAAAAATTTTGACGAATTTATGTTGGTATTAATGAATGTCATTCGCATTCGTCGAAGAGTAAAATAGAAATAGATCTATTTTTTCAACGCGAAATTTTGGTTATTCGTCATGTATTTGAAAGTGAAAAATTCGTCATTCGTTGTGATTGTGTTTTCGATATGAAAAAAAATTGCAAAAATTTAGAGTGTATAGACAAAAAAAATTCTGAAGCTAATAAAAATTTTTATTTGGTGTTTTCTTTGGGTTAGTGAACTCATTTTAAAAACTCTAAAATTTTGGTTTCAAAAATGAATACCAAAAATCATCACCACAAAATTAGTTCGTTGGTAAACTAAAACGAAAGAAAAAAACAAACGAAAACGAATGAAGCAACGACTCGGGTTTCAGATATATTAGCCCAGTGGTAATAATAATTTTTTTGTCAAATTGAAATTGAAAATGACAATTAATTTATTGTCACCAGTCATATACAAAAAAAATTAATCACAAATGTTAAAATACAAATATTTCAAATTATTAAAGAATTAAAATGAAATAATAAGAAATTTCTTATGTTACCATAATTATGTTTAAATAAGAATATATAAATTTTATATTATCATAAGAACAACATTGTTGTAAATAATAATCAAATAAAATATTAGCAAAAAGTTATATTTCTAAAAACAGAAAGTGCCAAATTAATAGTTAACCTTAACCCTCATAAAATGACTTTATCGAATTAAATACTAACTGCCACTCCAGTTTATTTTTTTTCTTTATTAATGAAAAGATGTAAGAAACATTTTGACTAATCCTTTTTTATGAGCAATTCAAGCTATTTAATGTATGTAATTCTACGTATTTTAATTCTAAAAATTCTGTAATTTTTTGAAAATCTAAATTAATTTAATTAATTTCATATTTACTTTTCTTAAGTTTTATAAACTATACAACTAATTAAACTAATATACCTATTAAACTAATATATATTAAATTATTTTTATCAACTTTATCATAACTTTAGGTGTTTTTTTTTTTGCGATTTATATACGTCTGTGACAAATTTTGCATTAAAACCAACAACAATTTTTCACCGATGAAACCAACAAATTATCCGCTATTGTTGCAAAACAAATACCAACGAAAAAATTAGAAAAGCTCTACTTCGGGTTTCGACGTCTATCAAAATAAAATATGGCTGAGCGATTGTTAGTTGTATTTTGTAATCATAATTGTACGCAAATACATAAAGAATGTGTATGTTTTAATTTTTTCGTCCCGAAATTTTTTGGAATTAATCGAAATATTGTTTAGATTTAATGAATAATGAACATTTACATACCGAAAAGATCAACGTTACGTACTCTACCAATAGTTAAATAATAAACTAAATAAAAATGTTAATTGATTTTGTTTCACTTTAAAACATTTTTGGTACATATTAACCACATACATCTTGTAAAGTATTTTTAATTTAAAAATTGAAATTTAGAATGGTAAAAATATGAAAACACCTGAGGTTTTCAATAGGTTTTTGACAGAGACCGTAAGGACATAGTCTAATAAATTAAGATATTTTACTTCAATGGCAACACATTAACCGGCGGTGTAGAGTTTAAATCGACGCCATATTAAATTTATTAAAACTAATGAAAATTAAATATTTTTGCCTTTAATAGTTTATAAGGATTAACAAAAGCTTACAATTTACTTCTATTAAAAGGGAATTAATGGTTTTGGTAAGTTATGAAAAAAACAAACGAAAAAAATATGAAAAATTTAAATTTAATAAATTACATATGGCGGCCTAAGCCATGGCCATCTTGAAATCCACGCCATATTGATTTTTTTTGATATATACAAAAATTGCCGAATGCAGATATTTTATAAACAAAATATAAGACATTATAAAAAAAAAACAATAAACCTATATTTTTATTCGCTATTTTTACCAGTGTATTATATTCTATGGTTTTCAAAATCGTAGTTTAAAGAATATTAATACGCCAAATTATCAATAGTTTAATTATACTTATAAGAGATTAAAATAAAGTTTTTGGTTAATAAATGGCAAAAGTGTTTATTGTTGGCTATGATTGTACATAAACAATGTAAGTTAGCCGGTTCTAGAAAAGCGATATATGTAATTAAATTTCTTATTTTAAGTTTTGAAGTACGTAACTATAGTAAATAACTAAGTACAAATTTTATAATAAAAATACTAACAAGGAAGACATGGTAATGCATAATAAAGAATGAAAATACATTGCAATTGTTTATACATGTAGATTAAAAACTTAATCAAACAAAACAAAAAGATCTGAGGCATGAGCATGAACATAAATTATAGTTTTTTGAGCATATATTATAGTCAATTAAGTTAGTGTTTTAATATATTATTTATTTATCTTGTAATAGAGGTAGGGACAGGTATTTTTAAGTTCTAATCACCACGGCGAACTAATAAAATTTAGTACAACAAAGTACTTTAATATAACAACCTACTTATAATTAAGTTAATGAAACTATTAGATGTAATAAACGCAATAATATTTTGTATGTTAATACATACGTTATACGGATGTACTTATATTCCAAATTGTCATTTCGAAACATCTTATGCTTTTTTTTATTAATATTATTATTTAATCTTATACCAAGCGGCGTTTAAAATAAACGGTTAAATCTAATTTTAGAAATAACCCAACACAAATAGAATATAATGGCACATCAAAATCTTATTAGTGAAGTTGATATATCGAATGCTCAAATTATTCAAGTTGTCGACAATCCGGGTTCACATTTATCTAATATCAATACTGACTTACCATATGATCATTTAGATCAATATGAAATTGTGGATAATACTGAAGATCAATATGAGGAAGTAATATGTGAAGCAGAAGATTCACAAAATTTTTTATTGCAACAACCTGATGATTGTAACGAAGATGACACAAATTTAGGTATTAACAGTAATGATATTGATGATGATGATGATGATCACTTCTCTAGTACAAATTATGTTAAAACGGAGCCAATTTTTGATGCAACAGATGAAAATCCATTTTATGTTTACACAACCGACCCATCGTCGCTTGAAAATAGAATCTTAGTACAAAATGTTTCTGGTCCATCTCTCCTTCAAAGTCAGTTATTACAACAACAGCAACATCAGCAACATCAATTGCAACAGCAACAACTGCAATTAGCTCGTACTATAAAATTGGAAGATCATGTTCAATTATTACAACAAGATCCAATGGAATTACCAAGTCAACTCGTTATAAATGAATCGCCACAACATCAA
Source organism: Argyra leucocephala (assembly GCA_963942445.1). Taxonomy (NCBI): domain Eukaryota; kingdom Metazoa; phylum Arthropoda; class Insecta; order Diptera; family Dolichopodidae; genus Argyra; species Argyra leucocephala. The sequence goes on along the minus strand of OZ012679.1, from coordinate 140,958,453 downwards.
CAACGTCAAGTAACTAAAACAAAACGGTGGGAACAGAAACAAGTACAAATAAAAACAATGGATGGGGAATTTAGGTAGATAATAATTATGAATATACAAATTACTTAACTTTTAAATATATATATTTTAGCGTAACTATGTGGGCATCAACAACTTCCTCTCCGGAAGATTGTGGTACTGGTGGAATCGATGATACTTGTATTGAAGAAGAAAATTCTAATCAACATTTAGATTCTGATTACTCTGAATACATGGATGGTGGCAGTAATAGCAATCACAACACACCAGTTTTCCAAGATACTGGGAGTACTTTAGCAGATATAAAACCAACAGGCCTAAATTTAAATTTATTAGACCCCAAACAGCTAAATGAGCTTATTAGATCTAATAAAAAATTAAAAGCTGCCATAAATAAAAATAATACTACAAGCGGAATTAATACTAAACCGTCTGTTCCTAATGATTATTATGAGCGAACTGTAGCATGTCCACACAAGGGATGCAGTAAAATGTTTCGTGATAATGCTTCCATGCGTAAACATTTACATACACACGGGCCACGAGTTCATGTGTGTGCGGAATGTGGAAAAGCATTTGTAGAAAGTTCAAAATTGAAACGTCATCAATTAGTACATACTGGAGAGAAACCATTTCAATGTACATTTGAAGGCTGTGGTAAACGTTTTTCATTGGATTTTAATTTAAGGTTGTATATAATATAAATATATAAAAATTATATCGTATATTCCATCTGTTTATATCATAATATATTTTAGGACACACGTTCGGATTAGGACACACGTTCGGATTCATACTGGAGATCGACCTTATGTTTGCCCATTTGATGGTTGTAACAAAAAATTTGCCCAATCAACAAATTTAAAATCACACATATTAACACACGCCAAAGCAAAAGCTCGAAGAAGTAGTGCAGCAAGTTCGGGTGGTAGTATAGGTGGTGGTAGTGGGAATATAACAGGAAACGCAGGTATATCATTAGGGGGTAATTTATCCGAAAATAATACATATTTGGCCAGAAATAATGTGTCAAATTTGACAGAAATGATGATTATACCAAATGATGGGGGTTTTGTTGGTAATTTTCATGAAATAATGGATGGTGGAAACTAAGATAAGATTGAAATATTTTTATTTAGAAATAAAAAGTATAATAAACATAGTATAATAATAATCATATGTATTTTTTTACATCTGAAAAAGAAAATATAGAATTATAGGAGATAAAAATTAAGATAAAATTTAGGTGTAGAAATTATGTGGATTTTCTTTTAAAATTTAAGATAATTATAGAATTAAAATAAATATTTTTATACATAGTCTGCTAAATATAATTAAAAATAAAACCTGTAAAAATTCTAATATAACAATGCTATAATATAAAATTGGAGAAAAATCAGCCAAAATTTCCAAAGATCTCAAAAATTCAAGAAAATATATATTAAAAATCAAAACACCTACTTTAGTTTCCATTTACAAATTTTACATATTTTGGAAAGAAAACAATGAAATTTTTAACTTGTAAGTTGCATTTTAACAAAAACTATTGTATATTCGTTCTGCTCATTTTAAATTATAGAAAGAAAAACAAAGTCAATATTAATGAAATTAAAAATTGATGAAAAAGTCCAAGTTTATAATTTATAAATAATTTTTAAATAGCTTTATAAAAATTTTAATCTTTTTTTACAATTACCGCCTATAGTAATAAAGAGAATTGAAAAAAATTAAACTAATATGAATTTTCATTAAAATTAAAATAAATATTAAACTTATACAGGATAAGGAAATGGAAACGAAATATTGCTTGGACATAGAATGCAAAAAAAATTAATACGTTGGTAGTTACGAGAATTTTGATGAAGTTTAAATACCTATTCTCCAAGTGATTTGAAAAATACCTAACCAACATTTAAAATTCTCATTTAAATTAACTTCGTTAAATATTTGATACAAGCATTCGAACTTACGGTTCTACATCTAAATATATATCAATCGAATTGATCTTTATTTTAAGAGTTTGAATTCGGTGCTAAACATTAATTTTCTTTGAATAATGTTTAATTTGTATAATTTAAGTCATTTTTGGATTCACAAAATTTGTAATAAATTTTTCAAAGTTGTATTCGAAGAAACGTTTACTTTTACGAAAATTGTTAAATCTTTATTTTTTTATATTAAATTCTTATATTAAAAATTGCTCGAAATGTAAAAAAACCTATCTATTTTACGAAGTATTGAAATAGTTTCAAAACAGATTTTTTATATGCAACTCGCCAATTCTACCATCTACTAATATAATCATTTCTACACTCATTAAAACAAAGGTAGAAAAATGTTTTGAATAATAAAAATCGAAGACCAAACAAAATTTATGAATTAAATAAGCCCACATCAAGCAAGTGAAAACACTTTCATAATGATTAAATTCTTTATTTTATGTATTTGCATAAGACTCATAACTTAAAACAATTTAAATTACTAATAAAAAATTAAACAACTTACTAAAATGAAACTAAAATTATATTAATAGATAGATAACTTAACTAAATATTTTAGATCCGTTCTTGCAATATTAATTAATCATTTATAATTTATAAATTTAAAATATAATATTTCGAATTCTTAAAGACATATACAGTATTCAAATAATATTTTTATAATTTTAAATAAAGTATGTAATTTAAGATACTTCAGTAAAGATATCATCTCTTTTTGTATGTATGCTTATATTTTCCGCGGCGATTTCTCCTGGAATAATAACTTTGTTATTACCATCATTTATTTCAGAATCATTTAATTTATTTTCTTCAATTATATGATCTAATTCCATCATATTATCTACACAATTTGTTTCATTAATTTTTGTCTCCATTTTAGATAATTTATTCTCTAAATTATAATTTGTTGATTCAAATAATTCAAGATTATTATTTTCTGATTGACGTTGATTTGATGTTTCTAGAGCTGAATCATTTTGATTCTCAGGTTCTATATTCTCTTGAACATCCTTAAGTAAAACATCAATTTCTTTTTCAATTTCATTTTCGATGTCTTGATATTTACTCTTGATATTTATCCCTTCCCCTTCATTTTCATCTTCAACAACTGGTGAATGAATCGATTTTTTTTTTATATCATCCGCTTTATTTTCCAATAAAGATGAAGCATCTCCAATCAGAGATTTCCGTACTTTATCATCTTCATTTTCAATAACCAAAAATTTGGGTAAATTATTGCTTTCATATTCAACAATTGGAGATTTCTGCTCGATTTCATTTTCCACAACTTGTGAATGATTCAACGATTTCTCTGAATCGTCCGCTTTATTTTTTATTGACTGTAGATCAATTGAGAATTTTCGTAAATTATCGCTTTTGTTTTCGACAATTAATGAATTAACCCCAATTGCAGATTTTCGTTTCTTATCTTCTTCATTTTCAACAATTGAAGATTCTTCAATGTTTTCGACAACGAAATAATCTTCATTTGAAGATTTCTGTATTTTATCATCTTTATTTTCAACAATTGAAGATTTTTGCATGTTGTCGTTTTCGTTTCCGACAACTGACGAGTCATCCCCAATTGAAGATCTCTGTACATTATCATCTCCACTTTGAACAATTGAAGATTTTGTTATACGGTCGCTTTTGTTTTCGACACCGGATGAATAATCCCCAATTGAAGATTTCTGCACTTTGTCAATTTCATTTTCAACAATTGAATTTGTTTTAATGTTTTCGACTACTGAATGACCTTCATTTGAGGATTTCAGTATTTTATCATCTTCATTTTTAACAATTGAAGATTTTTGCATATTGTCGTTTTTGTTTCCGACAACTGACGAGTCATCCCCAATTGAAGATCTCTGTACTTTATCATCTCCACTTTCAACAATTGAAGATTTTTTTATACGGTTGCTTTTGCTTTCGACACCTGATGAATAATCCCTAATTGGAGATATCCGCACTTTATCAATTTCATTTTCAACAATTGAAATTTTTTTAATGTTTTCGACAACGAAATCATCTTCATTTGAAGATTTCTGTACTTTATCATCTTCATTTTCATCAATTGAAGATTTTTGCATATTGTCGTTTTTGTTTCCGACAACTGGCGGGTCATCCCCAATTGAAGATCTCTGTACTTTATCATCTCCACTTTCAACAATTGAAGATTTTGTTATACGGTTGCTTTTGTTTTCGACACCTGATGAATAATCCCTAATTGGAGATATCCGCACTTTATCAATTTCATTTTCAACAATTGTAATTTTTTGTATGTGGTCACTTTTGTTTTCAACAACTGATGAGACATCTCCAATAGGAGATCTCTCTACTTTATCATTTTCACTATCATATTCAACAATTGTTAAATCACTCCCAATTGGAGATAGCCGTACTTTATTATCTTCATTTCCAACAATTGAAAATTTTTGTATATTATTGCTTTTATTTTCGTCAACTGATGAATCATCTCCAATTGGAGATTGGAGATCATTTTCAACAATTGAAATTTTTTTTATATTGTCACTTTGGTTTTCGTCAACTGATGAATCATCCCCAATTGAAGCTATTCGTATTTTATCTTCTTCATTTTCTACAATTGAAAATTTTCGTAAATGATCACTTTCATATTCAACTATTGATGAATCATCTCCAATTGGAGCCATTCGTACTTTATCATATGAGGATTTCCGTAAATTATCACCCTTATTTTCCACAAGTGATGGATTAATTAAAGATTTCAGTTTGCTATTGCTTTCATTTTCCAAAATGTTTGAACCAGTTGAAGATTTTTGTATATCACCGCTTTCTTTTTTCGCAGATGAACTAATGGATTCAGCAGTACTACCATTAATACTTATTTGTGATTGTTCAGTACAATTTTTATTTTCAATTAAAATAGTTGATTTGGTATCACTTGTGTGTACAGTCGGCTGAATATGAACTGCATCATCTTTCAATTCATTTTTATTATCCTTTACTTGATTTGGGTTTTCATTAACTGTAGTTTTAGAAATATCTTTTATCTCTTCAAATTGATTACTAAATTTTGTAGAAATATTCTTTTCGATTTTGTCAGTATTTGTTTTAGTTTTACTTACATCGGAATTATTATTTTCATAAACATTCTCTTTGGACTGACTACTTTCATCAGAATCTCTAATTTTCTCTATCATCTCAAAACTTTCATTAATATTTTCTTGAATTAAAATATTTTTTTCTTTATTTTGTCCTCGCAAAACAAAGCGTTTAAGCGCTTCTTTAAAATTATTTGATTCTTTATCAAGTCTTTTTATATTGACTATACAGTTTTGTTTTAATTTTGAGTCGTTATTTTTTATTTTCTCCATTTTAACTGCATCATTATCTGCTAAATTTTGTTTAAGTAATTTTGGACGAGGTTTATTTGTTATTTTTTTTCGTTTTTTAGGTTCTAATGAAGTTTTTATTGCATCGTTGCCTTCTGTTAATTCTACTTCAAGCATTCCAGCTAAAAGACTTAACGGACTAAAATCTTCCTCAATTTCTTGATTTAGTTGGATATCTGTTTTAGAATTTATTAAATTGTTACTAATATTTTGCAATTTCACCTGTTGGTTTTGAATTGGTTGACTTTGTTGCGTCGGTTGTAATATTTGCGTTTGTTGTTTTATTTTTGATTGCATATTTTGTTGATTTATTTGCCATGTTTTAGGTAGTATTATTCGGTATCCTGAAGTTGGAATTATTTTACGCTGTAAACTTTCGATTTGCTTTCGTGCAACTTGTTTTTGTGCATTAATTTTTTTTGTAGCCGGTATTTTATCAATTTGCGTTGTCGTTTGCGATTTAGTATCTGTAATCATAATTTTGGAGTTTGATTCATCGCTATCTTCATTATCTGAATCTAAATTAATTAGTGTTGTTTTAGGCTCAACAATTTCAATTTCGTCTTCATCGCCATCACTGGAATATTTCTCTAAATAAATAAAATCTACAATATTAACTGTATAATTAACTATTTCTAAAATTACCCTTTGTTTGTCCTTTGTTTAAATTAGAAACATCTGTTTTGAAACCCATATTCGTCATGTCTTCGATAACCTTATCTTGCATGGTCTTCATTCGTCCAATTCCATAAGTAAACAAATACAACAGGTGTATATAAAGCTCTTTAACATCTCCTAAGCTATTTGCATTTTTATATGGATTTGAATTTGTTAAAGTTTGCAACTTAGTACTTAAATGTTGAAAAATGTCCATTGCATTATAAATTTGATTCTGCAATTGACACCGACCTTTTCCAATTGGAGAGTTTCCATAAGTATTTCGAACTAGTTGTGGTTTCCCTGAGTTTGCATTATTTGTGTTATGCATTAAGTCGCCACTTAGAATTTGAATTTGACCAGATATGTTCGGCATTATAGTAGGATGTGTATGTGTTTGAGGAACAGTTTGAATATTTTGTGTTTGTGGATGCTGTTGAATAGGAGTTGATGTCTGAAAAGCAACCTGTGTAGAATTCGTAATAGGGACATTTGATATAGGTCCAGCTGATTGAGTTATTGTAAATTGATGTTGCGGTTGATTTTGAATTGGACTTAAAACACCACTGGGTATTTGCTGTCGCATACTTGAAATATTATTTGGATTGTTCGTGGTTGATTTTTTTACTTGTATTAATTTTCCATTAGGAAGTCGAATTGAATCATGTTGTGCTGCTGAATTCAAATCAATACAAAATCCTCCAATATTGTGATAGACGGGAGCATGTTCACTTACTTGTCTCACACCTAACTGTACGGTTGTAGTAGTTGTACGATTTTGATTATTATTTGGTGATGCATTCAATATATTAACATGAGGTCGTATCTGAACACCTCGATTTCGAATAAACAAAGGCGGAGGAGTTCCTTGTTGCCCAGGAAGCTGCATTTGTATACGTTGTTGATTTTGTCCATTTTGCGGTGGTAACTGAACTATTTTAACGGCGGATTGACTACCAGGAATACTACCAAAATTCTGCGATCTAAAACTTGTGGATGGACGTATGGGATGCCCGATCGCTGTTAAATTCCTATTGTTTAATTGAACAGTAATATTGTTATTTATTAAAAATTGTTGATTTGGTTTCGGTGGTTGGATTAAGGTTGCTGAGCCACCTAAACCAGTTGCTAATGTTGTTGTGGCATTTTGATATTGTTTAACTGGCAGAGAGTTACTAACGGAAGCTATTTTGATGGGTAATTCTACATTTTGTATTTTAGCTTTTACTTCTCCAATGTTAGAACTACTTTCTTCAGATATTTTTCTTTTTCTTATTAAAAGAGGAGCACTTTTTTTTGCTAACGGAATATCACTATCATTTGAAGAATCAGTTTCATTTTCAGTTTTATTCCGTGCACAACATGTACTTGTATCTTTTTTCATTAGACGCTTTTCCTCTATCTCATTGGTTGCAAGCTTTTGAATATTCCTTAATTAAAGAAAACAAATTAAAAGCAGTTTTTTAAAAAAAAAAATAACTAAGAAAAATAAACTTACTTTTTCTGTTTTTCAATATAATTTTTCAAAGCCCAGTGAGTTGCTCTAATAGGCCATGTTATTTTTGGCGAACAAACAAAGCAATTCCAATTTTCATTATCTCGAATGTCAGCAACTAAACTTTTTGCTAAATTAATTGAAATACAAGCTTTGCAAAATACAAAAGGACATTTTGCACAGCAATAGACTTCACCCCCTTGACCACACCAGCGGCAATATAATTCACTACCATCTTCACCTTTACTAAATTCACCACTATTATAAAATTCGTTACACTTTTTGCATTGAGACACTTTGAGAATTGGATGCATAAAAATGTTAGATTCATTGGCAGGTGCTGTTCCCAAATGAGTATTACATGATGTGCAATGCGATTTTTTTTCTTTAACCAAATCAACCCTAGGAAATAATTTTAAATAAAATGTACGTTCATCTTCTCTTATGTCTTCGTCAAATTTTAATTCAAATCCTGAAAGCAAATAAATTTTTCAAATTGAGGTAATTAAATATAAAGATCAAAGTAAAGAAATCAAATAAAATATAATCCATAACTTTATAATAAAAAAAAAGTCTTATGTATTTGATAAACAATATATAATTCAAAAAATAGATCCTAAAACATGTTTAAACTATATTTTTTGGATATTATTTAAAACGTGGTTAAAACAGATTAATTAAAATAATGAAATTTCCAAGAAAATAATATGAAAAATTAAATTCCAATTGAATCTAAAAGAAAGTATAAATCTGCAATTTTCTCCTAGAAGTAGAATTTTACACATTTCTTGTAAATCTCGATTGAATAAAATTCTAAATTATTATCTGCTATAGTATTTTTAATCAATGGTATTATCTATTTTGTTTGTTTGTTTTATAAAATTGAATGTTTTTTTAAATGCTTGAAATGGTTTAAAATATATTTAGTTATACATATTATTTATTATTTATACAATAAAAACTACGTTTTCTTTTTTTGAACTTTCCCAACAAACCATAGAAAGAACGTGTTCTTTAAGAAGAAACATCGTCCGGGTGAACTTTATGCGAATGTTCTAATACTAATGAATCGCAGAAAAATAAAATATGAATTCGCGGCGAACAAATACATTCTAGGAGATACTTCCGCGATAATTTTGCGACACTTATGGTTTGTTGGGTTTCGATAAACTTTGTATAATTTAATAACTAACTACATAAATGAATTTACAAGGTTATTTTTAGAAAATTTACATTGAAATTTTTTAATTATGCAGTTTTTATCCTATTTTTTTTTTCAAAAATTACTAAAATATGTAGGTACGTTCATAAGTAAAATTCGGCGCAAAAATTCAGATATCTACTTCTAAAAGAAAACAACAGAAATAATATGTACTTAAATTAAATAATTATATAAAAAACAATAAAAAAGCCGAGTAAATTTTTTAAATAAACATTTTTATTACAAATAATATGGACAATAGTTTTTTTCTTTGAAATAATGTTCAAATAAAAGGTTATTGCTTTGTTCCGAGTTATAGTAATTTCGTTTACCTGGTTTAATTAAACCTTTAGAATCAATCTTCTTTGTTTTACCTTCCTATAAATGAAAATCATATAAAAAAAAATAAGCTCTTTAAAATTACATTTCAAGTTTATACCAATGGTGTAATATTTCGAACAAAAACTTTGTTGCCTTTTTGAGTAACATTTACATCTTTATTGTCAATAGTTTCATCTTTATTTCCATTCCATTCGTGATACCCACGATCAGTACAACCCACTGGCAAGTTCTCGGATGGAATAGAATCAGATTTAAGTTTATGTGGACCATTATCTATTTAAAAATAAATTTTATAATCATGCGTACACTTGAGAATTTAATTAGAAAATTTAGGTGTTTATGTGTGCATAATGTAATACTGATCCTTACCTTTCAATTCTTTGTAATCTGTTACTTTAAAATGTTTGGAACATATTCTATCATTTGGTCCAGGATTTCTTATTTTTAGTTTTTCTAGCCATATATCTCTTAATGGTTGCATTGAAGGAATGCAATGAGATCGAGTTCCATTCACAAAATCAGATCTACACTCATTTACACAGCACCTCATATTTTTATTTTTTAAAGTTAATACTCAATTTAATAAAGAACCGTTATTTTAGGTTTTTAAATATCATTTATCTTAACAAATTGTTGAAGTTTTATTTATTGATACTCTTAAACCTAAAAACATCAAAAAATCTCAAATTTAAACAAATTATTATTTAATATGCATAAATATTTGCATCTTCACAAATTGCTAAGATTTAGAAGAACTATTTGAAAATGATTTAAATACACATCCAAACCCTAATAATTTATTAAATTTTAATTTTTTATTTCTCTACTTATTTGGTACATAGCTAAAGTTTGTACAAAACAAATCATTATTACATATTTTACAATTTTCATTCTTCTATTTTATTAATTTTTAATAGTTTCACATTATACCATAGTAAATTACAAATGTGATTTGATTTGATTCCTGCAATTTTAGTTTTATCATATATTTTAAATTGGCATTTACCTATTTAGAATAAAATATATTGTAATATTTCCAGTGTTTTCTTCACTTTCCGTCACCCCTAACGTAACAAAAATTTGATGGAAAGTTTTAGTAAAGAACAATAAGATAAAAGTAATAATAGAAGAATTATAGAAATATTAAAATTTTAAGAGCTAATTACCATTTATTAATTGCATTGCAATATGGTTTACAATAACACATCAATATCAAAAGAATTATATGTATGTATGTAAAATTAACATAAATGAGTGGTACTATTTAGACTTAGATAATCGTTAGTAAATTATTATGGAATTTTTCATTATCATAACATACTTAATTTAATAGCCGAGCGTACGTTAGTGTGTATAAAATAAAATATTTATTTAAAAAATTATGAAATTTAAAAAGATTAAGAACTAAACAGAACTTTGTAGAGGTCAGTTTAAAGTCTATTAAATACAAAACGAAAAAAATAAATAAGAACATCAAGTTCTCCACATCGTCCCCTTTACCTTTAATAAATAAGTGGTGGATAGGTGTATGAAATAAATGTCCCTCAAACGACAGTAACATTACAATAATACTTATCATAAAAAATATATTTATGACTAAAATTTAAAACACTAATTTTATTATAAATAAATATCAGTAAATGCACGAAAAAAATTGAAGTTTCTCTAAAAAAAAACTCCTAAATTTTAAATTGACTGCAATATCTTTCAGTACCTATTTTTGTATAAAAAAAAAAAAAAAAAAAAAAAATAATGGAACTTCAAATTTTGAAGGCAAAAAAATGTCTCGATTAAAACGGGCAAGTTTGTGTTGAAGTCTAATAAATTGAGTAGTCTTTTTAAGTTATAAAATGAACAAATGTTTGTGTTTAAAAAAGAATATAATGGGACACTTTTTACTAAATTATATACTGAATACAAAAAATGTTTATTTTTTCTTAAATCTTACCTTCCGAATCTACCCCCTTGCCAGCTTTAACCATTTTAAAAATATGCAATACTTAAATAATTAAGCTCAATTAAAAATTCAAAAATTTATAAAACTTATAAGAAATTTTCACTTTTAATATAAATTATTTTATCTTAGTAATTAATAAAAATATTTTAATTTAAAAAACCTTTATTTAAGAGTTTCATTTTTATCATAAAATAATAATAAATATCCACAATTATAATACAGCTATGATTCTATTTTATTTATTTCTGAACAATTTTTATTTGCTTTGCAAGATTTAATTGCTAGGTATGCATATACAATTGTATATAGACATACATATTCCACATCCATTCAATTTAACTCCATTCGGATGATTCGTTTGGATATACATATGATTAATTATTAGATTATATATGATATATACATTTTATTGTGTACCGTGGTAATTTTTTATATCAATATAAAACAAGTACTTTTTTTCTATACACATTTATGTATATGTATTATGTACTACAAATCCTTCACAAAATTACAAATTATTATATGAACAAACAAATAAATTGAAAATTCTTGAAATTAATATCGCGTCACAAATTTATAATACGTCCTTTAACTGTCGGTCTCTCCACGTTGACTGCTGGCTGCTAGTGCTAAAAAAGAGAAATAAAAATGGCGTAAAAGACGATTAACGAAAACGAACACAATTACGATTACGACGAACTTACGAAGTTCAAATTCGTTGACAGGTAATACAGTCTTCACACTCATCGTAGTGCAAGTTAAAGCGAGAAAAAAATACAAAATTATTCTATATAGTCTACCTGTTTTTCTTATACCGTTCCGAGCCGAACTAAAGGAAATATGTAAAATGTAAATGTATTTTGACTTCAATTCAACCTACCTACAAACACATATGAAAAAAAGAGATAACGATATTTATTTTATATATATATATATATATATGTACAATATGCATGTAAATACATATGAAATGAACATGATAATTATTTTAATAATTTTTTATTAAAATAGTTTATTTTCAATTGAAATTTTGATTTATATATCTAGCTAGCGGTTTAGCTAATTAATTTTCAAAAAATTTACGAAAACTTAATAATTTTCATTCATATTAATGTTGATCTCATATAACGCAATTTTCTAAATTCGATAATTGAGTGCAATTCTATTGGCCAAATCGGAATTTGTTAGAATAGGTATATATTACAATTTCATATGTGTATATACATATTGATTGTTGATGTATGCATACCTACATTTTTCTTTTAAAATAAAATTTTAAAATAAATCTATGAGGAAAATCTTCAATAACTATATTTATATATTAACATATAATATCCGAACCGAATCCTTCTGTAATTATTAATCTTCAATACGAATTAAGAGAATGAAGTGAATGCCTATGGGAATGGATAACTAAATATTATATTATATAATTTTAAAATTCGTCAATTTGGCCGAATTCAAGAGAATTGTCATTTTTTTGATAAAATGTCAAAAATACCAATTTAACAATATAGAGAGAACTAATTCACAGATTACCATTATATCTCCCTATGTTTTTAATAAAATTATATCCAATTTCTATAATTTTTTCTACGAAACTGATTAGTGATTATCGATATAAAATTATTCATGTACATATATTGTATGCAGTAAGTGCATAGATAGAGTAATCTAATCATGTTTGAAAAAATCGGAACCTGTATGGATGTATGACGTATGTATATATATATATTTAACTTTACAAAATCAAAATGTACATATGCTATACAAAATGTACATAACATGTATATGTATATATGGCATATCCCATACGCCGTATATACCCCATGCAAATATGTATGCAAATGCAATGCAATGCAAGTACCTACATATCTACGATGTACCGTCGTTAATATTTATAATGGTTTAATCTATCTAACACAATTACAATTAAAATCAATTTTATTAATGTTAATCGCATTTTAATTTTATCTGCCAACATAGATTAGGAGCATGCATAGCATAAAAAGAACATTTTAAAAAAAATTTAACAATATTAATTGCATTAACTGAAAAATTGAAGATCTAGCACAGAAATTAAAAAATTATGACACCGAACAGACGTCATTCCAAAAAAAAAAGAAACAAACCATAAAATGAACATTCCCGTAACGTAGCATAAGCTATAACAAGTGATGATGAGTGATGAGATGACTTTCCCTGCCATAGTGCCATGCTATTTACAAAATGGAAAATGCACATGCGTAAACATACATTAACATAAATTGGTTGATATATTTGTTTTGTTTAAATGTTTACGAAAAGCTTTCTTAATGACTAACAAAGGGTAAGTCTTTACTTTATTTTAAATTTTTTAGTTTTTCGAATACCAATAATATGCTATTGGTATAAAAAAAAACTCATGAAATAAAGTAAAAGTAGATTTTCTTTCTAAAGCATTTATAACTTGTAGTTTGGTTTCTAATTAAGGTACCGCTATTTATTTTTATTCAATAACGAAACAAATGAAATAAATAATATATCCATCCCGTTCATCATCGTAAAAAACAAATTCATCAAGTTTATACAAAACACATATCTATTTGCACACATGCATACCTATAGTCCATCAAAATTTGGTTCATTCAAAACTGGTTCAAGCAAACTAATACATGCATATATGTAGTACACATTAATATATTATTTTATTATATACACACTTGTCTTATATCATTACTATATGTACTAATACTACTAATGGACAAATGTCAGCCATTTTAGAAAGAAAGGTCCCAATCAAAACTTCCTGTAATACAGTAAGTCATAATAATGTTTTTGCAAGAATGCAAATATTAACGATTTAATATCTAATCAAGGTATTATTTTTTACTTACTACGTTTTCTATTGACATAAAGTCTCATTTTTAGGTCCAGGTCGGAACTCAGTCAGTTTATATCATGTTTATTATGCCTCTCTTTCTAAAGATTATATGGGTAAATAGGAAAATAAAAGATGAGATGTGTAGCAAAAAAAAATAATAGGTGTGAGATAAGCAATATAAATGTATGTACATATGTAAAATATGTACATATGTAAGTATGTAATACAATTAATTTGAAAGAGAAATAACGTTAGAATTTGATGATTCTGAATAAGTTAATTCGTATATCATATCGCAATTTGAAAAATTAATCACGATTCCGTAAAATTTTTTGATGTTTACTTTATTATCTTCATTGTTCATATTATATGTAAACTTAGTTGTACATATATACATATGTTTGTCATTTGTTGCAATGTTTGCAATTAATATTCCCAGTAAGAAATTTCATAATTTTCGAATTCATTCTTCCCGCATTCCATTTCCACATTAACAACTTCCATAATCCATAGTTTATAAATAATTCCTATTCCTATTACTTTTCTACACAAATGTTCACCCCTTATTAGATAATTACGATGATTTCCTTATATACAAAAAATTACTTGTATGTTTGTATATAACATATCTCTCCCTGATAAAAAAGAAGCATATTTTCGCTGTCGATTCTGCACTGAAAAATATGCTGAAAATCGCATATGAGTTCATTTGAATTTATACAGAGCGTCGGGAAAATTTTCAGCACAATTCTCCTCCATTATTATACAAATACTAATACATTCTCACATAAATTTTGAAGCGCATTTATCAGCACGCAACTCTGTGCTCATTCAAAAATATTTTCAGCACACAGGTATGCTTCTTTGGGAGTAGATTTTTCAGCAAATGTAAAAATATATGGGATTTTTAAATTTTAAATTCATACTATAAATTGTAAGCTAAAATTTTCTAGTTAACTTTTATAGAATAATCATAAATATTAGCTAAAAAGATCGAATTTTAGTTTAAAATTTGTCATATAAATTTGAATTTGTCATATGAACTTGTTCACCAATTATTTTGCTTTAACAAACTTTTCAAAACAAGATTGATGATATTCTGCTGGAAAAATGTTCATATTACTGAAAAATAAGCAGGAGTTTGTGCTGAAAATTTTCAGCACCAACTAAAGCACTGAAAAAGGCGTTGAAAATTTTCAGCAGTTCACAAATTCCACATATACTAATTTAATTGAAAAATTTTACTGTGTAAAACAATTTTTTCCTTTGAACCATTTCGTTACAAACATTATGTAAAGTAGGAGAAGTGCTGAAAATTTTTAATCAGAGATGTGAAAACGTAATGTAAAAGAGCTACGTACTTATATTACTTGTATAATTTAAAATGGAATGTATAAAGAAATACTTTGTCGCATCGCAATTAGTTTAAAAAAAAATATAAAAAATTAGATTTAAAAAAATATACATTTCCTTAATTTTAGTTATTACCTCAGTTATCTTAGCAGACAAAATATTTTTATTTATACACAATTTAAAATTTTAAATGACAAAAAAAAACGTTTATGCATGCCACAAAAAAAATCCAAACCCAAAAGAAATATTTTATTGAACTTTTCTATGTATTATTAAAAACATCAATTTCGACAAAAATGGACAAAAATAATTTTGTCGAAAATTCTCTCTTGTAACTCGTAAGTCAAGAAAATCTCCTCCACCAAATTAGTTTATTGGTAAAGTGGTATGAATTATGAAACGTAACGTATATGCTACTAACCATTGACACACGAGTCAAAGGCTTGAGATGATATTTAATAATGCCAAAAATTTACGAAGTTTTGATAATAGCGCTCGTAACGCATTTCGTAGCTTCGTATTTCGTAAATTTACGAATGTCAATTTTGCGTGAAGAGTAAATTTATAACAGCTGATATCTGAAGTCTGTTTAAATTTAATTTCCAATTTTAATGTGTTGTTATTAGAATTTCATTATTTTTAATTGGTAATATTTTGTGCTTTAAATATAACTATTTTCAATTTGTAATTTTGTTTATATGGAACAACACAAATTAAGACGCGTAAGATGTGTAACAAAAATATGGTCCTTCACGGAAGAATCCATGCTTCTAGAGAACATCTCAAAATAAATACAAATGTTTATTTTAATTTATTTTTTATTTTTCTTTTTTATAAAAATTTCACTTACACATTTAAATTTATTTTTATTTTTAATTTTGAATGTTTAAGTTTGTTAATAAAAAATTAATTTGACTAATATTTTATTGATAATTTGTATTTGTTTTTGTTTATTATTAATATTGTAAATGCCAACAATACGAAGATACGAAGATATTTTGTGTACGTTTAGAAGTGTGGCAATGAAAAAAGTTAATGTTTCGGCACTTTACATTCAGGAAATATTTGACGAAATTTTATCTAGTTAAAAAAATTCCTACTGGGTTCCGACGCCATATATTTCTATTTCTTCTACCACGGCATGTTTCATTTCTTTTTTATCAGTTTTTTTTAAATAGAAACTCTTCATCGAAACTAATCCAAGTAAATGTTTCTATAAATTTGTACATTTCAATCGAACGAGTATATGGTATAATTGAGTCAAATCAAAAATAATAAGGATAAGCAGTAAACACTAAAGTAAACACTCTTAAAGGTTTTGGTTTATATCAAGATTCAAGACCCACACTAATTATCAGGCCAAGTTCCAGTCACAGAATTGCTTCAATACAATGAGTTAGCTTAGTGCTATATCGATTGAAAAAACGGTAACCCACACATTGAAAAAAAATAAAATTTTATGCCAGTGCACCTTCTTATTAATAGATATTCTTTGTTAAAATTTTAAATTAATTTTTTACATAGCAGGTACCCAATTTTCAGAAGTGAGCTTTTCACCATGTATTTTCAAAGGCAGCTTTCTTATTTGCTTAAATTTTTGTTGTTGTACCTTATATAATTTTATAAAGGGGGTTTATATTAGTGGGTTTACTTTAAGTTGATTCAAAATTAGTGCAAGGTGCTTGAAAATAAAGATATTTTTCTAATATAGGATTTTATGAGTGCAAATAAAGATCGAAATTTAGTTTATTAAATTGAAAGTGATATTTATATATTGTAGAAAATATAAAATTTTGTGAAATGGGTAAACATTATTACAAATGTCTAGTGTGTAGTTCAAAAAAGACAGATAGTTATAATGTAGATTTATGGAATAAAAGTCGAGTTTCCTTTCACTAATCATTTGTATTTATTTTGCAAATATCGATATTTCGGAAGCAACTTACTTCCTTCATCAGTGCTTGCGACTAATTATTAAAAATTAGAATACACTAAAAACAAATCTGATTATCAAAAACAAGTAATAATGTATTAAGTTACGGAAGGATTGTGTATTGTAGGTACGTATATATTTAATTTTATTAAATTATATTTAATCGTGTTCTATTTAAAATAGTATTGTAAATAAAAATTTAGATATGAATAATTTTAATATTAAATATTTGTAATATTTGTATGAGAGAAAAATGGTTAAAAGCTTGAGACGTGATTTAATTGATCAAATAATATTGGATCAATAAGTGGATATTATATTGGATAAGTTAGAACAAAAAATTTTAACTTTATTTGATAATATATATGTAGAACAATTTTTTGAATATAAGTTATTCCAATCTTTAAAATATGATTTTACTTATAAATGCTGTAATAAATGTGATAAAAGTTATTATTCAACCAAAATTTTAGTGGTTGAACCGGTGTCACACACTAAATCGGTTGAATACATCCTCGTGGAATCTAGCTCATTGAGCCATCTGAAGTTTCTTCTCAACATACTTTTTTAATGTTCAAACATACCGCTGCGCTGACTGATGCGTATCTACTACACTTTAAAATTACTCTCATTCCCCAATTCTGCAATCTTTGTAATCTGATCAATTCATTGTTGTATGTATTATGTAAAGGCAAAAACTGTGGAGAAATACTCAAAATGAGGTTTTCCTGTATCGAGAGGTAGGCAAAAGTATTTACACTTATTACTCTCAATAAATTTTAGCATATTTTTTTGTTTTTCTTTTATAAGAAGAGAATTTACAGATGTCTCAAAAAAACTTTGTCAATCATCTTCATAAAGTGCTCTTAATTTAAATTTAAAGTTTCGTTTGAAACTTATAACTATAAGCATGAATTGAAATGATAATTGTTTAGGGCAAAAACAAATAAAATTATAATTTTTACAAGCAACCTGACACAACTTTTATGAAATTTTTTTTTCGTTTATAGTTGCTTTAACATTCACGATTCACAAGGTATGACTTATTCATAATTTAAATGTAAAATTTACGTGGGACTTGCATATTTGAAATATACGTCATGTTTTTAATAATGTATTTTAAGAATGGATCTGAAACAAATTCGAATGATAATTTTTTTTACTTTATTGTCCTGAATTGGTATCTATAGCCTAGTTATAAGAATAAGTTAAAATCTGGATTCTGAATTAATTATTAGTTTAATAGCTGTAACATTGTATACTGGCCACAAAAGAAAAAAAAACGAAATGTCGTTTAAAAATGATGAGCCTCATACAACCATATAATTAAAACTCTTGATTTTATACTTTTAACTTTAATTAGGAAATACTGCAGTTTGGCTGTACTACAATCTGCCAAAGTCAATTATCCCAAGTCGCAGGTTAAAAGTTTTGAGCAACTAAAAGAATTTGTTAAATAAATAAGGATATTCAGATGCTTTCATAAAATATGGGCCACCTATACTGGAAACTAAGATATCATTTACTAACAATTATTACATATATTTACTAAAGTTTAATAAATAAAAATCATTAAAACAGTTCGATTTATCGAGAAGTTCTGGTTAAACTAGTTCAAGTAGTAAAGGTTCAACTGTATATAAAAATTAATAAAAATAAAATCAGAAATCAGCCAGCAGAACTCAAATTTATAATTTAACTCAATATCCACATTCCACACTGACATCACCTTATATAACAAACCAACACATTTGAATATATTGAAAATAATAGAAAAAATTTCACCACCTAAATTATAAATAGTCATTACAAGCAAAAACAGCTCGAAAATGTTATCACTATAGAGGATTTTACATGCAATGTTATGGGAAATTATAGTGTAGCACTTCAAATATTTGAAATAACTCAAAAGCTACCGACTTTTTTCCATTTTGTTCAAGAGGGGCATTAACACTCTATTTTTTTTTACATCATTTAGTTTTATCATTTTTAAATTTCATTTTTTGATTCTTAAATATGCATTTGAAAAAGATTTTCTCTCACAATACATTCAAAGTATTTTGGATGTCAATGTCCAAGGCTAACACTAATTAACAGGCTAAGACACAAAATTGCTTCAATGCCTTAGTGCAGTACATTTTATATTTTATAAGCTTTTTATAGTGGAATTTTAGTATGAAAATTGATGAAAGATCTTTTTTAAAACACATATTTACTAATTAAAATATTTAATTTTTTAAAATCTCAATACTCCAGAATATGTAAAAAAGATGGAATTTTAACCCATCATTTGGACGAAAGTTAAAATATTTATAATAGTTATAATATAGTTATATGTAATAGTTATAATAGTTTTCGAGTTATAATCCGATTTGTAATTGGCCCACTATATTTTCCCATAAGGCTATAAAATTTTTAAGATTTTAAATATTGCTCAATGGAAATCCACCTTTATATTCTATTTAGTTTTATTTACGAATTATTTTAAGTATTAATTGACATATAAAATAAGCATTTAAAAAAATAAGATTACGTGAAACAATTTGTTCAAATTTATTTTACTTTTGAAACACAAAATATTATTTTCCAGTTAATATATTCTTCGAACACTTTTTTTCAAGTAGTTTTTTAAAGTAAATTAATTAGCTTTTTAAGCATCCAATTAGATTTTTGAATTAAACACTTTATTTTCAATTTAGTTTATTCAAGTAAATCAATTAGATTTTTGAATTAAAAGTTTAAAATAAAATTTCGAATCACTCCAAAATTCTTATATGAACTGAAAAATCTCATATAAGAAATTTCTTTGTTTACATTTTCCTGTGGACTTTGTAGCGCCATTTTGAATTGAATGTTGCTCTTGTCTGAGGCCTTGTCTGAAAATAACAGATGTCATCATGACATCATAATATGAATGAAGCTGTCATTATGGTATACTTCACTAATTTGTGTATAAGTTAATATATCAGATCAGGTATTTTTAATATAACTCTTTAATTTTTAAGTTGGTAGTGTATGTGGGCCTGTTGTTTCAAATCTGGATCTGACATTTGACTGACTTGACTTGACTGGTATGGGGTCAGTGTTGTGTTGTGTTGTGATATGATGTGTTGACTGGTGAGCTGTGACTTCGTTTAGTAGTTTTTTTTTTAGAATCTTTGACGTTGGATAAATAAGATTTGCGGATTCTGTGATTTTTGTGGTATTTATTTGCTAAACTTACGTATATTGCTATTTACATTGAAAATTAAATATAAAAACACAAAATCCTAAACTAAAGTTAAAGTGAATACACAAGTTTTAATGTAAAATTTATTCAAACCAATTTAAAAATTATGTAAATAATTTTTGATTCTAAAAAAAAATATATATATACTTTGTTGTTTGATGAAATGAAATTTTTTCAATACTTTTTTGAAGTAAATTCAATGTTTATTTGTATTTTTATCAAATGAATTAGTTCTTTAAATTACATATATTTCTAACCTGTTAAAGAGTACTATTTACGTTATTTATGGTAGCAAAGTTATGTTTATGTATGGATATTGTGGCGTCAAGGTATTGTAAATAACTTATTTCAATTTCTAAACTCAACTTTTGTTTATTCATGTGTTTTTAGCTATAACTTTCTTCAATAATATTTTGGATTTTTAATATTCATTTTATCCTAACCAATTTTACCATTTTTTTATAAAATGCTAATCTGAAGACTTTATAAAGAAATAAAAAACTAAAAATTCAAATGACGTCATATTTTTTTAAAGAATAATGTTCAGTAGAAATCTAGGTTTTGTTAATTTTAATTTTGACCTTGAAAAATTAATTTACGTATAAAACAAAGGCGGCCAAAAATAAATTAAATCGTGTATATTCTAATAACTTGAAAAGGTGCGAACAATCATTAATATTTATGTTTTCTATTATTTGGTTTGAAAATTTCCACAACCGTTTAGCGTTAAATATTTGCACATATGTACTACATATTATAGGGTAGGGACCTAGTTAATAGAAAAACTTTAAAAAGATTTAACTACATATACACATTTATTTCATAACATGATGTTTTGTTGATAAACACCTCATATTTAGGTCAACAAACTTCAAAAATATGTATTTAGAAAGTTAAACAAAAACATGAACAAATATAAGTACATAATATAATATCAAACTAAATACTAGTGTGATAAAAATTTTTGTTTTTCATATTAATTTTGCTTGCATTTCAATATGTATTATAAACTTAGTTAACTATGTAATTAAACAGAAGGGAGTTTTCATATTCATTAGTCTACATTACAATCTACATGAATATTTGTTCTCTTAGAGATATTGTTCTCTTCACACTTTATATTTTATAAATTATATAGTTACATGATAATATGTAACGGTATTTATTTAATTTATTATAAATATTATTAAAAATAGTAATTTACTATAAAATAATACTTAAGGGTGCTATTCACGATCAAACAATTTGTTCAAACAGATGTGTGCAAGAATTTTTATTTTGTCATCATAGTTCTTATCGGTATTTCTAGAAATTACACGATTATTAAACTTTTCTCAATAAATTGATTGTATAACAATATGTATGCCTTGTTGCTTCGTCTTATTTAAGCCAGTAGTAATAGTCCAAGTTGAAATAATCAAATTCTAGCTAAAAAAAATCAGTTTTTGTAGTGTCCTTCTTTGATTGCAATTGCGTTTGTTGTTTTCACAAATAGGTTGGAATTGGTTTGAGTCAAGCAATTAAGAATATTTTTTATATATGTATACAGGGTGGGCTGTATAAAATTATTTAAAGAGTAATTCTTTGGAGTATATTAAGAAAGCAACCTGTATTAGGACCCTGTATATATAAAAACCAATTAAAACGTATTTGTGAAAACATCGAACTTCCCGATCGACATAAAATTTATTTGATCGTGAATAGGGCTTTTAAATGTAAAAATTACGTTTTTTCCTTTTCTATACTTAATAAAAAAAATACTTATTACTTAATGGAAAAAAAGTCCAATGAATTCGTATCATTTGGAGAAGAACAAATAAACCGTACCTACTTGCTTAAGTTATATGGAAAGTAAAAAATGATTCCATAATCAGTAAAAATAAATTAAAAAGTATATAAAAATAAAAAAAACAGTTATTATTAATATTAACTTATTTTAATTTCAGATAAAAACCGATTCATAGTGATAGTGAATACATTTATGTATATATATATATATATATATGTAAACTATACATATAAAAATAAATAATAATAATAAATTAACATTAATCAATTCATATTTTAAAGTAAAAAGTTCCTAAAAGAATGAATTACCTACATATGTAGTTAATATTTATTATCAAATAAAAAAACAATAGTCTATTGTGTCAGTGCAGTAATTTGATATATTAGAAGCATAATATGTTTTTATTAATAACTACATATACCTACTTAGTTTATCAAAAAAGCTTAACTATATATTTTTATTTTAAAAGTATTTTTAAAGATTTAATATAATGAAATGAAACTACTTTTTGCATAAAAAAAAAATATTTATATATATATATATAGTTAGTTATATATTACACATTATTATGTATAAAAATATAAATATATATGTAGTTGACTTAATTACTTATAATATTTATTTTAAGTAATAAAGAAAATTAAGTGATATAAATACAAAAGCTTCATGTGTTTAATCAGACACAGTATTCGGTGCTCTTTTTTTTTTTTTTAAGTATACAGTTTGGAATATAAAATTCTTATATATTACAAAAAAATCATTAAATAAAATGACAGTCACATACACTGCCGAAGTAGCTACTTGTCGAGGATTTGGTACATTTTTAAAATTACTATTGAGGTAAGTTTTTATTTCAAATTATGGTTAAACAATAAGTTACTATAACAAACTACTTAATCTTAATTTAAGTTAAAATTTTTTTGTTTTTTTTTTACACTCTTGACAGTAACTTAGGTAGAATCACCTTTTCGTGCAATTAAGTACGGTACTGCAACTTTACACTACAATATCTACAATATTTCGAGTATTTATTTAACAAATTACTGGCATATCTATCCATTAAATGTGAAAAATTACTGCTAGCCAGATACTTAGTCTTCTTAAATAGAATAGCTCCATTTTATTTAATTTTTTACCATATTATACTCTCAATTATTTGTATATAGTTTGATTAATTAATAAGTTATTTACATACAAATGATTTTAATGTTATTTGATGTTATCTTCTCTAATCTATTACTTTAAAAAAAAAATCTTAAATTTTTCAAAAAATATGCAGGAAGAACTTTTTTAGTTCAAAACGATTAAAATTTTATAAACAATTTTGCCATTCCTAATATATTTATCATTATATAAATGGTTGCTTAGATATTCTTATGATGATGATTTTTTTCTATTTCCATACTATTTTTATCTCACGTCTTAAAAGAGGTGTATTTTGTGGTTTGCTTGCCTGATCAGTGAATTGCATTTTTTTTGGCTTAGGTAGTAGAAGGAGCTTATGATGATGATAATATAAAACAGAATGTAAAACCTGGTACAACATAAACAAACAAAAAATAAACGATAACTAACTAGCTACATACTTATTTAATAATTTGAGTAACTAAACAGTCAATTGGTAAATCGTAAATGTAACCAATTTTAGAGCAGTTAGTACTCAAAAATTAAATTCTCTCTATGAACCAAGTTGTCACATTACATTGTGTTATAATTATATATATTTTATGTTATTTGATAAATCAAAGAATTTGATATTTTTTTTTATAATTAAAATTACCTTAAATTAAAAAACAATTCATTAAAAAAAGTATCTTTACGAGATAAAAAAATAAAATGATGTTATTTTAGAATTAGAAAATTCTAAATCTAAAAGGACATCATCAAGCAAATTGTTACGTTTTTGAAATTTAAATTTTCTGTAGTTATTTTAAAATATATTTAATAAAATTTAGCAAGAATAGTACTTAGTACTAGTACTTTTGAAATTAAAATTTTCTGTTGCTATTTTAAAATATATTAATAAAAATTAAAGGATTTTTTTAAAATTAGCAAGAGTAATTATCTAATCCTTTTTTAGATTTAACCTATTTTTCCTGTTTTACATAAGTGACTTTAAATCGTTTCCATTTTTGACTCAATAATTTTTTTAAATTATGTAATGTAATAATGTAAACAAACAAAGGAAATCAAACAAATACTAAATCAAATATATAATAATTTCGACAATAAAAAACAATGCTTAGGATAAACTTGTCCTATAATAACTTATTTGAGCTATGCGGATGCCTGTATGTTTTCTGTATTATATTATAATGTTGCGAGAATTCAATTCGACCGTTAGGTAGCCTTAGCCGCGTATAATAATTCAAAAATCGACAATTTAATTACATTTCTTGTGACTGTAGTTATGCAATAAATTACATTGCATCATAAACAATTAATATATATTATATATATAAGATTTTAGATTTTAGAAATTAATGGTTAAATTTTAGTAAATTAAGTGTCAACTATAATCAATCCGATGCGATCCGATTCGAACAAATGTCAAATTTGTGGCAGAGTTTACACTTCAATGTTATATTGACAGTATTTTTTGATGGAAGAGCATATTGAAGAAATACTGGTGTGTAATGAATAATGAAGAAATACAGATTGATATAAATAGGTCTCTTTTTTTAAATTCTAAAATTTATTATTTTGGGTTTTTTATTCAAATTTCAAATCAGTATTAAACACTCATGCAAACACATCAAAATTTCAAAATCAGCTGTTCTGCAAATAATAACCAAATAATAATTTTAACAACAAAAAACATCCTCACGAGATAAGCCTTATTATCCGATAATAAGTTAATCGAATTATGTTTAATTTTTACCTCGTGGAGAGACCTAATATAAATTGAAGAAAAAAATATTATTTATGCTACTTTCTTCAATATTTTTTGAGAGAGACAAAATTAAATATGTATGGCGAATAATGAAAAACTTAGCAACATTTATATGTTTATTTTTATTTTTATTTTTATTTGACATTTGCTTTATATTTGCATATTAAAATTATTTAAACGCGATGAACATTTATCAAATTTTCTCCTTTATATACAGGGTGGTGCGTTTTAAAGCAAAAATATTTTAAGGGGTGATTTCTTGGAGTGTTATAAGAAAAAAATTATTTTAGACGAGGGGGGTCTATCTTTAAATTTAATCGGATTAGAAAAATTTTGTCTAAACAATATCCACTAGTTACAGCTCCGAAGGAATTGAAACTAGAGTAATATCTTCATAACATTTTTTAAAAATTAATATACCTAATTAACGATATGTGTTGGATGAGTATCAGACTTATCGTTTTTGAGTAATACTAATTTAGTAGGAAAAATATTAACAAACTAACTATATATAGTTACTTACGTATAAGTAACATTCGTTTTCAAATAAAATATAAATTCAGAAGTAGGACACATTTAAAACCGCCTAAAACGAGAAATTCCATATACAAATTATGTGACAGGACGACAGGACTGAAGATTTATTTATTTATAACAATTGTTTTATTTATTTATTAATTTATTACCACTCGGCTACCGAGGCCACCTGTTGTCTTATTTTACGGCATTTGTTATTTACAGATTTTGAAATTATGGAGTTTGTTTTTTTTTTGTAAATTGGGGAGTTCTAAGTAACCGCGACCTCTTAAGATCTATTATACTTCCCCGTCCATTTCAGAATTGCAGGTCTATGTCCTTGATAAACGCTATTATTGACAATCAAATAGAATATGGGAGGAGGATTCCTCCTCTTCTAAGCAGAATCTGCATCTGTCTGTGCTCGATCTACCAATCTTAAAGAGATGCTTGTTGAATGGGCCATGACCTGTGATAAACCATGTTAGCATTCTTACATTGAATCTAGTCTCCCTGATTATCTGATTCAATCTATGAATATTTAGTTTGAAAAAGAATTTAGACTGCGTAAGTCTATGGCAACTATCCCATATGTTTTAGGTTTCTGTGGTTTCTTACTTGGAAACAATTCTTTGTAGGTAGGCGTTTGAATGAGCAATACTTGGCACTGGTCCCATGTACAGGAGTCAACATAAAGAGTAACTCTGTTTCGTCCGGCTAGCTTTATTAAGCTTCGGTAACAGCTATATATAAGCTTTGATTTAAAAATTGGGGTAGCCAGAGCTTTTACAGCAGCTTGGTTATCTGAAATTATATGTATGTTGGCACCTCTGTGCCCCTTTTACTGCACGGATTTTGTTATTACAGATTTAAATGTTTATGGATTTTGTCTATTAGTTACGGATTTAATTTTTATGAATTTTAGATTTTAGTGTGCTTCCAATAGAAACGGTAATAATTATCAATATTCGAATCGAATCAATCACCTATTCGAAATGATATTTCGACTTGGAACGAATCGAATCGGATTGGATTGATTAAAATTTCCAGAAAAATAGTGATTCAGAAAGATTCATTTTTCCTACGTACTTCATTTATAACGAATTATGTGTATTCTTTCCTTCTGTAAAATCTGAATAAAAAAGTCAATTTTTAAATAATAAATATTTTATTCTTATTACTTAAATAAACAAACAGTTTTTGAATTTTATTAGTTTCCAGCAAAAATTCTAGATTAATAAAATCTTTTGTTGTAGTAAGTCAATTTTGAATTAAATACTTTTTGTAAATATATAATCATATAATTTATTTTTATAATAATGTATTTAAGTAAGTATATGTATGTATTTATATTTTTAGTTTCTGTATACATTTTTTATTTATTGTATTATAATTGAATTGTGAGTAACTATGTTTTACGAATGAATATTTTGATTATATAAGTGATAAAAGCAAATCATATGTTCATACTACGTAACTATACATGATAGCTTGAGTACTTGACTTGAATTGTTCTTGAAATTTCAAGCTGTGTATTCGATTTACTAGCTTAAGTGGCTTTTTAGCTTGAATATAGTAAAATTTTCTATAAATTTAAAAATTAAATAAAACAATTACATTTTTTATTTTTTTTACATTTTTAAATTCATTCTAAGAATTAAAGAAAACTTCGTAAATTTTCGACATAAAAAAATGTCAATTCAAGCTCTCAAGGACCTTAGACCTATTACAAATCTATGAATGATCAATCAATAATCAATATATTGCAAAAATATTAATTAAGTAAGTTTCATTAATTCAGTACAGTTGTTATGTTTTGCTTTTGTTAAAGATTTAGTCAGTATGTCTGCTGGCATGACATTTCCCGTTATATGTTTATAACAATAATGTTACCTATCAGCGCATTATTGTGAAATCATAAAAAAATCACTAAGGGAATGTGAATTCACTTTTTAATCACATGAGTTTCACATGAGTTTCACTTTGAGCGAATTTTTGTACTAAATTCATTGTGAAATATAAATTGAATAACTTAGTGAATGAACAAAGAATTCATTTGAAACATTCCTTGTGAAGCCCAGTTGTGATATCATAAACATTTCACTTTGTGATTCATTTATCTCTAAAGCGGCGTTTAATTTCAATAAAAATTTCTTAATTTGATGTTTGATTGACAATTTTTGAAGAGATTTGTTTGATGTTTGTTTTCTACTAATTTAAATATCAAAACTGTTCATATGTAGTAAATCAAAGATCACTCAAACCAATTTTATTTTTTAAAATTGGCTAAATGTGCCTTACAATTATTGTTTTATGGAATAAAAGTCGAATTTCCTTTCACTAATAATTTATATATTTATTTTGCAAAGATCGATATTTCGGAAGCAACTTATTTCCTTCAGTGCTTGCGATTAATTTATTCCATAAATTAATAATTAGTTATATTACTAAAAACAAATCTCATTATCAAAAACATTTATTGTTGTTTGTTAAAATTTTTAAATGAAAAACATAACTATTTATTTTAATTTTCATAAAAATATAATTATTGAAAAATAGATATGTATTTTCTGAATATTCACTAAATAGTTTGTTGGGCTACGTTACATGTCCTCACTACAGCAGTGATACCTAATGTCAAAGTTTTTGGCTTTATCATGATTTGTATTATTGCTACACAAATTTACTGCCCTTTTAATATCGCAAAATAAATTGGTTAGTGTATATATTCCAAAAATCCCAATTCATCAATATATTTCTAAGAAGCATTACATCTTTCCCAGTATGTGACAACAAAATATATTCCGATTCCATGGTTGATAGAGCTACACAACATTGTTTTCTCGACTTTCAACAAATTGCACCACTTGGCATCATAATTATATGTCGCAAACAAAATGGTACCGCCCTTTCATGTCGTTTGCCCAATCAGCATCACTATATCCAACAAGGTTATAAGTGGTTTTATTACGTTTTATTCTAAAATTTTTCGTGCCTTTTAAGTATTTCAACATTATTTTTGCAGCTTGCCAGTATATTGGTTTAGGATTTGTACTAAATCTTGCTAAAAAAATTAATGGACAAAGATATATATCTGGTCGTGATGTGTTTGAATGATACATAAGACTCCCAATTAATTCGCAGTAAGTTTTCTTCTTCAGCTGAAATTCATTTGATAGAAATAGTTTTATATTTGTTTCCAGAGATGTTGGAATTATATTATATTCATCCATCCGATACTTCTTTAACATATCTTCAATATATTTTTCTTGAGAATTTTTCTTTTTCTATGCTGCTTGATGATCTTTTATATTAATACCAAGTATTCCTTCTTTTATTTTGTCCATGTCGTGATGAAGTTTGCTTCATTTTTATATCTTTCAGAAAACCATCTAGTTTTTTGTACCTCTGACGACTAACTTGCTTCAGGCCATATAACGGTTTCACCAGTTTGCACACTTTAATTTGGTCAAAATTTTTCATCGCATTTAATGGCTGTTCCATATAAATAATATCTTCTAATTCACCCTGAACAAAAGCAGTGTTAACATCCATTTGATGAAGATACAATTCATACTGGGCACACAAACCTAATAAAATTCTAAAGGTTTCATATCTGACAACCGGTGCATATCATTGTAGTCAATTGCAGTCTCTTGTTCACATCCTCGAACAACTAATCGAGATTTGTATGTTATACCATCCAAATTGTTTTTAATGCAATAGACCCATCGATTACTTAATACTTTTTAATTTTTTGGTGGATCAACTATTACCCATGTTTTATTTTTTTTAAGGACTCCAACTCTTTTGACATAGCTTGTTTTTATTTTTTGCTGATAGAATTGTTTACAATTTCATAAAATTTGGTAGGGGTTTCATTTGACCTATTTAATAAATTAGCTTGATCAGAGCTGAAATATAATTTCTTAGGTCTGCCTCTCATCCCTGTTTTCAATAATTTAGGTCTTTCTCTTTTCTTATTTTGTATTGATACGCCAATAAGAAAATTTTATCTTCATTCTCACTAATAAGATTTATTTCTCTATAATCTTTAATATCATCATCATTATTGTTATCATTACATACTAAAATTATCGATACCATCTGCTGAACAGAAATACTCTGTAACTATGCTCGTTTTACTTTTTCTTAAACTATTTTTTTCAAGAATATTTTCGTCATCTTGTTATCTTTTTATTTTCTGTTTTAAGTTTTACATTTAACATATTTCCACTATCAGAACAGTAACATTTTGTGAATTTTCGATATATATATATTGTTTTTGACGTTTTCACAAAAACTTGTGACGATATTTCTTTGTTTTAATTTTAACAAATCCTTAAAATTTAAGTGGCCATATCTTTGATGCCATTTAATTAAATCTTCACTATTAGATTTATGACATATTTCTCCGCAACTAAAACATGTAACTAAATAAATTATTTTGAAATTTATTTTCACAGAGAGAAAAATAACTTTAAAATAAAAGAAAATTATTTATTTTCAAAAGATTTTGTACTATAACTTTTGTTTAATGAATTTATTAATTTGATTTTAAGTATTTGATTCTTTTGATAACAAGTATCAACAAAACTTTAGAATAAATGTTTTTTCCTTCAATCTTAAAGTAAAACAGACTTTAAATTAAGGGTGCTATTCCCATTCACAACACAACCTAAAAATAGGTTGTAATTGACAACCTATCTTTCTCTATTCTGATTCACAACGCAACCTGATTTTTAAGTTGTGTTGTCTGCAAATATTGCTATTCCGATTGACAACAGTTTATGGTTAAGTTGTCTGAGACAACTAAAACACAACTGGTTAAGACCAGTTGTGTTAGTGTTGTGTTTATATATTGTTAGAATAGGAACTGCATATAACTTCTATTTATAATATAATTTTATTTTAATTGAAGCCTTAGGGTTTTTTTTTAACTTGTCTTTAGTACAACGGCTCATAAGCACGATGCAAACAAGAGGTCCGACGTCCCAAGTGTCGGGACCGATGAGCTTGATTTTTTTTTTTTTTTTTAAACTTGTGTTTAGTACAATAGCTTATAAGCACGTTGCAAACAAGAGGTCCGGCGTCCCAAGTGTCGGGACCGATGAGCTTGAATTTTTTTTTTTAACTTGTCTTTAGTACAATAGCTTATGAGCACGTTGCAACCAAGAGGTTCGGCGTCCCAAGTGTCGGGACCGAAGACCTTGATTTTTTTTTTTTTTGTCATCAGAACAATGGTCCTTCAATGGAACAAAAAAAAAAAAACAAAAAAATGTTTTTTATACTTATTTTGATACGTAATGAACATTATCTACATTTTGATTTTTGGACAATTTTTTTGTTCAAAGTCTTCGGTCTCGACTTCTGAACCGCGGACCAATCCGAAAAGTTTTTAAAATTTATTTATAATAATTATTAATAACCTTTTCATAGAAAAATACAATTTAAACGCGTGATATAAAGTTTCGGCCCCAATCCCTTGGAACCCGGACTTATTGTCATCATCACATTTAAGAACCATTGTTCTGTTAACTCTATTAAGTTAAGAGAAATTTTGTCTTTTATGTAGAATAGACGGGTAAATTTGAAAATTATAAAAATAAAAATATCGACTGTCTTTTTGTATTTTTAATTTAACCTATACATATTTGAACTATTTTAAATTTAAAATATAATTACATCTAAGAGACCTTGGATTATTAATAAGCTATATTATAATAATATGAGTAATATGACAGTTGTCAAAAGTGAGTTGTAGTTGTAGATAATTATAATGGATTACATTTGTAAGTAGTTATACATTAATTCAATTAGTTACATTTTTTCAATTTCATTTCATTGGGTGGGTTCAGTAGCATTAACGGGTGAATCTGGAATCCGGAAAATATAACTAATAAGTAGTTAGTTACTTTTAAAAATAAATTAAATTTGAATGAAATAATATTAATTATCATACATATACACTCATCCCTCGATTTACGGAACCGTTTCGTTCCCAAAAAGTTCTAAATAAGCCGTAAATCGAAATTCCGTATATCGATTTTTCTAAGATATGTATATATGAAATTATGCACATAAGGTGTGGTAAAAATTATAAGTCTTTCTCAAGAGTTTCAATTTTCACACTAATTCAAAAAATAATGGCGATTTAAATTTAGCAACTTTTATAAAAAAATATAACTAAACATTTAATTTTTCTTACAGAGTAAATGTCACAACACTGAACATAAAAATTGTTGTTGTTTTTACATATAAAAAGTCAAATCCATGAAATGTGTCTAGATCCATCGCTTAATTTCACTGAATACTACCATTATTTTAACAAAACCTATTTATACATATAAGAGTTATATTAAAAGATAGTAGTTTGTTATTTAATTTAAAATATTATATTATTCCTTATTATTTATTTTAAATTTAACAATTATTTTGTTATTTAATTTTATTGACAATTATTTTTAGTTATAAATATTCATTTTATTATTTAGTGACAGTCAATACTGTTCACTTAAAAGGTTATTAATGAAGAGAGAGCTATCCACCTCTACATATCGTTTCCATAGTAGTGTTCGGCAATCAATGGTGGAAACACGCATTCGGATATGATTACCGGATGTAGTACTACGGGATCAATTAAGTTCCATAAGTTCCATATAATACTATATGTGGCACGCATTGACTGTTCCTACCAATCATACCATCTATTGTTTCAAGTGGTATATAACTATATGGATACATCGTTACGTAAACTATTTAGATATAATGTTGTTATACATTGATAACTAATTTGAAATAAGAATACATATAGTTAGTTAGTGCACAAATATATCAGAGATTAGAGTATTGAGGTACTTCAATAATTTATACCACTTATACCAAATTTTTTAAAAAGACTGTTGTACCTAGTTATAATTATAGGCCTAATTTACTTAATAACTAATGTAGATAATTAGTAGAGTCAATGTCTAAGGGAGCACTCAAATCAAGATAGGATCACCAAACATTATAATAAGTTGGAAAATTCAACAAAATTAGTAATTTTGTTTCATTTGATGCTTTTTACTAACTATGTGTTTATTTCCGTAACTAACTCAGGTGAACTTAAGTTTTTTTTTTGTAAATTTTGTTTAATCGAAGTTTACATTACTTTTGATATTTAAATGCTTTAATGTGTACAAATAGATTTTATTAGAAATATGGAGAAATAAATTGTTAAAAGAACGATTTTTTATTTATATATACATAACTAAGTGGTTACTTATATATAACTTTTTCATTTCTATAACTTCATACGAACATTTTGTGACTATAAGTACCGCTGCAATAAAATTGAAAACAAAAAAAATACGTGTTAACTTACGAATCAGTATAACTGTACTGGAGTTTAGTTAGGCCGAACTGTTTCATTGCTTACATATGTTTTACTGTCTAAAAGAAATGACTATAACTAGTTAATGACTTTTTTTGGTTATTTAAAAGTTAAAGTAGTTTATTTAACTAAGTATACTTTATTTATTTAAAATTTGACAAAAATTAGCATCTGAAAAGAATATCAAATTTATTTTAGCAGATGATAGTAATCGTAAAGATGCAGCACATAACTAGTTATACTTATATTTACGGAAAAAAATTAATAATATAAAAGTATACTTATTTAATTGATTGATATTTACAAATGTTAATTTAAAATGTTTATTTCATTCAGTAACATTTAGGTATTTTTTTTTTTTTTTTATTTATTCAATTCTCAAATGGAGCGTAATCGCTCATATTACATAATGATTTACAATTTTAAAGTAAATTAAGGCAAAATAACAAATTAACAAATTATTGAAGAATATAAAGAATATTGATAATAATAATAAAAGCAAGATACAAGTAAAAAAATTAATATTTACGTGTACTCGTATCCTTTCTTTCTAGTTTTTTTATATGATTCTAAATCATCCATTTGTTGCCCATGTAAAATAATTATAATCGTATTTCACAATATTAGATATACATATATAATTTTCATTCCACATAGGACTTTATAATAACAATTTTTAGTATTTTCTACTTTTCAAAATAATAACTATAATGGCGCCATTATTGTAATGAAATCTATAATCATCATGCCAATCAAAATTGAATATTAAAATGTATATAATATATACTTATATAAACAAACAATATATTATATATTATACTGGCATACTTAAATTGGTATAAACAAATATAAATATGCATGTATATATATGCAAATATTCATTTGCACAAGAGTAAGTGTTATTAAATGACAAGAATATATGGAAGAATTTTCTGTTTGGTTAAAAAATCTTTTTCTACTGTTAAAAATATTTAATACTAGCAAAGTTAGCCGACGTTTTTCGGGTCGATCACAAAATGTATAGAATTTACTTCAATGAAGTTTGATTTATGAATTGA
Organism: Argyra leucocephala; assembly: GCA_963942445.1. Lineage (NCBI taxonomy): Eukaryota > Metazoa > Arthropoda > Insecta > Diptera > Dolichopodidae > Argyra > Argyra leucocephala. The sequence goes on along the minus strand of OZ012679.1, from coordinate 140,924,400 downwards.
ATTGAAAAAAAATTGTTTATCAAAAATAGTTGTTCTAAAAGTTTTTTTCACTACCATAACAAAATCTACAATACTACAACTTAAACTAGTTATACTTATATTAAAATTATTGGGGATGGTGCCAACCCGAAATTATTTCTTTGTAAACAATATTTTGGGGTTTTTTTATGGAGTATAAACAAACCTTGCTTTTGAGGTATTCCTGAAATAAAGATATGCTCGCCTTTTCCACAATCAATTTGAATTTATGCTTAATTGAAATTGAGGATGCAATTAAGTCTTATTGTTAATCTAGCACCATAGTTTTGCGGCTTAAAATTTCGTAACAGTAGTATTGGAGCTACTACTTTTAATTTCAATTGAGGAGGAGGAAACCGTGTCAAATCAAACGAATATGTAAATCCTGTTCGGTAGTTAACAGCTTAATTTTCATTGATAACTGTATATCTATCGATTTGTATACATGGACCCCCTGGAATAATCTGCAGTATTTTTTGATTAATAAAACTAATTGTCACATTTTTTGTAGTTAATTCAAATAACGATTTCACATAGTCATATAAAATTTTTATACTGATTTCTAAAATTCGGAAATACTTTTTCAGTCAATTCTTCAATACTTTGTATAATTGTACTGTTGATCGTTGCTATTTCAAATTTGACATTTAAGTCTTCTGAAATTTGGCCTTCACCAAGCTGTGTTTAATTCATTAGCTTATTACAAATGTTATTTAACGAAATCAGTAACAGTCGTATTTCTTTATTTTTGAAAGAGTATGTAAGTGTAGACTTTCATGTCTGTAACACAATTGGTTTTAGAAATATTCCTGAGACGTGTTAGGATATGTAGGGCAGCAACTCGAACCAGTTCAATTTTTCGAAATCGGTGCAGTAGTAACTATTTCTTTATTTGTGAAAGAGTACCCAATTGTAAATTTTCAGATCTGCAACACCTTTAATTTTTTTAAAGATTCCTGATAAGTGCTAGGAGTTGTATGACAGCTACTCAAACTTGCGTTTGATGGCTTTGTAAAGTACCGCGCCCGGTTCCTTTTTCGGGTATGATTAGCTCTGCAAAGCTTCAGAACTCTATCTTTAAAATTGTGGGCGTGTATAGCGAACAAACAATAAACTTTCCCTTTTATAAGTATAGATGATATTTAGTTATATTAAACATTTTCTTAAATAGTCGATTGTCACAGATGTCCATACTAAAACATTATTTGAGTTATGTAAAAAAAACAACCTTTGGAAGCACAGGATTTTCTCAAAAATTTTTTATATGGTTCTACTCTTTGTTTTACTTACATGTTTATTTTTTTTGCTTTCTTTATGTATCTGTACATAAATTGATTCTTGATTTGTTTTTTTTTATATACAATAATTAATTCCCTTTTAAGGATTTTCTAATGAGCTAATTAGAAACAAAGCCGAAAGCCTCTTGAACTAGCATTTATGATTGTCCATTATTTAAGATACTTCAACAATAATAATAATATTTCATCATAAAGCCGATAGCCCTTATAGATGTATTCTAAAGTATATTACAAAATACACATGTTGTTAATTTTTTTTTATTTATTTGTTTTGTTCATTTAATTCAATTTCACTAAAATAGCTTTAATAGCTCGTACAGAGAATCTAACTATATATATACTATATGTATAAGCTGTAAAAGAAATATTCACGTAATAGAAAAATTAAAAAAAAAATTAAATAATAATATAAAATCTTATATTATAATATACAAGATGGACGACGTTGGGAGTAAAAAAGCCAGTTCTGAATAGTAAATTCCACCACAAAAATATTAAAATTTTATCAAGTTCTTGGTGGTGAATACTTAAAACATTTAAAATAGTTACACCAAATAAATGACGGTTATTTCCGAGTTGAGCGACATCTATACTTTAAAATAAATTTCAGTTACAGACAATTTTTAAAAATGCTTCATAAAAATTCTTTTATTTTAAATAAACACACAAACTTACAAAAAAAGTGCAAAAACGAAAACAGAAAACAAAATAGAGAAACAAAAATCAGATCATACTCTTCAATAATGATATAAGTCAAAATGTTAGTGTTCATTTGCTTCTGCTATTTAAAAAAATATATACAGTAAAACACTGTTATAGTTATTCCCTAAATTTCAGTAATATTTGTGAGTATCTACCGCGACTATCTATCTATTGTGACTATAGACGTAGTAAAAAAAATTACATCTTTATAAACAAAATTCAATAAAATATCTTTCGTATTTTTTTTTATATTATAGCCAAAACTTAGGTTTTGAACCTTTAAGTACTTGCGTACCGTTGACTATTTGAAAAAGGAAAGGATAGTTAGAGGAAAGGAAAGAAAATGGAAGAAGAAAAGTTTTGTGGGAAAGAGCGAACAATGTTGTTAATATTCGTCTTAAACCTCTGTAAGTCATAAATAAAAAATCCTTCTCTCATTGGGAATGCTTCGATTGAATTGCTTAAGAGGAGGAAGAAGTGATTTTAATTCCTCGGAACAAGTGCCAACACCAAGCAGATATCTATAAAATAGAGTAAGTGCTCCAACAATACGACGATGACCAAGTGGTATAAGGGATGAGGTCACATTTATGTCGCCTATAAGACGGATGGCGCGGTTTTGAACTTTGTCCAAAAAATTTAAAGCAGTTTTTGGTGCACCTGCCCATAAATGTGAGTTATACTCGAGCTTGGGTCGTATATATGCTTTATAGATTTTTAAAAGGTCTCGATATAAAAAATAAGTTTTGCAGCGGCTCAAAAATCCTAAACATTTTGCGGCGCTTTTCGCAATATTGAAAATATGCTCATTCCAGTGCATATTTTGATTCACTCGCATTCCGAGAATGTTCAGATCTTTGAGTCGCTGGATACCTTCATTTTGAAGCCGAGCTTTGAGTTTTTGAAGTGTTAAACTCGACTCTGTTAGCTTTACCCCAGTCGACAATTTTGGCAAGGTCGTGATTGAGCGCGCCGGCCATCATTGTTCTTTTGGAGGTGACTGCGGAAGCTGTAGCATTAGTTTGTTTTAGAAAATCATATGATGCTACTAGAGTGCTGTCATCAGCAAAACTATGGATTGGATTGAAAGTTAATTTAAGAAGGTCATTAATGAAAATGAGAAATAGGGTGGGGGAAAGGACAGAGCCTTGTGGAACACCAGCATTGATTTGAAGTTGGTCGGAAAAAGAACCGTCAACTGAAACTATGATAGATCGATTTAAAAGAAAACTTTCAATCCATTTAGAAAAGGTTGAACCAAGGCCTATAGCGTTGCATTTTGCTATAAGAGCAGAATGCCAAACTCGATCAAAAGCCTTAAATATATCCAGAGCTACAACAGTAGCTTTACCAGATTGATGCAGGCTGGTGTTGAGCTTCTCGCAGAGGCATGTCATGAGATCACCGGTGGAACGTTGGGCTCGAAAGTCATATTGGCTATCATGAATTATACCTCTACTGTCAAGATATTTCTTCAGCTTATGATTAATTAAGATTTCCATCGTTTTTGAAATAATGCAAGTAATAGCTATGGGCCTATAGTTTGAAGGATTGCTTTTGTCATCTTTTTTAGGAATAGGATAAACTTGGGCAACTTTCCAATAGAACGGGTAAGTTCCTGAAGAAAAGGACAAATGGAATAAGTTGCGCAGAGGTTTAGAAATAGCGAAGGCAATGTGTCCCAGCACAATTGCAGGTATACCATCAGGACCGGTAGATTTTTTTATATCGGGATTCTTCAAGACTTTTGCTACAGCTCTTGTTCTAAAGTAGATCCTTCCGAAGGAATAATTTAGAACAGGGATTGATGAAGGATTTTGGGCTGTAGGAGGCAGTGTGGAATTAGTTGCAAATAATTTTGCGAAGAGATTAGCCTTTCCAACAGAATCTGATATAATAGTACTATTATTATCAATCATAGGTGGAAACGAAGACTTGCAAAAATTTTGCCCAACATTTTTAGCAAATGTCCAGAAAGACCTGCCGTTGTTGGGGAGATCAAAGATTTCTCGTGTCAATCTTTGGTTATGCAGGAATTTTTGCTGATTGATAATTTTTTTACATTTATTCCTAACCACTTTATAACTCTCATACGTATTGACTGTTTTATTGTTCTTGTAATTTTTGTAAGCTGAAAATGTCCACATGGCGTCATTTTTTAATGTGACTATAAACAACATCGATTGTATGAACTTATGAAATTTATTACTTTCTTTCAAAACAATTAACATAAATATAATACTACAAAAACATAACCACAATTTAAATTATGTAAAAAAACATATAACTTTTTTTTCTGAGAGTAAGAATTCATTAGTCGATCTATCATGCATTTGTTATTTATGAAAGACAAAAAACGATTTTGTTATCTAGGATTTTTTAAATAAAATTACTACTGTGCAATTGCAGTAGTAACTTTACACACCCATATTCTGTTAAACCCATCTCGCGAGATCGCACGAAAATATCTCTGAAGATATAGTTTTGCATTCTGTTAGACACCACAGACAGGATAGCAAATTATCGCGACGGCAAATGTCAAAACAGTCTTGTGAGTAATTTCTGTTAGACCTTTGACGAGACGCGATAGCTATTTTTTATCTCGTCAAAAATTGTAAACGTTAGAGCATCTTGCCAAAGTATTTTGTGTTTTTTTTTTATCAAAAATTTAATTAAATAAATAAATTGAATAGATAAAATAGTTAAGTAAGATGAATAAACAATTTTTCATTATTTTTTTTTGCATTATTATTAAAGTTGTGTTTTTGTTTTGTAAAAAAAAAACCATCTTTACTATTGATGTTTTACTATACTGTTTATGTACTAAACTAAAAAATTTATTTCTCATTTAAAAAATATTTTGAAACTAAACCCCACTAATACTTTCCAAAAATTTTATAAGCTATATTTTGTTTATATACCAATAATTTTTTTTGACAGTAAAAAATGATCTGTACTACCAACAAATAAAATGTTCTATCGCGCCGCTTACAGTGTCTAACAGAAATGCATATTCAGCGAGACGAGACGAGATCAATTTTTTCTTCTCGTCAACGATGGGTCTTAGAGAATATATGTGCTTTCTTTTGTGCTTCAATAATAAGAATGTAAGTTTCGTAGAAGAATTAAATTATAGAGTTCCTACTTTTAATTATGGAGCTGATGACAAAGAAATGTCAAAAACCAAAAAAATTTGAAATTCTGTTGGATATAGCTAACTATTTTAACACCTTAGTTTTTGAAATATTCCTTTATGGGTGCAAAGAGTTGTATGACAGCTACCCGAACCAGTCCGAATTTTTGAAAATGGTAAAAAATATTTTCTTTTTGATAGAGTATCTAGGTATTAATTTTCAGGTTTGTAAATACGTTGGTTTTTAAGATATTCCTGATACGTGCCAGAAATTGAGCTGTATGGCAGCTATGAATCTGTCATGTGATAGACTTATACAGTACCGCGTTAGTTCTCCGTAATGTTCGATAATTAATTATTCCTTACCTGGAGCTTGAGTTAAAAACTGAATTAAAATAATTTAAATAACGGGCGATGTTTATTCTTATATTTTAGCAATTTTAGTATTATATTCATGGAAATCTGGCTTTGAATCAGTTTTCACATTTGATTTTATGCTATTGTTTGCTATATTGCATAATTTATATTTTATGGATTTCGTTTGTAGGATTTCTTTGACGTAGATGAAATAAGTTTTTTATTGATTTATTTAATTGATGATTACAATTATAATTAATAATCTAAATACAAAAAATATTAATGAGTTACTTGAAACATTTTATTACATCAAGCTAGAAAGCTAAATAAAGAAAATATGATAAGTCTTAAATTTGTATATTATATACTTGTCTCTATGTCTTACCGCGGTATAAGTACTACACTATGTCTTAGCGCGGTATAAGTAAGAAATTTCTCATATGCATGATTAGCATGAATAAGTTTAAGGTTTAATAAAAAATAAAAAAATATTAATCTTTTATAACCAACACAACAACCGTATCATATCTTCAAGCAAACAAAACCATTATTTTTTTATTATTAATTGTTTAATTGCATTAAATAATCCTCTACATTCCCATCATACATAACTTTCATGTCAAACTTTGCTTTTCTCAGAGAAAATCATATCTAACTTTCAATGGCTTCTTGACAAATTTTGACACATAAAATAAAATCGTTATAAAATTTCCCCTATAGTTTTAATTTTTCTTGCTAAAACGAAGGTAACTAAGTACTCAAATAAATATAGATATTGACATAAACTTTATCTAATAACAGGTTGAATTTCAAAATAAATTAAAACTATTTTTTTCCTAAAGTATTCCAAAGAATCACCCCTAAAGAAAGATTTTTACTTCGGAGCATACCAACCTATATATAATATCAACTAATTTAAACGTTTTTTTTGCCAAACGCTCAAATTGAAATATCATTTCAGTTGAAATATTAAATTAGCATACTATTGTTAAAAAAAATTATCAGTTTTTACGTAAATATTTCAAAATATTATGATTTAAATAAGTAGTTAACTAAATCTTATTTTGAAATTCAAATTTGCTATTATATTGCGATATGATAACTATCACAAATATTTTTTTTTTATATTTATCCAATAACTACCTATATGTAAAATAATTTAAACTGAACGATTAGAAGACTCATCATTAAAAAATTCTTACTTATTTAAGCAAGATACGTAAATTTATATTTAGTTACGTAATTTAAAGTTTCAAGTATGGTGCCAAAAAATTAATATAAATTAAATTAAAGGCAACCGTAAACTACGTGTAATATTTTTATATTACTTAGATAAGGACAGAGAAATACAGTCTGCTGCAAATGAATAAGAAAAGAACTTTTAAAATATAAAATTAAATTGTCATTTGATAATTGTAATTACTTATTGTTACACTTTAATGATTCTCATGCAGTATTATTTTTTTTATTGTTCTGTTTTTCGAGTAATTTTTTATCAATTTTTGGTATATAACTAGTTAAATATATATCATTATAAGTGTGAAAAACTACTTATTACTGTATGTAATTAGGAACTAGGTCTTCTTAAATAGCATATTTCCATTTTATTTAAGTTATTATCAAATTATACTCAACCAATTTTATTAAACTTAGTTGTTTTTGTAACAATTAAACATTTATGCACTGAGTTGGACTCAAATATAGGCTAGGACCTTCTAATTAATAATCGGATAATATATTCATTGCACCATGTAGGTTGATGAATAAATTTTAAATTAAAATGTTTATGGTTTAGTACTGTTATAGTTGGGAATGAAATTAATTTGCAATTCAGTGTATATCGTTTGGAAAAATACAGTGTACAACGTTGTTTATCCAGTCAAGAATCTTTTGATTTTTCTTTAAAACCTTAAGTACATATTTTACTTCAGTTGAAACTTAAAGCTATTTGAATGAAAGCTATGTATATGAGTTGGTATGTATATTATAACTAAATTCTTTGTAATTATAGCTAGTACTTGAAGAAAAAAATTATCTTATACAAATGAAATAACCAAATGTATTGAAAAATAACTCACTCAGTATAAATAGTTATCTTATATATAAAATAAAATTAGATTACACTTTTAGTGCTTGAATTTAATACAAAATCGTTTAGTTAAAATTTACTGATAACGTCTACTATAATTTTGTTGTGAATAGACCTAGTCAATTAAAATGTTATAGTTTCAAAGTGCCGCAAAACTGATATTGCCAAAGTGGACACTGATTAAGAGTGAAGAAAAAAATATTAGGATGCTTAGACTACATCATTTAAGAGATTACTACATCTTAAAGAAACCGATGCGGTTTAAAAATTAAATTAAATTTAAATTATAGTTATACGCACATAGATGCACATAACGCTTGTCAATAAGTTATATATTTAATATATATATTTTTTTTTGTTAACAAATAATTTAATTGTATTTTTAACTAAGTTTATTTAAACTAACTTGTTATGTAAAATCTAATTAATTACTTATATACATATATATATATATATTTAAATTTCTATAACGCAATATTACCTATATAACTATTAATAAATTCTACGCTACACCTAAGCTGTAATAATTGCCATTTATTAGATGATACTAGCATACCCAGAGAACGTTGTTCCGCCTTAATGGAAATGAAATTTGTAAAGGTTTTGTGAAACTTTAAATATAAATCTATTGAAATGAAAGAATAAATGCAAAATTAAATGGAAGAAAATGTTATATTTATTTATTCAAAAATATATTATTGTGTTGTATATAATGTTGTATATATATAATGTGTTGAATTTTAATATTGTTATTTTTATTTTATCATTAATTCAATGAATTATTTCAACAAATTTTTGTTTCAATAACATGTTTTTTAATGCGCACAGTTCAAAATCTACCAAATTATGAAAACAATTATTTTGCTTAATTTACTTTTTCATGTAAAAAATTTATAATTCTTACTTTTAACTCGCCTTCATATACTTTTAATCTCTAGAACTTACAAAGAACAGTGATATTGGTAGTGTCAAAATATTAAATTTTATAAATTAAACAGATAGTTATGTACAAATACAGTACAAATGACCGCTAATATAGGGTTATATTTCTTCCTCTAAATATTGGAGAATGAACGTAAGCTCTTTCTTCAGTTATTAATCGACCTCTTTTGTTTGCTAAATTTAAAAAGAAACAAATTTTCTCCATGTCTATGTGAAACTGTTTTTAGTTGTAATCATGTAGAAAAAGATGGATGTAAGTTTTAAGTCAACAACTGCATTTATTTAAAATCCAAAAAGAATTTGTGGAAGAGTGAAAGATACATACAATGTAGTTAAAAGTTTATTATTTATGTAAAAATTTTTAAAATAATCTCTAAAGATGAGTTACTTAAGAAGAGATGATTTATTTAAGTATATATTTTAATTATAATATTGATTTATGACTATAATTTTTCAGATGGCGTGGGAGTATTTACAAATTAGTGTGGTTGGATTTAACTGCATTTTTATTCCTCTACTATCTTTTAAATATAGTTTATAGAGTAGCATTAGATTCTAATCAAAAAAAGTAAGTATAATTATAATTAAAAATTTACATAAAATTTATAATTTTCTAATATTTAGATAAGCTCTCGTTATTAGCAAATGAAATTAATGATTTTTGAAAATGTTTTATTATATATACAATATTTTTATAAAAGTTTTGATATAATTTTAAAAGCAAAAATTTCGTTTCTAATACGTGTACATTGTAAAATTTACCAATATAAAATGCATTATCAAGCCTAATGTCGCTTCTCCTATCGCGTTTTATCAGTTGAAACTAGCAATGTAGTATTTATGCAGTATGCACTGTTAGATACTTGTAATTGGTGCTCACAGTTATTTTTTTCTGAACTTATAGTCTACAACGTGTATAAATTTAATCATTGTTATTCTTTGATTGAGTTAATTTTTAGATTGAGTTTGATGATTGAAGAAAATTCGTTTTTAAGAAAAATATTATTAATTTTCTTAAATTAAATTGATAAAATCTTAATTTGTTTTGTGTTATTTTTTGAGTGTGTAAATAAAATCTAATCGACGCATGGTCGAGTAGATTAAATAAAATAAAAAAAGATTCAGTTTTTTCGCTTTGACACTAAAAATTATGTTAATTTGAATGATTTTTTTTTTACACTTTAAATTTGAATTAAGGCGTTATGTTAGTCGAGATGTTTTGACTAGATATAGAAGAAGTTTCGAATACAAATAAATGAATGAAGTGTGTATCAGTAGTTATTATAGTATACTAAATCCATTAAATTATAATTGGTGAGATTGCTTACCTTATAATTGACGGAACATGGCTTCCATTCAAAAATATATAACTATGTAACTAATAGGAGTCATCGTATATTTGCAAATTCTTTCTATTGTAAATGATTTGCAGTACAACTTGAATAGTTTTTTATTTTTCCAAACTCTTCAAAAGTTTTTTATTAAATTGATATAACGAAAAAGTTAAATTTATTTTTTATGTTGGTGAATGATGACCGATATTAGAATATTAACATAATTGTATTTTAAATTTTGCATTTCAGGATTTTTGAAAGTATTGTGCAGTATTGCGCTGTTTATAGTAATTTAATTCCATTATCATTTGTTTTGGGTTTTTATGTATCAATTGTTATGACACGATGGTGGAATCAATATACAAGTATTCCGTGGCCGGATCCTATTGCAGTATTTGTAAGGTAAACACAACAATGCGAAATATACGATTTTTTAAGTTTTATAAAGTTTGTTTTACATCTTTGTTATTTATTTTAAGTGCAAATATTCATGGTCAAGATGAAAGGGGACGTGTAATGCGACGTTCAGTTATGCGTTATGTTTGTTTGTGCCTAACAATGGTTTTAATAAATATTTCACCAAGAGTGAAAAAACGTTTTCCAACATTAGATAATTTAATAGAAGCTGGTCTTCTGGTCGAAAATGAAAAAAATATTGTTGAAAAATTAAATGTTAAATTTCCAAGGCATTCAAAACATTGGTTACCAATAGTTTGGGCGGCAAGTATTGTTACTCGCGCCCGGAAAGAAGGCAGAATACGTGACGATTTTGCTGTTAAAACAATTATAGATGAACTAAATAAATTTCGTGGCTTATGTGGAAAATTAATTGCTTATGATACAATTAGTGTGCCTTTAGTATATACCCAAGTGGTAACATTAGCAGTTTATTCATATTTCTTAACAGCCGTAATGGGACAACAATGGGTTGAAAATAAAGAAATCGCATCTGGTTATTTAAATCGAATCGATATGTACTTTCCAATATTTTCTTTATTGCAGTTTTTCTTTTATATGGGTTGGTTAAAAGTAGCTGAATCTTTAATAAATCCATTTGGTGATGATGATGATGATTTTGAGGTATTTAATTTTACATGCACTTGTGTATATGGATTTTAATAAAATAAAAATTGGAAATTAATGCTAATTTTAGGTCAATTGGATTGTTGATCGTAATTTGCAAGTCTCTTATATGATCGTTGATGAAATGCATCACGAACATCCTGAATTAATTAAGGATCAATATTGGGACCAAATATTTCCGAATGAATTACCATATACAGTTGCATCAGAAAGATTTCGTGAAGAACATCCAGAACCATCAACAGCCAAAATTGAAGTATCTAAACAAGCAGCTATGGCTACGAATATGTCAAGCATTCGTGTTGACGAACTGGTCGGTAAAACAAATGTTGGACAAAATAATAATGAAAATGTCCAACAAAATCAATTACAATCAGTTCATTATGAATTTTCAAAAACAGATGAGGAGGTTAGAATCAAGGAATTATTGAGAATATTGTTATTCGGGTGAAATAAATTATGGTTGAGAGTTTTAAATGCAATTTATTAATTTATATTTTTCTAATTTTGACTATTAACATGGTAATTAATCAAACCAAAAAGAAAACAAAGAAATATTTGTTAATATATTTTCATGTTGTGGAATTCAGACGTTAACTTTATATTTATATATGTACATAAATATTTTAATTAGGTTTGTGTCTAATTGTGTTATAGAGAGTGTGGAAAATATTCGGTACATATACTTAAATGAATTTTTTTTTTAAATAATTTTATAAAGCACTATTTATTAATTTAGAAAATTTGTTGATTTAATTTGTTTACTTGATATGATAATATGTTATTTTTTAATTTCTTTTCAATGTTAAAGATAAAAAGTTAATTATACAAAAAAAAATAGAATTAAGAAATTAAACTGATGATTTTTTTAGGTTTATGTTTTACAAGTGTTTAGTATATAAAAAGGATTCATATTCAATTTATTTTATTGTAGGCTTCCTTCATAGGGAGTAGTTACATTTATAGATATAAATCATGCTTCAACATTTATTTATTTATTTATTTCAAATGGTTTATGCCTAAAGAGATTTTTCACAGAATGAAACTATTTTTCATTTGATTTAAACCATTTTAAATGAAACCAAAGTAAATGAAATCCTTTAAATCTACATCGTTTAAAGTAAGATATTTAACAGATATACTGTTAATACATAATTTAAATCTGTATATCAATTTCCCTAAAAAGTAAGCCTATAATAAATAAATTGGATATTATTCCTGTTTATTTATCAAAAACTGGTTAAATCTGGTAAAGAAATTTATTAATTTACTTTTTTGTTCTTGATCGTATACTTTTAATGATATTTTAATGAAATAATTTAATTCTTGTCCAGTTTTCCTTCAATAATACTTTTATATTGGATTGAAAATATCGATATTTCGGAAGCAACCAATTTTATTCATCAGTGTTTGTGACTATACTAACCGACTTTTCCTTTATTATTACATATACATATATCCTTTTCTGTTTTAAAATTTCCATGCTACTCAACAGTTCCTTTTGTAGTTTTGTAGTATTCGCCTCTTAAAGTTATTTTGAAGAAAGGATAGACGAAGATAAACATACCAAGAATTTGGATTGGATACGTAGACAACATTAAAAATCGCCGTAGTAAAAAAGGTGAAAATTTAAAATACAATATATTAGATCAACTGAACAAAATACATAGCAACATGACATTCACTGTAGAGAGAGAAAAAAAAACCAAATACCTGGACCATTGCCTTGTATGTTGTTTAACAGGCCGGTAGATTAAAAAATTTGAGTACAAGAAATATCCAACTTATGTGTAAATCAAAAGGACATTTTTCTTTTCAAAAGATATTACTTCTGGCAAAGTTTAGACTAAATTTAATTTACCAATATGGAAGGGGAGTGTTTAAGCTATTAATATCTAGAGCCGCAATAAAAAATTTTAATGCTTTCATTCATGATTTTACAAATTAAAAAAATGCATAAGGAAAATTATTCTACATACAGGCTTTCACTTCAACTTCTATCGGAACACTAAAAAAAAATCTCTTTTTATTTTGATTTTAGTTTTCATACATTGTTTCATATACTGAGGGCTATTATATAATAGCCAGCACCAGCAGTGTTTCATAGAATTCAAAACATCTCACACACAAGGCTTGGTGTGTTCAATAAGTTTATTTTGACAAAACAAACAATACACATTAAACTTTTTTGAGCACAGCAAGCAAAAAATAAAATGAGAAATATAAGAACAAAAAATAAACCGGAAAAAAGTTAACGTTCAATTGCTATTGTAGTAATTTTAGACGAAAATAATACGAAATGTAATGTTCGGAAAAAAATTTAATATGGAAGCTTGATACCGTATAGAAAGCAACGCCTGGACATAAAAATAATACCTAGAGATGGAAATTCACTCAAATCACCCATATGGACAGCAGAGAAAAACTACATTATTGTCAGAGGAAAACTTCGAAAAGAATGAATATGGTATATTAAAGACACGACAAGAAAAAATGTATGCAATGAACAAAACATAGACAAAACGATAAGGAAGAAACTGCACCGTATCGAAATTGATAGTATGACTAGCTTTTTGAAACAAAACAAGAATGTGGGTAAAACTAGAAGTATTTGTGTCTTAGTAGATAATAGTTTGAACAATGATGTATAATGTAATAGAATACTCACTGATATTTAAATTAATATAAACATAATTTACAATAGTCTAGATAAAATATATAATTGTAGGTATTAGGAAAAAGAAGAATGATAAAGTAAAATTCAGCTAGTCACAAAAGTTCGTAAAGAAAGTATGCTTTCGAAATATCGAAATTCGCAATAAAATATAAAAGCATTAGTGAGTAAAACTTGTTGTTAATGCCTGTGGTTCGACGAGTGCTCATGCATTAAGGGTAAGCCTTGTATGCTTTTACCTATAAACTAATTTTGTGTCTGTTAATAAATCAAACTTCGACATCAACGTGAGCTTATGATTGGTGCATGAGTATTTGTCTAACTGTTAATAATTAAATTGGTTAATTCTTAGTTCTATTTTATTACTCATAGGTTTTACGAAATTGAATTTTGATAATTTTTTTTATAAGTCACAGATGGTTTTTTAACATTTCGATGTAAGTTATAGAATCAATCAAAATTCAAAACCAAGAGTTGTCTAGGTAGTCTAACACTACAATAACTACTGATCAGTTCCAGTAGTGTTAGATACGAAACACTCCTTTAATAATCAATTCATAACTACTTACAAAATTTAATTTGCAATCTTATGAGTTTTTTATTTCATACAATAATAATAATTATAGTTTTCTAAACTAAAACTAATTAAAATTTTTAAAATTTTTTGTAATCCAATTACAAGGTAAATATTCCTTCGATTATCCTGTAGTAAATACATATATAAAAAAATTAGTTTTAAATTTAAAATAGTAAAGTTTGTTTTATTAAATATGCAACTTTAAAATTGAATTAAATTAACTATTAAAATATATTTGAAATACTTTATGTGGGATTTAATTGATTCTAATTTCCTTTTAACACCAAATCACTAATTTTACCCTCATAAAATTTTTTGAAATACGCAATTAATTGAATGATATATAAACTAAAAATTTATTTTTTGAATAGTAGATATAATTATAAATCAAATCATTCCAAACGTTTACATATCATTTTAAATTGTGTATTTACTCAAAATTAAAATGCACGAAAATAAAATGGGATAAATGTTATTTTATGCACATACATATATTAATTGGCTGTATCTAATCATTATAACCTTTTAGAACTTTATATGACTTTAATAGATATTGAAATACTTAATATTTGTTGTTAATTTTTCAGGCCGATGACAATGCAAGTGGAATTCATTTTACTGCTGGCAATGGTAAATTACGACATCCATCTAGAGGATCAACGCCATCTTTAGTGAGTCTAACTGGTACGATGTCAAGAGTAAATACAGTTGCTTCTGCTTTGAAAAGGTTATTAAGTCGTGATGGAGCAACTACACCAACAACTTGTGAAACACCACAATTAACAACTCGTTTACCTGGCTCAGTAAGTTCTGCCAGTTTAACAGGGCAAAAAAATTCTTTAACTACATCAGCTGGAACTTCAGCTCCAGTAGCTGGTGGTAGCATGAGGATTGCGGATCAAGTTATAGAAGAAGTTGATGAGCAATTAACAATAACATCGATGCGAAATGAAGCCGCAAATAAACCACATATTCAAGATATATTTAAAGATACAACAGGACTTCCTCCAGCATCGAAGCCTGTAGATGTTCCATTATCAAAATCACCTCAATATACCAGAACACAATCTCATGTTGGTGATATGGCTATGCATCAATTTTATTTTCCTTCAGGTGGGGTTGATACTTTATTAAGTAGTTCGGCTCCCCCCCGAGATGATTTGATACTTGGTGGAGTGAAGGCTTCCCCATTGGCTGAAAGTGAAGGCAGTCTTTTTCAGTCTGGAGACATTGGAAGCAAAGAAACTGGTATTTTAATTTTTGTTTTTAAATAAAGTTTTAAATCTATAAAATAATATTATTATAATATTAAATTTAGTTGAAGATATTGATAATAAATCAATAGCAAACGATCCTACAGAAAGTATGGAAATAGATGATGATTTTGAACGTTTAAGAGTAACACGAGAAAAAGAGCGATTAGAAAGACAAAAACAGAAAATAGCGCGGTCGATAAGTACGCAACCAACTCAACCTGTTATAGCTAACGTTGAAGTATCTACTGCTGTTGGAGATCAACTTGTTGATATTAATGTAGAAAGTGTTCCTTCTTCACAACCTAACACACCAGATACTCTTACTGAGAAGTCTTTATAGCGAAGAGATATTTCAGTAAAATTTTACCTTCATAATGATTAAGAAAGAAAAAGTATTTGAATTATATTTCTTTTTAACATTATTTGTATTATATCATAAAGAAAGCATATAGATAATAATATAAGAAAATATTATATGTTTTCTTTATATATATACATAAAATATGTATATATTTTTCTAACCTCAAAAGAAAAAAAAAAAAAAAATTATTATTTTATTTAAAATTACTTAAAAATATTCATAAATAGTTAGATTTACTAATTAAAGTACTAGGAAAAAAATAAAATTTTGCTTTGGGCATTAATATTAAATTTAATAAAACAAAACTCATGTAAAGGAACAAAAAACGTGCCTAAGGAAATGTTGATTTTGTAAATTTTATGAAATGAAATCACACATGAAAAATATGACGTGTATTTATGAAGAAAATGGTATAAAAAGTATACCTATTATGACGACGGTTGAAATTTATTGTTTAATTTAGAACATTTTTTTTGTAAATTGATATCAATATTTTTCATATAATAAATATTAACTTACATACATTTGCATATTTAAATTATTTTGAAAACTAAAGTTGAAATAGACAATTTAAAAAGTAATAAATAAAAAAACTAATTAAATATTTATAGAAAATATTTAGATTTAGATAATTTAATTTATCAAAAATTAAATTAAAGTTAATTTAAAAAAAAAATGTTTACCAATATCTATTTATGAATCTATGTAGTTAAATTTTCGTATCATTATTTTTAATATGCCAATTATTTACTCGATAATTTTTCATTTCTTTTATGAAATCCTTACAGTATTCTTTTTTTTTGTTCAATTCATATCAATATAAGTACTACAACCCCAATTTCAATCAACACGCTATAGAAAATGAGTGCAACGACGAACTAAATAAAATAGATATTAATTAAAAATATTATATGAAACGAATTAAGCAAAGTGTTTTTACTCAAGTTATAAGCCGGTTACAGTAAATTTTTTTACGGATTAATAAAAGAAATTATTTTTAATATGAATTTTTCTTCTAACTTATTTTAACGAGTGCAGCACAAATCTTTATTTTTGTCATATGTAATGTGAAATATAATTAATATATAAAATAATTTGTTTTGGTGCTAATTTATTGAATTACATTTTAATAAAGTGGAAGAATTCATCAAAGCCGGCGCCTATAAATTAAGGGTTTACTATGATATTCAGGAAATGAAAATTCAGATAATCGGACAATCAAAATTCAGACAATTCAAAATTCAGACAAAATATTTTTGTTTGGATTTTTCTAATGTTGCTAAGTAGTGCATATGTTCCTAAAAATTTGATTTTTTTGTTTTTGTCGGGGGCTGCCGCCTTCAAACCCCTTCCTCATATTATTGAAACCTGATTTTGCTAACGGCAAAAAAAATTGTTAAACAATGTTTTAAAATTCGAACTAACTAATTTTATTTCATACCTACTTAAAATGAGGAATCCCTCGTCCTCAAATTCTCGATTGTTAGGTAAATAATCAAAACACTGTTTGTATAACCAACTACTATTTTATTTTAATAAAATGCCAAAAAGTAAGAATTCTGATACTCTGAAGTTTGATTTATCAGAATTTTAAATTTTTTGAATTTTGATTTATCTGAATAATTTAAATTTGTTTGAATTTTGAACCATCTGAATTATAAAAATCGTAATTTTGTTATGAACCCATCAATTCAAATGTAAAAACTATACAATAAAAATTTAAACATGAATTATTAGAACAATAGTATTACGATTTAGTTTTACTTTATTATTATTTTTAAGTGAAAAATTAATTAAAATTAAGAAATAATTTTTACACATTCCAAAACGTTCTTCACCATTAAAAAAAAGATGGTTTAAATTTGTTATGTATTATGTCGTAAGAAATGCTACAAGTTACTTAAAACAAAGACATGTAATATAATTATAATTAAATAATTATTTAATTAAACATATTAAAAATAATAGTCAGTGATATTTTTTAAATTTCATTAGGTACTGATTGAGTAAATATAATACATATACCTACATATATATGTACGTACATATATGCAAACCAGAACCATTGAGTAAGTAAAAATTTGCTATTAACTTGTACCTAGAAGAATATGAAAAACCAAACATAAAAAATGGGTTAAAAAAATAAAAGATAATATCATTGATAAACAGTAAGTAGTAGAATAACTGATGTTTTGCATTTTTTTCAATCCTATTTCCCCATACATCATGTGTATTCTACCCGTGTTTTCTTCAGACAGCCATGCAATAACAATTCATTGCATATTCATATGTATTTAAATTCAACTACAAGTAAGAAATTTCTCACCCCAATCCTGAATACTGCATTTTTTCTTATATTTTTTATGTTTTCTCTTCGTGTTCTTTTACAAGTTGATCGCAAATTTCAGTTTGCTAATTTGCTCTAAAGCTTGGAGTATTTAAGTATATATATTATATTTAATCAATGGAAATATGTACTAATTTGTGAATACTTGATAATTCTAAAAACTCAAAAATCTCTTTAATATTGTCAATTTTGTATTTATTTAATTTTTATTAATAAGGTAAAAATAATAATATGTATGTAGGTATGTCTACATATGTATGTATATTAAAATTGATATACATATTTGTTAAAAAATAACACTATTAATTTTATTGTTGCACACACCAAGTATGTGAATTTTATTTTAATAAAAAATTTAAAAAATATTTTCGTTTATATTTTTAATACCTTAAATTGGATTCGCCTAAAATCTGGTACATAACAACATATTCCAGTAATTAAAAATAAAATACAATACAAAATTCAAATGATTTCGTACGTTAGTAGCAAAAAGCCAGTGATTGAGTAAATAGGAATGATCGATTGATTGGTGACCTAAATTTGGAAACTTTGAAGTTTACAGAAAAAGGTTAATTAAAACATTACAAGGAATTAGTGTTCCAAACTATGATTTTATTTTATTTTCGAATCTATTTTATACATTCTCCTGCTGTCTGCAAAAAAAATGTCCTTGGATTTTACATTTGTATTTTCACTGTTTGTTTACTTGCTTTTGCTATTCTTTTTAAATATGAGCTTTCTTTAGCGGTTGTTAAAAAAATTAAGAAATTTTTGGTCATCTCCGTTGTTTTTCACTAGCCCATACCACCCATACAAAGGAGCAATACAAATTTTTGGTAGGTGTACAAAAATTTTATTCAGAACACAAAATGATTCTGATTTTGTAGTTAGAGCAGTGCATAGAAAAATAAAAAAAAAACAATTACTTTAACACTATAAACTCTTGAAAACAAATTTGAAAATTAAATTCTTACGCAACATTCAAACTTTCGTTGTCATTACAATAACATAGTGTCCGACATTGGAACAACATGCAGTGAAGCAACAAGTGTATTGTATATAAGGCTTATATCTTATATGTTATGATTATGAAGTATATATCTCTTGAGAACAAATTTCAAACGAAATTCTTACGCACACATTCAAATACCTCAAGCTTCACTATTGTTAAAAATACCAATGTACATTCGAGCGGATCGAATTTTTAAATTTTATTTTACACGTCTTCTTATGGGTCAAAAATATTCTACCGGCTTGAAGTCCGTTGATACCTATTTCCTCCAGACGGGACAACTTTCAACACTTTTTTCCTTTCGCTTCATTCCCCCTTTTATATATCACTTATTTGTTAACAAAATTTTAGCTGGTGAACGAGAGAATCTACTATGCAAACAAAAAAGTAAACAAAATTTTTTATTAGGTTCAGGTTCACGAACAATGCACTCTACTTCAGGTCTTCTTACTCAGAGCGCAACTTTCAAAATGTATCTTATTTGTGTATAAATCTTATGGGAATATTTAAAATCGAAGGATCTTATTTGTTAGCAGAGATATTTTTAAAATGAAATATATTTCAAAAAATATAAATTTTTATCTACTTTTACTGAAAATCCTATTAAAAACTAATTAAAACTTTATTCAAAAATTTGATTTTAAAAAAAAAATCTACTCAACAATCCGACATAGATCTTACCATCGCCATTATTCAAAACCATACTAATACCAACTAAAATGAAAAAATTAGAAACTTTTTCTTTCCTTCCTCTTTTTTCTCAATTTACATACTAAAAAAGCTTTAACTGCTTTAACCAAGGTTAAGTGTTGTTGTATTGTAATTTCATCAACAAAATGGAATAAAAGAAAAAAATAAATGAAATTTGAGTGTATTCACTGTATTGTGCAAACGAAGGCTAAAAAGAGATAGTTTTTGACAGTTTTCGCTTAATTTCGTAAAAAATAGTGAGTAAGAAGGCCTGAAGTAGAGTGCATTGGCAGGAATTATTATTATTTTGAAATTCAACCGAAGCTGTTACAATTAATTATATGTAATTAATATGTAAAAACTTTTTATAAGTAGGTATTAATAAAATGTACATAAACATACATATGTTAAATTATTAAGCTTTATTATATCAATACGTAAAATGTTTTCTTTTTAATTTTAATATAGTATTTTAATATATTAAAAGGTTAGAATTTGTTGAAAAATTTGTAATCATCAAATCTAACTTTATATTAATTTGTTTTTGTTGGTATACAATTTATGTACAGCTACCTAACTAAATAAATGTTGAATTAACTAGAAAATACAGAAAAACTAAGTTCAGTGGAAATGGAAAAATCAAACCTTTATATTCCAGTTACCTATATATGTAAATAAAGCAAAAAAAAAATAAAGCTTATCTTGTCATTTTGGAAGAATTATATTTTATTTACTGTAATATAAGTTTTAAGACAAAAAGTTAGCCCAAACTAAACAAAACATGTTAACTTCAATTTTGATTTGCAGGCAGTTTTACAAAGGATCAGCTGAACAAATTTTTTATTTAAGAAAATTTGCTGTTTATAATGTAACAATTTATAATCTAGGAAATCAAAATGCCCTTTGTTGTTTTGGGGATGAAATCAAAGGAAAAAGAAGAATAAATTAGATTTCTACTTTTGTATATACAAGTGTTTCTTCTTTGTTTCTTCTCAAATTACATATTCAAAAATTTACCACGGACGTCTGCTGGCTGGAATATAAAAAGCATGCATTAAATATAATATTCTATAAAACTTTTTTTAATGCAGATCTCCGAGAGTCCCACTTAAAATTAAAAAGAAAAAAAGAAACGACAATCATATCGAAAGTCTACAGGTCAGTTCCGACGATAGCTGAACAAAAGTATTAAGACCTTTTGAAAATTGGTAAAGATTTAACTATTTCGAAGGCTTACCGTTAAATTTTCGTTAAATTGTCTTCCAGAACCAGATATTGAAGAATAGCCTGAATATGAAGAATAATTTTTTTTCAAAACTATTTGTGCAATTAACTTTTGTTTTAGTTTATTTAAATTATTTTATTTAATATAACTTGTTTTTTTTTAGAAGAGTTTTATATTATTTAAAATTATTGAATTGGTTTTTGTTTATTTTAATTTTTAACAATTACTTTAATCTAGTCATAAAAGAATTATTTTTAAGTTTCTTATACAGTAATAAAATGAAGTTAGACTGAAAATTTGTCTTTTTATTCCTAATAAAAAGTCTAAATTCTTTAAAAATAGTGGAAGCCAAAATCACGAAACAAAGTTTTTAAAACATTTTTCAAATATAATTTCTTTAATTGTTATTAGGCATTGTTTAAAATAAATCTTTAAGTATACGTCAAAAAACCCTAAATATTCAAATCGATTTTTCTCAAAACTACTATTTTTCAGTTTCGTGACTCTGGCGATAACACGACGAATTATAAAGACACACAAAAGTAGTTTGATTGTATGAAGATCAGAGTAGAGTTGGACATTTTTGCAATCTTACTATTTCATATTAAAAATTTTTATTTATTCATATTTTAACCGTTTTTGGAATTTGTTCTATGAATGGCGTCTAATCTAAACCTACAATAGGTAGGCTTCATCTTTAGTTAATATCTTTATTATCCGACGACATGATGTCCAGCTTATTAGGTTATTTTATTTATTTTTTTATCGGAAAGTTGAAACACATCTGTTTTTTTTTTTAAATTTTTAAATCAACTGAATATAATGAGAAGGTTAATTCATTAAAATCTTCATAATTTTGATTTTATTCACTTGTTTTTAACTGGTGGTCCCAATAGACATCGATCTAAATCCAGGTGTACGTTCTGCAAGTGGAATATTTCTTGTAGAGAATGTGGTAAATAATCAAATAAATATTAAAATTCTCTCTGAGAATAATGAGAAGACTGAAGGCAGACTGATGATGGTATAATAACCGAAATCAATTAAGATATTTAATAATATTTGTGAAACTTACCTAAAGCCTACATCATATTTTATAAAATATATGGTGAATAATAATTTTTGTTACAATTTATATTTCTTTTTATCCCGAGACCAGAATTTATACTTCGACAAACTTCAGAGCGTATTACACTTGAATTTGTCTCTATTGTTTCTTATGCAAATTGAATGAATTTTGACTTGTTTGGTTTTGGTATAGTGGGTAGTTCTAGAAAGTTTAGTACCAAATCTATAGTACAATTTCTCCATTATATCGTACATTTTTTTTTTGTTTATCTCCAAAATACTAGAACAGTTGGGTCATATTCAACACAATTCCTGATTGTTCCATAAAGTCTGTACCGATAAGAGCTCAATTTTCTTTTGCATTTTTTAAGGATATCAACTGAATTTGTCTGATTCAACTGGCAAAACCGATTGTGTTAACTGTTGTTTTCAAGCCATCTACTAATGTGACCTCTTCTTCCCTGTTTTTGAACTCACAATATCTTTTTCGTTCAAATTCTTGTTAAATTTGCACTTGCTACGCTTGTTTTAGCTGCCGTATCAAAACAAGCTTCTCCTAACAACCAAAATTTTTACATAAGTTGTAGGAATCGTTATGCCTATAATCGTTGTTGCCGTATTAAAGGAAAGATTTTGTCGAAGGTTTTTTTTTCTTATTTGTACTGCATCTTGGACAATTTGATCTGAATACTCTTGGTGAACCAAATCCGTAGCATGAATGTATAGGACCCGGTTTTGTAGGCTTATTTACATTTTGTTTCCATTTCCCGTTTTCTTTTAAAATATACACCAGCTGTACGTCCATTAAGTCTGTAGTATGCACAACGAGCACGTTAGGTATATGTAGTAATTTTTTTGTTGCTTGTTGCCAATTGTGCTCGTTCTTCTTGGAAAGACTTCTGCATCTCTGTAGCACCTTAATAATTTTTCGAAAGTTTCAACCACTTTATGATGATTATCATGTAGAGTTGTACTGATTTGCAAAGTGTCCTTTAATTCCGAAATTAAGATTCAGTTTTTACAAATGAATGATACGCATATAGTTCCCAATCTAAAATGGGTGGAGAAAAAGTGGTCCGTATGAGTCATATGGCCGCACTTACCTTCTCTTTTCGATGTCTTTAAATATGGTGATTGTTGATAGAAACTGATCCATTGACTGAATTGCGTTGTCCTTTAAAACGTGTCGTACATCTGGTAAATGATCCGATCTTGCTGTTTCCTGTAGTGAATGTTATTGTTAACAATGTTAACATGTTGCTAGCCGCTAAGTTCGGTGTCAATATAGAAGTGCTGTGTTGCTCTATACTTCCTTTTTCATATTTGTGGGTTCTTAGTAGCAAAAACAACACATTTTGAATTAATTTCTATATTAGATTCATTGGTTTATTCTATTTTTTTATATAGGGCTTTTTGATGTTATATAAAGTTAAACATATATTTTTTGGGTTTTTGTGAAAATAAGTAAAAATCCAAACAAAATTAATTTGTTTCGTAAGCTTAAAAAAAATATTTAAAATTATGAAATTTTTATTTTAAAAATTTATCAGAGGTCTGAAATTTGTCAACCGTTTTATTTACGTGGAAGTTAAGACTGCTACCATGCATTTAGTGTTAGCATAATTAAATTGTCATTTTTCGTGGGATTTTCAGGCTATAAAAGATCACTTCTATCAACATCTCTTTTTATTGAGTCGAAAGCCTGGCGAAAGTCAACCAGTATATTTTTGTAGCACATTTCTTAGAATGTTTTAGACTATACGTGTCAGTCTACCATTTATAATATTGGAGAGTCTTGTACGCCATGCTTGATAGTGTAAAACTTTTATAGTTGAGGCAGTCAAGCTTATTGCCCTTTTTGTGAATGAGGACAATGATGTTATTTTCCCATTTGCTTGATAGTTTATATATACTGACTCTTGCATTCTGAAAATTAGTTAACATATCTAGAATTTTTAATCTATATTTTTATTTTGTAATAGGCTCTTTAAGTTTTTGTGTTTTATTTTTCCCTCCTAGTTCCTTTATATTTGAAATTTTTTTATAACAGTTAGTCCCTTTGCAGATGTGGACATTCAAAATAGATGCTGATTTTCTTTCAGTTATTGCAATATAACCAGTTTGATTTTTATATGACCAGTTTTGATTTCCAAGGAACACCTTAAAATGTATACTCTGTACTGGGGTGGAGCACGGTTGAC
Organism: Argyra leucocephala; assembly: GCA_963942445.1. Taxonomy (NCBI): domain Eukaryota; kingdom Metazoa; phylum Arthropoda; class Insecta; order Diptera; family Dolichopodidae; genus Argyra; species Argyra leucocephala. Next base: position 140,900,033 of record OZ012679.1, on the reverse strand, counting down.
GTTTATTTAACCATTAATTTAACAATAGTAAAATAGTCAATGCTGAAAATTTTAGAAATGAAATTCATAGCGGGAATATAAAATAAAAGTAAATTAAAGTTATTAATTATTTACTTTAATATACGGGGGTTATTTATTATCACATGCCTGCATTTCATTTGCCTGTACTTTCATTTGCCTGTATTTTCATTTGCCTACTTTTCATACAGGATATGATATTCATAATAAAAATTTCACGTAGCAAATTTTTGTCAATCAATGGGTATCAGAAGTAAATCTTCCAGGTGGACTGGTGGAAAGTGCCAAGTTCAAGAAATTGAGCAGCCTTTAGCAAAAATACGTCCGGGTCCCATCTTACAAAGCCCTTGAAATATTTTTTTTTAAAACTTGTCTTTAATACAATATGGCTCCTAAGCACGATGGAAACAAGAGATCCGACGTGCCAATGGGACAGAAGGCTTTGAATTTTTTTTCATCAATACAATAACCCTTATATGTGAAGAAGACAAAAGGTCCGGGGTCCCAGGGATTGGGGCCGAAACTCTATATTACGTGCTTAAACTCTATTTTTCTGAAAAAAGGCTCAAAAAGCTCAGAAAACAATGTTGCCAAGTTTTCTTTACATCTTAGCAGGTCCAGGTTGAAGTTTTTTATTTTAGAACATTCACGATGTCATCGAACGTTTCAAAAAAAGATACTTGAAACGCAAACCTTGCTTCCATCCGATTTTGCCATTAAAATCATCAACAATTATGACTGTTCTTGTATCATCAGTTATCTTTTCTAATTGTAAATAAAATTTATCTTTTTCTTGTCAAATGCGTCTTCGCTTCGAGCATATGTACATAAAGTGTTATATTATTATAAAGTCCTTTCAGTTTTAATGTATATATTCTTTCATTTATTAGTGTGAAGCCTAAGACACTATGTTTTATATTTCTTGATATCATAAATCGGTTCCGCAGTGTTTTAGTTAACCCATTCCTGTTTTGTATACCGCTATAGTACAGACTTAAATTTGATAAAAAAAAATAAAATTAACATAATAAAAAAAATGCTATATAGATATCTCATTTATTTAGTTCCCATTTATTAATTGATTGACTAAAATTTAAAAAAATATTTTTTTATTAATTAATAATTAGGTGTATAAATTATAATACTTTTTATTCGCTTTCTTTTTTATCAGAATCACCAATACTCTCATCTCTCTTTCCATCTAAATAAACAAAATAAAAAAATGGTACATGTATATAATAAAGTATGTAATTTATTTCAGGGAAAGTGAAAATTTACCGTCGGTTGTAGTAATTGGAGGAAGAGGTTGTGAAGGTGGAGGAACTTGTGGCGGTCCACTAGAACTTTGTACTGGAGCGGGTGGTCCATACGAGTTATGGTGGCCGTCCATTTGTGGTGGCATATGTTGAGGTGGTGGTTGTCCGGTTCCGTGCTCATAATGCATTGGAGGTCCTGTTGGTCCTGGACGCCCCATATAATGACCCGGTGGAGGAGCGTATTGTTGGTGATAAGGGTATGGAGCATATTGTCCATATGGCTGTGGAGGAGGATGTCCACCGTATTGAGGTGCATAATAAGGCGATCTAGGAGGACCAGGTGGAGGACCAGGAGCATAACCACCGTAATTGGGATGTATACCAGGGTGATGACTACCCATATGTGGAGACATATGATGACTGGGAGGACCATGATGAGTTGGTGGAACTACTGGTGGAGCATCTGAACCAGGTGGTGCCCCTGGAGGATGTTGAGTCGGCATAAGTTGTGGTGGAGGACCTCCTGGTGTTTGTGGTGGATTCTGTGCTAGATTAACTGGTGGAGTAGGTTGTATGATTCCAGATGGTGACATAGGACCACGATGCTGATTTGGGCTACCCTGTAATGTATTAATAATAGATGATGGATGTACTGGTAAAGATTGTTCAGTTAGTTTTTGTTCATTATGAATATCGTGTTTTGCTTGGCTATCTGCAGATTTATCCCAATTTTCAGCCGAACTTTTACGTCCCTTATTAATTTTAGGTGAATCAACTCCAAACTGAATGTCTTTTGATAAATGTTGAGTGTTGGGTGGCGTTTTGGGTTTGTCGGCTGCCATTGATGGTGGTGGTGGTAAATTTGGTTTCATTCCAGCTCCGGGAATTATAGCTGGTGCATGCTTTGAAGGGGGTTCGATATCCATATCCATCGGCTCGTTTTGATCTTTAGAGTTGTCATGAACTGATGGAGAAGTACTAGCTGCAGCCGGATCACCGGTCATTCCAGTTGACATTTTAGGAAGTGGTAATGATACAGTATTTAAATGTTGTGATGGAGAAGATGTACCTTGCAAGTTTTGAGTATTTGCTGGGCCTGGTTGCGATGGAATTTGATTTGTAGTGGACATTGGAGCTTGATGTAGTGTTAAACTTTGATTAGAAGCTGGCAAATTAGATGTAGTATTTTGGCTATTTGGTAAATGAATATTAGGTGCTGATGGTCCTGTAGTAAGCTTTGTATCATCAGGACGGTTCACTGATGTTCCAACATTTGCCATAACAGGTTTTTGTGCATTACTTTGGAGTTGAAGATTCGGTATACTTCCTTGTGAAAGAGGTTCATCTGTTTTTGAACGTTCACGTTTTAAATCTTCATATGCTTTTTGTACCATTTTCTGAAATGTTTCATCATCCACAGCTGGTTTACAATGTTTTTTTAATTCTTCTTGAAATATTTCACTCGATTCTAGAAGTTTTCGTTTTTTAGTTTCAAATTTCTCTTCCATTTGTTGAAGTTCAGCTTCTAATTTGGTTTGATGCATTGTTAATGATGTAACTTGTCTTTTCAAAACCTGCATTCGCTGTGTTGTAACAACGGATCTAACATCGGGTACAATTGCATCAGAAAATATTTCATTAATAAGACGATGATTACGTATAAATCTCGCAAAGGCAACATGTTTTACAGAATATCCATCATCATTATCTAAAATAATTTAACGATAATTAATATGTTTATTTTATAAATAATGTGTTTTGATTATTTATTTAGCATTTGTTAATTTTTATTATTTGATTAAGAGCACGTACATTTTACTCTATTAATTATTTATGTATTGTATGTAATATTATGTATAGTTTATGAATTTATTAACTTAGTTAAGTTAATCCACAATATTTTTATATATCTATAGTTAATTAAATAATATAAAATAATTAATTTTTGAAAATCCAACACAAGGAAAGGCAGAAAATAATGATTTGTTACACAATGGAGGAAAACATTTTTTGTAAATACATATCAATAGCATAAGATATCAAAATTTAACTTTATACATTACAAAAATTACCAATACTCATGTTGGACGAATACAAAAATTAAATACTTTAATTGACAATCAAGAATAATATAAGAAAAACCCAAAAAAAAACTTTTCATCCTATTTCTTGTCATAATAATTAATTCAAATAATTTTATTATAAAAATTATTAACTGGGATTTCCCAAAATCAAAACATTTTCCTTGACGAATTAAAAAGAAAAATGCAATTCCAAGTAAATTTAAAAAAAAAACTGAATTGCAAAATATTTTTTTTGTTGATAAATAATGGAAGGGTAACACGTATTTCCATCAATAAAATATTTTTACTATAACTGGGTGTTTGCAATTCAACTACATAGACGATTCAAAAATAAATTTAATGCTGAAATAAAATATTTGGTAATAAAAATAGGAAATCCCATTTTTTTATATTGATTTAGAGTGTAATGGTATCAGATACACTATAACTTGAGAATTAATACAGATATTTGATTTTTCATGTTTCTAAGTAATAACCATTTTTGCAATTTCTAAAATATTTTACTAATAATTAAAAACAGTTCATGATGAATTTCCAAAACATTACTAATACTTTCAGACAAATTCTCAATAATCTCAATTCTGAATTTTGTCAGTTTGTAATTAAACTAGACTTCCAATGCAAATGTCCAAACAAAATTAAATTCATAAAGGCTATTTCAATTATGTGGATAATCAAATGAAAATTAGTGTTCAGACAATTTGGATAAACAAAAAAAATTCTACGGCTGATTTAGTCAAAATAAAAACATTTTCACATTTTGATTTTGTATTTTTAATTATTACTAATTAATTTTATTTAAAACTACGTGTTTTATTTTATCTTTAACTATTTTATTTGTATCTTTATTTTATTTAAACATCAAGTAATTTTCAACTAAATATCACCATAAAAATTTAAAAAAAAAACTAAAAAGCAATTTTAAAAACCTCATTTTATTTCTCAAGTTTTATAGTTCGTTTTTGAATCGATCAAATCAAAGCTTAATTGTAAATCGATATTGTCTAAATAAATAAAGATCATTATAAAGTACTAATTAAAATGGGGAACGAAAACTTGATTATTCCATCAATTCAAAGAAGATACAGCATTGAAGAGGATAGATGGAGGGCATAGGAGTGACTTTTCAAAAGCGGACATTTCCACCATAACCAAATTTTCAGTAAAGTCAAAAAACATATGGCCCATTGCCTGTAGTTGTTGTAAATTTTAAATTATACCAGTTATATATAGTTGATCTTAAGCTAAGTCAAGACTGTGTCTTTCAAAAAAGTTGGACCTGTATTTCTGCAGTTATTACTGTCCTCAATTTTCAAAAACGTACCGTTTTGTTGCAAATAAAAAAAAATTTCCCCTTTCGCACGAAACTCTGTGGAGTACAAATTGTAACTGTTGTACAATTTAAGAAACATCACCTATCGAGTTCGGATTTTTAGAAAATTTAAATTAAATCTTTAATGGCAAGTTGAAAATTATAAATAAAAAAAAAAAATTAAAAAACTTTATTTCGAATTAAACTTCATTTTTGAAATAAATAATAAAAACAAAATAATAACATTTTATTATAATAAAAAAAAAACATAGCAAAACAAGCAAAAGTGGCCTCGGTAGCCGAGTGGTGAAGCACTCGAGTGTAGTAATGTAACGACCGAAGGAGCACGGGTTCAAACCACCGACAAATTTTTCAAATCGTGAAAATTACTGAAAAATGTAATTTTCAATACAACCACATCGGTTCAAATATAATTTAATAATTAATAAAGATATAATATAACTAATAAAAAATAATATAAATATATAATATACAAAAATATATACCAAATAATTAATATAATTAAATAAACCTATAAAGTTGGCCTACAGATTTATCTATAGGATCAACTGTTAAAATAAATAAATAAATAAAAAAAGCAAAATTAAAAAGACTTGAATCTCAATATGATGTTTTGATGAACAGATGCATTCGTTATCGTATCTTTAGGCTCACAGTTATTATTTTCTTACCAACTTAGTTCGGTTATTTCATACCAATTATCACCAAATTGTTTTTTCAAAAGATATATCATTTTTTTGCTATCGTTTAGTTGCATTTTGTTGCAATTCATGCAAAGTAGTTGGGTTTTTTTCCCTCTTTTTATATGGTTCATCATGGCTTTCAAATTTATAAGTAGAAAATATTTTAATAATTAACTATAACGTCACGTTGAGATTTGTTCTTTGTATTCTTTTTATAATCTGAATCCCTTCTAATTTCTTGTAATATCCTTGCTTTTACATCCATTAGAGCCCAGTTTTTTTCTAGAACTTCCGTGCTTTCGAAAAATATCATAATACTGTTTTTGTTATAATAACTGGTTTAATTATTATAACTTTTTCTAATCGACCAAAAATTCAATCTACAGGGAGAAAACTGTGTCCTCTCACAGAAAAGAAAATATCTATTTTTTTAGATTTGATGTGCAATATTAATGAATATGCAATATGCATCAATGCAATATTCATCAATGCAATATGCAAAACATGGCTATTTTCATTTTGGCCACCGCAGTCATCGCAAAATAACCTCAAAACTTTAATTGCATTAGGAATCTTTAACGAAAGTAAGTATGAGTAGAAAGCTAAATCTATTTCAGTAATACCTCTATCAGATAGGGTTTCATCACAGCTGTAAAATATAGGCTTCTAAAATTATAGATTTAGAATAAAAAAATCATACAGAATTATCTTTAAATTATACAGTCTAGCGTAAAAAGCATCCCGGATAGGTATTCTTGGTAACGATCGCACCTGTTGTAGATCAAAACAAAAGGATATACTTTCTGAAACATGGTTCTTAAGATGCTCGTAAAACGTTTTGGCATGCAACTTATGTATTCTTAATTCAGTTATCATTATCAATATGTATTTTCCCTTGAGATATATTTCAGATTCAATTTTATGTTTAAACCCGAAATTTGAGCTGGTTTGAGAAGCTGCCGTAAAACTCTTAGCACCCATCAGGATTTTTTTTCCAAAATTTTGACTAACTGGCGCGGAGGATGTTTTGTAGTGAAAGTAATATTAACTTGGAACGTACTATAGCTTAGTGAAAGCATTTCTAAGTATTAAATGGTAAGATGTAAATAGCGACGATACAGTCACCAAAGAAAATGAAACAGTTAGCCACCCAACGATATTTCTAAATTTGTTGGATTTGACAAGGTTTTTGACATTTATTCCTCACCAGCTAGAACTAAAACCAGGAGCTCCAATTATTAAACAGTTCTGAAATATTTTTTTAAAATTCGGTTGCTAAGTAAAGCTTTATTGATGTGAATTTTATACATGTTGCGTTTAATCACAACGTCCGATGACTTTACCAGTGTACATACATATTATGCATACATATGATTACTCTTTCAAAAATAAACAAAACAATAAACAAATACGCTTTTTACCAGTTTTACAATTTTTAACTAGTTCGGGTAGCTGTGATACAAATACAACACCTAATCCACTTCATATATTTCAAACGACAGTAAGTACAAATACTTATTCTGAACTAATTTATTGATGTGAATAACTTTTTCGTTCGGCATATAGAGAGTATGTATACAGAGTACATATATATTATTTATAACATTGGTTTTTAGTAAATTTCGTTAATTCGTTTCGGCATAGATATATATGATAAATTTTGTAGTGTTTTATTTATAGTAAAATTTATATATCAAGAATTCATCAGCAATTTTCATGAAATTTTTCATAATCATCTCTACAGAATATATTTTTTTAACATTTAATTTAAACTCCTGTTCCTGTATTAGAATTTTATTGTATTATAACCACAATGACAAATTTATAATACGATATAATAACATTAAAACCATTAACCCATTAGTGTACAGAGCAAATGAAAGGGTTAAATTTGTACCTTTTCACAAAAACACACTGTTTTGAGACCCAAAATAAGGAAAAATTCACCTTTGGTCAAATTGGCTTTCCCCAGCCAGTTTTAGGACCTGTTCCTTAAAAAGAACAGTGTACATAACGAGCATTAAAAATTTATTTTCATCAAAACTCAACATAAATTTTTATTCATTTTAAAAAAGAAAATTGTAACAAAATATTAATTTAAAATAACATTAATCCAGTCTTCAATATAATAATAAAAAAAGGATATTTCATCCTTCTAAAATCTAACTAAAAAATATAAAAATTTAATTTTATAAAAGCTGATTGCATGAATCTACATGAAATCTTTCAAAACAATTTTTTGGGTGAAACCATTGAGTAATCATATAAGTAGAGTATTCACGTAGAACAATATTTGTTAATCATTTTCTTCTAAAAATGCCGTCCCATTTTCACTCAATACCTCAAAACACTCAAATATAATTATCGAAACTCAATTATTTTTACTCAAAATTTTTTATTTATTAAGGAGAATATTTCATACAATGCCTCTATACTTCTAGCCTATTCACAAAATGATTTTTCCGGAATTTTAGCGAATTACGTTTTAAGTTTTGTTTTAGTTTTGTGTATAAAGTTTTGCTCTCCCAGTGACTAGGCTAGGAGAATAGAGGCATTGTTTGATAATTTGAAGAGTATACACATACGTATGTACTTTTGATTTATATGAAGAGTTTATACCCTATATGTTTTCACCATATATTTACATATCTAATTCAATATAAAAAATATATATAGAAAAATGTAAACAAAAAAACACAATTAATCGGAAAGATAATGAATGAAATTGTATACATACAATAATAGGTCAATGATAGAATCACATAATCCAGAAATTTTTTTTAAAAATAATGGTAATAAAAAAATAAAATTTATTAGTTATGCATTACAAATCGTGAACTTTGTACGGAATACCGTTTTGTTTTCTTTTCTCAGAACTTGGCTAAAAATCGTATTTCTATTTCAGATGAAATAATTTTTGAAGAAATAAAAACAGCCAACAATCCATATAAAAAATAAAATGTCCAGTTTTACTTTTTTTACTTACTTTTTTAAATTTTGATAGCTTGTTTTTTTGTTTCCGCTCAACTTATAAGCAGTTAAAAATTGAGTAATATTATTTTGAGTGAACACAGAATTTTGATATTTGAAAAAGTGACTAGCAAATATTGTTCTACGTGAATACTCTACTTATATGATTACTATATGGTGCAACGCTCTATCACATTTTATGCAAATAAAGTTGGCATTTTTATGGTATACACAACATCGTCTTGGTTGTTGGATATGTATCTTATGATGTGACCAATTTCATCAAAACGTACATCGCTATTCCGTAATACAGAATTAGCAATTTCTTTACGAAAATAAAGCAAAGAACCGGTTGTGTGACAGTAATTTTAATTTTGTTTTGTTTCGACCACCTTCGGTATGTTGTTTCGCGTCCATTATCATAATTTGTTGCTATCATTACGCATCTATTGTTCCATCTTATTACGAGAATACCAGTGACAGACGCTCTATAGTCATACGACCCTCATTCCAATTGCTCTAAGTCCTAAATAGTCTATAGCATATTCATGCTCATCATCACTCACATCTAAATCACAGTTTGTATCCATTCCAAGTAACCCAATCGGCGGTATTGAATAAATTGTATAAGTCTCATGTTCTTCTGAATCAAAGTCCTCTAAGAGATCTGCGATTTCACTTATTGTTCATCTAATTGAAAACAAAAACATAATATTTACTTAATCGTATCCAAAACTTGTATAGATAAGTATAAATATTGTGTTTGGACGCAAAATATAATATGTAAAAAAAATATATTTTTTTATAATTTAATTTAATATAATTTTTTTACTGTTCCTTTTGTACACTGTTCCGTATATTTAAATTCCAAAATAATTTTTAATAAAGTTGGGTTTTGTTTTTATTTTTTTGTAGAAAAATTTAATAATATATATTCATTTACTTTTCCGACATTTTTTTTTGGTTAATTCCGCACAAAATCCAAGTTTTCAAATCAAATTCAACCGAAGAACTGCGAAATACTCAATAAATATTTAAAAAAGATCAGTTATCCATGTTTCAGTGCAAAAAGAATATACATAAAGCTAACGGGATCTTTGTACATAGTCAATTTGTTGATGTTCTTTATAACAAACAACTATACACTAATGGGTTAAAGTTAAAACGTCGAATTCTATTAAATATTATGTACATACAATGTAAATATTATGCATGTACAAATATTATTAATAAGTTTTATAAATAGTACTCGAATTCGTACTAAACAAAGAAAATAAAAATGAAAAAAATCAGTTTATTGTCCTAATTTACGATTACCATATTAAAATGTTATTCAAGTGTTGATGACAAAATCGATCAAAAAGAAAAACGCAAAAACAATAATGATATAACATGTGCCAAAATTTGAAACTAGTTTAATTTCAATAAAAATATCCATTCACATAGATTACAACCAAAATAAACTTAAAAAAGCTACTATAAATATTTCTATCTCTTTTTAACCATATTGAATTTGAAATTTTATGACGTACATTACATACTAATTGTGAGTGAGTATCTAAAATGTAAATAAATTTTCATATGTATATAAATTTCATATCTATACCTACCTATCCGTCCACACATATAATATTTATATAGCCATGAGGAATCCCATACTATTAAATCATAAATGATTTAAATTTCTGACTCATTCATTCATTACTTACAATAACCGTAGTGCTTGTATGAAATTAAATTATAAATACATTCGGTTATAGTGTACATTAACCTCGACCCGTTTGGGTAAATCCAAATTGAAAAATACATATTTTGAACGCGCGTTTAGGTTAACTAAAGTTAATAGGCATTATTAATTTTGAAATAACGTTAACACTAACAATCACAACAATATAAATGACTGCAATATTATAACAGTCACAAATAAACGGGGCAGCAGAAAATAAGGATTATGTAAGATGAGTGGGTATAAGTAACATTTTCATATTTTTTTAAATAGGAAATTTCTTTTAAAACCTAAACCACTTCGTTGTTGTTTTCTTTAAATTTAGTTCAAAATTATACTATGACGTATTTTAATAAAAAGAAAAATATCTGATCTTTAAGTATTTAGGAATAAAATCTTCAACATTTTTGGAAACTCAAATTCATGAATAATATAATATGCATGTATAGTAATAACAAAACTTTCACTGAAAAGTTAACCAAGGATGAAAATTATTTCATAACCAAAAAAATTTTTTTTGTTTTAGATTCAAAGAAAATTTAATTTTTACAACTCTATATAAATCATGAATTGCATTTATAACTTAATTTAGTATTGATAGTAAATAATATTCAGAAATTGAGAATGAATTGTTGATCATAATTTTATTAAAATTCAGATTTTTAACATTTTTCGTCAACTGTAATGAATTAAATGATGACAAAATAATAACTAAAATGTCGAATAACACAATTACTATTTGTATTATTATTATTAATAATATTTTACTATTTGACTACAATTTAAATTATGACCAATAATAAGCATTAACATCAGAGGCTTTCAGTTTGTTTACATATTAAATTTTAACTATTAAACACAATTATAGGTACTGCTTTTGAAAAATTAATTTTTTTTTTAATATTCTAAGAATATAAAATTTTATTCTATAAAATCTACATAATAATAAAAGAGAATGGTTCTAAAATGTAATTCTGTGGATATTGTTTTCAAGAGATAAGCATCATAAGTCATAATGTTCAATCAATGTCTCTACAACTTTAGGTTTGCGTACTCAGATAATAACTTAAATTACGGAACTTTAACAGAATTTAAAAAGAAAATTTTAGAATATATATATTGTCACAATAAGAGTATAAATATAAAAGCAACATTAATTATTATAAAATACTTGTAACTTGTAAGCAAAAAAACATATTTTTTTTATCTATATGCCTATATGTGTGTATATATACAGCTATAATCATATAATTTACAGCTATAATCATATAAAGCTATTCGACCAGACAGCGTTTTAGCTAGGTCTTAATATTAATCTATTCATTATTACATATGTTTGTTTTTTTATTATAATCTTAGTTTTAAGTAATAATTGAATAAACACAATAAAGAAAAAAAAACTTTCAAAAAGGTATATAAACCTAACGGATTTTAAATCAAAAGACCTTATTGTTTAACAAAAATTTTATTAATGTGAAATATATTTTTAAAAAAATATAGCTTTATCTATCTCTAACTAAACTTTTTTTCTAAAAAATCTATATATTTTTTTTAGTAACACCTCTGGTAACACCTAAAGCTCTTATTTGAAAAAAAAACTCTTATGTTTGTAGATCGAAAAGTATGTGAGACAAAGAACATCAAAAGGTAACATGCAGTGAAAGTACCAATGTACAGAGACCCCAGAAAGGAAATTTTATAGTTCCCCCACATGATTTTGCTTTTGATGAACACGGGAAAGCGATAAAAATTAAATAAAACCGAAATCAAAATCGTCTAGTTTTCATTTACTTTGTCAAGAGCTTTATTTTAATTTGAATAAATACAGTGAGAAGTGCTGGAATATCTTTCAATCCTTATTACTTTCTTCTGTTATTTTTAAAATAAAGATTTTACTTTGTAGTATATTTATTTTTAAAATAAAAACAAGAGCCCATTTATTATAAAATTTCAAACACTGGTTCCAATTGTTAGCTAAGACATATGTAAAAAAAAAAGGCAATTTATACGCAAAGCAAAATCAAAATCAAGTTTCAATTTCTATTCATTACAGAAACTTAATCGGCAACTAGGGCAATAAGTAATATAGATACATTGTTTGTTTTCTCCTTTTCAACAAAGAGACTAGTTCTTTGTAAATTTTTATTGTCTTGTCTGAGGTCTGATCTTGAACTATCTTGAACTATCTTGAAGAATCATCCCAGACTCCTTTCATTAAAATTTTATTTAATTTTTTTACAATTACGCGGCTAAGAAAACTTATAAAATTATATAGAGTAACTAATACAATTTATAGTATTTTTCTTTTATCATTATTTACAATATTTTTAATATTAGACTAATTTAGACGATAATACTAGACGATTTTAATATTAGTTGAGAAAGAGAATGTAAAATCTTTAAATAGAGCGATTTTCTGAGATTTTTAGGTTCCAGATCGAAATTGTCAACACAATCTTGAAATTAATTGACATACAATGGAAACTACCTGTGAATATAAAATACGTATACATGTTTCAGAACTAACACACTTAACAGATTTCAGATGTGAGAAATTCGTTTCATCTTGAATCTAGCTAGATCATCAACATCATCATGTGAAACAGGGTTATTATGAGAGTAAAAACAACTAAATAATAACATTTACAAATTTTAAATTCATATAAGCCTGTCATAATATGTAAATTTTAGATGTACAACAAAAGAAAAGTGCAAACTTCAAAAAATATACAAGAAATGAAAATTAGTTGGCTATATAAGAGTAAAATGTTAGATAATTAGTTTGTAGCAAAATACATATAGAAATATGTATGAAGAAAATCTTCATAATATTATTATATATACATTTTCTATTTTATATAGGTTTAAAATTTCTTAAAAATGAAAAATAATAAAATAAAAAACAATAATCGAATAAATAAAGTTAGTTTTAACTATTTTTTGTTTGGATTTTGTCAAATCTTCACTTTTTCAAATTAAAAATTACTTATACATATGTATATGTAAGTAATTATTTTTATTTTTTTAAAATAATATATTAGTTATTATTAATAGTGTTAACATCCTTAAAACTTTGCAACTTCTCATTATTATTACTATTTAGTATTTAGAATATGACTAGCGAGTGTCATGTACAAGGTCATCACAGTGCTTGGAAGAATAAGACTCTTCTTAGTAAAAGTAGTTGGTTAGATCGTAAGAAAAAAAAACAAAAAGATCTCTATGTTATAGAAAGATTTTAATAAATCAAAGTATTCAGTATGTAATACTGTGACGAGTATACACTCCAATAAACTTTAATCAATTAAACATTAACATTTATTATATTTTTTATTTTCTTCAAAAAAGAATACAAGCACGCGTTAACCCTTACTGAGGAATGAGTTAGTAAGAAGAAAATTGGGTCAGGAAATGCTTAACACAAGCATGCAAAACAAAAAAAAAAGGAGAATAAGTAAACACGATTAAGCCGATCTATTAGTTGCATATATATATAAAGTTAGACATACAACATTCGTTAGACTCAATTTATTATATAAAAACAACGTTGAAAATAGAGGTACTAATGATTATAACAGATCGATTAATATTCTAAATTTTAATAATATTGATACATAATTTGTATTAGTTATAGTTATTTAAAATTTTATCGAAATTTTAAAAGAATATTACTCTATTAACCAATTTTGAGTTAGTTAATTTTAAATTCCATTCTATCCGGAATTCATACTAAAGCCACACCAAATTAACAATTTCATTCTGATTCAAATTACTTTTTAATTAAACATTTACGATGTTTCAAAATACCATATTCAAAATAAATTTACAATTTACCTTTGGAAAAAACGTATAAGATTGTAACGTATTGACTACATACATTTTTAGCGGAAATTAAACCTCTTTTCTTTACTAAAACAAAAATTCAGATACTAATGTACAAGTTTTATTCTTAATATTTTCTTTGATTTTAAATCCCCATTCCCCATACGAAAATTTAACAAAAAAAAAAAACATATTAATATTATAAATAAAGTGGGAATCAGTTATTATAAAGCAGTAACATTTTTGTTATATACTCAGTTATAATATCGCGCTCAAGATTCAACAAAATAAAATTTTAACTTGTAAAATTATTAAGGCATAAAAATTTAAAAAAAAAATAAAACTGAAATCTCTTTAGATTAATCCATAAAAGCTATTTACGCTTTTATTAAAAAAAAAATATCACATAAGTCTTTTACAAAATATAAAAAATAATAAAAAACAAAAGATACTTATGCGGTAACCAATAACGAGAATTACAAAATATTACCAAGGTTTTCAGTGAAAGTAAATTTGTTTGCTAACGCGTTGTTACGTCTTTTAATTTTTATTAACGATTTGCATCTGTAGAGTTTGATTTTACATAAACAAATAAAAAAAAAAATAAGAAAATAATTAGTATTAAAATTTGAAATAAGCACGAAAATGAGGATACTGTACATTAGCTTAACGATATTTTTAATTTTTCTGTTTACAACAGAAACACGGTGTTGGAAAGTCGACGAAAATAACAATAAAGATGACAAACCTATAACCACAGAAGAAAAAATAGCTGAAAATACAACATTGCAAAATACAGAAAAGATAATGGGGCGTCATATTTATCAAAATGAACAAATTTTCAGTGAAATTACCGATGATGATTCAACAATAGATGCAGTTATTGATACAATATTACATAGTTCAAGAACCGGGCGTCTTTTAGATGGATACACAGAAATTCAAACGGATCAAGAATTACAACAAATCTTACAAAACGGCGATGATAACAAAGCTAGAAGTTTAGTTAAACAAAAGTTATGTGTTCTTGGTTTGATGAATTGTAATCAAAATCGTATTGGCCATCCTTATGGACCACCAAAACCGATGCCTCTATCAGGAAAATTTGGACCACCACGTAAAATTGGTTATGAGCAGCCATTAAATTCATTTGGAAAACCACATTTTTATCCCAATGGACCTTCAACATTTGTGTCTGCACCACCAATACCACCACGCAATGATGTAATATATTCAAAACCACCACCAGGTGCACTTATCTACGAATCAAAACCGCCAGGTCCAGTTTTTAACAGTGGTAGCAATACTAATTCAAATAATCCATATCAATTCGAGAATCATAAAGTTACTAGTAAAATTTATGTAAGTGATTCTTCATACAATCCTAGTTCAGTTTACCTCCCAGGTCCTGTTTATAAACCAACCTTACCAGAAAATTCAATCAAAACTGTAGTTGTAGCTGGTGGTAGTATTGGCACAACAAATTCAGAAGACAAATCTATCCTTCAACAGCATGTACATCATCATTATCATCACATTGAAGATGATGGCAATAAATTAGGTGAAAAAATACCACTATCAGAATTACCAACAAGTCAAACCGAAAATGGTATCACCCAGTTCCAAGGACCAAATAATTTATATTCATCAGGAAATCATAATGAATATTACGGTTCTAAGGGACAATCATCACCCCAATCACCTATTTTTAATGTCGATTTAAATTCAGGATTCACCGGAAACAATAATAATGGTTTTAGCAGTAGTTCTGCATTCAAAGCTGGATTTAACGGAGCTTCTGGTTTCAAAGTGGACTTCAATGGAGCACAGCAAGCTGAAGAATTTCAAAGTGGCTTAAACTCTAACAACAATTTATATACTACTTTTAAACAAAAAGAACTGCATTCAAATAATGGTTTAGGTAATTTTGGAACTTATGCTTCAGGGCAACCAGATCTATACAGCAAACGTCAATACGTCCCAGATTATCCCAACAAACCAAATTCGTTATCTCAGTTTGATAATTCACAATATAGTGAATCGAAATATAGTAATAAATACAAGGACTCAATATCTAATAGACAATTTGGGGATTGCATTTGTGTACCGTATCAACAATGCCCAGGTACCGAACGTATTGGGAAAAAAGATGATTTAATTTTACCCTTAGACCCACGTAATTTAAACAGTAATATTGAAGCAATTGAAGATGAAATGAAAAATGAAACAATTTCAAATAATTCAACTATTGTAGATACACAACGGTCAAAACGAGATGTAAGTGATATACTAGAGAATTTGCCTATAGAAAATGTTCAAGCTAAACCTGTTGAAGAAGCCGAAGAAAAATCACTTGACATTGAAGATACTGAAGGTCGTGGTCGCCGTAATCATGTCCAACAATGTCGACTAAATGAAGTGTGTTGTAGACTTCCACGGGGACTTGGAAACTCAAAACTAGGTCAATGTGGTACGCGAAATGCACATGGTATTACTGGACGCATTAAGACACCAGTTTTCGTTGATGGTGATAGTGAATTCGGTGAATACCCTTGGCAAGTGGCAATTTTAAAGAAAGATCCAAAAGAATCAGTTTACATTTGTGGAGGTACTTTAATAGATGATAGATATATATTGACTGCTGCCCATTGTATTAAACCATATCAAGGATATGATTTAAAAATTCGTCTAGGAGAATGGGACGTTAATCATGATGTGGAATTTTTCCCTTATATAGAAAGAGATGCCTCCGTTGTTACAATTCATCCAGATTATTACGCTGGAACTTTAGATAATGACTTAGCTATTATTAAATTGACTGTTCCAGTTGATTTTACAAATAATCCACATATAAGTCCAATTTGTTTACCAGAAAAATACAGTGATTACACCGGAGCGCGTTGTTGGACTACAGGTTGGGGTAAAGATGCTTTTGGGGACAATGGAAAATATCAAAATATTTTAAAAGAAGTAGATGTACCAGTTATTGAACAAAATCAATGTCAATATCAATTACAAAGTACAAGACTTGGGCATAGTTATAGATTACATCCTGGTTTTATTTGTGCTGGTGGTGAAGAGGGTAAAGATGCATGTAAAGGTGATGGTGGTGGAAGTTTAGTTTGTGAACGCGGAGGTTCTTGGCAAATGGTTGGTATTGTTTCTTGGGGTATCGGATGTGGTCAACGAAATGTTCCAGGAGTATATGTAAGAGTTTCTTACTACTTGGATTGGATTAATCAAATCAGAGGACGATTCTAAATACAATATATATATTTATAATGCAATAGCAATTAATAAGTAATTTATTTAGTTTTATATATTTATGCTTTTATCATGCACATGTTTAAGATTATTCAAAATATACAAATATTTTTTAATCTGTTTATAGTATGCTAATAAAGCACTACCATTAATTTATATATTTAATTAGGCTTCGAGACATCTTGGAGATTCATTGTAAAATGCTTTGCATATTCGATTATTCCATATAAATTATTTTTATATATTTAAGTGTTATTTAAAAAATATTAAAATAAATGTATTTTTATCTGTATTTGAACTGAAGAGTTTTTTTTTTTTAATTTTATACTTTTATAACAGATTCTTGCCAATGATTTCAATTCCGACCATCTTGATATTTCAATAATCTGACAGCAACAATGGCAGAAATCTACAAGTTTTTTTTTTACGTATGCCCATGTTTATCCCTGTTTTACGTATGCCATGTGTCACGCAGAAATCTACCATCATACGTAAAAAAACATTGGTAGATTTCTGCCATTGTCGCTGTCAGCTTATTGAAATATCAAGATGGTCGCAATTGAAATTATTGGCAAAGAAATAAATAAATAAATTTTTATTATTATTCTATTGTCAATTCAACATTATTATTATTTATATAATTCATATTTTTTTATTTGATTAATATTCGATCCGAAAATTACGTTGTCAACAACAATTTTCTTATTTTTTGTGAATAAAAAATAATAAAAATATTTTGACACTGACATATTTCAAGAAAAAAAATTTAAACGTCAAAAATTTACCAGAAATTTTAAATTTTGGTAGATTTGCTTACCCCTTACCGAAATGTCCCCTCACCTATACATTTTTGTAGATTTCTACCACTTTTCTACCCGTATAAACATGCATTATGGACATGATAGTAGATTTCTTCGGCAGATCTGCGGTAAATTTCTTCCTCGTATAAACATGGGCAATAACCTGCCTTTGATTAATGTGAGTTTTCTCTCTTACCTATTCTAACAATTTTATGATTATGCCTAAAATTAACATGTAAATCCCATTTTGTCATTTTTACAGTGTAGAGTGTATTGTGTAGACTTAGCGCTACCACTACTGAAATCAATTTATCCGAAACTGATAGATGTGAAAGAAGATTTTTAATTAATTCAAAGTATTTATTTATATTTAAGTAAATCAAAATTTAATATTTAAGGAAATAAAAATGCGTCGAATCATTCATAAAAAAAGCGCTTGGTATTCTTTTTAACTACAAGTTTCAATACCTAAAAAAATTTGTATTATTGAAAATACATGAATGATAATCTGTTTGAAATAAAAAAAAATGCTTACTTCCCTTATAAGACAATAAAAGAAAATAATATGATGTTTAAGAAATAACATATATTTTTGAAACCAATATTGTGTTACGTAGGTGACATATAAAAAATCAATCATTCAAAATTTCATTATTCTCATACCCTAATAAATTTAATACGATTATTTTAAAAAAATTCGTACGCAAAATTTCAGACGACCGTACACATGAAAAATCTCTAGTGAGCTAAATAAATAAACAAAAATCTCCCGTGGGCTATGTAAAATTATATTGCAAAAATTAAGTTGTTTTTTAAATGGTTTATATCGTACTCTTTCTTTCTCACTACTTCTTACATAAGAAAATATTTACAATAGTTCGTTGCTTCCTTAAATAATGGGTTTTTTTTTTGTAAATGAGGTATAGTAAAAATATCTTGACTTCCAGTGAACCTTCTTATTAATGGATGGATTATATATACACATTTTTTCAGGTTTTGAAACAGGTAGTTAACAAGAATATCAAGCGGTTTTTTTTTATAAATGACTCAATGCCTTTTTAGTTTCTGAAAAATTAAATTGTGCATTTTAATCATCAATGAACTAATAATACATATTATATTATAAGTAATATAATGCATTTAAGTACCTTTTAATTTTATAAATAGGTAACAAATTTGAATATTAATAATATGAACGATTCAAATTTGAATAAATAATATTTTTTATTGCTATGCATTTTTTAAAAAAATTAGTATATAAAAAAGTACTTAGAAAAAAAATAAATGCAGAGTATATATTATGAAAATTAAGCAGTGTATGTTATATTTAAAAATAAATCAACTCTAACGCTTAAAAAAAGTTTTTATAAAAACTATTTTTATACAATTTTTAAAAAACGTTTTAAAAATGATAAAACATCATCGTGTTAAGTGTTTGGTGTGCGGTGTTAAAAAATTCATAATTTGGAAATAAACTAACTAACTAAAAATAAATACAATATTTCTTTCATACAATAAAATCGTTCGTTCATTTTTTCCCGACTTTGTATTTTGAATTTTTATCTCTCTCTCACAAATTAAATTCTTAATACTATCTATTTCTTACAATATTGGAAATCGACTGGAAAAATGGTAACCAACACATTGACAAATTATAAGAATTTATTCCAGCGAACCTTCTTATTAATAGATATTCTTTGATATTATTAGTAGGGATGGTACAATTGTATTTTCTTATCAAAAATTTGCTGTGTTTATTTCAGTATTTAATTTAGTAAAGCAGATTTTATTAAAAAAAAAATAAAGAGTTAAAAATATGTCGAGAAACGTTAAACAAAGGATTATTTTTTAAATAAATGTCAAATAGAACTTTATTGTTCATTTAAGAAACCTAATTTAAAAAAATAATTAAAAAATAAAAATAACTTACCATCTTCATCTTCAGCTGGTTGAATATCTATTCTACGTTCCTGTTGTCCTTTCCCTCCAATTCTTGATGGAGTCTCGTGAACATCAGCATCTACATTAACTTATTAACATTAGAATTTTATATATACATATTAATACATATTAAAAAAAACTTCCCCATTAACATTATAAAAGTATGAAAAAAAAGTGAAACAGTTGTACACAAAAATACATATGTACAATATACAATACATATATATGTATGCATGTACACAAAAATTAATAAAAAATACAGAAAAAAATGAAAATAGAAAAGAAAACATAAAATGTATTTACATAACAAAGTGATAACACTATTAGTACTGCATGCATGAATTGTAACAGGTGTAAATAAATTGAGGTTTAAGTTATTTCTCCCTATAAAAAAATTATTAATTTAATTGCAAATATTTATAATTAAATAAATTATTTAAATTAATTTATTTCTTGTTTACAAAAAAAAAAACAAAATAAGAACAACTAGATAAATAGATAAATGAAAACAGACATACATATAGATCTAAGAAAATTTATATTAAATTATTGACGGACACGTACCAGATTTTTTATTTTTAGCAGCTACATAAGCCAAATATGCGGGTGAATTGTGATAAATTCGTAAATTTTTCTCATACTCAATCTGTAATATGAAAAAAATTCGAAAACCAAAAAAGAAAACAAAACAAAACAATTACAATTATATTATGAATGATTTAAATTTAAGACAAAAACAAAAATATGTATTGCATATTGTATATTTAAAAAACGTTTAGGAGCTTATACGGAAATTAAATTTCCAAACTTATTCTGAAATTATTTCAAAGTACAAGCAGTTACTGACTAACATAAATAGCATTTAAATTTTACATATTATGCCAGTTTTGTAAATTTTGTAAAAAAAAAAAATGGAAAAATATATGACAAGCTTACAATTTGAAAAATTTTTTTTCAACACTGCTAAAGTCATAAAAATTAAATTAAATTGAGGATGAGAAAATTATTTATGACTTAAAATAAAAATTCTGTAAATTTTACATCATTATTGTTTTAAATTTATATCATACCAGAATGAAAAATAGTGACATGCATTGCATAAAATTATTGATATTTTTATTTTATGATATTTAACTTTATTAGTTTAAATTTAAGCATTAGTTGTCATAATTCATAATTATTTACGGAAATATCTTTAAATGTTTAAATAGTTTTAACAGTAATGTCTGGGATTATATCTTTTACTACGTGATGAATACCCTTCCTGAATTTTGGTATACTAACAATCATACACAATAATTTTTCGAGTTTTCGTTATATATAATTAACTAGTTTAAATTTTAAAAATTACAATTGTAGAGTAACTTCATCTTCCTATTCCAATAGAATAATATCACTTTATTTTATTAATAATCATTTTTTTTAATATCCCCAAAGAATAAATTCAAGGCATGATTAAAAAATTAACATTGAAACTGTGATTTTCTAATCGATCGATTATCATTTAGCAATATGTGAATGATTTTTAAAATAGTACTTTACAAAAATTATTATGTTAATTTATTTATTTATTTAACAGTGGACCTAATTTATTTCTTGTTTATTATGTTAATAAACAAAAGTTTTATTAAATTCAAAACAATTAAAATGATAATATGATAAACAAGACCAATGTTTATTAATTTTGAATTTAGGTGCAAATAACAAGCTATTATAGATTGAAAGCTACATTGATACATACATATTTTTAAATATATATATGCACATTAATTCCCAAAATTAGTTTTAAATGTTTATTTTTAGCTTTTAGCTTAAAAGTGAATTTTTTGTTAATCTGTACTTAGTTTAAATAAAATAAAACTTATTTGAATTGTGGGAAAATTTATATAATAAAGAATTATATTAAATATTTAATATTTAAAAGTACAAATATTTAAAAGTATGTATTAAGTAAAACTAACAAAAAACACTTGAAATAAAAAAAATTGGCAATGAATAGTTAGTGTAAAATTAAATGAAGGCAAACTATACCTCGTTGTTTAGATTTGTATTTCATCCAAACTATATATTCAGGTGTACTATGATACTGCTTAATTAGCTCTTCATATTTTACCTTAATTTCATACAAAAATATGTATTAATTTCTTTGTCGATATTGAAATAATTTCATCATTTATTATTATCATATTTAAAATACAATCTTTAAAGAATTATGTCTCTAACTCGAGCCTTTCAAGTTAAAAATCGAGATTTATTCATATTTACTCAACATGTCTTCTCTACGTATTAACCATATCATGTCCTTATAAAGCATGGTCGGTAGAATTTTATAAGCTCCTGTTAAAATAAATGTAAGATTAAAAATATATACATATATTTACCTTTTCGGCTTCATATTCATCAATAAATTCTTGTTTTTCAGATTCAGCAGCACTTTTCCACATTGCGCCAATTTTCTTACCCAGTTCCCAAATTTTTAGTTCTGGATTAGCAGCTTTTACAGAATCCCACATTTTCTTAGAATATCTCATGTATGGCATCATTGGTTTTTCTGGTGGTTTTGGAGGTTTGGGTACTCGAGCAGCTTCAGCAGCTTGTTGTTTCTGAAGAGATGTTAGAAAATATAAATAAAATTGTGTTCCAATTTTTTTTATCATATTATTTTAAAAATAAAGTATTACCGAAGATTTCCCTGTTTTTTGAGGAGTAAAAGCGGGATTTCCATAATTACTATGAGAAAATATTGGAGTTGTATCTTTAGACTCCTTTGTTGATTTACTTCCTTCAGATGCTCTAAGTCTTTCTAAAGATTAAAATGATTGCCTTAGTGATTTAATAATAATTTATATAAATGTATTCATAATATGTATAACTAATATCATAAAGCATTAAAATAATATATATAAAAATAACAATAAAAAGTGAATCCTGATTATTTAAATAGAATAAAGAGCTAGAGACAATTTTGGTCCCAATTTTCTTTTACAATATTATTCTAAATTATAATCACTCCAAATACTCGATTCTTGAGCAAATATGACAAAGAAAATTTAGAACAATTTGTCTCTAGCACTAAAGCATCTATTATATTTAGCCAATTTACCTTTCAAAATGTTGAAGGTTGGAAGAACCGGAGACGACATCATATCTGTTTTGAAACAAATAATTTTGTTTGTTTTTGGAAAAAAGAAAATTTTTTAGAATTTTGAAAAATATGTTTTTTTTTTTTATTTTTTCATTAAATCCAACCAATTAAAATGTGAATTTAGAAACCATGTGTAATTTAAAAAATTCAAATTATAAGATATTTAAGTAGAAATAAACAAAATAAAACATTGAGTTGTCTCCTGTTTGCCATAACCAAATTACGCTCAAATTAAATTTACATTAAAAGTAAAGTCCATACATTATAATAAACCAATCAAATTATCATATACATACATATACATATCATATAAATCCATTCATATAATTAATTACTAAAATTTTCAAAATACTATTTGTTAGTCTAGTTTAACTTCTATAACATTCTTGTTAATTTCAAATATGTACATAGTTGTTTTTTTTTTATAATTTTATTGAATAGTAGACGTAACACCTTAGGACCGAGTTTCATGTCAACTATAGGCGAAGATAATGTGATAAAACGTATTTAATACTTTTCCCTACAACATACTATGATCATATATGAAATTGTTCAAAGTAAATTAGTGTTTAACAAATAAAACGAAAATATGTACATATTTCGTTTAAAATTATGCTTACTATCGAAAACTTAAATAATAAAAAAATAACAATACATATTTTAAATTTACTCTACTTTAAAGGTAGGTTTTTACTTGTACTTACGACCACTTGATGTTCCGCTAGGCAAATTAGCAGCAATCTGCTTATAATTTGCTGGTAGAGCCATAATAAAAATATATAAAATATTTTTTTATTTTTTGTATTAGATAATTAGCGTCGTTTATAATTTCAGCTTGTCAAAAAATGTTTTCATCTAAAATAAAGAAACGAAAACCAAAATAACTTAGTATATATAAATATAAGTATAGTTATATAATAAATCAAATTTTTAAACAGTTATATTCCTTAAAATAACAAATTTCAATATAATATAGAATATACGAAATTAATTATGAGATGAAAATAATAACCTAACTTAAATCTTCAAATTTCTACTCCACTTCACTCACTCAATCAAACTAACTCAACTACACTTCACAACAACAAAACTACTGCAACACTGCAACACTACTTACTTAGTACTTACTTATGTTATGGATAGAATAGGATATGAAATGAATATATACGACGTCATGTCATACTCATATGCGCTAACTATAGGTTTATTCAATAACATGTGATTGCAATTGGGCCTAATTAGACGATGTTGCAATTGACGATGGACGATGGCGCTACAATTTTGTATTAGACATTGTTGCATCCAGTGTTTCAACATTTTGTCGTCAACACTTTGAATTTTTTCTATGGATTAGTGTAAAAAAATTTTGCTCTGAACTTGATAACATCGAGCATGCTATTTCGTAATTCATATTTCCAATACAAAACAAAATTTGAATATTTTCTCATTATTTTTTGTTTTCTTATTTTTAACATTTTTTTATAGGATAAGGATATTACACGCAGAGCAGATTATTTATTTTAGAAATATTTTTAAAAATATCAGAAACAAGAAAACATTTAATATCTCATAAAACGATTTTTTTGTTTCTGTTAAAATCTTATTCTAATGTACACATTTTGCCATTTCATGTTTTTTTTTTTAATAAGAGTAGAAATACTTTATAAAATACTTTATAAAGTACTATATAATAAACAAAAATATTGTTTTACGATCGTTGCTAAAAATACATGAAATTCAATTTGAAAAGCTTAAAAACAACATTCGAACCATAATTACAAAATAAAAATATTGCTAAAGAACTCTAATTCAAAATATTTTTATGTTATTGCAAGATCAACAATATTTAAATTATGTTTAATTTCCTGCAAAAATATAAGACAAAAAAAAAGTCAATACGTAAATACATAGTCATAAATAAAAATATGTATTTAAATTATTTTCTTTTTTTTTGTAGAAATATATGACCAAAAAAAAAATCGGGAAAAAAATCAAAAGTCATAAATAAAAATATTTTTGTCATCAACTCAACCATGAAAAAAAATCAAACCGCATATCATATAATTTTTTTTTTATTCCTAATACCCTTGACTTGCCTTGACAGACTATACTTCATTATGAAAATGATAATTCGAATTATAATTCAAAACAAAATATTAAAATGTCAATTCGAATTGTTATTTTCAAATATTTAGATTTTCAATAAAAATTTAGTTTTAAAATTTCCAACAGATGACTTTTTTCTTAATTTAATGGTAAATGAAGTAGATTTTACTTCATTAATGAACTTCATTATGAAGCAGATTTTCTTCATAATGAAGTATTTTAGTCTAATGAAGTATAGTCTGTCAAAGGTATAAGAATATTGTTTTTTGTCACAAAAATAGTGAACTCAATTTAAAATTTTTGTTTATATATTTTGTTCATATGTATGTATTTGTGAACTTACAGCATGTATATTCTGATGAAAAAATCTCTCCGCGACTAAACAAAAATGTGTCCATATAAACATTAGGTTTTAGTGAAGGGAATGAAAGACAAAGAGAAAAATCATGCAACTGCAGCATTGTCTGATTAGGCCCAATCACAATCAAAAGCAATCCAAAATTTTCAAAATATCAGTAACCAATCAAAAATTTGTTCAAAAAATAATAAATATCATTTCCAATCACTTACAATCCATTTTTCTTATTGAAGAAATTTTTGTTTTTGAAATTCCAAAATTTATTTATAAAAAATATGGAAGTAAAATTTTAAAAAAGTTGGAATTGTGTCTTAGCATATACATAAGAGCGTATGTATTTTAATTTTTTCGTCGGTAGTCGTAATTGTGTTTACAGCTTTATATACTAATAAATTACTTGTCATTTGTCAATGGTCTCTAATGACGTACATGCGCAGAAGAAACAAAAATTGAACAGCTTGAAGGCGTAATCTTGTATATTATAATTATATTTCTTTTCTATTATTTTTGGGCCCGATCTACACATCAAATCAAAATCAAACATATGTAATTAATTACTGCAGGTAGAGTGTAGGTTCTGGGAATGCAATAATGCATGCATATGGCGATTGGCATGGCAGTTAATAAATTTAATAGCATTTTTCATTTTACTATGTAAAAATAAGTTTTTATTACTCTAAAATTATTTCTCTATTAGTATTATTTATTTTTTATGCTGTACGTGTACCCTTTTGAAATATTGAATCATAAAAAACAGATACTTATATTAAGCGCATTTAGCTAATACAAAAGAGAAAAAAATGAAGTAATTATTTTACATCTGAAAATAATTTATCACTGAATCTGAATTAGAGATACATACATCAATTAGTCCTTAAAAAATAAAACGAATCATTCTTATCCTCAATCAATTATACTCCTTAAAAAGTGAATTTTTGAATTCCTCGGTGAATATTTTTACCACTGATTTCAAGTTTGCTTACGATGACGAGCTGTACGCTGCCATGTCGAGATTCGGTGGGCAATTTAAGTTGATGTGCTGTGTTAATTAGAAATAAACTCATTTATTTCATATATGCAATGGATTTTAACGAGGAAATGCACTGCACTATTATGCGAGATTTTTCAATGTACTACTGGGTCCGGGAAGGATAGTTATCAAGCGAGGTCAAACATGACGAAAACTATATTTTTTAAGTGTGTTCAAATACTAGGGTATGTACCCGACATTTTTACCATCGCCAGTTCTCAACGGACCGGAACCTCTTGGTTGCGGATTGAAAAGAAAGCAGAAAAGAACCAATGTTAATTCCGCAAAGTACATAGTACACACAATAGTACACAACTACAATATGGAAGTCCTGTGAAAAAGAACTCTGCTTCGGTTTGTCAAATTTAAAAACAACGTAAGGCTCAAGTTTAAAAAACGCTCACACTTTCTGTTCGATTCTACCGTTCAGAATCATGAACAGCACAGCGCTGTCATTGCTAGTGAGCTGTATAAAGTGTACGTAGTTATGAAAATTAAATGAATTGAAGTTACAACACATCGGGGTATACCAAACATTCGTTGGAGATGAAATATCGGTAAGAATAAAACAATTTATTTCAACTGGCTGGGGATATACATACATGGTCTTTTTGTTTGTAAGGTAATTAAATAAAACCAAAACCGAAAATTTTTATAAAAACAAAATAAATTCTTAAAATTTACAATTTTATTCATTTGCAAAATGCTAATACGAGTATACAAAAAATATATGTACGTGTATGTATAATAAAATTGCAACATTTTTTATTTGTTTCATATGTACAATAAAATAACAAATTAAGCATTACATAATTTTCAATCCAATTTTTTTGATTTTATATACTTAATTATATGGGAAGAACGATAGTAAAAATAAATCGATTAATTATAACTAGAAATGGTTAAATAAATATTAATAATAATTTGAGCTTTGTATTAATGTTTAAATAATTAAGTTAAAATTAAAATGAACAAAGAAAATTTGATTCAAATATTTTTTATATTTGATATAATCTCTATTGTTTTATAATCCGAAATTAAAAATTGGACGTGTTCATTAACAGAAAAACAGCTTTCATTTTTGGTATATATTTATTAACATTTTAAATTGTTCATTTTGATTTCGATGCAATTTATTTTCATTAATTGACGATATTTTCTACCTGAAGAAAATCAAAAATTTTGATATATGTATAGTAAAGTAACGTACATAATAACCAAGCAATGACAAAGAGTGATTTTCGCGTATATTAATTATTTTATTTAAAACAAGTAGAAAATATGGCTTACAAGAGAAGTTGTAAATATGTAAAAATAAGTTATATGTATTCGTAACTTATTTTTGATCATTGAATATTAATTTAATATTGCTTAAATACTTTGTTAATAAGTAAAAATTATGTATATTAACTAAAATTTTAATTAAAAATTCTTTAAACACTCCTTTTTCCACGTTGACTTCTTAACAAAAGTTTTAAATCCAAAATAATATAATTTTGGTTTGCCGAACTCAAAATATCCTTTTTTTAAAGGTTATAATTAAAATGGTAAAAAATATGAATATATGTATATATATATAAACATTCTATAATTTATTATTCGCAAAATTAATTTTTGTTCGTCTAAATTGTTTTAAAGTTATAAATTATCATAAGGAATCACTTAACATTACTACAGATTGTTCTTGCGAAATAGCTGCTAATTCTTTTAGCCATTCATCTAATAAAACAGCGCATAATGCCAAATCGCGTGTTCGTTCTGTTCCGCTAGTATTTCCAATCACTCCAATAGAATCTAATGAATTTGGCCCTGAATTACCACCTCCTCCTATAGTACTACTAATACTGTTGTTGCTATTATTATTATTACCTACTCCAGCAATAGTACTGTTATCGCTATGTAAAATAGTTTGACTACTACTTTGCGTAGATTGAGCAGTAGATGACATCTCTTGTAATGTAACATTATTAAACGACGCAGTTGTTGTCATAGAAGGTATGTTTGTGAAAGATGTGGTTGAAATATTACTTGTTGGAATATTAATACTAGCTGAAGAATTATTTGATGATCCTGCAGAAAATGAAGAACCTAAAATAATCATTTTTCTTTTTATTTCTAAAATTAACTTTTACTAAAATAATAACATATTTTCTGAAAATTTTGTAACATATTTAAAATCATGACATTAATTAAGCTTGATGCAATTAAGAGTATGTATTTTAATTTTCGTGCAATATCAAATTTATTTATGTGTGTAAGTAAACAAACTTATCTACTGATTAGGAAATGTTCACTGATAAAGAAAAATGTATTAAATTGCAATTTCATTTAAATCATGCATTTTTAGCAAATAAATATAAAATTATATTTCTTACTATGTATTGTAAATTAAATATATCCAAAACATGCATAATTCATTTGATGATGTTAAAAAACAATAATAATCATATCATATCTACTATGAATGGAAGAAATTACAAATTTTAATATAAACAAAAACTTTTTAGTTGCTCAAAACAGTAAAACAGTAAAAAAAAAATAGTATTATTAAGGAACTACATACAAAAGTAATACACTACTATACAAATCCGATTCACATAATTCAGTTTTAAAAATTAATTTTTTAGAATAAATTCATCGACTTTCTTTATTTGTAAATCGAAAATAATTTTTAGTGTTAATTAAATTTTAAAATTTACTTTGCAAACTACGAGAAATTATCTAATTTTAAAAAGATTATAAATAACATATAATCATTGATTAAACAACTTTAATTTGAATATTTACCAGTGAAGAATTGCATAAATTTTTGCGATAAGCCAGATGAAGCTGATAAACAAAAAAATTAAAATTAATTTCTTTTTTAATAAAGATCTGTGATAAGTGAATAATTTTTTTTTCCAGGGTGTGAAATTTTATTATTTTTGTATTAAATCCCAAACAAATTAAAAACCCATAACCTTATTGACTATTTGAAAACAATAAAATAAAATTGGTATAATTACCACTCGATTTTCTGCCAAAAATGTTAGAAATAGATTTTGAAAAACTTTTTCTTTTCGAATCAGTCCTCTTAAATGGATCATAAGATGAAGATGGTGTTAATTGGGGTGGAGTTGATGACGAAATATTCGCATAAGTTGTTTGATTATACGATAGTCCATTTTTTCCAGGGTTTTTTGTCAATTCAATTGCAGATTTACGAGCATTAATCAAACGAAATTCTCTATCAATAAGCCAAGATCGAGCAACATCAATGATTTCCAAGGAATCTTCTGTTGGTGATAGTTCTGCATCTATTTGTTGTTTAAGTATACGTAAAACTTGGTGAAATGAGGGCGTATCAGATGTTGTAACAATATCGGGACGCAAAAGTAGTGAATGTATTAAAGGTAAAGGAAAGCAGGCAAGTCTTGTAATTAAACCCGTTAAATGTAAATTGACATAAAAACTGTTACTTGTAAAAGTTTCTAATTTTCTCCAAACAGCGTTCATAAAAGGACCTAAAATTTTAAATTAAAATTATAAAGAGATAATTATATTAATTTTTAAATGATACCTAAACTCACTGTCCCTTGTGCAAATAAATCTTCTGAAAAATCTAAATCCAAAAAAGAAATATCTTTTTTAGATGATATTTTCCATGCTGGAAGATCTCCGTTTCCTGGTTTATTTTTAGTACTACAATTATTGTCATCCACCTCATTATTAATTATTCCTAAGTTTGGATTATTTATAGTGTTTATTATGTCTGTTTCATCATCTGGTCTCCATTTAAATGATTCATAACCACTCGACTCTCCAATAGATTGCAAACTGTCATACTTACTTTTATCACATTCAAAAATTTGGGGCTCGCTACTTATATTTGTAGTGTTTTGTAAAATATTTGGACAACTATTCAAACTGAATTCTGTAAAGAAATTTTTAACCATTTCAATCATTTTATCAACATATTGTTGTTGAACACTTCCGCGTCTTGGGGGCCATTTTTGATATTTATATTGATTCGACCACTCTGAACAACCAAAACGGCATTGAGCTATTTTGTAATGTGCGTCAAATAAATAGGCATGAAAATTCGAATATAAACTATTATCACTGGAATAAAGACCGTAATGATTCCAATTAGCGCCGATCGTCTTACTTACTGTCGACAACGATTGGGTTGACATTGCAAAATTTTTCAATTGCGGTAATTGAATTAGAGAATGTTGTTTTTGCTGTGACTGTGTTGGTATTGTTACATTTATATTAGATAGTGATCTTTGATGTAATTTTTTAAAATTAGTTGAATGTTTCATAACATCAGGTGTTAGTTCCAAGAAAAACTCCACTGAATTTGTGTAAGAATCTATTTTGTTAATTTTATGTCTACAAGATATTGGAATATGTTTTCCGGGTAACAGAAACTTTAACAATAATTCCAGCATTAGATCTTCACAATGTAGTCCCAATAAAGTATCAAATAAGGATAATGTAACCATACATAGCTTAAAAGTAAAAAATAATTAACACAATTCTTCTACTTTTTTTAAAAAGAAGTTAAATATTCACAACTTACATTTGGATCTGTTGTGTACAAACGCTCAACTAAAACATCTAAAATTCGTTGACCATCAAATTTTTCTTCATCTAGAAGAAACTTCACGAAAGCCTTTAAAAGACCAGGTTCAGTTACAGATCGAAGAATTAAATCTAAGTAAGACATTGCTGAAATTTGCGACTCGATGTTTGTCTGGAATAGTTTACCTTTGAATATCTATTCGATTTATAGATATTTTTTTTTTGTTTTGAAATTGTTTTAATCCCGAATTATCCGTGGTGTGGTTAGTTTTATTATTTTTAATTTTTATTTATGAACGCATAAGGAAAAATAAAAATAATATATTATAAATTCAAATCATTTTCAACGTTTTTTAATTTAAAATAAAGACAACAGTGCAATAGATTTTCTTAAATTTATTGCAATACAAAGTTTAGTGCGTTAAAGATTATATTTTTTTTTCAAATTTGAAATTTTTAAGCTGTATTTAAAAATATTTTTTAAAATCTTTTAAAGCTTCAGAAATTTTTTCCTAATTAAATCACAAACATAAACATTACTTAAAATGTAAAATATAAATTTACAGTGGTTTTTTTTTTTAATTTAAAGCTAATAACTAAGATTGGATATTGGCTCATATTTATTGAAAACTATGCCAACTTATAGAACATTATATTTCTTCAATTAAATGAATTACGATGTTGAAAACAAACATTTAAAAACTTTTAAAAGGACAACACAATAAAATTTATTGAAAACATATATTGAACACACGTAGTTTAGATTACCCCACACCAACAGAAACATCGAAATGTATATTTATATACATATAAATATCTATGAAATGTAATTAAAAAAATTACTTGTAAAATAGATGGTCCAAGAACTGGTACTATAAATCCTTGATACATAAAATCTAAAAGCTGCTCCTTTATAAGATTGTGTGCAACTTGAACTACTGCGTTACAGAATTCTAGAGAATTCATAAATAACGTTAATTCAGATATTTCGGTTACATCATCTGGAGTTATTCGATGCCAATCAGCTGAATTTATTTCCAATGTATTTGGTAGTCTTGAATAGAGACCACCTAATCCAGTAACTAAAAGTGGACACATTGATGAATATTGTGCTATATAAGTTCCAACATTAGAATTTTTTTGTGATAATGCCATACACAATAGGAGAGCGTCACGTGCTTGGTGGCCTATACTTCCTTCTCGATGTACAAATGGTATTAATAAGGAAAATATTATAAAACTAAAAATATAAGTAATTTTTGTTTTTGTATAAAATTTTATGTGGAAATATACTTAGTCGTATTTTGTCCCTGTCCATGTTGGTTAGATGAAAAGAAAAATAAATCGAGAAGTTGAACGTTTTGCATCAAAACAACACACAATTGATTTAAAAGGATAACCAAACGCTTCTCAACATCTGGTGGAAAAATTTCACCTTGACTCGAAGCCAACATTTTTAAAAGAGGTCTTAGAAATGGCTCATGACACAATAATTGATGCCTCGAATGACTTACTAATAGCTCATAAAGTTTTAATTGTTCTAATCTAACTGCATTTGAATATCGGCCTGTTGTAACACCCCATTCATACAACTTATCTAACAAATTTTCACTAAGAAGAAATTCTAAACATGGCGCAGGAGGTGGATTTTGATTAGGCATTGGTAAACTTATCTTATTGCAATGATGTAATTCTACTAAAAGCAACGTTACCATATAATCCAAATGTGAAACAACTCCAAGAACATCATCATGAGCAGAAGGTTTCTTTGTCTAAAATCAAAAAATATTTTTAATGAATTTACTTCTTAATTAATTTAAATCAATGCAATGACTATATACATACCTATATATACTATATACATATCTATATATACTATATATATCTATATATATTATATACATACCTATATATACTATAAGTATATGGTCATTGCTTAAATTTAATTGCAAAAAAGTAATGTTTGCACAAACCAAATTTTTTTTAAATTTTTCCCCTTATGTCAAAGTAATATATTTAATATTCTTACGATTACAAAATATAAACATTTTGACTTAAAATACGTATATGTGTAAAAATTACCTCAACCTTTAGTATGATATCAAATGCTTGTTGCCAGTGTTTGCAAAAACTATCATAACAAGCCCTAGGATCACAATTAGAAGCACTGTCAATAGATCTTTGCCGTCCTACATTTCCAGATGTAGAACTATTATTATTCCTCGTTAAACTTTGTCGTAAAGGGCTGGATCTTAGCCAACTCATATTATTTGCTTATATGTATTATTTTCAATATTGAGTATATTAAAATCAAAAACTTTTGAAAGATTTAAAACCATTACGCAAAGTAAATATGATTTAAATAAATTATGTTACTTTCCAGTTATTGTTTCAATTGTCTTTTTTAAATTTTTATTATTTTAATTTTGTGCAATTAAAAAGCAAATACAAATATGACGATGATAGTTTAAACACTTTCTTTTTAAAATATACATATATTTTGCTGTATTTGTATATTTTACTTAATTAGTTTATGAAAGGAAAATATTTTATTAATTATTTACAACTACACTGTCACAAATCATGTTTTTGAATCAACATTGTTATCTAAATTATTAAATTATTTTCTTATCATGTTTTTAGCAATTTTAAAAAAAAAAAAGACTATATCTCCTTCTTTATATCTACATAATACTTTTTCTTATTCTTATGTGATGAAATACTTGAAATAACCTTTTTAAGGAATCAAAAATAAATTCCTATGAGTTTAAATTCGTAAAAATAAATAAGGAATATTATTTTAAGAATTAAACTCTACATAATAGTTCACAAAGTATTTTCAATATTTTACAAACTTAAACTTTCCATTTTCAGCGATTCACAATTCACATTCACCAATCACCACACCATCATTATCATGATCATATTTCATAATTCATACCATATATATGCCTTACGTCATAATTCATAATATTTTAATTGAAGTTTTTTTGACAATCAACACGATACCTGGTGGTTTTATTTTACGTAAAAAAGAAAAGGACTTTTAGCTGCTTAATATTTTTAAGAAGACTCAAATTTTCATATTTAATTTCAGAAATATGAATAAAAAAATTGGGCGAATTGTCCTTCCCTTCCCTTCAATATTGTAGAGTTCCAAAATATACACTATCTATACAAGCCGTTTTGAATGTAATTGCGTTAGTTTAATAAATAGGAGTAACGTAAACATTACGTTTACGTATCTCTTCTAGCGAATTCGCACACTTTACGGGTTACTACGTATAATTGCTAACTATAACAGTATTAAGACGTCTTAAGATAAGCTGTCAAATTTGGCTAAGATTGATTAAGTTACTGTCAAAACTTATAAAATCTTAAGCACGACTATAATAGAACGAATACGAATTTTTTTTTACAAGTTTTGTAAGTAAAATTAATCATTACAAGTTTTTAAATTAAATCATCACATTTAAAATGGAATTGGGAAGAGAGTTCATCGAAAATTTAATTGAAGAGATAAAAATTTATGTTTTATAAAACAAAACAAATAAAAGTTATTTTAATAACTCTCATAAGGATAAGTATAAGGATAATTTCCTGTCAGAATTGGCTTTAAATTGGAAAAAAATCGTGAGTATCTACTTTGTTATTTTATAATACATCTTGTTGACGCAACTTGACTTGAATTCTTCTTGAAATCTCAAGCTGTGTATTCGGTTGACAAACTTGAGTTGCTGTCGCCACATTAATGTCAACTCAAGCTCTCAAGTGGCGTATTCGGTTAAAATTTTCAAGTCAAGTAAGTAAAATTTTATGATTGACTTGAGTGAAACTGAAAGAAATTATCGTACAATAGACATGATGTTGAAGCTTTCTTGAAGCATATGCCGACAGCCGACTCATCAGTAAGTTTTAATGGTAGCGTTCAGTGAAATTAACCATTGAATCTGAAATCCACAGATCCATGGATCTGTTTACTGAACGGTGTGGTAAATGTACCGATTAATGTATCGCGGATAATGAAAATGGATCTGAAAAAATTCTAGATACATTTCATGGATCTGACTTTTCACGTATCGCGGATAATGAAAATGGATCTGAAAAAATTCTAGATACATTTCATCGATCTGACTTTTTATATGTAAAAACAACAACAACCACTTTTATGTTGAGTGTTGTGACATCTACCGTAAGAAAAATTAAATGTTTATATTTTTTATGAAAATTTTTAAATTTAAATCGCCATTATTTTTTGAACTAGTGTGAAAATTTAAATTCTTAAAGAAGATTTATGTACATAAAACTTAAATTAAGAGTTATAAAGAATAAATTATATGTATGATAATAAATATTATTCCATTCAAATTTAATTTATTTTTAAAAGTACTCATTAAGTTTTCATGTGATGGCGCTAGTATTATGGTAAATTTTTGTTGTGAATTGCGTTCAGTGGCCAGATATATAGTACATGGATCCAAAAGGAATTTCAGATCTAACGGTTAATGCTACTGAACGAACCCAATCTTTAATGGAACTTGAAGTTTCGTGATTAACGTACACCCAGAAAGTCATTTCAGAAACTATTTATTCATTTAATTCATAAATCATAATTCTTATTTGTTTACATGGTGAAAGAAGTATTTTTTAAATTTTTATTTAAAATTACGAAAAAATTAAAATACAAAATGACAGATAAAGTAATTTTTCATTTTATTTATATTTTTATTTTACAGTAATATAAAAACTGTAAATAGACGCCATAGTTTTGTTTATTTTAGTTTCACATCATTTTTACATACACATTTTGTTTCACTCATTCACGGAAAAAAATGTCTAGTCACATTCGGAGTCCGATTCGAGCAGACTTGAAACATTCAAAATGGTAGCCTAGCCAGACGTGCCCATACACTCTTTTTGTAATAAAACTTTAGATTTAAAACGCTGGCTGGCGCAATAGGTAGAGCGCCTGCCTTTCAACGGAAAGGTCCCAGGTTCGATTCCCGATGGAGCAAAAAACAAAATGCTTTATGGATTTTTCGACCTGGTCCAGTACCCTTTGTCATTGGGATATAATAAATGGCAACAAATAATTGAGAGTATAATCTGGTAACAAATTAAATAAAAATGAAACTATTCTATTTAAGAAGGCTTAGTTCCTGACAATAGCAGTAGTTTTCCACATTTAATGAGTTGATAAGCCAGTAATTTATTAAATAAATACTCGAAATATTGTTGATTGTAGTGTAAAATTGCAGTATCGTATTTAATTAAGCACGAAAAGGTGATTCTAAGTTACTGTAACTACTTAGGGGTATTACTTGAGGGTGAAAAAAAAAAAAAAATTTGAGTATAAATTATTTTATTAAAAAAGTATTCATAATATATACATATTAACATGTATAAATTAATATAAAATTTATAAAAATTTTTCGAAATAAATTAAATTTACAAATAAGTCATAGAAAATGTAGATCTGTACAATAATTATTTTATATATTGGTTATTTTATATTACCTTAATCCTTAATGAATATTTATATCCACCATGTAATAATAAAAGAAATGCTTTATCTCATTTCAGAAATTTCCTTAGTGTTACATTTTTTCATTTTTGTCAGCAATTTAATCAGTCAATAAATTTTAGAAAAATGTGTTGTCTATTTAATAATATATAAAACAGAAAACATACACTTAATATACTATTAGTTTCATTTATTGAATCGTAATTCGAGTGAGAAGTAATCCACGTTTACTTAGCCATAATCTTTAAGAAAGTTAAATTATTGTAAATTGTGTTACCTTGTATAAATACTTGACTCCGAACTACACAAAACTTACCCAAACCCCGCTCCAAGTATAAGCGATAAGAAATTTGTCAAAAGTAATGAATACATAACGTTTCGCGAGAATATAGAAGTATTACCAATCTTAGTTGATCGAATCGAAAATCCAGTTGGGCTTTTACGTTTTGGGTGTTCAAAGTTCCAATCTCTACAAATAGAAAATTTTATTATACACATTAAAATTTGGTAATTCAATGTCAATTACTTTAAAGGTTTTTGATCTGGTCGGCTACTCCATTTTAAAATCCAATTTGAATTGGAAGTTTCTCTTGAATCCTTTTCCTTTTTTAAACAATAATTTATATAAACATTTCTTAATTCATTATCTGGATATAATTCTGTATTAGGGCTATTTGGTGGTGATTTTGGACTACTTCTCGGAGTATCACGCCGAGAACTGGCTAATGATACAACTCGACTTGATTGATTTGATTCTCGTTGAGCTTCTCGTAGCAATCTTAAATATTCATCATTTGTTGAAAAAGGTAATGGTGTTATTTTATCGGATGTATTATGTCCACTAAGCTCAATCCATGAGTCTATAAATATGTACATATTTATAGTTTATGATAAATATAATTTAAAATAAGGTAATGAAAAAATCTATAGTCAAATGCAAATCTATAGTAAATTTCAGAAAGTTGTTAGTACACATTCACATATAAAAACAAGTTTGTTTACACTCAATGTTTTTAAATACTAAAAAATGTTTCCAATTAATTTTTTATTAAGATATTTTCTGTGTAATCGTGTCATATTCTTTCCAAACTATTACTAATTAATGTTTACTTTTTCTACCATTGATTAAGAATTATTTTGGTTTTACTATTACTTACCAGTTAAACTAAAGATTGGGGGAGTTGAAGACATTTTGTTTTTATTGCTTGTCGTTTCTTTGTTTTACAATTTTGAATATTTTTTTAAGAAATATTTTTGGAGTTAAATTAATTGAATTTAAATAATAAAAATTAAAACAGCAAAATTATTTACGCGTAATGTACAAAACTTTAATTTCCTCAATTTTATTTGAAAACGAATTTATATCATATATATACCTTTTCGTTCTTTTATTAATATCAAATTATTAATAAAAAATTATGTCAATAGTAAAAAGTACGCGATTACGTACGGGTATGCCAGTATATTTATATTATCTGTGATGTACTACAATTTAGATATATAAATATAAACTTTTCAATTTTGGCTAGTTTACAAAAAAACTAACTTTTCTGTCTAATAATAGAATACGGTAATAAAGTAAAAGAAAGTTTAAATTGAAAAAACATTGTTATTTTTATTAAGATTATATTTTGATACCTTTTATTTTATTCATACTCAAAGATTTTACTAATTTTCTATTTAAAAAAACTATATTGGCCTAACACTGAAAAAAAATTTTTTTTGACAAAAGGAAACCCAAACGAACCAAACAGAAAGAGAAGTACTAAAAAAATATGGACAAAATGTTTGTATTTTTGTATGGGATAGTCACTTCCATTTAATTCTAATTCGTTGGTTATATGATCCATTCGTACTATGCACGCGGGTTACAATACAACTAATTCATCGGAATTTATTTGTAGAGTAAAATTTTTTTTTTACCATGAATTTTAAATTTTGGTAGATTTTGTTACCTCTTACCGAAATGACTCTTCACCAAAATTTTTGGTAGATTTCTACCACGTTTCTGCTGCCCGTATGACCATGCATTAAAATGATGTAAAAACTCAAAGTGGTGTATTTCTTCTTTCAAAGTGTCAAATCAAATGAAGTTTTATCAGACTTAAGTAAAGTTGGCTAGTTACAATAAGCACACAAACTCAACGCCGATCTGCGATTTTCACCGATGTACTGCTAAAAAAAATAAAATTTGATCTTATTTCAATTCTTGCGTAGAATGACGTTTTGTGATCGTCAATATACATGTTAATAAAGTGAGAAAAGCTACCAAAAATTGTTGAAGAAGCGTGATTTCTTTTCTATTTATTTCTTTGTCAATAATTTTATAATCGGGGTTGTTGATATTTCAATAATCTGACAGAAATCTACCACTTCTTTTTATGCCCATATTTATATGAGGCAGAAATCTACCGCTGAAATCCTACTTTCCTGTTCATACGTAAATACATGGTTATACGGGTAGAAAATTGGTAGAAATCTACAAAAACTTGTTGAAGGGCGTGTTTTCGGTAAAGGGTAAGCAAATCTACCAAAATTTAAAATTTATTTTTATTTTATTTTTAGACGATGTGTTTAGTTATTTATATATGCAGAATATACAAAGTGTAAAAAATTTTTTTCCATGAATTAGCCATCCATGTAGATATATATTTCAATATTTTGAGGTTCAAAATAAAAAATATAAAACGTTAAGTAGGTATATTTTTAAATTTTCAGCAAAGAATATTTTTGATCTTGTTAATTTTGTCTGTTTCTATTTATCAATCATGTATAAATAAGTTATTTCTTCAAAAAATAAATATTGAAATAGAATTACGATTTTCAACTGAAAACGGTATTCCGTAGACAGTTCACGATTTGTAGTGCATAACTAATAAATTTTATTCTTATTTATTATTATTATTTTTGGATTTTTTTATTTATTTAATTTATTACTGTAAAGTATAATCATTTCATAGAAAGATAGAAATAAATAAAAATGAGAATTTTGTTTTGCTGTTTTCTTTACCCCCTTTCGCGTAATAGAAAAATTTTTCTTCAAAATTTATATGAGATAAGACTTTTTATTAATTCATATATTCTTTGATACTACATTAGCAGGTGTCTATTACACGTTTGGATGTCAACAGTAAACACTTATCTATATATTAATAGTTATGTATATATGGTTGGTTGGTTGGGTATTAGGGCGTCAACCGACTGTCTTATTTCCTACACTATATATAGTATCTCCATTTCGATTTTAATTTTAGGTTGTCTTGCTATAGCGCAAAAAAATTCTGAAGCCTGTGTATTAGTTCTTGCCTTTGCATTTGTGAAATATACACTGTGCGACACTTCCATGGATTCATGGAATGTGAATATGAGATTCCATAGTCGATGATGTGACTGAATATTTTTCATTTTCTTAGATATAAAAGAATTTAACACTTTACTTAAAATTAAATTTTCTCTGTCAGCAAAATTAAAAAAAAAACATGAAAATGCAAGCAGGTACAATAAAGGTGGATTTCCTCTTAATTGACAACCGTCCGGACAAATTTTTTAACCAATCAAAAAATTTTATTTTAGCAACAAATACACAAAAAATCTTTCTCGGGTAATTTACTTCATCCTAGGCTGAAGTAAAAGAAAAGGATAAATATTTAATTATGTGATAAATATTTATTGCTATCTCGATTTATGTATGAAATCGATTTATGCATTCACATATAGAATTTCAAATGTTTTTTAACAAAAACATATGAAGTGTAATTTTTGTTTTTTGTTTTTTAGTATCAGATTGTCAATAACAAATTATTAATTTTTTAAGATAAAAGCAAAGTGCTATATTTTATTTTTTCGAATATGCCGCAGAAATCTACCTTCATGTTCATACGTAAAAAAAAACTGGTAGATTTCTGCCATTTTTGCTGTGAGATTGTTGAAATACCAAGATGGCCGGAATTGAAATTATTGGCAAAAAATAAATAAATAAATTTTTATTATTATTCTAGTGTCAATCCAATATTATTATTTTTTGTATAATTTATATTTTTTATTTGATTAATATTCGATCTGAAAATTACGTTGTCAACAACAATATTCTGGTTTTTTGTGAATAAAAAATAATAAGGGTATTTTGACACTGACATATTCACAGAAAAAAAATTTAAACGTTAAAAATCTACCAGAAATTTAAAATTTTGGTAGATTTGCTTACCCTTTACCGAAATCACCCCTTACCAATAAAATTTGGTAGATTTCTACAACTTTTCCACCCGTATAAACATGCATATTAACCATTATTATACCTTGAACAGAATGAGCGCAGCCCTCACGCAGTCATCGCACAGAAGTACTACTTTGAAAGTTGAAACATATGAAAGCATATGCAAATGCAAAGAATGAAAAGTTTTCAACGCAGCCATCGCGCAAAAGTTGAAAAAGTTTTAACTTGTACGCAGGAATTCTACTTTGACAACTAATAAAAACATTTTTTATTTGAATGTGTATGTAAAATTGAAATTATTGTGTGACTGTAGTACAACACATTAAAACAAATTGACTTGTTTTTTTTATATTCATTTCCATATCATGTAAACAAATCATAAAATAAATTTAAAAAAAAAAAATTAAGCGGCAGACCTCAGATATAATACAATAAAATTAATTTATAAGTTTATAACATATATTTAACATTTATTAATTTCCTTTAAAGTTTATTTTATAAGAAAAAATAAACAAAACAATGTCAGTTAACGCTCTCAACGTTTTTCATTCTGTGCACAAAGTTAGATTGCTGCGTTTTTGACATTTAGAAACTTTGTTGGTTGCGTGATGGCTGGTGTTCATTCTGTTCAAGAGGTTACTCTTAACATAATTTTAAATTTTTTTAATAAAAATAAAATCCACGTATGCAAACAATTTTTCAAACGTCAACCTTGTTTGACTACATAACAAAGGTCAGACTTTGTGTAAATGTCAGTCTAGTGTAAATGTAAAATAAAATTGTCCGTACGTTCGTCCATAAAGAGGAAATCCACCATAACTGTAAGGCAGCGTTTACACATCAATATTCTTCAATATTTATTGACGATTATAGACTGAAGAGAGAGAAATTTGTGTTTACACACAAGTTTTTAAACAATCAAACTATTTGTCAGTTTTTTCGTATATATTCACCAAAACTAATATGAAAATAAAATTTTTGTAATCAAGTACCTTGTGAATATAAAACAAATGTAAAATCAAAAATAAAAATAAAAAATAAAAAATTTATGAATTTTGCTAAGTTTTTCATTATTCGCCATATTTAATTTTGTCTCTCTCTCTTAGGATAAACTCTATTTGTTTCTTCAATATATATTGATATCAATATGTGTTTGCACATCAGTATTTCTTCAATATTCTCTCTCATCAGTAAATACTGTCAATATATATTGATGTGTAAACGCTGCCTAACGATTATATTTTTCAAAGACTGTCCCTCTGTAGAATTAGTATTATCACTGCCAAGTGCCAGTTAATTTTCCTATTCTTTTCCTCACATACACTTCGATCAACAAATTTAATAGTTTTTTTTTTAAAATAAGAACTTTTGTAATATGTTACTTTAAAAAATGACAAAATGTATAAACAACCAATATTTTAATAAAACATTAAATGGCCATGGTATTTTTATTGCCTATTACCCTGTAAAAATGCCAGTGTACAGCTAGAGGCACATTGGTTGTTTTTCACGAACAATCATGATGAGGCCTCAGGCCATCACTTTACGTTTCCAGTTCTATTAACTGCGATGATGTTTTTTTTATCTATGCGTATGAATTAATTATTCAATTTTTGAATTGCAAAATTTCATTCTTGAATTTTTAAAACAAGAATAAATTTAGCAAATACATAGAATTTTTCTAGTCCTATTCAAAATTTTGTTTGATATTATCTATTAATTAGTTTTTTATAGCTCAAAGCATTTTCTTTAGCAAAAATTTTTAATAGAATTATATAGAACAAAAACTACATATAAAAATATTAGAAATTATTTTGTTCATTATTGTAAATATCCATGTGCAAATAAAAACGAAATGTATATGTTATTTATTCTAAGTTTAAATAAATGTAACTTTAAGAATTCATCATAAAATTGTTTATTACCTTGTTTGATTATTTTCCCTAAACGATGAAACTATGAAAACTCTACCTAATTAAATAGTGTTTGTAGAGACCAGTAGAGACGAAGATTAGTAAGTAGAGTAGATGAGAAGAGTCGGATCATATGTTTAAAAAAAAAAAATTGTTATGGATATTGGATTGTTGGTGTTGTTTGGAAGGGTACTGTGGTGGGGTACTGTACTGTACTATGCTTAAATTTTAGTTACTTAATAACTTAATTGCTTTGCGAATCCAAGTGCAAAATAAATAATAAAGTTGGTTAAAGTAGAATCGAAGGGTTTTATAGAAAAAATATTTCTATAATAAAAATT
Source organism: Argyra leucocephala (assembly GCA_963942445.1). NCBI lineage: Eukaryota > Metazoa > Arthropoda > Insecta > Diptera > Dolichopodidae > Argyra > Argyra leucocephala. The sequence continues at coordinate 140,856,940 of OZ012679.1, read as the reverse complement.
AGTGATAAGCACAATTTAATGTGATAAACAATAACATTGTAATAGATATGCCTCCAAGCAAGTTAGATGGATTATATCGTCGATTACTTATCACTAGATTTTTCGAAAAAGGTTGGGGTAAACCAGAAAATTTGCAAAGGTACAGAAATAAACTTATATAAATTATTGAAAAATAAAGTAAAAAAATTAAGACAAGAATTTAAAGATTATAAAGAATTTAAAGATTATTTTATGGCTATAAAAAAAATATAATCACTGAAATAGTGTTTTTATTGTTTATTTTAGGATTTTTGAATTTCGAAAAATAATTTCGAATCGTCAAAAATGCTTCAATTTAGTTCCCCCTGAATATCCTGTAGAGATAACTAAGGAAGAAAAATCTTCAGACTATACTGTACTGGATGGAAAATTTTTATCTCCGCTGGAATTGCATATGCCAGGTGTAATACCAAAAGAATCACATGATGCACATTTCCAAGTTATTATACCAAATAAATGGAAAACAAAACATAAACCAATGTGCATTCATTTAGCTGGAACTGGAGACCATGTAAAAGTATTTTTTTTTGTAAATATAAAAATACAAACATTTTTATTTACAGTTTTTTTGGCGAAGAAGAAATCTTATTGTTAAACCATTATTACGGGAAGCCAACCTCGGAGCAATAATATTAGAAAATCCATTTTATGGCTTAAGAAAACCTGAAGATCAAATGTAATTTAAATAAGTAACTGTTATGATAATTCTGTTATAACTTACTTCATCTTAATGTAGACGATCAAATCTGCATAATGTATCTGATATTTTTGTAATGGGCGGATGTTTGATTCTAGAATCTTTAGTTCTTTTGCATTGGTGTGAGCGAAATGGTTTCGGGCCCTTGGGAATTACAGGTCTTTCAATGGGTGGACATGTATGATGAAATAAACAATTTTATTTTCATTACTTTATAAATACGTATATGATTAAAAATTATATATATTTTTCAGATGGCTAGTTTGGCTGCCACAAATTGGCCAAAGCCTTTAGTCCTTGTTCCGTGCTTGTCATGGTCAACAGCATCATCAGTTTTTACTCAAGTAAAAAAAACTTACATTACATCAATATATTGCAAATTAAACATGCTTTATTTTATTATTTTAACTTCTAGGGAGTTATGAGTCAATCTATCAACTGGGATAAATTGGAAACTCAATATTACTCTGATGGTAATTATAAAGAACGTCTTTCAAAAATGGTTACTATTGTAGATGATGCTTTTATGGCTGGGCAACGTTTTGCAAAAAATTTTAATCGTTCTATGAAAGAACTTTGTTCAGATATAATGGAAGTAAAAACTATTGCAAAGAAATCTGATTTAATGTGTGTCTCACCCACAGAATCTAGTGATTTAAACGTTATTAAAATAGATGAAAATAACACTTTGGGCTTAAGTGAATCTTTGCACAACAAATTAATGTCAAGAATTCGTTATGAGTTGAATAAAGACGAAATAAATGAACTTAATAAAAAAATAAAGATAATTCAAGAAAAAATACGTAAACAAAGGGAAAGTAATAAAATGCGTAAAAATTTAACTTTAACTGAAGATATTGCTGAAAATAATTTTCTAGAATCAGCGGTTATTTCCCTACCGAAAATTAAAAAAGTAGAGATTAATAAAATTAACAATAATAAAAGCTCTTCTTTAACTAGACTAATGAGTTATATTTTGCCGAATGCGACACTCGATACACTAAAACATGAACGTATAGATACAACAAAAACTAAATGGTGGGAAAGAGAAGCTTTACAATTTATGCGTGGTGTTATGGATGAATGCACACATTTAAAAAACTTTTCTATACCATACGACACTTCTCTTATCATAGCCGTTTGCGCTAAAGCAGATGCATATATACCCCGAGAAGGATGTTCAAGTTTAGAAGATATTTGGCCAGGTATTGAAGTTCGCTATTTAGATGCTGGTCATGTTACAGCTTATGTTTTATATCAAAAATTATTTAGGTTTATGCTACAAAAAATATGTAGATGTAATATATTAATTAAATCTCTTGATTTTTAGATCATGTATTGTTGAAGCATTTGAGCGTGCAAAAAAAAAAACTGAACGAGAAAACCATGCTCAAGACTTCGAAAATATAAAAGCGAAAATAACTTATGCCGACCTTCTGGAAAAATACCAAAAATTATTGGTACAAAGATAAAATTCAAATTTGTTTACTTGAAAAAAATTGTTACAATTAGTTTTTTATAGCTCAAAGCATTCTCTTTAGCCAAAAATTTCAATAGAATTATTTAGAACAAAAATTAAAGATAAGAATATTAAAAATTATTTTGTTCATTATTGTAAATATCTATGTGCAAATAAAAACGAAATGTATTAATATTATTTATTCAAAGTTTAAATAAATGTAACTTTAAGAATTCATCATAAAATTGTTTATTACCTTGTTTGATTATTTTTTCTAAAGTATTTTCATATTTGCAGTAACAATAAAATAAAATATAATACAACTAAGCAAGCATTACGGTATACATTTAACATGAAATTTACTATGATAAATTATCAGAAGAAATCAGAATTTTCAATTTTATTGAACTAATAAAGCTCTGCTAATTGATAAATCTAATTTTAAAAATATGGATTATATTTTGAAAGAAATTGTTATCTCAGGTTTAACATTTGAAGATTGTTGGAACTTATTCTTATTATAAAATTATAACTTTTGAGGAACATGAGTATGCATTATTGAAAAAATTTTAAGTAATAATTAACTTTTGTTTTTATTTTCGTACTGTTGTTGGGATAATTCTTCTTGTAGTTGTAGTATGTGGTCAACGGGTTGGGGTTTTCCATCCTCGTTTATTCTGCATGGTTGAACGATTCCTTGTCTATGTAATTGATCCATAAGATTTGCTAACTTAATAGCTTCGTATTCTTTTTGTTCTTCAGTCATACCTTCCATTGGATTTTTGCGTGATGATTCGTAACATCCTAAAACAGGATTAATACAATGTGCAACTTTTTTATATTCTTCTGTGTCGCTGTCCTCACTGTCAGAAGAATATTCAGCACTTTCCTTTTTTCTCCCGTCTAGTAAACCTTTTGAAGCAAATAATCCGGCCGCATTCCCATAGCCAGTATATTTAACCATTCTAGCTACATTTTCCTTGCAGCAAACAAATAGCAGTTCAGCTGATAAATCTCGAATTATAGTATCTACAGAAGTTAAAAATCTGCATAAATGATTTCGTATGTCATTACCAATTTCAGGTCGTTCATCTACATCTCTTAAAGGTGGTAGAATAACCGAACGAATGAAGTGTCTCATAGTGGGATTACATCGAACACATTTCACTAAAGCAGACAATATAGGTGCCAATTTTTCTTTATCGATAATTCCAAGATAATATTTTAGATAATCTAAAAGTATTTCAAGACTTTTTACACATTGTCCTTCATAGACTTTTTCATTTTGATTACATTTATCTTCACGAATTAAAAGTTCTGAAAGCGAACTTGTAGGAATATTGGTCAGCAAGTTAACTACAATAAGAACAGTTTTAAAAGATTATTTTCATATCACGTAAATAAATTACCTGTATTACTTACGACCAATATATCCTTTTCAGAATGCATGTCTGCATAAGAAAATAAAATATTTCTGAGAACCAATATTAATCTATTATTTAGTATAACATTTTCATCTGTAGAATTATTATTTGCTGTAATATTAAACAAAACCTTTAAAATTTCATTAATTAAATCAGATCTTTGGTCAGATTTGGTTTCTTTAGCCTTAACATCTAACCATTCAGTTAGGTATGTTAAGCCATTTAAGTCATCCTTAACTTTTGAACGAGTTTGTTGTTCCAAAGCAGTTATCAAAAATAATAACTTCATATCAAAGAATTCAATTTCATGATTATGAGGAATTGGACTTCGTACTCTTCTTAAAATACCATCAGTTGCAGAATTTTTAAGGCATAATTTTTGGCATTCTGTATTTTGAAAAATCAAATTACATATACATTTTAATGCTGCAATAATTATTTCATCAGAATAGCTTTTGTGCTTGCTTGCTACTATATTTGGGCCTAATTCTGCAAGATCTAACAATGTTTCTAAATCTTTTTGTAAACTTAAACAACTCAAATTTGTCTTATCTCTCGTTAGAATTCTAATAGACATTAATACATCTAAAAATATAATTGAGTTACGAGATTCTTTTAGTATTGCAAACAGTGACATCCAAATAGTCTTCCATTTGTCATCAACATTAAATTCAACGAAGTCAAATAAATTTTCATACTAAAATATAAAAAATGACATAATTAATAATACTAATAACATTAATAAAGTTAAGGAAATACCTCATTATTAAAATCAGTTAATATAAGTTTTATATCATTTGTATTACCGGATTTTAATATTTGTAAATCTTCCGATTTCATTTTCAATTATTTGGAAAATTTTAAAGTATCTATATCTACAATTCTGAATTAGTGAGTTCTGATTTCATTGTAAACATAGGATAGGAACATAGGCTTCACGGGCTTCACAGTAAAAAATCCAAGTTTTCTCTGACGTTTTTCGAATTCATATTAGCGTGATTCACTTCGAATTTTAACAAATTTTCTCAATATTTATTCAATAATTAATTTCAAATGCTATAAAATTTTACAAAGCAAGCAAATATTCGATATTCAAAAATATCTATAATCAAAATTTTGATTTTCTTTATACTAAAAAGAACTTAAGTATCATCATTTGAATTTCTTTACTAAAAAAACTTATCATTTGCAATAAATATCCAATGTTAATATAAATTATAACAATTCATAATTGTATTTCTTTAATTAAGTATCAAATTCATATATGAATCCCCAGATGTCACTTGATAAGTTTGCAAATGACATCGGAAGAAAAATTGAGTTGTTTTAAGCGGAGAGTCGGAGAGTATTTTGATATTTTCTAAATAACTTTCGAATTTCGGTACTGTCAAGTCAAGTGTCAATCTTCTAAAAGCTCAAGCTCAAGATAATTTTTATATTTTGAAAAATTAAATATATTTAATAATTATTAATGTCGCAAATTTGTTAAACAGAGAATTATGATGAAATAATTTTTTTTAATGTTTCTATTTTTAAATAATATAATAAATTAAAATTTAACTGATTGAGTGGGCTTGGAAAATCGGTTTATCAATAAAGTGCAAGTGAATTGAAAACGAACAATTTGCGACAATTTTCACATTTGTAAATAAAATATTAATAAGTTAAAATAAAGAAATTATATTACTGATGGATTAGTATTTAAAATATATATAAAAAAGTAAATTGAAAAAAATTGCTATCCCGAAAACACTGGAAGTATTTTAAATACATGTTCTGTGGTCGTTGTTGCATAAGTGTGTGTGTGTAAGAGTTTGAAAAAAAATTATACAAGGTGAAATTAATAAGTAATATAATTATAAATTTTTTAAATTGTCATTTTCATGGTGAATTCGAAAATTTTTAAAATTGGATTAATTTAATTTACATATGAACCCTGACAAAAAGAATAATCTAGACGGCGAAACTTCAAGGTAATAAGTTACAAATCACAATTTTATATGTACATATTTTGATGGAAGTTTAATGGCATCGACAATTCGTAGAACTATATTTTTAGTATTCCTAATATATAAGTAGTTTCTAATGCTTATGATGAATTTATTTTAAATTTTTTAAATACCTTATTTTATATTACAAACAAAATAGCGATTAATGTACGTATTTAGAAAATTCGATAGTTTGGTATATGTAACACCTGTTTGAGAAAAATTTGAAAAAAAAATTCTATAACAATATAACATATAGATTGTTTTTAATTCAATATTTCTTATTATCAGCATAAAAAAACATATTTTTAATATATGTATGTACATATATGTAAATATATAAGTACTCAATGTTATTATTTCTCTAATAATAGTCTTAATTAATAATCATACATATATGAACGTAAATTAATTTTAATATAAAATTCTATATATATTAGTTCTACCAATTTTACTAAAACGTACTTTTCGGTTTTTAGAATTACAATAATGTTCACTTTGTTTTGTTGACAAGTTTTATTTTATTTTTTTACATGTGTCCATACGTATATTTTATAAAATACAATTTTTTATATACACAAATCCACAAAAGATAAGTTTCATATAAAATTAAAAGCAGAAAACTCACTTATTTCAGTTACTGAATGCTTATGAATCTTATGATGATTTTTGTTGTCTTTTTATATTTCATTCCATGTCCATTTCCTTGTCTTGTTCTATCAAATAATTTTTTTGAAATTTAATTTTGGTTCATGGTGAGCAAAATAATAATTATAATAGCAATTCTTTGTTTTAAAAAAAAAAATAATAATTTTGAGGAAATTTACTGAAAACAAAAAGGAAAACAACACAAAGATATTTTTGAACAAAATCTTATTTTTAGTTCATTCTTTAAAAAATTCTTATAAAATCTTTAGTTAGTATTTTATTATCAACCAAAGTAAAACGTAGCTAGGAAGAAGTTGAATAAACTAGTATTATATTTTATAAAATAAAATAAAATTAAGTGTTTATTAGCTTATTTGCAAAATAAGAACTTTAATTTTGATTGAAAGAAAATATAAAATTAAAAACAGCAGAAGCAAAAATGCGATATTATAATTATTAGTGAGTATTTTATTTACAATATGTAAATACTTTTTATTTTTATAAAAACTACATAATAAGTTTAATTTCGATTTCTAAAATGTAAATTTAATTGTGATACACAAACACAACACATGTTGTAATTTTATTATGTATGGTAATTTTCACAGATTACCTCTTCTGAACTTCAGCTTTAAAATTTTAAATTTTTTAAGGGTTTTTTTGTTTCTATTTAAAACGTCCAAATCAATAAAAGTAGCCAAGTAAATAATTTATACAAGTACTGTACAGTATATATATACAATATATGTACATATGTAATATTGAGGAGGCAAGTTCCTTAATAAAATACGAAATAATTTAAATACTTTTAATTTATTTTTGTTAGACTGCAATACCTACATACTTCAAAATAAATAATTAAACATGCATATATTGCAAATAAATATACAAGCATAGTAATTTATTTATCATTAAGAAAATGAAACAGTAAAAATATGAAAACAGGATACTTAAAATTAAAACATACATAATGTATTTTTCCAAATTAAAAGTTCGGTAACTTTTACTCTTTACATGTCAATGTACTAAAAGTTAATTTAAATTTTTGGAAACAAAAATGTGTTAAATTTGGGTTATTTATATACATACATATTATTAAACATATTCAAAAATACGGAAATATTACTTAAGTATGGGTATGCTTCCACATACGTATGTACCTATAGTTACTAGTTCATTCAAATGATTTATGATTTTTAATTTTTTAAATAACACCTTTTTAGTTTTAAATGTAATCAAAATAAAGAACAAATTCTTATTTATGTATCTTAGGTAGATACTTATGTATATTATAATCTTTGAAAATGTTTTTACTTTTACTTGTACTTAGATTAGAATTAGATGATTTTAAGAAAATTTAATGTTATTTTAGAGTTTTTTAAATGAACTAAAAAAGATAATAGGTGCATCATGATAAAAAAATATACATATGTATATATATATATATTAATATATACCATATTATACCATAGCATAGCATATTATTTTTATGTTTTATTCGTTTTTGGAATAAATATCAAACTAGAAACTGCAACTACATATGTAGGTATATAATTTAAATTTGAAAATTTATAACTTTTTTAAGAAACGAGCATAGTTCACATATTTTACTTTTACAAAATTTTGAGTTGGTAGAAAAGAAATAATGAAGAAACTTTTACCCTTGCCTCAAGTTGAGATTGAATCCCGAAATTTGTGCTGTCAACTAATCAAATGATCGATTCGGAAATTCGTATAATTTTTTTTTAAATTAATAAAACTAGAGTTTCTTTAAAACAAGAGTCTTGGGTTAACAACCGCATGCAAAAAGTTTTTTTTTATATTCATGGATGTACTCATCTACTAATTGAAATCAAAAAACTACATCTTAATTGTAGAAAAAACCACATCTTCACATAGTTCAAGTACAATTACATTTTTGTTAATAAACGAATTGTATTTTACTTAAATTATGAAAAAACAACATATCCATGTGCCATGTCCTAGCAGAGATGCCCTAACAAAATGTGTGAGAACAAGACCCGGAATAATCGCATCGTGGACCGTGGTCCGTGGCAAATGGAGAAGACTTTCTCTGGAAGAATATATGAATTTCGACAGAAAAACCAGGATTTTTCTTGCTTATGTATACATATGTATACAATGCAGAAACAATTTTTTTAAAGAAACGTTTTTTGTTTGATATTTTTTATCTTGCTATTTTTAATTTTCAATTGCGTTTCTTTGTCCAGAAGCTTATTTTTATTTTGAACATTCTTCATGCATTTACATATTACACATATATGTACATAATCCAATAGGACGATTAAGATAAATTTTAAGTAAGATAAATTTTAAGAGTAAAGAATGTGCCTGTTCAATTCAAGTAGCCAGTAGAGAAATTAGAATATAACATAGTACATACTGTTTTTCAAAATATGCAACTACATAACTATTATAAAAAATGAAAAAAACAGTTCGAATTTAGTATTTATTTTATCAAATATTTTTTCTGTTATTATATGGTGCATACATATTATGTTGTAGCTATCGAATAATGAAAGTAATTTCTGTTACTTGGAATTTTAAAATAAATATGTACATTTAACAATATTTTAACTTCAAAATTATTTTGAATGAAAAGGGAATTATAATTTAAATGTCCATGCCTTCAAACTTCTTTTGAAATATTCTTAGAATCTTAAATTTGTAATATTTTTCTGCTCAGACTCACTGAAGAATCGTCGTCTACAGACGATAAACCTAATCAAATAAATAATATTTTAAGCTCTGAACAAAAAGAAACAAATTTATTAAGCGAGCAAAATTCTAGAATTAATTGTGATTTAACTAGTCAAATTTTGAACGTAACTGATTCAAATTCTAGTGAAGAAATATATTTAAATCAAAACGATTGTGAAACACCTTCAGAATCACAATCAAGACAAGTTGTTGAAGAGTTTTCTGAAAGTGAATTCACAAATTCTGTAACTACTCCAGGTGTATTAGTTAGAGCAACTGCATCAGTTTTAAGTTCTTCAGAAAATTCTAATAACTGTTTAGAAGAAGCTGAAGAAATGAAAAGAGCAGCAGCAAGGAAATTAATTGAGCGTTATTTTTATCAATTGTTAAATGGTTGTGGCAATCAAAGTTGTAAAAATGAATTTTGTGCATCTAGTGGTGAGATTGAAAAATTAACACCAGATCAAGCTGCTGCTAGAGCAATACAATTATTTTCCCAAGATGCAAAGTTATGTGATGCAACACAAATTCAACCATCTAAAATAGCCAGAACCAGCTCTTCTCCTACTTCAAATGCTTCGCAAAGTTTATGTTTAAATGTTGGTGGAGGACCATCAAGTTCAACATCAGTTGAAAATAAAAATTCAGATATTGAATTAAATGATATTGAACCAAATTCAGAAAGAGATCTAAATATACAGGAGTAAGTATGGTTAAATCGAAATAACATTAAAATACAGGTTTCATACAGTTTTCTATACTACAAATATTATAATTTTCCATAATTTAAATTATATATTATTGCAAATTTCAATTTAAATCGACATATGCTTTTAGTTCTTATCCACGATCAACCACATCAAGTGCTTACAAATCAAACAGTAGGAATGGAGAATCGACATCATCCTCAAATGCAACAACACCATCTAGTCATAGTAGCAGTGCTAGTGCACCAAGTGGCGCAACTGCAAGTTCCAGTGATTTGATGTTGCCATCATCTAGTCATAAAATAAAAAGAAAAACCGTTTCAAGTCCCACGTCTTTCTTAATTGTACCAATAACACATCTTGATGAAGAAAAACTGACTCAATTAATTGATGAATGTAATAATGTTAAGTCCTACACAAAATTGATTAGGACTATCGGTGAAGTTTTTAGTTCAGCTCAATTATTATCGTTAAGTTTCCGTAAAAAAGCTAAAACAAAGATAGATGAAGTTCTTGAAAAAGTGTCTGCTGATTTGAAAAGCCTAAAAAAAGAAGATATTCGTTCACTTGAAAACGACCCTGATAAAGATGAGGATAGTAGTGCTGTATCAAACGAAGACGAAGAAAAAGAATTACAGCCAAATGGAACTACAGTAGATATAGAAAGTTTAAAAAGATCAATGGAAAAATTATTTGCCCTTGACTGCCCAATTTATAAAGCATTAAATAATGGATTACATAGTCTCTCAATATTATTAAGTGTTGATTTAAGAGTAGCTAAGAAAAAGGAATATGTTGAAAATATTGTACATATTTTTGTAATGGTTTATGAGATAATGACAATGGGTAAATTTAAATTTATTTCAAAGATAAATTGTGAATATATTCAATTATTATATTATTTTTAGCTCCCAATGAGTTTTTGGAAAATGCTTTACCAAATATATGCAAAGCTGCAGCCCGTTTACCCGTTTGGGCTGAAGCAAAATTGGCTCGCATTTGGGCAGAACATTGTAAATCCACTTTGAGTCGTCTTCTTCAAACATTACAACAATTGATAAGTTTGCAAGTTATTTCTGATAGTTTTAGCAGATTACACTATGTTGAAGACAGTGAAGTAATAACCAGCGCAACAAAAGTGCTAAAGGTTGTTTTATTAATAAAATTTGGAAAGTTATACAAATTTAATTTTCTATTCATTAGATTTTATATTATGCGAATATATTAGCTGGAACTATAGAATCAACCAAATTTAATGAAAGTGAAGCTAGTAAACAGTCTCCAGCAAATAATTTGCAAGACGATGATGATTTTATGTTATATACCCATTTAAAAAATCGTGAGAAAAAAATGATTCAGGATAGCTTAGAAAAAGAATTAGGTGTTTCTGCAATGGATTGTCGAATACCTTTAATACCATTTGAAGAATTTTATAACGAGCCATTAAGTGAAACTATTGAAATGGATAACGATTATTTGTATTATAAAAATTATACAATGGATATCAGATCTGGGGGTAATGCTAAAATTGTTTTAAATTTTTATAAAATCTAAAAATGAATTTTTTTTTTGTATTTGTAGATAAAAAATTTACATTTATGTTATATTCATTTATATTAACTCCAGCAACTAAAGTAATAGCTCTATACTATGATAGTCGAATAAGAATGTATAGCGAAAGAAGATTAACAATTTTCCAATACATAAACGATGGTAATGGAGCTGGACCGAACCCTTATTTAAAAATTAGAGTACGAAGAGAAAAACTTATTGAGGATGCACTTTTAGAAGTAAGTTTAGTTATATTAACAGAATTCGAGTGTTTAAAAATAATATTTAAATTTTAATGAAATTTTTAGCTTGAAATGGTTGCAATGGCAACTCCAAAAGATTTCAAAAAACAATTAGTTGTAGAGTTTGCTGATGAACAAGGTATTGATGAGGGTGGGGTTTCGAAGGAGTTTTTCCAGCTAGTTGTCGATGAAATATTTAATCCAGATTTTGGAATGTTTGTTCATCAAGAAGATACAAAGACTGTTTGGTAAGTACCTTTATAAAAACTATTATCTTTACATATTGAGTTAATTTGTTTAAATTTTAGGTTTAACTCAAATTCTTTTGAAAATGATGCCCAATTTACACTTATAGGGATTGTTTTAGGTTTAGCTATCTATAATAATGTAATATTGGCTGTGAATTTCCCAATGGTTGTTTATCGAAAACTAATGGGTGGCAGAGGCTCATTTTATGATTTGGCTGATTTTAATCCAGTTCTTTTTAAGAGTTTGAAATCTATGTTAGATTATACAGAAATAGACATTGAAGATGTTTTTATGCAAACATTTAAAATAAGTTATACAGATGTTTTTGGTAACCTTGTTGAATATGAATTAAAAGAAGGAGGTGCTGATATTTTAGTTAATCAAGATAACAAATTAGAATTTATAGAACTTTATGCTGAGTATTTATTAAATACTAGTATAGAGAGACAATTTAAGGCATTTAAAAAAGGGTTTGAAATGGTAACGGATGAATCACCATTGAAATTACTGTTTAGACCAGAAGAAATAGAGTTATTGGTTTGTGGCAGTAGGGTAAGCAAGTTCTGTTTTTATTTTGATAAATATCATAGATTCAATTTAATTGTAAAACAGAAATTTGATTTTGTCGAATTGGAAAAATCAACTGAATATGAAGGAGGCTATACTGAAAATTCGCAAATAATTAAGGACTTTTGGAATATAGTTCATGGTTTATCAATGGAATCAAAGCGTAAATTATTAGAATTTACCACTGGATCAGATCGTGTACCAGTTGGAGGATTAAGCAAATTAAAATTAGTAATTTTTCCAAAACAAATTTGAGTTTTTTTTAATTAAATTTTGTTATCAGGTTATTGCGAGGAACGGACCAGATTGTGATCGTTTACCAACCAGTCACACATGCTTTAATGTCTTACTATTACCTGAATACGAAAATCGTGAAAAACTTGAAGATCGCCTACTTAAAGCGATAAATTACTCCAAGGGATTTGGAATGCTCTAAAATTAACAATTTTATCAATTTATTTGCCACTACATATTTCGATATTTCCAGTTATTTTAAAAATTGTAATATTGCCTTACTTAATTTTTATTAGGGTAGTGAAGCAAATATTAATTTTTATACACATGTAAAAGAACATTTTTATCTTTTGCTTATATCAAGAAATGTAAATTAATTTATCTTGTAAATTTATAATCCTCTCATTTAGCTACTAGATATATTTATGAAATGATTTCAATTGAAAATTTTGTAATAGCGAGAAAATACTTACTGATGGAATTTGAAATATAAATAATCTTGTCTTGTACATAAATTTGGGAAATACAATTTAAATCATAACAATTATATTTTTTTTTTACAATTATGTAATTCAAATTTGAATTATTCATTTATCATAAAGTAAATAAAGTTTAAGCTGCTGTATATGTACATACAAGAAAATGAATTTGAATGAATTTTCACATTTTGTTAAATATTTATATACTTAGTACTTTATACATAAAATACTACCTTAAATCATAGAACAAAATAAAAATTATTTAAATAAAACAATTGCATTTTAAATTTTTATTATTTCCATTTATTTTGAAATAGAGCTTTGAAAATATTTTCTGTAAAGAATGATGATACCTGCAAAAAAAACTAGCTTAGAATATTACAGTAACATGTTTAACATTGTATAAATTTATAATAAAAACTCAGTTCAGTTATGGTAATAATACAAATCATTCAGTGTTAGTCTGACAAGTTGTATATGTTTACATCAAAGTATAAAAAATGAGTTTACTATATTTTAATTCTTTACCCTAAAATCTAAGCTCTCAAACTTTCAATAAACATACACCACCAGCTTTCTTGATTTTATCTTCAGCTTTTTTTGAGAAATACCGGGCTTTTACAATTATCGGCTTCTTGGGTAAATGACCTCTTCCTAATAATTTATAGTAACCCTGTAAAATATTTGTACCAATTTAATTAACATTCTTAAGACTTATTTATTGTTTTAGCAACACTTACAAATTGTACTAAATCAAGAACCGGAGCTTTCTCCTTTTCTTTTGTTAATTCTTTACGCTTTTCTTCTGGTACTAACGACCATAACTTATCTAAGTTAATGGTTGGGCAAAATTTGTATTGACGTCTTAAATGATAATTTCTCATTCCCACTTTACCAAAGTATCCAGGATGGTATTTGTCGAAATTAATACGATGGTGATGCATACCTCCAGCATTACCGCGACCACCAGGATGTTTACGATGTTTTCCTTTAATATATCTCAAATTAATATCAAAGTTCATAAATTAAAATATATACATCTTACCGACACGACCATGTCCATGACTGACATGTCCTCTCAACTTCCTAGTCTTCTTTCTCTTTTGGTTCGACTAAAGATAAAACAAAAAACTGTTTAAAAGTCAACATCGTAGATAATAATAATACAATAAATAAAAATTATATTAAGTGGAGTTCTTAATTTTACATTTAATTTTATTTCAAATTAAAGGATGCATAATGATTTTTCGATATTAATTATTTTTTTCAATCTTTAATCAACTCACCATTTTGAAGTTTTAAAACGAAAAGGAAAAAGTTTTGGATTTTTCAACTGACGTCTCATAGCCTCAACCCACATGATTAAAAAAGTATTACTAGAGGCGCTGCTACGGCTAATTTGAAAGAGCTTCTCTAGCGACATTATTTTATTTCTGTTGTAAAATAATCCATAATCGAGTAATGTCGCAATTAAGTTTAATCTGACAATTTGATAAATTTTCGTTAAACATAGAATTCTTAAATTCCAACCAAACCGAATTCGACATATCTAAATTATTTTTGTTGTTTTTAAATGAAATATATTCTTATGTTACTACATATGTCATTAGGCCTAATTAGACGATGTTGCAATTGCTTGATTTTTTTGTCTTTCATTCCTTTTTCCGAAAACTATTGTTTATATGGTGACATTTTTGTTGCGTCGTAGAGCTTCACATGCTGTTAATTCACAAAAGCATATAAACAAAATAAATAAACAAAAATTAGAATATACCATCGGAACTACGCACCAAATTTAAGGTGTAGAATGTCGAACAGCTGATCGTATAAAAAAAATTTACATTGATTTTTATAACAAAAAAATCAGGTTATCTTTCATTTTAATTTCTAAAAAACCAAGAGATTTTGGCAATATTTTGCCAGAAATGAATAGATGAAATATGTAGCTTTAAAATGTATATTAAGATTTTGTAACGTTTATTATATTTTTTTCTCTAAAATCGGGATTGAAAAATGTAAATAAAAAATGTGTGCAAATGTATGAGAAACAGATGATAGTTACAATAATAAAAAAAAGCAATACTAGTAGACATACACATTATAGAAGTTGTACGTGAATTTAAAAATCGTTTTTTTAGTTTAAACATTAAGCATTTAAATTTAATCTAATGTTGAAAACACAATCACGACGAATGACGAGTGACGAATGACCAAAATTCGCTCTATTAGAGACACAATCACGACGAACAAATTTTTGTGTTTTGAAATTTGTTTATAAAAAAAATGGAGGAAAAATTAAACAAAAAGAATGAGAAAATATTCAAATTCTTTTTTGTATTGGAAATATTAAATACGAAACAGCATGCGAATTATATGTATATTATTTATATCTAAATAATATAGTTTATAAAAAATGAAAAACAAGTTCTTTGGAACTAATATTTGTATTTATTTGTTTATGATTATTATTATAATTTATAAACCTTTTGGTTGTAAATGAATCTTAAGACTAAATTTTTATATATTAAAAATTGATTTATTACAAAGAATCAATTTTTTATCAAAGTTCCAAAAACAATTATTAGTGTTATTTTTAAAAAGGAAATTAAGAAATTTGGTTTCTTATTACAAGATTTAGAAAATACATAATTATTACAATATATAAAACCAAATTCCTTCATGATAAAAAAAAATAAGTTTTATATTTCAAAAGAACAAACAAATTAAAGTACATAATTTATTGCATTTCATATAATTTCTAAAAAAGAAAAAAAAGTTTTCTTGTTACCAAAGAATAATAACTTTTCAAAATTAGACAATTAAAAATTATCTCACATTGTTTTCGAAAATAGCTGATTGAACGAAAAAATGCATTAGGTAATTTATTAATAATGCATTTTTTGTTTTTGTTTTATTTTGACTTTTTTTTGAAAAATAAAAGTCAAATGGTTGACTTTAAATAAAATTGTATTGAAATATTTGACTTTCAAAAATAAGAGTCAAGTGGTTAAACAGAAAAAATTAAAAATGTTGAGGGCTGGATGCAACTGTCTAATACAAAATTGTTGCACCCGCAATTGCAATTGAAACATCGTCTAATTACGACCATTACGTTAAGGCTCTTTAGGGCTATAAGAATTCCATTTATAAAAAAAATATGGAATTGTCAAGTTCAAATAATTGCCGCATGTGTTGTACCAATTATAGGCGTTATAGGTCCCATACACGTTTAAATCTAAAAATTTGTTTTGCAATTCGTGAAATTTAATCGTATGTGGGGCTGTTTCGAAACAATTTCTTAAACAGTTTACAAAATTTATTGATTTTTAATAAGCAGAGTCATAAGTTTCTGAAATTGTTTAACGGTATATGGCGTAGTTTAGAAACCAAAATGTAAATAAAATCAGTTGTCTGTTTTTTTGTTTAGTTAGAAGTAGCTTATAATTTTCATAATATGTATTTGTAACCAATCTTTTATCATTTTTTTTTTTTATAAATTTCTATTATTATTAATGCGATAATTTTACCCGCCATTTTTTTAAATATATCATGACGTCATATAAAAATAGTAAAGTTTCTCTGTTTGTTTAAGCAAAAATATAATAAGTGGTGAAGAGAGAAATTAGTTTCGAAACAAATTTCTAAACAGATTTAATAGTGTATGGGTATGGGGTGGAGGTCTATTATAGGCTTTATAAATTTCTGAGTCTGACCTCTAGCACAGAATGAACGCCCATCACGCAGTCAGTTTGTTAATTAGTTTTTCTTGGAGCATTATCGGATATCTCATCCGTTCCTTTTGATTTGAATTTCTTAAATGAGCTTATTTCTCATAAAACACATTGCTTTTAAAAAAATAAACATATTTTAATTACTTAAAAATTATTTTATCTCAGAAATAAATTAGGATAATATCGTAGTCCTTCTATAGATTCATCTCTACAAACTTTTCCAAAACGTTCGGCAGCTAATAAGCGTTCTTTCGCTAATAAAATAGATATGCCATATGATTTAGCCAGCTCTTCAACCGAAAGTGATTCAGATTCTTCTACTTTTTCGGCAGTATCATCCGCAACAAATTCTTCATTTTGCGATTCTAATTGTAGTACCATAGCACCACTAGGGAATTGTCTTAGTTTCATTGGACCATTTAGTAGCTTACAAGCATCAAGCAAGTCTTCTGGAGAAAGTAGTTCTAAACCTCTACCCCGATTGACTCGACAATAAGCATCAGCTAACGACATCATACCTCCAGCTTCCTAAAAAAAAAAAATTATGAGGCAAAATATTTTTTTTAAAAATTGCATTACCTCTATAGGATCTAAAAGCATCTGACAAATCTGAGTTGATAAGCTTTTGTAATATTCGGAGTTGTTTGCAAAACTACATCTTGTAACGGGATCATCAATTCCTAAGCTCATAAGATAGGATTTGAACTGAACCGTCTCATCATCTGAAATTTCACCTTTGCGTTCTTTAATCTTTTGACTTATATTCTTAGATATTCCCACCATTTCTTTAGCCATTGTCATTAGAAGTTTTAGATCTTGAAAAGCAACAGCAATATTTTCATCAGTTTGTTTTTGTTTTTCAACAATAGATCTTTCAATTCCTGTAATTCCACTTCTAAGTTTAATTTTGGGAGCTTCAGAAGAATGTTGAGCTTTTAATCTCAAAGAATCTTTCGTAATAACTACTTCCCATATTCGTGCACTTACTGTTTCTTTGACAGATTCAATAAAATCAGTTTCTATTCCATGCTTTCCAGAAAGTTTAATAAAATGTGCCCTACTTGAGTCAAATGGCCCTGGAATTTTATCTTCTAAAGGTGGTCGCAAATTAAAAATAATTCGAGTTTTTTTACCAAATATAAATGAGCTAGCTTGTTCTTCATCCACACCAACAACTTTTAAATAGACCTAAGTTATCACTTAATGGACTAAAAAAAAATGTCACAATTTTACCGTATTTGAAATGAAGGCACAGTGTTACTTCTCCACGGGATATTTGGCCCGGTTTTCCCCAAAAAAGGCGATGTGTCGTTAAAACAACTTCTCCGTCTTCAAAAGTAGTCTTTAAGTAAAATTGAAAATATTCAGCAAATTTAAGCTATGCATTAAAAAATGTATTAATTTAAGTTTACCTTTTCATGCCCATTATAAATTTTTATATTTCCATGTTTTCCTATAAAACTTTCATCTTCGCCAAGTTTTGCTTGAATATATTCAAATCGATTCATTTTAAATTTATTTTAATTTTAACTACGTTTATTAAAATTTTACAAATTATAAAATGCTTTGAAATTGAAATGACATTGTGATATTAATATCATATTGATCAGATGTTTGTTTTTCTTTTTTTTCTTCTTTTTACTTGACTGTTTAGGTTGACTGGCTGACTCACTTGACTACACCACCATACCATAGGCATATACAGAGTATGGTATAGACACTTATTGCACGCTATTCAGAAAATTGTCATATTGCTTTATTGCGTTCCTTTTACACGGAAAATAGTACTTTCCGCAAATGGTAAATGAACTTCCCTTGTTTAAAAAAAAATTTTATTTTTCGAAAAATAAATAAGACATAGTATCAATTTATTTTGAAAGAAAACTAGAAACCAAAATACATATTACATGCATAAAACTGCAATTTATCGGCATATAAAAAAATTGAAATTTTCATAATATATTTCGTTGTAAATCGCTTATATTTTCTATCTACTATTTTTTTTATAGGTTAGGGGCTCATTTCTCAAAAAGCATTCAACCAAAGTACATGTTAAGTTTTTTTAAATGGAAAAAAGAACAACCACTATAATTAAAGAGCATAGTTAGAAACAAAAATAATAGAATACCTTGGAAAATCTAAATCTAAATTGGTCAGATTCAAAGTAGAAAGACGTGATCCACTCTTCAAATCCTCCTCATATGGTATTGAAACAAAAAATTTTCCTTGGAATATTTTATTTTTAAAATTGATGGTGTATTTTATATAAAACACAAAATGATTTTGACATAAATGTCGCGTGCTAAATTTTAATCAATTAATTAAAAAAAAATTAAATACTTATTGGAAAGACTGCTATTAATTATTTAATTTGAAATAAAAAACTAATTATGTAATTTTTTATTAGAAAATAATTAAAAATCAAAATTTTTCAAAAAATAATTTAATAAAATTTTATTTCAAAATTGATTCAATTTTGTAAATTCTACATTTCATTTCGGTTAATGCTGTTAAATAAGTTCCATCTATGTTTCCATTGCTTATAATTGGACATGTATCATAAACGGTATCAGTACATGATAACGATTGAATTTTCATACTTTCACCTACATTCCACAATGTTAATTGTTTTGAGTCTTGAATGTACGCAGCTACTAAACTATTGTCTTTGATTGGAATTTGTGTAGATCTTGACATTACACGTATAACACGCGATCCAAATAATTCTAAATCTATTTGAAATATAATTAAGTTATTAATCTTATTTAATTTTCCCAAAATATATTTTGACATTGGAAACTTAGCACTAATTCTAGTCGAAACTAATATTGTGTTTGTTTTATTGTTATAATTCATTGATAAGAAGGGCCCTTCTACCGTTAATTTATTTGGATTTAAACGTTGTGTAGGCAAAAATTCGTAAAACCATAAACTTTGCAATTTACAAACTAAATATCCACCAAAAGGAAACATATCAGATGAAGGAACTGGAAAAATATTTATAACAGGACTGGCATCGTCCGCGTTTGAGGTTTCTTCCAGACATTGGTGTGTACTGCGGATATCGTATATATATGTGCTTCCATGTTGTGATCCTAAGTATAATAAATGACTACGTTGGTCTCTATCGAAGGCACAAGACCAAATATCTTTTTCAGACGGAGTTATAGTTGTCATTACGCTCCTATTTTTAACATCGAAAACTTTAACTATTTTTTCTTGTGATGCACAGGAAATCAAATCTTCAGTTGAGCTTAACGACAAATCACGAAGCATTTTAACAGAAGTATATAGAAAAGCTGTTGGCCTGAAATCACTTGCTACGTCTATATATTTTACTCCATATCCTCGAAATAAATTTTGAATTGATATTTGTGAAGCTAAAATTATTTAAATATTAGTCATATATTTTTTCTTTAAAATAATTTTAATAGTAACCAAAAAGTTGTTTATCAACTGGCGCATAAACTAAACACCGGCAACCAGGTTCTGAACAAATATCTATATTTTTTATCATATGCATTTTATGATCATATATAAATTGATTAGTTTTTTCAGAGCAAGAGTTTGAAAATGAATTTACACCACCATTTGTGTTTGCACTGGCAATTCTTCTCATTCTTTCTATGTCTGATTCTAACTTTATAACTTTTTGCTGTATAAATTTTAATTCTAATGTCATTAACTCATGTTCTGTTTGTAGTTTTTGACAATGTTCCTTTTCAATCTTAAGATCATCTCTTAATCTAGTTTCTTCTGTATTATCTACAACTGCTATTTTTTTCGCATATATATATCTAATATCACGAAAATCAGCTTTTGATTTGCAAAGTGGGCAACAACGACTGCCTGCATTACCACATTGCTTTATCCATCGTCGTATACATGATTCTCCAAAAAGATGGCCACATTTTAAAGAGGTTAACCGATGTTCTCCGGACATTGCATAATGTTCACAACAAATCATACATATAGATCCATCATCATCATCCTCAGACAACGATATGTTAATTTTGGAATCTTTAGGTGTTTTGCTCTTGGACCTACTGAAGTTAAGGTTTTTCTAAATATTTAATTTTTATTTGAGTTTATTTACCGCTTTCGTTTTTTCCTAGAACTAGCTGGTGTGTCAAGATCTGGCGGTATAGCTTCTTGTCTGGAATTATTGCTGTTGTCTTCAATTACTATTACGTTTGATGAAGATGTTCTATTGTTATGTCTATCACTGAAGTTTTCTATTGATTCTTCAGCTATAGAAATATGCTCGGCGTCTGTGTCTAAAACATTCCTTGAATTTAAATTTTCATCATTTCGTAATGACAAATTTAACACTTCAGAAACATTTATATTTGAGGAATTTGTTAATTGTTCTAAATTGCTATTCATTTTAAAACTAGTTAAAAAGAACTTGAAACGATTATAAAAAATATTTGTTAAAAATTCATTTCGCGGTAAAAATAGGTAGTAAAAATTTGAATCCAACCAAATCAAATACAAAATTTACGAAATACGAATGTCGAAAAATAACTTTTCTTTTGTAAACATTTAACTGACAGAACTCATCATGACATTTATTTCAGCTGCTAGCACGGGACGGGAAATACTGGTAGTCGAAATAAAGAACTGGCACTTTTCAAGGCCTCCTAAATAGGAGGATGCCTTGGCTTTTTTGGTGTTGCGTCAAAAATATAATGGGCCCCATACACGTTTAAATTTGTTTAAAAACTTGAGTGGCAGTCAGTAGTGTGATAAGCGATAGTCACCCTTGTGACGGTCAAAGATTACACTAAAAATTTTTGGTATTCTGCAACGAATTAGAATTAAATGGAACTGAGTATTTCATACAAAAATACAAACATTTTGTCCATATTTGTTTAGAACTTCTCTTTCTGTTTGCTTTATTTATGTAAAAAAAAAAAAAAATTTTAGTGTTAGCCCAATATAGTGTTTTTAAATAGAAAATTAGTAAAATCTTTGAGTATGAATAAAATAAAAGGTATCAAAATCTAATCTTAATAAAAATAACAATGTTTTTTCAATTTAAACTTTCTTTCACTTTATTACCGTATTCTACTATTACACAGAAAAGTATTGTTGTTAAATTATTTGAAAAACAAATAATCATTCATGTTTCTGAAATATTGAAAATGTAGCAGTAGTGTGTAATATATAGATATATAAAATTTTCAAAAAGTACTAACATTAGCAATGAAGTAGGAAAATATAAAATTTTTTGTTATAAAATAAATATAAAAAAAAGTCAAGAAAATTTTTGATTTTTATTATAAATATATTGAACGAATATATTCGTTTATTTCTGTTTTTTGACATAAAAAATAGCAAAGAAAGAGAGGAATATACCCAAAATATTGGACACTTTTTTGTATGGATAGTCACTTCCATTTAATTCTAATTCGTTGGTATTCTGTATCGCGATCACTTGTATAAAAGAAAACGACAGCATTTTAAAAAAATACAATTCGAAAATGGCGGCACAAGCGATGTATTAAATGTCAAAGTGTCAAAACCATAAAAACAAAACTAAAATTTAAAATTTTATTAGTGCGTGTATCAATAATAGAGTAAAGTAATTAAAAATAAAAAAGTTTAATTAAAAATTATTAATATATATTAATAAATTATTAACAAAAAATATATATAATGTTTCCTTTTGGGCCTTCGATAAATTTTTCATCTAGCGAAGATGAAGAATATAGAAAAAACGCCAATAGTTTGAGAAGGAACTTGAGGGACGCTTCGAATATATTCGAATTACCAAACAACATGTAAGTTATAATTCAACTTATCTTATGTTTATAATATAATATATTTATAATTAATTACATTTCTTGTTTTATATATAGATTTAATAAGACTTTTAGAATTAATAAAGAAACGTTCCTAAATATATTAAATCAATTAAAAATTGATGAAGGAATTCGATCAACTTATATAACACCAACACATCAGTTAGCTGTAACACTGAATATGCTTTCAGGAGCACCACATCAGAGGCAGGCAGGAGTTGATTGGATTGCACCCATGAGCCAAGCCTGTGTACTGAAAATTTCAATTTAGTACTTAAATGTTGAACTAAAAACTATTTCTTATTAATAAACTTTTTAAATCCTATGCTTAAAAACTAGTAATTTTATTAAAGAAATGAAATTTATTAAAACTTAAACAAATTTTAAAAAACTTTTCTTTATTTATATCACGAGTGACACCAAATTATCTGTCACCCTAAAATCACAAAAAAAAAGCGTCTATCACTGTGACAATCACCATATAGAATACCAATTATAGTTATGCGACTGTCGCAGCGTGATTATCACAGTACAGAATTCCACCCCTTGTTTCGAAACTAATTTCTCTCTTCACCACACACTATTAAACTTTTGTTTAATCCAGCAGAGAAACTTTACTATTTTTATAAATAAGTGAAGACAAGATAGATATATTTAAAAAAAATGGCGGGTAAAATTATCGCATAAATAATAATTGTAGAAATTCATAAAAAAAAAAAGGAAATGATTAAAAGATTGGTTACAAATACATATTATGAAAACTATAAGTTAATTCTAACAAAAAAACATAAACAACTGATTTCATTTACATTTTGGTTTCGATACTACACCATACACATTTAAACAAATTCAGAAACTTATGACTCCGCCCATTAAAAATCAAAAAATTTTGATTTTGTAAACGGCTTAAGAAATTATTTCGCAACAGCCCAACACACGATTAAATTTCACAAATTTTGAAACAAAGTTTTAAACAGATTTAAAGGTGTATAACAAAAAATTATTCGCGTCAAATATTATTTTTCGTTATTCAATTTTAAAAACTTAAAACATTTTTTTAATTTGAATTTATTAGTGTTTGGAATTTTTTATTAAATGGGCGGCTAATTATTAATAATTAATTCAACCGTCAAACCATCTGTTGAAAAAAATTATTTTTTTTTATATACATTTCCACAAAAAATTGTTAAAAAAGTGCTGCCGACATAAAGAAACTGTCCCCGATATTTTAAAAATATACTTTATCAAAGTATAATATCCCAAATTTTTTGAAAATATCCCCAATTTTTGTGAAAATATCCCCGGTAAATGATATTTTCTGTTCTTGTCGTAAGCATTGTGTGTGCTCTCATATAAAATAAAGTCATTTCATTTTATCTTTCTTTTTAGAGGCGATAAAATTTTTAAGATTTCAAATATTGGTGAATAAAAATCCAGCTTTAAATTTGTTTTTTTCGTTTTAAATTTGTAAAGTTCATATTTTTCATTCGTATTATCACTACAACTGATATCTAACATCAATTTGAATTTCATTAAAATAATTTGATTATTTGTTGTAACTTGAAAAAAATATGGAGTCGCTTATCTTCTATCGCTTGACCACAAAATGTCATGCATAGAAGAAAACATCCTTTCAAAATATATATATGATTTAATTGAAGAGTATTGGAGTGGAGATAACTATCAATTTGTACATAATATGGTGACAGTTGCCAATTTCAAAAATTATGTCACAAAATTAGAGTGATCCACAAAAAGAAATACAAAAGAAATAATTATTTCTAGTTCGCTTAAATTTAAAAATGGAATTTTTATTTATTTATTTCTTCTAATTGTTATTATTTTTGTTGAAATAACATTAACTGTCAACAATACAAAAATACCCAAAATTAAAAAATAGCTCTGAGGGTTATTTTTCTTTCGTAAATTTGCTATTTTGATTATTTATAAAACTCTGTCACAACACAACTCACAATCACTTGTCGTCACTTGTCTACTTGAAATAGCGACGTTTGACATTTCCTTTGTTTTTTTTTTTTGAATTTTTTTGATTATGTTATCTGATGCTACGAGGCTAAAAATTCACAGGTCAAAAATGCAGAACCGTCGAAAATCTTAATTTAATGAAACACAAAAAAAAAAATATTACTATTATAATTACCTTCAACATTCAACTCCTTCGCTATGTCATTCCAAGCTTCATTGTTCTTTATATTTCGGTAATTACCACTTGGTTTCTTTTATAAGCATTCTTGGAAACCTGTTTCAATTACTTCTTCAATTATTCACTTTGGTTTGTGAAACACTGGGACTCTTATAAAATGCCATTTTTCTCTAATGTCATTTTTGATTAAACACAATTTGATATATTTGATCTTGAGTTATCACCCACAGTACA
The DNA here is from genome assembly GCA_963942445.1 of Argyra leucocephala. Taxonomy (NCBI): domain Eukaryota; kingdom Metazoa; phylum Arthropoda; class Insecta; order Diptera; family Dolichopodidae; genus Argyra; species Argyra leucocephala. Next base: position 140,831,999 of record OZ012679.1, on the reverse strand, counting down.
GTAGTGAGATTTGAGATACATATACATTTTTGTTTTTTTTTTTTTTACAAAAGAGCAAGTTTTAATTACATATAATTAAAAAATATAATTCATTAATTTTTTAAAAATATAGATTCGCTCCAATCATTAATATGTCTGAAAATTCAACGCCACAGGGATCACCAACAAAAGGTAGCTTTGATAATGGAAATAGTCCAGGTTTATTACAATTACCAAGTCCAATTATCACTCGAAGAACAAGAACCGCGTCAACGTGAGTTTTATTTGTTATTAGGTTTTATTAATTTAATAAGTTATTTTTTTGTAATGTTTATTGACTGATGTGTAAATTAACGTTTGTTTAAATATAGTTTTTCAAGCTTTTCTTAGATTTAATAAAATTAATAAATTTATATTTGTGAATATTTGAAATTTCTAAACAAAAATGACTCATAAAAGTGAACTTAGGAGAAAGCTTTTGGGTTATTGTATATACTTTAGGGAATTAAGGGTTACCAGTTAATAAACAAAAACGCAAATTTTATTAAATTTATTGAAGTGTATTTTATATGCTAGATGTGCTCGCGCAATGAAAAATCCGATGGAAACTGGCATTGTTAAAGCTTTCAGTAGAGGGAAAGGACATGGATTTATTGCTCCGAATTCTGGTGGCGAAGATCTTTTTGTTCATATTTCCGAGTAAGTTTTAAAGTTATAAATTTACATTTAAAACTAGTTTTATTAATTTTTTTGTATTAAATATAGCATTGAAGGAGAATATGTTCCATTACCTGGCGACGAAGTTAGTTATCGTTTGTGTGCTATTCCACCGAAATTTGAAAAACATCAAGCAATTCATGTTGAAATTATTAATCTTGTGGCTGAGAAACATCTTAAATGGGACGACGAATGCAAAGAAGAAGGGCATGTTTTTCACTAAAACAAAACAACAGTTAAAAACGGAACATTAATAAATGCACATCCCTATAAAAAAACATGTGAACTAAAAGGCGAAAATTTAAAATTTTAGAAAATCATATTTTGTTTTCTGCATTACATTTAGTAACAAACCGATATTTAATAGGTTTTACTCATAAAAATGAATCGAAATGGTATTTATATAAATTTTAAAAAAAATTGAATAAAACATGTACGTAATTAAAATCATTTTTTTATGTTTAAAATTTGAAATTTCATTAAATAAAAAACGGTAAAAATTCAATTAGTAACCAATTTTACCTCATTTTTTTTTTGTGAAAAGTAATCGCCTGTTTAAAATTATATGATTAGTGTAGTTTTTGAATAAGAAAAATATGCTTAGGTAAAAAATAAAATTTAATTATTACATTTATGTATATTCTAATATTAATTTAACCAAAATAATCAATTTAAACTTTGAAATAATTAAATGGAAAAAGAAAACTTCGGAGAATAATGGAAATAATATAATGTAATGTTTCAAAAATGTATTTTTAATTTGTTTTTACAGTAGTTTCTTTTATTCTTTTAATTTCCATACTTAATTAAAATTTTATTAAATTTTATTAAACTTTTTTGACAATATTTTTATTTTAATATTTTGCAAACTCAATTTTGAATTTATAAAAGGATTTTTATATATTTTTTTTAGCTTTTATATTAAATAGATTTAGTTTTTAGTAATACTATTTTGTTAATAATAATTACGCATTTTTAAAATTTTTGTTTTATTTTATTTTCTCTTAAGAAGCAACAACGGTTGTAGTAATGGAAAACTACATGGTTATAAATTAAAAAAAATAATTCCTACTATGTATTTGATTTATATATTTGAAAAAAAATTATTAAATTAGAAAAAACATGTTTAGTCGACATTAGGGCAAAAATTTGATATTAAGTTTTGGTTGATGTGGTAGGAATTTTAAAAAGATGTTAAAAAAAAATAGAAAAATCTGTGATCGTGAAATCAAAATGATAATTTAAATTATCTAGATAATAAACGTGAGGTAAGATGCTTCAAAAAAATAAATATTAATTATATTTATATATATTAAATTTAAATATAATTTTATATAAATCATAATTATTGAAATTTTATTTTATAAATTTATATTTGGGAATAATTTATATAGGTACCTACGTAAATAGAGCTTATTTATTTATATTTATTATTTCTAAATACTTAGCTTTCGTGTTAAAAAATGTGTTTAAATTTAAAATTTAGAATTGTATGTATGGTAATAGAAACCTTCCTTTTGAATAAATACTTATATAAATAAAATGAATACATAGTTCTTTTAATTGGTTTCGTAAAATATTATATGTGAAATTTCAGCTTCATGAAGTTAAGATAAATCGTTCACAATATTTCCATTAGAGTGATATATCTTTCAATTTATTACATTTGTTTGCATTTTATTAGAAAAATCTGTATTTTCGTTCTCCTTTGGTGCGGATGGAATTTTCGATATAAAACACTTCTTCATCAGGACTAATTCAGAATTTTGAGCACCTAAAATTATATTTCATAATTTCAATATTAATATAGGTATTATATTTAGACTTGATATGCTTGAATTATAGAACAGGATTTAAAAAAGTCAGTAAGAAATCTTTAATTTGAAAATTTACCTTTTTGGAGCATTCCTAAAATTATACGATGCTTTTCTTCTGGATGGTAATTTTTTTTTGTGTGAACATGTCAAATTTCTTGAAACACTGTAGGAAAAAATATTTTCGGATTCAAATTTTTCCCATTTTTGTTTCACTTTAGTGCAACTTAGTTTTGGATTCCGAAAATTATTTAATAACATTAAATTTTTTTAGTATTAATGAAATTTTACCTGTAAATAAAAGTCAAGCAGGCTGCAATATCCTTGCATTTTCCCAACGCTGGCTTTACAGGAACATCTGCAAATCCCCCTCCATGACGCCGGTTGTGATATTCTCAAGCTGGATTTCGTGGATTTTCTTCATGTCCGAAGTTTGGACAACGAATCCAAAAATTTATTTATATTGGGAGGTAGTGCAATTAGCAATTTCCAATTTATAGAAATGTACATTTTTCTTGTTTAGATTTTTTAGAACAACACACAAAATTTTTGAACACGTTTTGTTGAAAGAAAACTTTCTTAATCAATGCAGATCTATTTCTTAAATAGTTACATCTTTCCAAAACAAATTCTTGATATTTCTTCGCCTTAATCCGCTTGATTTATTTCACATTTATTTTATTTTTGACATTTTTTTTATATCTGCGCCATGTATAAAGGATAAGATCCTTCAAACATTTCCTCTTGTGCGTGAAAAGCACTTACAAATTTTTTCCTACTATGGAATGAATTATTTGAATGTGTGTGAAGTGTGGTTTGGTTGGTTGTGCACGTATGATATGATGATGATTACGATAAGTTTTCGAAACTTGCGAGAACTAAACTAATCCATGTTTACAAGAAATCATGCTCTCATTTTAGTATTTGTGAGAGGGTTAGAGCAGTAGATGAAGGGTAAAATAGAAATAGCAGTATTTTCTTCAAAAAGCAGGGGTGGAAGCACGTAACTTGTTACAAACGTTTTTTTTTGTAACGAAACACCAGCGTCACAAATTTTTTTTGGTAGCATGTATTTTGAAACGCTACTTTGGAATTGAAACAAAAAAAAATTTACGAAACATTTTTGCAAATTTTTTTTTTTAACACACGTCAACTATTTATACCGGAAATTTTCATTTGAGACGCTCAGTAAAAATAGGTGTTTCAAATGTTACGTGCTGCCAAAAATAGCGAAACAAAATTAAATGTGGCGAAACAAAATTAAAATTGGCGAAACAATTTTACGTGCTACCGTTTTTCAAAAATAGTGTGACAACATGTTTGTAACAAGTAACGTGCTGCCACCAGTAGATTTATTTATTTTTTTTAATTATACCGTAACATATTGCTTAGAGCAAGCAAATCAGACCTCTATATAGACGAGAGCTTGCATCGTGTCTTGTATCACCAAATATTTCCAATTGTAAACATTTACTTCAAAACACATGATGAAACATGATTCACATGAAACATAGCACATGATTCTGTTTTTGTAGTTAGAGCAGTGCATAAAAAAATAAAAAAAAAACAATTATTTTGACACTATTAATTCTTGGAAATTAATTTGAAAATTAAATTCTTACGCACACCATACACTTTAAAAACTTAAAAACTTTTTTCGAAATTTGTGAAATTTAATTGTTTGTGGGGCTTTTTCGAAGCAATTTCTTGTGGAGCCCAGTTCCAAGTTTCATGAAACTTAATTTTTATTTGACAGTCTCATTACCATGTTTCACTTGATGTTGCATAATGTATGGGCATGTCTGGCTACCAATTTCACAGTTTCAAGTCTGCTCGTTTGTCTTCAAAATTTTTCGAAGACTTTAAACTAGTTTATATATTTTTCTCGTGTATGGGAGAAACTAAATGTGTATGTATATGATGTGAAGCTAAAACTTAAACAAAGCTATTTTTTTTATTTAAATTAGTGATGCCTTTTCTTTTTTACAGTTTTATATTACTATTTTAAAAAAAAATAAATAAAATTAATTGAATAATTGCTTTATCTATCATTTTGTATTTTAATTATTTCGTAATTTTAATAAAATAATTAAAAAATATTTCTGTCACCATGTAAACAAATACGAATTATAAATGAATAAAACAAACATCAAAATAAGTCTTTTAAATAAGTCTTTGCTTGTATGTCAAACATGAAACCAACGAATTAGAATTAAATGGAAGTGGCTATCCATACAAAAAAGTGTCCAATGTTTTGGGTATATTCCTCTCTTTCTTTGGTATTTCTTATTGTCAAAAAACAGAAATAGACGAATATATTCGTTCAATATATTTTCTCTCTTTTAAAAATTCAAAAGATGTAAAATATAATACATATGTAAAGACACGTAATTTTCTTTTTCCAAATGAGACTTACAGCCTGGAATGATACAAATCTTCTTTTTACGTTCCATTTTTCCTTAAAATTTGTAATTTTTTAACAATTTATAATAAAAATCAAAAATTTTATTGACTTTTTTTAATATTTATTTGACAATAACAAATTTTATTTTTGCCTACTTCATTGCTAGTGTTCGTACTTTTTGAAAATTTCATATATCCATATATTACACACTACTGCTACATTTTCAATATTTGAGAAACATGAATGATTTTTTTTTTTTCAAATAATTTAACAGCAATACTTTTCTGTGTAATAATAGAATACGGTAATAAAGTAAAAGAAAGTTTAAATTGAAAAAACATTGTTATTTTTATTAAGATTATATTTTATTTTATTCATACTCAAAGATTTTACTAATTTTCTATTTAAAAAAACTATATTGGCCTAACACTGAAAAAAATTTTTTTTTGACAAAAGGAAACCCAAACAAACCAAACAGAAAGAGAAGTACTAAAAAAATATGGACAAAATGTTTGTATTTTTGTATGGGATAGTCACTTCCATTTAATTCTAGTTCATTGATTGAAACGTTGAAACTTGTAACTGGTGAGTCGGCTCAATTAAACAGTTTACCAACGAATTAGAATTAAATGGAAGTGACTATCCCATACAAAAATACAAACATTTTGTCCATATTTTTTTAGTACTTCTCTTTCTGTTTGGTTTGTTTGGGTTTCCTTTTGTCAAAAAAAATTTTTTTTCAGTGTTAGGCCAATATAGTTTTTTTAAATAGAAAATTAGTAAAACTTTGAGTATGAATAAAATAAAAGGTATCAAAATATAATCTTAATAAAAATAACAATGTTTTTTCAATTTAAACTTTCTTTTACTTTATTACCGTATTCTATTATTACACAGAAAAGTATTGCTGTTAAATTATTTGAAAAAAAAAAAATCATTCATGTTTCTGAAATACTGAAAATGTAGTAGTAGTGTGTAATATATGGATATATGAAATTTTCAAAAAGTACGAACACTAGCAATGAAGTAGGCAAAAATAAAATTTGTTATTGTCAAATAAATATTAAAAAAAGTCAATAAAATTTTTGATTTTTATTATAAATTGTTAAAAAATTACAAATTTTAAGGAAAAATGGAACGTAAAAAGAAGATTTGTATCATTCCAGGCTGTAAGTCTCATTTGGAAAAAGAAAATTACGTGTCTTTACATATGTAAGTATTATATTTTACATCTTTTGAATTTTCAAAAGAGAGAAAATATATTGAACGAATATATTCGTCTATTTCTGTTTTTTGACAATAAGAAATACCAAAGAAAGAGAGGAATATACCCAAAACATTGGACACTTTTTTGTATGGATAGCCACTTTCATTTAATTCTAATTCGTTGCAGTTTACAAAATCAATTTTTTTTTAGTTTTAATGGGCGGAGTCATAAGTTTCTGAAATTGTTTAATGGTGTAGTTTCGAAACCAAAATGTAAATAAAATCAGTTGCCTTTTTTTTTAGAAGTAGCTTATATTTTTCATAAATGTGTTTGTAACCAATATAATTTTTTTTTTTTTAGAAGTAGCTTATATTTTTCATAAATGTGTTTGTAATCAATATAATTTTTTTTTTTTTTATAAATTTCTAATATAATAATTTTAACCGCCGTTTTTTAAATATGACTTGTCTTGAAGCAAAAGTTTAATAATGTGGTGAAGAGAGAAATTAGTTTCGAAACAAATTTCTAAACAAATTTAATAGTATATGAGGCCTATAAACTGTTTAAGAAATTTGTTTCGAAACAGCCCCATACACGATTTAATTTCACAAATTTCGAAACAATTTTTTAAACAGATTTAAACATGTATGGGGCCTATTAGATTAGATGTTCCATAGGAATATGCAAGGCATCCTAAATATACAGGCATGGCACTTCATACTTTTTTTAGCTAAGATGGCGCTTTGAAGGTCACAAGAAAATGTAAACAAAGAAATTTTTTATGTGACATTTTTCAGTTCATATAAGAATTTTGGAGGGATTAGAAGTTTTTTTTAAAACTTTTAATTCAAAAATTTAATTGGGTGTTATAATTTACTGTTTAAAAAGTTAATAAATTATAGGAAATAGGAAATAATGCCATCATTGTGTTGTGTTCCTGACATTAGAAATATTTTAACAGAAAATAGTATTAAAGAAAAAAATTTGCGTGTTTCACAAGAAGCTGTTAATGAAAACTCAACTGAAAAGTTTAATTTGTTGCATAAATGTTTCTATCAGAATGATGCTGGTGAAATTTTAATAAATCAAGAAGTTGTTGAATGTATTATAAATAGTGTTATTGAACCATTATTTACTTTAGGAAAAGAAAATATTAGAGATACATGTGGTAGTTTTGTTGCTCAAGTTATGCCAGTTTTATGTGTAAATGATAATGCAATAAAAAATTTCTGATATAAAATTTTTATGGAATTATTTAAGTTTAGTATCAATTCTTTTGTTAATGATAATCTTTCTAAAGATTCACTTGGGAAATAACAACTTGTTGCAAAGATGCTTTATCATGCGAGGATATATCGTTAGACGATTCACTTTTGAACGAGTGTAAAACAATTATTGAAAATAAGTTGAAAAACAATTATGAATTATCAATGGAAGAATTAGATAATATTTCTGATACATTAACAAAGCTGATCTATATTTCAACGGAACATTTGAAGAAAAATAATGAAAAGAATACTACAATAAATTTAACATCAGATTTATATGAAAAATCAATAAACATTTTGTTGCATTTTTCAGATTTAGAGAAATCTACTTTAACCAGTTTTGAAAACATTTGTAATGTTAATTAAACTATGTGAACTAATTAATAATTGTGTAGCAGTTTCTGCTATTGGTGAATCATTAATTAAACATTCTTCTTTGGTAATAACTAAATCAAATTAATTTTTATTAAAAATCTGAAAATATTTTGAAAATATATTTTAGATAAACAATGAAGCTGAGAACATTATTAACATTATCTGAAAAAGTTAAATTTTTGTTAAAAAATACTTCAGAATATGATGTTAATATTTTAAAAGAAGATATTATTCAAAAGGCATCAAATGGACACATAATTTGGTTAAGAACGTTGCCCTATTTAGTATGCACAAACTGCTTTAAACAATATAAAGAAAATGTGTCCATACTTTTATTGGAAGAAATTTCAGATTCATTGTTAGCAAATGGATAACTTGAAATTTACAATAATTTACCAGAAGTAACTTTTATTTTTATTTGATACTTATCTTAAATTTATTGATAATTGTAGGTTATTCTACCTTATTTGACTTCTCGATCATTACTTATTAATGAAGATATTATGAAAAATTCAGAGAATATCAAGTTTTGTTCTTCTTTGTATAAAAATTTCAAAATCACATGTCATCAACTAGTTATAGTAAAATAGAGGAAAGAAACTTAGTTTTCAGTTGTATTAATATTATTACAATAACAGGAGAAAAACAAACAATTAATATAAATATTGTATGTAACTAATTTTAAATTTTAGAGATATTTCAACTAGAGAGTTCAAAGATGTAATTTCAATTATTGAATTTATTAAATTGTTAACTGAAACGATACAACGTTTTCCAACTGAACTGGTTTTCAGTTGAACGTAAATGATCTAATAGAATTTTCATTACATAATTTGTTGAATTACTTATTAAGTTAAGTCTTAAATATTTAATGTAAATTAGCTTTTGGGTTTGATAAAATAAAGTCTTTTTTATTATATTATTATATATTGATAAATGAATTTAAAAAAAAAAAAAACTTCGATCACTCCAAAAATCTGATACGAACTGAAAAATGTCATATAAGAAATTTCTTTGTTTACATTTTCTTGTAACCTTTAAAGCGCCATCTTGAATTGAATGTTGCAGCCTGTCTATTTAGGAGGCCTTGGAATATGTAAATTTATGTCATTGTAGGTATCGTATGTCAAGTGTATTTAAAAATTTTAACGGTCTTATTTTCATTAATATATGCAATATGCATTATGCATATGTGATGTCAGTGGTATATTATTTAATACCAAGAATAATAGAATAGAAAACTGATAGTTATTAATAATACTGTCAACACAATAAACATAAATTGTTATTGAAAAAAAGAATGAATGGGCAAAACTATTTAAGGAATGTGCAGTTAGCTGAGATAATTAATTCAAACATAGATGAACATGATAATTTCATTACGAAGTTGTGTGTTAATTCAGAGATGATTGATTTCGAGACATTCAAAAATCGCTTATTAAAAGAAATTGATGAAATTGATTGTACACCATCCAAAGATGGTATTACATTTGAAGAAATACAAGATATTCTTGAAGAAATTGAGAATGTTCCTAGTAAATTACATCGACAAAGAAAACATAAGGACTTACAGAAACTTAATTCAACTGCCATTCAAAAAAAAGATAAAGAAGAAAACTGTATAAAAATCTGTGGTCAGAGTAGAAGTCAAGTTGATTTAGATATAAACAGTGTACCTTTTTTAAAGGCTGATTGCCACTTGAGTCCAAAAGAAGTTTTAAAAGATTTTAATGATTGTAAGCATAATATTAGAAATATATTAAAAAAATTTGGTAATAATGAAGATAAAATGTGTAATTATAATAATGAAATGGAAAAAATTAAAAATTTCATTCGTGAATTGGAAATAATAGTAAATCAAAATTCTGAAAAAAACTGTGGAGAAAATTCTTTAACAAAAAATGAAGAGCAAGATCTAAAGATGTTGGTAAATGGAATGGAACAATATATTTTTGTTAATGAAAATAAAAATTTATTTGTTAAAAAGGAAGGTGATGACAATGTTGAAAATTTGAACATTTTAATAGAAATTATAAATGATTTGTTAAAAAACGTTGTATTAAATTAAAAATGCATATCATTATACATATATGTACTACAATTTATTTAGATAAAAAAAACATTAATGTAGATATAAAACTTATATATTATATTAGCATTCTAAAATAAAATATTTGTATCTTAAATTTCTTCTTTTAGTATAACTGGAACGTTTATCTTTTCATGCTCAAAGTAAATCTAAATAAAAAGAAATTATTAAATTTTTCAAAAAAGATTTGGAAACTCACAATTATGTTGACATTATCTCCTGGTAATCCATATTGTAATAAGATTACTTCAATTTCAATAGATTCGCCAGCCAAAATTTGTCCCTCCTTTGGATTTATTTTAAATAAATTTTTATAGTTAGAGGTTATTTCGAAATATTCTTCTGTTTTAAAGAAGCTTCTAATCGTAAATTTTCTTTTTTTTTCAATATCATTTTGGTCAAATTGTAAAACATTTGGTCTAACAGTCCATGATTCAACCATTCTATCTTCTTGATTGCCATCACCATCAACTGAATTTTTTGAATTTTTTGTATCAGAGCTTGTTGCACAAATCATTGTACGAAATAGAATGGTTTCATCAAGATCAGGAAAAATAATATTTGAAGTATTCTTTGTAAGATCCATTAGACAATGAGTAATTGTTATAGATGCTTCCCAATCTCGAAGATAATTTGCAAGATCTAAAGCATTTTCAGAATTTTCTACAAAAGACTTGACTTCATTTAGCATAATTTCGTCAGATAAAATTGACCAACATTTAGATAATTTAGATTGAGTAAGTTCTGGTATTATGCTATTTTCATCCGATGATGTTTCTTTTATCACTTTTATAATATTACGAATTCTTTGTCGAGTTGGCTCATCTCCAGTTATAATTCGAATATTTGCAATAGTCATTACATCAGAAATTTTTGATAATATTTTCTTAATATCGCTGCGACGGGGTCGGAAAATGATACGAAATTTAGCGAAAGATTGTGGTGGTAGATAAGCTTTTTCGGGCTCAATTTCTATACGTTCACTTAAATTTGAAATTCTCAAGCCAGTTGAATTCAAATTTATGATGGCGAATCCACTTAATGGTCCACGGTTGTAAATTGAAAATGTCTTTATTAATGGTTGCGATAATTCATGAACTTCTCCCATATTTATAAATGGTAAACCTATAGGTCCTTTGAGAAAATCTCGAACTTTAATACTTGCATGACCACCGTATCCTTGTAATAAAATCACTTTATCTAAAACCAAAATTGTTATATTAGAATTTAGTTAGTCATTGATTAAAAAATATGTCGATTAATGGCATAGATGCATATTTGATTTTTCGTTACGATTCAAACGTTTACCTACTGGCCATCCGTCATAAGGTGAACCAAAATTAAGTTTTCCTGTAGCAGCACCTAACACTGTCGGACAGAAACTAATCAAAATTGTACGACATTCTTGACCCTGTAAAGTTATAATCGAATTGTTTTCCATATTATCAATTTGAAAGCCTGGTCCTTCTATTACAACTTTAAAAGAAAGTTTTTTTATAGAGACATTCCTAATACCAATTGTTTTCTTAGCAATAGTTCTCAACTTCAGACTTCCAAAAGAACATTGATTTACAGTAGATTTGATTGGTAAAGATTGTCCTACTCTATGAGTAAATTCACTTGATGTAGAGCATTGTGAGTTGCATCTTGATTTAGCTGATGCTAAAGATCCAACTGTATGCTGATGGTTTACTACACCTAAGGCTATAGTTGGAGATTTTGATTTCGTTTTGGATTGTATTATAGGTGAGTGCAAGTTAGATTTTTTATCTTTGTGTAAATAAAGGTAATTACTATCTGATTGTGTTGTCGTATCAAGAAAAATTGGTGATCTCATTGAATCTGTAGTAATAATAGAACATGCTTGAGGAGAACTAAGCAATGAAGGAATAGGAGACAAGGTTTTTTGTTGTTTTTTAGGTGTAACACTTTTTGATCGTATTGGAGAAACTGGTGGACGCATATGGTCTCCTACATTTAAAAAATTATTAATCTTTTTTTCATTAAGCAATGTAGATGAAAATGATTTAGTAACCGGTAAATGTTCCTGTGTTAGTGAGTCATTTCTTAAGTTTAAACGTTTTTTTGATAAATGATTATTGGTTGTATTTTCGTCTGAAAATATGTTACATAATTTAGAAGGACTTTTAGCAGACCTTACAGCACACAATGATGAAAATCTTGAATCTACAATTAAAGTCACAATTATTTATGTTAAAAAAAAAACAACCAAAACCAAAAATAATTTTTTACCATCAAAATCTTTTTCCATACTAATTGTATGATTCAAATTATTATCATCAGTTATTAAATCGTCTAATAAAGATTCAGTAAAGGTTACTGTATCGTTATCATTTAAATTGTCTTTTAAAACACTGATATTTTCTTTATCTCGGTCCTCATTATCATCTATTATAGCTTTTTTGAAGGTACATTCTTTTTTGTGTAATTTATTTTGTTCATTCAGAAGATCCTCAAGATTTAATTGATTTAATACCTTTTCAACAGCCGTCATTGTTAATACACGTGAGTGATCATCAATCATCAATTTTGATCTCTCAGAGTTAGTTTTATTTACTGGAATCTGTGAATCTATCTTGATCAAATTACTTGTGTAATTTGAATTTCGAATATTTCCTAAAAATATAATACACATATGTATAAGTAAAACAATTGTATTTTTATTAATTAAATCTCTCTGAAAATTACCAAATGATCCATCATCATCAACTAATCTTACAGGATTTCTCTTAGGTGGACTCAATATGTTCGAACTAATTATACTTTCTATTTGATCAGAACGCTTATAAAAATAATTTCCAACTTCGGAAATATTTGAGAAATCTATACTGCTCTTAGCAGATTGATTGACGGTATTTTCTACTTGAATTTTATTTTTTTTTATGTCTTGAGCTATAGCTTCGGAGCTTGGCATAGCTAAAAATCCATTTTCCCAGGATAATTCATCACGTAATAATTGAGATGTCATACACTCTGCAGGTTGAAAGCTTTCATTAATTTTAGAATTCTCTGATATATCAATGGTTTTTAATGAATTTAAAGATGTACTTTCCGAATATTTCTGGTTATCTAATGTCATACGCCGAATATTATTACAAAAGCTCGAGGCTAAAATATCTTGAACCGTAAGATCCAATTTATTTGATGTGCTAGATTGTTTAAATATTGTTGACCTTCCGGTAATTTCAGAAGGTCTAAACGAAATTTTATTGTGTGAACACTTTTCGTCTGTTTGAAGCGATTTCAAAGGAGAATCTATAACAATTGTATTTTCTGCTATTAAATCACTTGCGTTAATTGATTTTTGACATTTTAAAAAATTATTTGAGCCATTATCTACTAAAATTAAAAAAAAAAAATTACTTTTCTTTCGATATTTTTAACTGAGTTTAATTATCACCATCAGTCCTACCAAATTCAGCTTCTAATATTTTGCTGTTTGAACCGCTTAAGTTTGCATTTTTTGTAGATGATGCTTCCAATGCCTTTAATGCTCTTTGTCTAACAGCCTAATTAAAATATTATATTTCATCAATTTTTACAAAATATAATAACAAAAGTTTTCATTACCTGAAGTCTTGGTTTAACTTCTATTATTTCACTCCTATACATTTTTAAATCTCCTACGAAATCTAATAAAATTGTTTGCAATATTTGGGGGTTGGTTAACTGTTTTATGTAATTTTTATTTAGAAAAAAACCTATAATTAGTAATAACCTTTAAGATTTTCCAAATTTAATAAATTTGAAAACTTAATTAAAATTTCACAATACTTTAGTTATTTTATTTAGGTAAATATTAACAAATAGCTATTTTTCAATGGTTGGTTTTCAGTTAATTAATTTACTTGAAAAATATTTAAAAATTTAGTTTATTAATTTTTTCTCAGAAGTAACGCAGAGAACTTAACTTCAAACTTAATTCTTTTATAAGTAACTTACTACTTGTAAAGTTGTATTGTCAACTAGATGCTTGCTTTAAGTCGTGCGGTGTTTCTAGTCTAGTCCGATCCGAATTCCAAACAATGAACAATCCTAAATTACTGATTTTCTCCTTGTTCTTCCTCAGTTAATTTAAGAAGTTTAGTATGTATAGTATACGTATACTTTATACCTTCATGTTCATACATTACAACATTACGATTGCATTACTATACTATACACTTTTCAAATTTGAAATTTGACTTTAATTTGAATTTTTGAATAAAATATTAATTTCAAGTTACAGCAGCGCTGAATTTAATGTAAAAAGTTTCGGTGAAACATGTATTTACTGGTATTATCTGAACGTGTCCAAATTTTGTTTGACAATTGAGATTTGACAACACTAGTGTAACAACCTAACAACAGTCCACAGAGACAGAACACGAACCGAACACTCGAACGGTAGCAACGACATTTATAAAAGAGAAGCCTTCTTTTTGCATGGCGTAAATTTTTAGTATAAAATATAAATAAGAATTTTCTATTTCAGAAAGCTGATTTATTATGACAACATACTCAACAGATAGTGACGGTAAAATCATTATATATTGAATTGGTTTTATTCTCTCTTATATTAATAATTTTATATATTTTAATTAAAAATCAACTTAAAATTATGGTTATATACATATACATATGGATGTGTACACTTCTAGATACAAAAATTATATGCCAATTTAAAGTTTTAAATTATGATTTATAAAACCATAAAATTCTTACTTAAATTATATTGCTATAAAATTATTTTAGTTACAATGTTTCTATGGAATTATAAAACAATTCACCTCAAAACAATTCACATTTTATTCAATTATATTTAGGCAAATTCATTCCTGCTTCTCAAAGACCAGATGGAACGTGGAGAAAGGCCCGCAGAGGTATTTGTTATTATGGTTCAATAATAATCTAATTTGTTAAATTCCAAAACTTTTATTTTAGTAAAAGATGGTTATGTTCCTCAAGAAGAAGTTCCGCTCTACGAGAGTAAAGGAAAGCAATTTGCTGCAAGACGATCAGATTTTCCAGTTGGAATGTGTCCTAATGTTGCTCAGGGTGCTAAAGAAAAGCGAGCAAAACAACACCAGAAACAACAGAAAAAAGTTAATGTTCCTGGTGTTATTGTTTTACCAAAAACTTCTAAAGAGACGATGTCAAAATCAAATCAAACAAAACAATCGAATAAATCAAGTACATGTAAAGAAGTTGGAAAAACCGAACCTTCCGATAAATCAAGTTCAATACAAGAGATTGGTGAAACTTTAAGTGATTTAGAATTGAATGAAAAGCAAGAACTTACAAAGAAACTTAAAAAACTAAAGAAAAAAATTAGAGAAATAGAAGCGATAGAAGGTATGTATAGACATTTTTTTGACTGACAAATTTAGCGCTGAAATTAGTGAAAAATTGTAAATAATTTTATTTATTTTCAGTTAAAATAAACTCTGGTGAACTAAAAAAACCGGATAAGGACCAGGTGAGTTTAAATACTAAACTATATTGTTTAATTTTTCTGTTATATTTCTTATAATAGATTGACAAAGTGAAAAGAAAAAAAGAATTTTTAAAAGAACTACAAGAGTTGGAAAATGAATATGAAAATTGATTATGTGAATTTGAATGTGTGCCATGAAATAATATCAAAATGCGGAATTTTAATCATAAAAATTTATTTTAGTTATTTAATAATTTAATTATAAAATGAGAGAACCAAATCAAAAACTTATATAATCTTTTATGGTTTTTTGAGCTGATCTCACTTGCTGAATCCTTTTGTAATATCTTTTTTTTTAAATTCAAGTATTTGATATAAGTTTTAAAATTTTTATAATTGTATATATGTATATAAATAAAATATTGTATTTTTATCTAAATAGATATGAATATTTAGTTCAAAATATATTTTAGATTAAACCCATGTATGTAATATTTTTATTTAGTAAAAGAATTGAAAAATCAAACGAATAAATAAATTTTGTAAGAGTATTAATTAAAGTTTTAAGTGATTTTTTTTTTTACTGTCAAGGGTATATTCTAATTAACAGTCACTTTCTTTAACCGCCGAAGAAATCCTTGTCAAGCTGTAAAACACCATACTACAGAAATTAAAAAATTTTATTTTGGAATTGATTTATGTATATCTGAAAAATTCAATATTTATATTGAATGCACTACGTATTTACAAAAAAAATCTAACTATTTGAGGCTTCAAACAATTATGCTTTGGTGATGACAATAAGTTTTTTTTAAAAAAAATCGTATTTTTAATAAAAAATAACATTAAAAAAAATGCTTCAATATATAAGTAATATAAGGATGTACATGTCCATAAACATAATATGTACATATTAACTTTGAATTCCTAAACACAGCCTACATTATAATGTAATTAATGTTTGTGGCCAGTAAAATACAATTCTTTCATTTTAAATGTTTTCGATGGTATGAATTCGATTGAAATTTATAATATATGTTTTATGATAATTTAACGTTTTATCAGAGACAATAATAATTTAATGTAGATATCGGTACTAAAAAACTGGTATTAACAGAAATGGCTCGAGAAACAGGTATGAGGTAACTGACTCCATTAAATATTTACAGGAAGAAGTTGAGAAAAAAGTAAGTTAGACCAGTGGCTCTTAACCTTTTTGTACTCACGGTCCACCAAATGTTTCATAATTTTTTTGTAATCGCCTTTTTTTGATAATATTAAATTATCTTTAATAAATTGATTTTTTTTATACAATGAATAAGACATTGGTCCTTATTCTGAGAAGCGAATTTTTCGGTACGTACCGAAAAATATGATAAATTTAATTTTTGGTATTCTGTGAAGGAAAATAGCGATACTGATCGGTTTTTATCGCAACGTTTCGATTTTCATGGTATTATGAGAATCGATTTTTTTTGTTCGCTGTCAGAAATATATCATTATAGAAAAAGGTAGTGAAAGGTGGCGAATGAGAAAAAGTATTTACTTTTATATAATTAACGTAAAATTCAAGTAAATTAATTTTATTTATATATATATATATATATATATATATATAATTAAAAATAATTATTAAATATTATTTTACATTTTTAATTATCGAAAAGTTACAAATAGGAGGCAGTTTGAATGTTTGTTGGTGCAATGATTTTTACATGTGTTCCATCAACATACAATAATTCCTGAAAATCCAAATTTATTATAAAATCCCAATTTGATGGATGATTTTTCTTCTTCGGTTTCCGGAAATTTTATATACTCTCGACACAATTCCGTCTCTAAGATTGAGAAACATTGTCAATATTTTAGCTAATATTTTAGAAATAGCTGATTTAGCTAAAACAAATATAATTGAACACATTTTTTTTATTATACTTTGTTTCGTAATATAAATGAAAAAACATTTTTTAATAACTATAAAGTTTTAATTTAACTTCACTTAATTTCCCTTTTCAAACAAAAAATTAAAACAAAAAATGTCAAAATATAAACAAAAAAATTTGATAGTTTTAACGAGCGATGCTGCCAGTTTTGCAACATATCGTATCATTCGCTTCTCAGAATACCAAATGTGATGCAATGTGATGCTCTACTGGTACGTAGCGAAAAAGTGATTCCCTTCTCAGAATAAGACTCAATAATATATAATTAACGTAAAATTCAAGTAAATTAATTTTATTTATATATATATTTATATTTAAAAATAATTATTAAATATTATTTTACATTTGTAATTATAGAAAAGTTACAAATAGAAGGCAGTTTGAATGTTTGTTGGTGCAACAATTTTTACACGTGTTCCATCAACATACAATAATTTCTGGGAATCCAAATTTATTATGAAATCTCAATTTGATGGATAATTTTTCTTCTTCGGTTTCAAGAAATTTTATATATTCTCGACACAATTCGGCTAATATTTTAGAAATAGTTGATGTAGCTGAACCTAGCAAAAACTCGTCCCCCAAGTCTTTTTGATAACTTCCTTCAGCAAGGAAGCGCAATGTTCCAACCAATTTCATAATGAGTTTTACTGAATGTGGACCAATTGCAGGATCTTATTATTTTCTTATTTATTTAGAATATTGTCTAATTTATTTATAATCATTGCAAAGGCTTCTTTCGAGAGTCTGAAATACTTAATGAATTCAAAAAAACAAATATAATTGAACACATTTTTTTTATTTCGTAATATAAAGAAAAAACATTTTTTAATAGCTATAAAATTTTAATTTAACTACACTTAATTTCACTTTTCAAACAAAAAATTAAAACAAAAAATGTCAAAACAAAAAAAAATTAATTTGACAGTTTTAATTAGCAATGCTGCCAGTTTTGCAAAAAATCGTATCATTCGCTTCTCAGAATACCAAATGTGATGCAATGTGATGCTCTACCGGTACGTAGCGAAAAAGTGATTCGCTTCTCAGAATAAGGCCCAATTTGTTTATGCTATATTGCCATCCCATGCAAAGATCTAATCGTTAACGATTGGGTTTTTTTGTTTTTGTATCCACAGCAGTTGAGAATCCTTTTTCGCACAAAAATATGTCGAAAGGCAACAAATTTTGCAATACTGCTGAAAACAATGAGAGATATTCTGCATGAATTTGTATCCGCAATTGTAACACACTCTTAATTTTGAAAACCGATTTCAATTTACAGCAATTTATTAATTCTAACAATGTATCTTCATCAGTTGATGATAAATTTTTGTTTTTAGACTTGTTGTATGAGGGTTGCCAGAAGGGGAAAGTTTAAAAAGAGAGCTTTTTCGGAAAAAAAAGAGGACAAAAAGAGAAGGGTATAATATAAAATTAAAATATATATATGTATACAAAAAATATTTACCAAAAGGGCAAAGGACCTATAAAACTGCCCTGCAGATATATCTGTAGGATCAAAAGTTAAAATAAATTAATAAATAAGACTTTATTTCATCAGTTTTTTTCTTCATAACACCAGAACACATAACATTAAAAATATTTTATATAAATTAATTATGTTTTATATTAATATAATATACTTTATATTAAGCATAATATAAATTTATTTCAGCAACAAATCACAATATTTCAATTTTAAAAGCCTCTGTTTCATAATTATTGTCGTTTTGATTTGAGTTCATTACTTCTATTAAAAATTTATTACCTCATTTTATTTCATTGTAAAATTCTTTGCAGTTTGTATATTATACATAATTGCATGTGACGATCTAACACGGTCTATACTTAAACGAATTCTACATTTTTGCCCTTGAAATATTTAATCCATTTCAGATTTAAAGGTTTTTCCTTAAATTCATCGGAGGAAATATTTTTTTCAACGAAGATTTTTGACATTTCTGCTCTTTTTCTTTACAAAAATAAGATAAATTCAGTTCAAGAGAAAATGGAGCAAAAAGAGATACGAAAGATCCAAACAGAGAGTGAACAAAAAGATCGTATTGAAAAAATAGTACATGTTCTCTTTAAAAGAGATATTCTGGCAACCCTCAATGGATCTTGAATCCAGAGTTTGGGAATATGAACAGTGAACTCATCATTTCAACTCATTACAAGCTGGGTGGCGCAGTTGGTAGAGCGCTTGCCTTTCAACCGAAAGGTCCCAGGTTCGATTCCCGATGAAGTAAAAAAAAAAAATGCTTTATGGGCTTTTCGGTCTGGTCCAGTTCCCTTTGTCTTTGGGATAAAATGACAAAAATAATTGAGAGTATTGGTAACAACTTAAATAAAATGGAGCTATTCTATTTAAGAAGGCTTAGTTCCTGACAATAGTATAAAATAGTATATAATAAATACTCGAATTATTTGTAGATTATTGTAGTGTAAACTTGCAGTACCGTACTTAATTAAGCACGAAAAGGTGATTCTACCTAAGTTACTGTCAAGAAGATAAAAAAAAAATTTGCAAGATATTTATCAATATATCAATGTATAATTATCAATGTAAGATGACATTTAATTAGGGAGTTTATATTTAGTTTCCCAAATTAAAATTTTGCATCAGTTATTAATCTTGAAATCTTGAATGGACTTATTAGGATCCATTTTTGTTATTTCATTTCCATAGCCTCCATTTTACATATTAAAAATATTAGATTAAAGCCCTTGCATAAATAAATTCAACTGATTTAGAATACACAAAATGTAAATATAAATGTATGTACGTATTATGTGGTATTACATACAAACTACAATAAGAAAATCGAAATAAATACAAAAGGTCTAGATAAGAAAATTTTATTTTTCTGATTCATTTTTTTATTATATTCTAAAGGATGTTGACGGACTAAACATCTCACAGACGCCCAGGGGGATACGAATCACTGGGTTGAACGATAAATTGCCGGCAGGAGAAGGCTTAAACTCCAAAGAGAGAAACAGGATGAGCATACCCACCATTATAATCCAAACTTACCTGCATAGCACTACAGTGTTGCAGTAGCAACATTAATGGAAAGATTTCGAATAGAAAATGCACTACCTTGAACAAAAGATGACAAGCGTGCAGTATTCGGCTTTTTTAGAGTCAGAATCACCAAATATTTGTTAAAATAAACTGGACAAGCTATAAAAAAAATATAAGAACCCATGAAAATGGTTCAATCAGCCAAAAGTTAAGAAGGAAACTTGGGGAGTTTATAGACAATTCGCATCCTAGAAAAAGATAAAGAAGTTCATACGAAACTTAAGCTGTGACAACTTCCCATAAACGATTCTTGTCAATATCGGTAATAAAAACAGAAACATCTACCCAAGATGGATGAATAGAAGATTTTTAGATTTGCGGAGATAAGCAAGGCAATGTCGAGCCTTCAAAGAAAAATACAAAAAAGTCCTTAGACGTTTGAAATCGGAAAGCAGAAAGGCAAAGAAAAAGCCTGGAAAGAATACATAAGGGAGCCCAAGACAAATTTAGCAAAGATACACTCTCAACCAGAATTGATTGAACGCCAAAACGGTTTAACAGATATAAAATAAGCGATAGTGCAAGATCATGGAAACATAAATGACAAGGACAACCAAGAAGTGCTATCATAGAAGTGGAAAAGTGTGACTTGACTGAATGTATATAGAAATTATATGAAGAAACGAAAACAGTGCGACTGCGAATTAAAAGCTATTTACAATTTATTGTGGAGCATAGTTATTAAATTCGATAAAACAGGGCAAGAATTTTGCTACAGTTACAGCTGACAATAGAAGGAGGGTTTCGAGTATTTTACACGAAGATTTGAATTTGTTTTCATATTAATTAAACCAAAGAACATAATATATACCTAAACCTAACGGTCTTAAGAAATGCAGAAAACTTTAAAAAATAGAACACAAGTTAAAACATCGTTGTGCATTGTCTTTGAAAAATATGTTTATGAGAAAAAATATTACATAGCTATTACGATTTTTTTTTATTGGTTCTATGTAGTTTTTATTTGATTAAAATTCGTTGTTACTATGTATAATTCCAATCCCAATTCCAATCCAATGTTAAAATATGAAAAATGAATTTTACATTAAAATTTTTCTAGTCGAAACTTTAAGAGAACATCTGTATTTGCAATAGGTTTTCAGGTAAATTTTTTTTATAGCTTGGTTTTTACATCTTTATGATTAAATATCTATATGAAAACAAATGTTGAATTGTAAATCAACTAACAATTCCTAAACGGTTTTTCAGCGGATACCCTTAAATCAGATTTTTTTGTAGAAAATAAAATTTTCTTCATATTTATGAAAAAAAAATATAGGTCATCGCTTTAAAAATGAAAATATTTCATTTCAAAATTGAACATTTTTTTTCAATGTTTTCCCAAATATGTAATAGAAATGATATGAGTATGCATACCCAAATTCGTATTATTGTGTACAAAAATAATAACATTATCAAAAGCGTACACCAATATACCATATCAGTTCATATTACTACATACATTATACATTCTCTTTGCGATGAACACTGAAGAATGGTGACAACAAATATTTTAAACTTAATTGTTCAACAATTGTTTAGAAACAAATAGTTCAGCAACATTAATTTTTTGCTAAAATTGATTTCATTGTGACATTTTTTTATAATGAAATGAAACATCTTATAGTAATTATATAATCTTCGGTTTTATCTACTAATTAACAAACATCAATAAAATAAAAAACAACTTTAAATTTTCGTAAATTTTATTCAGAATTTTATTTTTTATTATGTATGTGTAAATATGTACGTGAAATTTAGAATAAAATATAACTACATATATATTATTTTTATTTTATGATTATAAAATGTTAAATTATAAAATAAAATTAAATAATCAATTTAAATATTATTTTGATAAATATATTTTTTACATTCTGTAATAAAAATTTCTTAAAAATTAAGGCGAATATAAATATCTTTAAATAATTTAGAGATATATGTATATACTCATTAGATAAATGAAATAAAATATTAAATAAGAAAAAAAAGTCCTTTTCCTTTTAATACACTTTTAAAATGTAACGTAAGTGAAAAAATGATACTGAATTTGATTTTATAAGAATATCTTAAAAAAATATTAAAATAATTTTTTCATAATAAAAGCAGTTCAAGCTTACATAGGAAGCATTTTGAATATATGTATGTATGTATGTAATTAATTATGTGTTTATATTTAAATTTAAAATTTTGAGTTAATAGAAAATAAATTAATTATGAATACATTAAAAAAGAAATACATATTATGTATAATTATGTATATTTTTACAGACTTATTAAAAATAGTTTTTTTTTATTATTTTTTTTTTAAATTTGAAAATCAATTACACTAATTTGCTTTATTATTTTAAATCTATATTTTTTTATTTGTTCATATTTATGTTCAGTTAAGCTTATTAAAATTTTAAAATTTTACTAAACTAATTCAAATTAGATATTATAATATATATATGTATAGTATTTTTAATATAAAATAAATCTAAATAAAACTGGATTTTTCTTAAATTTACTTTAAAGTTTTATTAGTAAATGCTTAAAATAAAGAAATATCGATAGATACAGATGAATTTATTAGCTTCTATTATTTAATGTTAATTTTTCTTTTCTATTTTAAGAAGTTCTTTCTATAACTTTTCTTTAATATAGGGAATGCCCATTCATATCGATACATTGTAATTTTTTATATTTTGTAATATAAGCAGCTTCGCGTACAATGTTGTCGCTATTTTGTATCAGTTGAGTTTTTTTAGTAATCATATCTTACATTACGTTTTCGACCCATATTACAAATTTTAAAATGACAGGCGTGCATATCTGAAAAAGAAAAGTTAATTAATATAATAATATTTTTCTTGTTAAAAATAGGTAAGTTGGAATTTTTCAATGTTTTCTATTCACAGATATTTAAAAAAAAACTTTCAATTAAATTTTAAATGGACCTTGAAATAGATTTTTGAATTGTATTAGGAAATTGAATATTTTTTTAAAAGATCAATTTAATACTTTTTTTACTTTAAAACACTCCTAAATTTCAATTTTATTACTTTTTGCTTTTATGTATACTTTCTATTATAGATTTTCTATTGTAGATATTATTATAGATTTTTTTGTTTGGTTCCTTCATCTCTTGTTCTTTGTATAATAGTATAATAGAATGCTCATAATTTTTCCTAGCAAATTTTAAAAATAAAAAATGGATCTATGCTATTTAGAAGGCGAAGTTACTCTACAGTAGATATAGTTTTTCACATTTAAAATAGTAGGTATATAACCATAAACTTCTATAGAAAAGCTATTGTATGTGATTGTGTATTCCAAATTTCTGTGTAAAAGCAGTTAGGGTGTTCATCCCATATCATAGACTTGGAATTCGATAAAAAAAAAACTTAATTAGTTTAAGATTGATGGGAGTAAAAAATCATTATTAAATACTATTATTAATTATTATTATTATTTTTATTTTAGAATTTTTTTTTTATTTTAACTTTGTAAATTAAATTCGGGTTTTTAATTTAAATACATATTGAAACTATGTTTTTCTGTTACTATTAACAAATATTAGCAAAATTTTAAATATAAAAAGTTAGAAGCAATTAAAGATATTAAACAATTATACCTACTTGTTTTTTACAATAAACAATTATTTTGTTATCATTTATTCAATATAATAAGTAACATTAAATTAATTTTATATATTTTATTTTAGGATGTGAATCTAATGAAGAACAATAAATTTTTCATATTATAAACTATAAAGCATCAAATTAAAAAATTAAATTCAATAACATCCTGAATTTTGTATGAAAATCGACACTATAGTTTTCCGACAATAAGAACAGATTCGTAATGTTTGATTTAAAATCAAATTATGAATATTAAAATAATATAATATAAATTAAAATAAATTGTTATAATTAACAAAAATTAAAATCATATGACTAATATATAAATATTATACTTACATTCATTTCTTGGTGCTGCATAGTTTCTATTTTCTTTATATTTTTTAATTAAAATCAATCCAATAAATCATTTGTATAAAAATAATTCATACGTAAAATTAAAATTAAATAAAAGAAAAAAAAGAAGAAAAATATTCAAATTAACAGTGAAAAAATAAAAATAAATTGAAATCAATATAATAACTAATTTTTAAATAAAAAAAATTATTTTAAATTTAAAAAGAAAAAATAAATTTCCCCATAAAATTTAACTTTAAGAATTTAAAATAAATAAATTTACTTACGATTTCTCCGTGCTAATATTATGTTTCAAGAGTAGTGCAATTTTTTTTTAATTTTATAATAAAATTTGTTTAGTTTATTTATGGCGAACAGTGCAAAATAATTTTCATTCAAAATCGAAAAAAAAAATAATGAAAATAATAAAAAAAAAGAAAAAAAAAAATAAATTAATAAAATATTAGAAATTAAATGAAGAATCTTAAAAAAAATTTACAACAAAATATGTAATTTGTTCATTGTGTAGATTTTGAATGACTTACAATTTGAATTCTTTTTTTGTGCTGAATCTTTAACTATATTTCGATTTGGTTGAACCAGAATTTGTTGCAAAGGTTGCGGTGTTGGTATAACTTCATATTGTGTTGTATCTTTTTGTGGTAAATCTCTTAATCGTAAAAAATCACGAAAATATGGCCAATTAGATAAAAAATTTGGATCATTATCAGATATCTGAATCTGTAAAATGAAAATTTTAATTAGCAATTATTTTTTAAATTTAATAACATTTTTCAGCAAAATAAATAAAGGTGTCACAACTAAATTTTCTATGTTGCAATAAAAATGAAAAAAAAAAAAAATTAAATATCTAGCAGGAAAATTTTGTGAATCTAAATTTAGTGCGGGATACGCTACAAATGTAAGCCAAAGTAGTTGAAGTCGACTATAACAGTTTTCAGCTATACCATTATACATTTTTTTTATATTTGTTAATGCGTCAAAATAAACGTCAAGACTATACAAATATTTTATATAAACATAATTTATTTTAATAAAAAAAAATCTAATTTTTTAATTAATAAATTTTATTATTATGTAAATATCGATATTTCAGATTCATTTTTTATTTAACATTAAAAAAAAAAAAATCGTAAAATGAATCACCACACTTTAGTTTGTTATTTGAATTAAAATTAAAAAAAGATAAGTATATAATTAATCGGTGACAGCTATTATTTGAGCTCACTTTTATTTTGTATGTTTTTATGTTTTGTACATCAGAAATAAATTCTATTTTCTCATGTAAAGAAGTTTAATATGTATCTTCTATTTAAAAATACTATTTGTTTAAAACATTATTTTAATAATTAAAATATTTAAAGCCAAATTTGTCAATTATATTTACTTTACTTTGAATTTTTTTTGAAATGTGAATTTAAATAATTTTGCTTAAGATAGGCGTTCTTAAAAAGAATAAATAAAACAATTGATAAGATTTATTAATTGTTAAATTTATAAAATATTAAATTACCAATATTATATATACAAATTTTTTTTACCAATTTATCATAATAATCCTGTAAATTTTCTTGATCTGAGGTTAAATAATCAGGTTGCATTATTTGTTCCATTAGTTGGTTATTGTAGTTGAAATTTGGTCGACATTCAACATTATAATTTAAAAATGTAACAAGTCCAAGAACAATCAAAAAATATGAAGATTTTTGAGTAGTCATCATTATTGTATATGTTTTTTTTTTTTTTTTATATCAAATTTGAAATTATATATTCTGTAAAAGAGAAATAGAAAAAAGTTAGTTTAAATTTAGTTATATAATATTTTTATCCATAAGCAAAGCCATATTTAAAAATTAGTTTGTGAATTCTTTCAGTGTTACAATAAAACCTTAAAATTAAAAAACTTTTTTTTTTTTTGTGGAAAATTTTTTTTTAGTATCATAGTTATTTTCCATTCATTTGAAAATTACTGGAAACTTAATTTCCTACATACACGTTGCATAACATGTGGAAAATTTTATTTCAATGGCAAATTTTAAAATGTTTCGGTTTCTTATTCACACACAATTCTATTTTTTTATTTTCTTTTAAAGTAAAAAATGAAAATAAAAAAGAAATTGGAACATTTAAATTATAAGACTTTAAAGAACTAAAAAAAATTGTATAAGGACATTTTATTAATGTTTTTTGCATGTGGAATTTTTCTCAAGATTCGAAAAAAGAAAGTTTTCAATAAAAAAATTATAAGGAATTTTTTTTTTTTAGTGTTACATGCACCTTTATACTTTTATGACACATTATTATTATTATTATTATGATAATTATGAATTTTTACTTTTAAAAAAAGTGACCACTCACTGCACAATAGTACTTGTTTTTATTTATATTCTTGTTTTATGTAAGATTAATGTTTTTATAAAGGGATATTTTATACAGTAGAACCAAAAATAGTGTAGTGTACTTCAATTTTTATATATGTATGTACATTATCTTTGGAAGAACGGTAAGCTCACGATAAAAATAAAATAGTTCCAAAAATCTCGTGAATACGATTTTAAGCAAATTTTACACAAAATAAACTATATATATATATGTCTATATATTTAGCTATAATCAGTTATAGTTTAACTGAGTAGATGTAATTAAGAATACTGATGTAGTGGATATTGAAATTTAGAAGAAAGTTTTAAATTTAATATTGAATTATATTTAATTATAGCAAAAAAAAAAATCGTTGTGATTATTGGTTATTTTTTTACTTCTCTTTTATTTGAGTCTACTTATTTTAATGTAATTTTTTTTTATATTGGCAGTAAAAATTTTTTAACACTGTAAAATATAATCTCCCAAAGATGATTTCGATACGATACTATGATAATCGGCTATACATATTTTCTTTTATATTTATTTTCAAGTATATATTAGTATGTAGACTCTCTACGGTGTAAATCCCATTTATATGGTGTAGTAGTTTATCACCTGATTCCGGTTGCGGTTCGAATTCACATCATGCTTAGTCCCGATCATATGTTTAATTGAATTTTTCTTTAATTTTTTCATAAAAATTAACTGAGAGCAGAATTTGGTAATAACTTAATTAAAATGGAACTACGTTATTTAAGAAGCACTAGTTCCTGAAAATACTAGTAGTTTTCCATATTTATGTAATATATAGTTACTAGAAAAATAATAAATAAAATAAATACATACTCGTAAAAAAATACCCATATAGTAGATTCCCTTAAGTAGATTAAAATTAGTATAAGTTTTATGACAAATAGGCTAAGTTTTTAATTTGAAGAGTAATTCCGAAATCGAACATGATCTGAAGTTGGACACTACATATTTATAGGTCTCATAAATAAATAAATATAAGGTTTTTTATAAGTATTAATGCATACAAATTAAAATAAAATAAATAATCTAATACTGCAGTTTTATATATAGACTTACAAAATAAGACTGTTTACAATCAAAAAGCTCAAATGAAATGTAAATGTAAGATTTTGAAAGAATATTTAATTTATGAACCGTTATATAAAAATAAAAACTCTAGCTGGTATATTTCACTAAAAATTTAATTTAAACTTGGTAGATTTTAATTATATTACACCACCATCAGATTATAATTGAATTGGATTGAAATATTGAATTGAATAAAAGTTTATTCTGAGTTACTGACCCTAAACCATATTCTTGTTTTATCAAACATATGTACAAGAAACTATAAATATTAACCAAAATTACTTATAAATAAAAATTAAATTGAAGTATATACAATGAAAGTTCAAAGCAATAATAGCGTTCATCAAAGACAAATAAAAGAAAAAGACTTGTAATTTTAAGATAACAAACAGGTAAGTATAACAATCTGAAGAGGTCGCATTTACATAGAACTCCCATCAAAATTTAGAATTATAAAATATAAAATAAGCATAACAATGAAAATAGACAATAAGAGTTAATAAATAAATAAATTAATTATATAATTATTTTAAGTAACAAAAATTAAAATATGTAAAATACAACATTATTTAAATTTCATCGACGATAATAATATGTAGGTTTTGTTGTAAACTGTATAATATGGTTCAGTGACTACTCGGTGTCTTTAGCGAGTGTATTTAACTTCTCGATATCATGTGTACTAATTTTTTTTAAAAATTATTTAAAAATATTAATTTTTAAAAATATAGTTTTCATGCCTACCATTATTTTTCAACAATTAGGTTTTATCAATTGTGATTTGTTTTTGGTTTTTTAACTCAACTATGGATTTTTTTCAAATCTATTTATGAGTTAAGGTTGAACTGAACTATAATTGGCTTAAGTTAACATACTTAAGATAACATTCGATCCTATTGAATTTTGAATACAATATGCAACTGACGATTTATTGACTTTTGAAATTTCGTTGAATTGTAAGTTATTTTTTTGTAGTTAATTGAATTTATTTTGTACCTTTCTGCTTTAAATACTATACTATGTTTTTGTTAGCTGTTAATGGATAAAGCACTGTTTTTGTTTTAGTCGTCGACATGATTTTTATTATGTTCACTGTATATGATGCCTATATTATGTATGAGTGTGTGTGTGTGTGTGTGTGTATATAGTTTTAGTCTATTTCTATATCGATAAAAATTTGTTTATTTTATTGATTTTGAATTTTTGCATATTGTATAAAAAGGAAAATACTTATTGAGGAGCACTACTTTAACTCTATTGAGTAATAGCTTGAGGATGATTTGATTATTATATAAATTTTTTTAAAAGTAGATTTTACCTTGTTTTTTTTTTGTTTTGTTTTAATCTTAATTATATTCTGTAAGTTGATAATTGAATTTGATATTTAAAAAAATAAGGTTTGTTTTCATAAATAAAGAGATTTATTTTTTATGTAAATTAAGTAAATTTTGATTTAAATTTATATAGGAAAAAATTTTCAATTTACTTTTCAATAATTAATAAATACAATGTAGAGGCTTAGTTTTATAGGCTAAAACTCTGTTCATTGTAGAAAGAAACAAAATTTCTTCTCGTCGTAAGTATAATAGGTTTAAATTAAGTTTTAAAGGCGATAAAAAAAGATGAATGTAAATTATGTGCAATATAATTTGCATCATATAACAAAAATCTGGAAAAACAACAGTGAAAACACAACCAAAGCAGTAACATTTTAACCGTTAGACGATTGGTCATATAAATCTAATATTTTAATTTTGTAATTAACTTTCACGCTGGCTGGTGGCGTAGTAATAGTAGTGCGCTTACCTTTGAACCGAGTGATCAGAGGTTTGATTCCTGACGAAGCAAAAAAAAAAAATATGTTTTATGGTTCGACAAAGCAAAATCCAAAAATGCTTTATGAACAGGGTTTTTAAGAAAAAGTATCCCTTGTGTTATTGGGACAAAATAAAAGTCAAAAAATAATTGAGAATAATCTGGTAAAACAAGCTGTGAAACAAGTATGGACTGACAAATGAAAATGGTTTAGTATAGTTTTCCACATTTAATGAATTGCTAAGAAATTTGCTTTTAATATGCGGTCCTTGGTATATTAATTATTTGATATATATATTTGTGTATATTATATTATATTATTTTTATTATTATATCTTATTAATTATCAAAAATATATACAATATACAAAACGACGTGCTATGGATAAGAAATGTACCAGAAAAAAAAGAATAGTGAAATCAAGTCAAATAATGAATGAAGACAGACTTGTGAGTATAATGTACGAAAGTAAACCAGGTGCCGATGACTAAAAAACAACCATTAAGAAACTGCAAATATTTCTGAAATTTGCAAACACAGTCAAAAAGGATTTTTTACTGGGTAAAAAGGATTAGAATTAGTTATAATTTCATTTTACCCAAGTGGATTTTCATTCTAATTGAAAATGTTTTGATGTAAAATTCTATTAAACATTACGTTTACCTCGCATGTTCTATTGAATATTGAGTTTCTTTTTGGCTAGGTCTTCTTTAAATTTTTAAAATTGGCGTTTTTAACTTTAATGTTGAATGTTATGTAACTTCTCATTGCAAACAAAATTATTAAACCAAAATATTTATTTTTCATATTCATCATATAAATTTCTTTAATATAAATAAATATAAATATAAAAATGTGTACATAATTTAACCATAATTGCAGTTGACTGGACGGTCAATTTTAATAAGTTTAGACTTTTTTATCTGATCGTTTCCATAACTACTCGATTTACTTTTTTAATTTGTTAAAATAAAAATTAAAATATAAAAAAGGATCTTAAATAATTTATACATACATACATACATACATACATACATATTTATATATTCTATATTATGTATGTACTATATATTTCAATATACCAGAATATAATAATAATCAATATAACGTGCACGTAATCAATTATTAAAAAAGGTTGTCGCATATTTAAGGGATTTTATGTTGTTTTCGCGAATCTAAAATTTCAGCTTGAGTTATTTTTTTTTAGGACTCTAATCTCTTACAGAAAGTATAAAAAAATTGAGTTAAAAACTTTTCCTTTGATAATTTGCTAAAACCTGATGAACGAAACACTAAGTCACTAATTTTTAATTCTAAAAAAAAAATTATTTTTGCCATTAATGGACACCTACCTATTTATTTTAAGAAAATATTCATCTGACATTTTTTTGTAGAAAATTCGAAAATTAAAATAATTTCATTTGAAAATTTTCGTTGGCATTAATTTTTCTTTCATTTCGTTTTTATCTTTTATTTATATAAATCGCCTTAAGAATCTAATTATGTACGTATTTTAAGTATTGAAGTATGGAATGGATAGATGTATATGTTCAAATAAATATTAAGATCGATTTATAACTTTTAAGGTTGGGTTTTACACTTTAGAGCACTACTTGTTGAAGATAATAATTGTACGAAATTGAATTGCTCAAATGAATCGATTTGAGCAATTCTCGGAAAATACACAAGTTTGTATATTTTCCAAGTATTTTAACATTATTTATCTTATGTAATACATAATATCTATATAATATAGTAGCAAAAATTATAGATACTGTGCCAATAGGTCAGATGTGTTTTAATTTGTAATTAATAAATATGATTATTAGGACATCAATATGTATGAATCTATTTTAGTAAAAAGTTCCTTAACTGCTTTCGGAGAATTTTACCCAGCTAGTAGAAAAAAGGAAATAAATATAAAAAGTAAAGAAAATAAGTAAAAAATATAACAAAAATTATGGACAACTTTATAGATATTTTTTTACTCGTCTCTTGAAACATACATAAGTTATCCGAACTAAATATTTGACCACTATGGTGTGTTGGAATTATGACCTCTATGGTGTGTCGATTCATACCAGCAACCACTACTATAATATAACTCAACTAAAATAATTATATCAAATTATTGTATAGAAGGTATATATATTTTAATTTTTAATTTGAATAAATTAGTTAATCGTTCAGTTCATATATATGATATATGAAAATATAAATAAATTACATTGTCCTTTCTAACTTTTTTTCTTACAAAAGTCTAGAATTCCACTTATCTTTGTTGTTATATTTTTAATATTTTGAACATATTAGCACACTAGTACTCAACACATCTTTTTCTATAATCTAATCGGTAGGATGTCAGAAAAATGCAATATTACGATGTGGTAAGGCAAGTAAGGGTTCAAATCGCCTGGAAGATCAAATATTGTATGTTAAGTCACATACAGGTACATATCTATACTCTATACGAGCTACACAGCTCTTTTTGAGAAATTTAATAAATAAATAAATAAAAATATAGTCTCTTCTGTGGATGCTAAGTAGAGTAATCAATTACTTTTGAATATGATGTACGGTTGAAAACTGAAAGTCACGGTCTCGGAATCACAATATTTGAGCAATATCAAAGTACTATATTTCCAAGTGTAGTGAAAAATTATAAAAAAAGTACATAGTTAAAATTTTATATTTCATTAAAATTTTATATTATACAGTCACCCACCATATTATCAATTAGTAGTGATTCATCAGCTTTTGGCCAAGGTTGCATATATAGCATGAGTTTTTGTTGTTTTTGTTTTCTACAGAATCTGATATTTATTTTAAAGTATACATATATGATATATACATATATGTGTTCATTCATAGCTGATGATTCGTTACAAAATGTTTTAACTATAATGGTAACTATGTACGTACTGCTACTTCCACTAAATGGTTCCCGTATATTTTGAAATTTCAGCAGAAATTTAGTAGCAATAGCAGAAATTTCAAACGAAAATCCTTTGCCAGTTATATATTATCTTTTGTATTCAATATAATATTATCTATCTGTATTATCTTTAGTATCTTCATTTTTATTTACAATCTCAAAATTCCTAACTCAAAATTCAATGCGAATTTCTTATGCGGTCAGAATCTATATACCTTTGTTGGTCTTCTAATATTTGATCTGCTGCTTAAAAACATTTCGTTTATAATGTTTTTTTATCAATATAACAACATTGTCATTCAAAATGTATCCGATCAGTCATTGTTCTTTGTTTTGTACCATTTTCACCATCTTTTGATTAGTTGTTTATGACTTTATGATAGAGTTTAGTTAAATTTAGTTTATAGTTGAATATAGTTTTAATGTATTTCAAAGATTATTTATTTATGCTGGTTTGATTATTTTTTATTATTTTTCTAATTTCTAAGAAACAGAAGTACATATTATTTATTTTGACTGAGAAGAAGAGTGAGCTTGAATAAAATAACGATATTGATTTTGTTCTATAATTTGCAAAAAAATTCAATTCAATCAACACACATTTAAAAATAATTTAAAATAATTCATGAGATAATCATATCGACCAATTGATACAGATTACAGACTAATACAAATACTATTACTTATTATTATAACATTCTTTTATTTCCAACTCTTATTAATATTTAACCTCTGGCTTTATTATTGACACAAATCTGTTTTGGATTTAAAAAAAAATTAAATATTACACACGCGCTTGTTTGTTTAAATAATTTTGATATCGACTGTGTATTTTATCAGAAATTATATGTAATTTTATTCGTATGTAACCTACAGTACAGACAAATTTTCAAATAGGAATAAATCTTGATATCAAAAACATTTTACTTTGTTGATTTTTTTTTTTTTAAAAGAAGGACGTAATAAAAATCGATCTTATATAAAAAAAAATATTTAAATTCAGTTAAAGTGGTGGAAATTTCATCGTATAGGAGATTTTGTAAAGTTAAAATTTGAGGGTGGAGGGTGGTACGTATCATAATGAAAAATTAAATATTTTCTATTTATTGAGTGTTTTTATTTTAGCGGAACAAATAAATTTTTCTTTCATGTTTTTCGAGCAAATACCATTTATATAGGTCTTAAAAAGCTATAGATCTATTTAAGTATGTTATTATATTGTGTTGATTTATTTTCTTTATTTGTCAATTTTTAATTTGGACTTCATGACACCTATTTATAATTTACGTTTAAATATGTAAGATTATATTTAAAGTAAATTAAAAATGTAATAAGGTGTATTTTTTCTATTAATATTAATGAAATAAAATTTTTAAATTTCTGTTAAAATTTTTGTTATATGTTATTAAAATTTCAAAGATATTTAAATATATTTGATAAATAGTCCAACTAGACATACTTTGGATTTTACAAGGGGAACTAAACAAATGTGTATAGAAATTTCGTAACTCCTAAATTTTTATTTTAAAGAAAATATGAATCATCTACTTAGGCTCCAAAATATTTAATGTAGTAATGTAGAACCATATTACTGTTTATAATTGTTCAAAATAGTCGAATATTTTCCTTTTAATTTTCTGTTTAATAATCTGTAACATTTAGTAAAATAAAAGGAAAATAATCGACTATTTGCAACATGTTATTCAAGTTTTCCTCTAACACTAAAGAATAAGTTTACAAAAAAAAAAAGTAATATGAATACATATATCGTCCATATTTTTATTTGTATACATTTTTCAACTTCGTCTTGGAAATTCTGTTTTGTATACAGGAATATCTTTTATCTGTGACATAACACATAATAATAATTCTTGTTTGACATAAAACCAAAACAAGAATAATTCTACTACTACTAATATATCACTAATTCTCTTTGGCATAATAATCCAAAGAGAAGAACTCATATATTAAAAATGCGTTTGAAGCATATGTTGATAGAGAAATTTTCTGAGTTGGGTCTTCCATTACCACGTTTCACAGTCATGTAGAAGTCAACCATATTTTACAGCCATGTAGAAGTGTTGATTTAATCTTTAAATTTAATTTTTGTTAGTGTTACTAAAATTGTGAAAATTATCAGAATATACTTTTATTATAAAAAAATAAGAGACATTTACATTTTGGTAAGCGCTATTCTTGGTAGACCTTAGGAAAAAGTAACTAAAGATAGTGTCACAGAATATACAAATTATAAGTAATTTGAAATAATTACAATTCACATAGAGGTATATTAAGTTTATATACCAACATACATATTTTTTGTATTAACTCATAGAAAAATTATAATAAACATAACTGGAAAATTTTTATAAATAATTAAATTAATCAAAAATTAAATTTTATAAATAACCAAAAGGAATACAATTTAATAAACACAACAAAAATCAACTTTTAATTTGCTCAGTATTAACATATATAAGGAAATTGGTGGAATTGTATATTGAAGTTATACAATTCCACCAATTTCTTTCCATACTCTTATAGCTGCATAATTTCGTTTTGAAGAAAAAATTTAATGTTGAATACAACATACATTTTAAAATTTTTTGCAGAATAGATATAAGTATTTTAGAGTATAAGAATTATAAAAATAAAATATAATAATTTTATGTTATTATTTAAGAATATTTAAGATTTTCATTTAACTGTACATTAGAACTCATGGAATCATTAATTAATATTACGATATTTAAATCTATATAATTTTATTAAATAAGTATATCTCATGATTTGGTCATTACCTCATTAATATAATTAGGCAATAATAAAATCATAAATTATATACGTATAAAAATCCTTAATTCCAAAATTAAATCAATTATTTACTATAGTTTTATATATATACATTAGAACATACAAATACATATACAAATATTTTTGTTTCTAGTATAATTTAAATTTTCATAATTAATTATTAAATCTCTTCATTTTGTTCAGATAACCTAAAATTTTAAAATAAATTAATAAAAAAATGCAAATGATAACCTGTTGGTACTATATCTGTATAGAATTAGTATGTACATCCAATATATTATTATATATATAATACTATAAAATAAATATATGTATAGATAAATACGTAAGCTATATTTACTTATTTACTGAAAATATATATTTTTCTAATAATTTTGATATGTTTTTCATTAAATTTCAGTTTTTTTTTTTATTTCTGTTAATTTTTTGAAATTATCTTAGAAAAACCCTACCAACACCTTCATAAATTTTTAAAATTTACATATGTATCATTTGTACATACATACATTCAATAGTATAATAGATTCTTTTAAAACTTTGGAAAAATAATAATAATGTCAACGTACGCCAAACTAATTTTATTTAATAAATTATTTTTCTTAATTATAATCTCGTGATAGTAATTTATTATCGGGTGAGTGAGTAATTTAAATAATTTTAAACAAATCATATTTTTTTTTTCTTTTAATTACAATTTTTATAAATTACGATTTACAAACTTATGATTGTATTCTATTTTCCAATTAATTATTAAAGAATCACAAAATATAATATTTAACCATAAAATGATTTTACAATTTGAAATACAATCATTAAACTGTTGACCTTAGTTCAGTTTTAATAGATCAAAATGAAGCAATTTGTTTACCTCAGAATATAGTTAGAGTAAAATAATTTCTGATCTATAAAAGTATATTGACATACATTACACGAGATTCGAAGGTTTGTGGTTTGGAAAATTATGATGCACTACATGTTTACAGTATCAATAAAATATTGTAAAAATATACCTACTTTTATTAATAAAAGTTAATAGAAATAAACAGAATTACATATTTGAAATTATAACAAATTATAACTCATTATGAAGATTTCCCAAAATTATATTGAGGAAAGTATTTGAAAACCTAGCTCACGAGTGACGTCATAGAAAAGTAGAATTATATTAGAAGTAAATCCAAATAACACGAAATTTTAAGTCATTGAAAATACCATTAATTTTAATTATCTAGGTTCATAAATGCTGTGTAATAGATTATACAACACTGGAAGTCATGAAATCAAAAAACATTGCAAGCAACCAAAATAACAGTTATTAGATTGATAAAAACCTTCATACAATCAAAATTTTAACATAGAAAGGCAAAATAACATGTATAAGACACTTATTAGATTTCTATTAAGTTATCCTTATGCTACAAGCATGTGAATTAAAGAAAAAAACTTAAAATTAACTTAAAAGAAAATTTTTCCGAAAAATTTAATGCTTCCAAAAGAACAGAAAATTAAAAATTACAAATTCTAGAACTGAATTAGCTATTCAAGAGTATATAAAGATATAAATTGAAGGAATAATGATATTATAATCGAAATTGTATAAAACACTTAGAGAAACAGTTAGAAATAAGAAAACGAGGGCCGAAGAGTGGTTATTGGGAAGCTAATGCTAAAAATGAACGAAAATAACTAACACTAAATTTGAGTGGAAAACGCTGTCTCAATGGATAGTTGGGAACAATAGAATAAACATTTTATTATATGGAAATAATGACAATTTTCAAAAATGTCCTTCGAAATATCAACTTTTCATTAATTACCATTTTTCATAAATGATTCGTAAAGTTATTGACAGGAAAGATTAATTGGTATAGTCTATTATAGTGATAAAAAAGTAAGTCATTTCGGTAATGTTGCATTTAATGATTTTACTTTAATTTTTATATAACTAATTTTATATATATATATATATATATCTACCTAGTTACAATCCTCAATCAAAGATCCTTCTACTTAAAGTAGGTCGTATATTATTTCAATCATTTTTATTACATATTTTCTTTTTGTACACATTTTCGTATAAAAAATGATTATTTAATGTAATGAATCAAAAAAAAAAAAAAAAAATAAATCTAATTTATACTTATTTAAAAATAAAGAAAAAAAAAATGTTAAATAAAAAGAATAATTAAATTAAATTAATTTATTTTATTTCTTTTCACTTAAATTTTTCGATTAGTATTTTGATTATATATGTATACATACATGGTGCTTTAGGAATGACCTGCCACGACAAGGGTAATTGGAAAAGTTACTTCAGGGGTAATTGGAAAGTTTGTAACAAATAAGAAATTGTATTGCGAGGAAAGCCAATTCTTAGCCATTTAAGAATTAAGGGACCTAAAAATTTTTAAATAACTTGTTTGGTTCTTTCCATATAAAATTGTAATTAGATATAGAATAGAATCTATCCCATTACTTATTCTAATGTATAAGCAACTTTTGTCTTGGGTTGTTTTCTTTACTCCGAAGTTATAGATAGTTAGAAAGCTCTAAAGTTAGATATTATTAAATTTTTATTAATAAAATATTATTTATATATATATTCATACATAACGGATTAACCATAGACATTTTTTTTACGTAAACGTTTAAATTTAACTAATTTATTATGTCGAAAATGGTAAGATATTACGTAAACGCTGATTACGGTATTTACGTAATTAGTTACAGTTTTATGTAATTAGTTTAGTATAGTGTAGTTATTTTTTAAAACAGACTTTGAGAGGGAGAAGTCGATTAGGGCCTTTTATTTATTTTCAAATATTAACATTCTGTTAATGGGTTTAAATCTACCATAGTCAGTTCTATGGTGTGCCGCAGTAAAAATATTAACGGATCGAAGTTGAAAATTGGTATAAATAATTTTACCTTTATTTCATCTAATTAGAATATTATTATAAATTATAAATTAATTCCCACCAATATTTTTTTTTTAATAATTGTAAAATTACTTAATAGTTTTTATTAATTCGTTCGTCTTTTGCATATTTTTTTTGCAACAGAACGATTATTACTATTTCATCCTATACATTTTTTTGTTTTCTGTAGTTTGTATAGTAATTAAGCTAAACTATAAGCATGTAGATTTTGAGGTAGATTAAAACAAAATCCTGTATAAAATCTAGCAGACTTTGACAATACAAAATCTACATTTTGCATGGGAAATCTAATAGATTTTGATGTAGATTTTAAATTTTTTCAAAATCTGGTATGATTTTGCTCAAGTGAGAACATGCTATAAGTATTTGTACTTTAGATTTGTAAGAATTGTAAGGATTGAAATTAAGAAATTCTAAAATCTAATCTAAATTTATTACAATTTTATCAGAAATAATATTGCGTTTAACAATTTCAACAATTACAGTTATATCCGCAATTTTCCTTCTTTTCTGTAGGGTGTCCAAATGTGAATGAGATTTTCCCAAGGTATAGATTACGACGAGAAAATCTTAAAAAATTTCTTTAAATAACTTAAATTGCATTAACGAAGAGCAATCCTGTATAAAGGGTCTTTAAAATATAAGGAATTTTCTGATATCCAACGTTTTATAAATTCTAATGAGTAATTTGATTTATTTATAATGTGATTGTAATGTAATTTAAATGTTAATTTATCATCGAAAGTCGACACCTAAGTTTTTAATAGAATTAAATTTTAGTAATAATTCACCATTACGAATGGATTATAAATCTCTGACTAAAAACAGTTGGGGTGTTCATCTCATAGACTTGAATTTTTTGTTAAAAAAAACACTAGAACAAATATTTGCAAAAATTACCATTGTAACGAAACACCCCGTAATATGCATCTTAATATTTATATATATATTATATGCGTATATTAATATATAATGTAAGTAGGTATATAGAAAGAGATTGCTAATAAATTGTAGTAATTAATAAAAAAAATGTTACATTATCAAAAAAAAAAAAAAAACTAAAAGAAATAAAAAAAATTAAATCGAATTTAAATAATTTTTTAATAATGAATTTTAATAATTAAGAAGAAAAAAAATCGACAGTCACCAGATATGAAAAGAAAAAGCGTGATCTATGATTATACTTACATATTTAAATTTTAAAACGAGATTTATTTTATAAAAAATCCTTAGATTAATTTTTTTTTATAATTTATAATATTGTGTTTATACATACATTTTGTTTTGTACATACATATATATATTTTGTTTGAATATTATAAATAAACGGAAGTAATTATAATAATCATTAATATTATCAATATTTTTTTTTTATTTAAAAATTTATTAAAATTTAAATTTTATTATAAAGCAATTTTTTTTATAAATTCTTAGTAATTGTTTATTTAAATGCAAAGTCATTTCTTAAAATAAAAACTAAATCAATTTTAAGTTTTAAAATTATATATATATATACCTATATTATATTTAATTTATTGTATTTTATGTTTAAATGCATAATTTCAAATTTTTTCAACTTTTATAAAACTTAGGTAATTTAGAATTAAAAATTATTTGCTCAGTCATCGAGTTACAATAAGATTGTATCAAAAACGGTTTGTTTTATACTAATTTAGCAGTAATATTTTACTTTGTATTCACTATTGAATACTTCTTTCCCAATATTGACAAATATGTACTTCAAACACGTTGGAAAGAAATGTGAATTAAAATGAGATCAGCATACAACATTTTATTGAAACAGAGTTAGTGCAAATAAAGTAGAATTTCAAAAATTATATTGGACCGAGAATGTAAGGAAAAGAAGGTCCGGCTACAGAATATGACAACGAATTCTAAGGAGAAGAGCTGAAGGTAGAGCTGAAGGTGACCGGTGAGAAGCCCAAGCAAACGTTTGCAGGATTCTGTGGACGAAACATGCAGTTCGCTGCTGGGAATTATAGAAAGCGATCTCTGATCTAAAATTAAATTTTAAGGTATAAGTATAGTATATTATAAATACTATACTTAATATATACTACTATATGTAAGTTATAAACTCATTATAGATTTAAAAACCCACCTTTTTCATACTCTATACATAGTAGGATTTTTAAAAGGAAAACTTTTTATAAAGAAATCGTAAGATCTTTATCCTTTTGATAGAGAAATCGTAACTATATACGATTGACTTTATTGAAAATCATTGAATAATTTTCGAATAACCTTTTTTTTTTAAACTTACTTACAATGTCCATTACTATATTGTTTTTGTTTTTTTGTTTTTTGTAAATAGCCTATTTCAGTTAAATAGAACGTGTTTTTCATATAAAGTTTTTTATATTAAAATTAGGTTTATTTAACTCAAATTATCTATAACTAACCTACAGAATCCGTACCAATTAAAAATGCAGAATATTGTACTGTAATACAAACATAGTATTACAAATAAAATTTCAACCCCTCAGATGAGACATGTTGTCTGAGTGTGCATCAATGAAAGGCCAATGTGTGAAATTCTTAATCGCTAGTTGCAATGTGGTAAGCGATGAGGGTGAAGTAGTAAGATGGTTCAACAATGTTAGAAATTATATCCAAATATTAATGACAAACGATAAAAACGTCGATAATGTGAACTTATATTTCATGTAGTCTGATCGACTTTTAAAAAGTATATTAAATTTGTAATGTTTTTTTTTTTTGTTTTGGATTAATGTAAGAGATGGATATTTTACTAAAAGGTTCTCTTTTGCATAATCAAAATGTTAAAAATTGCACTAATATAGACTCATTCTGTGTAAATTACGAAATACTGTGCTTATCAAATTTTATAAAAAATGTAATTGGAAAATTTTGGGTTGTTTAACAATGTTATGTAATATTTTGTATAAATCTACAAAAAATTATCATCTACTGAAAACAGTATATGTATACTATAATACCTATCACTCTTATCAAAGCATCAGAAGGAAACAATTGTATTTGATATTATCGCCGCTATTATCGTTTAAAGGAAGCTTCAATAAATATAAACTCTAAAATATTATTTTTAAGCTAAATCCAAATATTTATTCTTATTATTTGAGCAAAAAGTAAATATATTATATATGGTATTTATTTAAAGAGCTAAAATTTGTGTTTAAGAGTCTATCTAAACATATGTATTTTGCACACCTTTTCTGTAAAACACAATTATTTTAACGGAATAAACTGTTGCATACCACTAGGTAATTTATTTTTAAAATATTTTTAGAGAATAAAACAAATTTATATTCTAATAATTTGTAAGATTAAAAAACTCATTCTTATAAAGTACCAAAAACTATATTTAAAAAAAAAATTAATTAATAATATTTTAATAATTACAATATATTAAATTATCATATCCTATGAATTAATTATATTTGCAAACGTAATTAATTCCTTCCAAAAATTCACAATTAAAATGTAAATATTTTTGTTTTTGCGAATTATATACATAAAATACCTATACATATATAATTTTATCATAAGTATATAATTAGAATTAAATATACGTGTGTTTTTATAAGATTTATGAATATTAAAAGAATAATTAAAATAAAATAATAATAATAATAATAAATATTAATATACCGCCCCGTTTTTATTATAACATTATTTTATATATAAAAAAAAGTATTTAAATTATTAATTATGTATTTCATTTCTATTTTAAGCAATCCAGAACATACCAATTGACTAATAATTATTAATTTTATCCTTACATTATAAAATTTTTTGAATTATATTATTGTTAGCACTTTTGAGCATCTTTTAAAAATTATATCTTTCAATTAACCTAATAACCTACAAATAAAGTATAATAAATGCAAATAAGATTTACTTTATTATAGACTCATGAATTTTTACTCTTCAATTTTAATATATTTTTTATGTTATTAAAAATCAATTTAATCATTTGTAATTAATTGACCCTTTAACAAATTTTCGAAGGACTAATAATTAATGAATAACAAAATTTATTGCGTGAACATTTTACAATACGTATTTTGGTTTTAAATAAAATAAAAACATTGCAGTCAACATATTTTGTCTTATTAACTTCAAATAAATTCGTATTGGATTGTGGTTTTGTAATAATAAATTTATTGAATTAGTGGAGCAAACCAAATAGTCAACTTAGTAGAGAATAATTTGAATTTTCTAAAATGATGATATAAATATGTATGTATATATATTTACTGTCTATGGTACATGTACTACCATATTGTAAAACAGTGGCCCACCTTTAAACGTATCATCACAATAAAATGTTGTATATAGGTATTTAATATTTGATTTTATATCGCATCTCAGATACTGAGGAAAAATGAAAATGAGAAATAATTATGCCAGTACTGAAACGGATTCAAAATACATATCATATAAGGTATGGATGGTCCCACTTTTTTTAAATATTGTATAGTATATGTGTTATTGGTATCGTGCATTGCTTTCAAATTTTTTTTCAAATTTTATTCTTTATTTTACGAATTGCAATGCAAAGTTTTTACACTGTTAATATAGGTTCCAAATTAAATTATTTAAATATAAACAGTTAAATTATTGATTGGTAATTCATTATTAGTACAAGCTGATAAGCTGAAAACTTAAATGGATTGCTTTTTTTTCTATAGATGCAGTTTCTGCACAGATTGCATCCTAAAATCAAAATTTATAGATGTAATAAAAGATTTACACAATCTTGTAACTCTTAAACTGCAGTGCGTGGTTAGTTAATATTTTTAATAATTTTATTCAATTGCAAATATTAATATTAGGGATGCAATATATTTTTTTCAACAACGTTTAGGAATAGGCATAAGTATAATGGCATAATTATAACGCCTTTCTTTATTCGTGAATAATCTATATTAAGTAGGAAAATACTATTTCTGGTATAATAACGTTATTAATATTATAACGTCTGATGATATTAAAAAATAACTTCATTTTATTTACTTATATTATGATTAAAGAGAATAGTAGTACATATATTATAATTAAAAAAGTGCAAGTGGAAAAAAGATGTTGTATCGACTTAAAATGAATAAAAACTAGATTGAAATTGAAGTAAATTAGCAAGTTATTATATGTACCATGTTCATTTACGTCAGAACAATTTTGTTGACAATATATTATTA
This sequence comes from Argyra leucocephala, assembly GCA_963942445.1. NCBI lineage: Eukaryota > Metazoa > Arthropoda > Insecta > Diptera > Dolichopodidae > Argyra > Argyra leucocephala. The sequence continues at coordinate 140,788,526 of OZ012679.1, read as the reverse complement.
TGTTCTTAAATGTTTAGTTAATAGATTAAAATGATAGTTTCAATATAATGTACAATCTACATACATATATATGTGTTTATGAAATTGTTCTGACGTGCTTAAAAATTTAAAACAATATTGTCTATATTTTTTGTTTGTCATATTTTTTGCAACTATATATAAAAAAAACGAAACTATTCTGTTAGTTTAAAAATATACTCTATAATTATATATTATAGTCTATATAGTTCTAGAAATTTTAGAAAAAGTTCAGGAATTAAATATTTAAAAAGAATTTATAAGAATTAATGTATTTAACATGTATAAGTAAGTTTATATTGTTTTTTTGTATATTGTTTAAAATTTGAAGACCGTATATGTATTAAAATAAAAGTGTTACGTATTTTGAACTTATAGAAAATATATTGAATTCCTTAAATGGCCTATAAGTAAACAACGTTGTCTACTCAACAATTCAAATATAAATAGTGATATCTGGTTAGATTGAGTGATTTAGTAAAATTCGGTCAAGTGTTATAGATAAACCGTCAGTATCACTTAAAACTAAACTATACGTTTGATATCTAACATTATTTTAATCAAATAAGAATTAATAGACTGTAATAAAATCCTATAAAAGTATAATTCAAATTCCTAAAAAAAAAGTTGGCTCTATTACTAGGATTTCATATCACTATTACGATGTCCATATAACTTAGGATCTATAAATTGAATATCTTGAATTTACAAATAATTTTATAATTTTAATAAATAAAATATATATATTTTTTTGTGTATATATATATGTGCTTAATAATTAACTAAACTTATTAATTAGTATTTATATTTTATAATTTCTTATATTAATATAATTTAGGGGGTGTGTCAATTTCTAATTAAAATTTAAATATAAAGAAAAACAAATTTAGATAAGAACTCCATTTTGTGATTTGTAATCTTATCAGAATAATATTAAAAATTTCAAATAAAATTAATTTTGATAATTATTGTAAAATATAAATATTATTAATTTAATACATACATATAATGAGTAGTATTGTACATTAGCATTTGTAAATAATTATTGCTTATTTTTCCTCCCTCTCTTCATGATAATTTTGAATTTTTATTTCTAAGTTACAGACTAGTAATAATTTTTATATTATAATTAATATTATAGTTATTATTATTAATATATTTTGTTTAAAATAAAAAAAAAATTTTTTTTTAATTAAAAACCTTGCATTTTTTCTAATTAATTTAATCTAACCTTGTTTTGATGATCTTATTATTTTTCAGTAGAATTTACAAATTTGAAGAATGCAAGGTAGTAATTTCGTAATAAATCGAAATAATTATTACATTACACTTTATAATTTCAATAATTTAAATTTAAATTTATTTATATGATATTATGAACTTAAACAAGACAATTTCTTTCCATTTTTAGTGAAAAATATATTCGATTTATTTATTTTGAAAATAATTGTTTTTTTTTATGAATTCTTGTAAGACGATAGCAAATAAAAAAAAACATTTTGAAAATTTAAATTTTAATAAAACTATTCTACATCTTAAAACTAACTAATCCCACAGTGATGCTCAGTAACAAAAGAGTCAGTATAAATGTAGATAAATCAAAAATAGGGATAATTAGAAGAATATAAGTTTAAATTCAATAAATAAAAAAAAATCAATAAAAATTCAATAAAAAAAAATCAATGTTTAGAGTTAATTTAAAAACTATGTTACGACTTACTTAAAAAATCATATTCGTAGTATAAGAAAAAAACAGCTGGGCTTTAAGCTAATGTAAATTTTATTGACTGATTGAATGCAATTCCATACTATGACATTAAAAAATAAAATTTTAATTTATAAAACTATCTTCAAGCTGACATGGACTTACGGAATCTAAGTAGAAGAACTGGCCAGTAATTCGAATATTGAAGTATCACAACGATCGATTTCAATCGAAAGTATTAAGATTAATACCTGGAGCACCATAGTTCGTGAATAAGGATATATATTGTGTCGAAATTTTAAAATGGAAACCATAAAGAAGGAAATCTGAAGTGCAAGTTACAAATATAAGACACAATTTTGTGTTTCTCACCCTTTAGCAATAGTTAGCTTGTTGGTTTCAAATGATATTTTTAGTCGATCAGTTAGCATCACAGCATTTTATAACTATATCCAACAGATATTAGCCAACAAATTGAAAAATGTCCTGCAATACAATGGAGTATAACTAAATCATTATGGATAGCAACATTTTTAAGCTCACGTCGTTCTTTATAAGTTAATTAGATATAGTAAAGTTTTATTACATTTTAAGTATTATAAACAGTAGAGAAGAAGTGTTATAAATTATTTCTTTTCAGAATACATATTTTGTAAATAATTTTTAATTTTATATTTGATATAAAAGTATTTGTGCATAGATATGCATTTTAAAACATATAAAATTGTTTTAATTTTATTCAAGTTATTAGTTTTAAGTATGAAATTCACGCGATTACATATTATACGTATATAGTTTTATATTAATGTAATAAATTAATTTCAATTTAATATTGTAATATAATTATTGTAAAATATTATAATTTAAGATATTTGAGTTTATGTTATAATTTTTACATATACATACTAAATTAAATAATGTTAAGAAATATACATACTAATCTGTGCACAATAATGTTAATAAATAAACTGATATGTTTTGTTAAATTCATATAGTATAGTTAATAAACATGATGATTCACAATGAAATAATTTTAAAATGGCGACCAACATTTTTTGAAAATGGCAGCTTTCAAAGTAAGAAATTAAAAACAATATATTTTGCACAGAGCACAGCTAATTCTTGCATTTTATTATAGGGTAAAGTAAAATTTCAAATTTTGAAAATATTTAAAAATATATATATATATTTTTTTCATGAAATGAAATAATTTTTAAGCTAAATAAATATTATTAATAATAAACCCGAAATAAAATATTTCACATTTATGTTTTTTATGGTTTTTATTTAAAATAAATTAAATTTTTATGTGGAAATTCAAATTTAACATTTCTTTCATTCATAATTAGGCATTTTTTTTTCAAATTCTCTATTAATTTCGTTCCTTAAAAAATTAAAATTTTAATTTTAAGTTGATGAGATTTTTCTACTTGATATTTTAGTAAAAGATTAGTTAGCTGGCTTAAAAAATATTTTCAAAACTCAATATTATAATAAATGATTGCAAATTCACAATTATTTCATAATAAAATATTCAACAATATATATATATATATATAGATATATAAATTATTTTTATAACATAAATATTTTATTTAAACTTACCGTTACTAGTATTAGATCTTAACCTCAACAATTTAAATAAATTCCGTAAATAATTTTCTGATGAAATATTTAAGATTTTAAACACAAAAATTAATAATACAATTTCTAATATTTAAAAAGTATATAAAGTGTATATAAATTTTTGTTTAATGTTTTTAAATGCGTTTAAATTAAATCACTTTTTAGCGTTTGCAGTTTTTATTTCAATATTATTGAAAAAGCAAAAAACATATTTTTAATTGTTGACTTTTTGTTTTTAAAATCCTTAATAATTTTTAAATTTTTTTTTTATTGTTTTCTTAAAATTTTCTCAATGCTTTTTCAAACACCGTTAAAATATAAATGAACTTATCAGCATTTGAACATCTTCTTTTATAGTCAACAGGTGTGTCCATTAATCGCATACATATATTATATTTTTGTATATTTGGTTATAAATATTAAGTATTTAACGCCAACAGATAGATTTAAGAATTGAATATTTGAAAATTATATATTTTTTCTAATACACATACAATATACAATAAATATTTATGTATATATATATATATTATGTATATTATATATATAATTTGTGAATTAAATATCAAAGGAAAACCGCAATATTTTTCTTAAGGATGTTATTGGTGTTTCTGCAAAATTCTTATATTCAGTTGAGGAATATATTACGATTTACGACGTTTGTGTAGGTAAAATATAAAAAAATAAATTAACAGTTAAATATTTGAATTTTTTTATGTACACAGTCGCAGAAAATATTATTGTTAATTGTTATTTTTCCTTTCAAATTAATTTGACTATAGGTGTAATACCGTTGGCTGTTACGTTCAATTTTTCACTTTATTTTCGTTTTTAGTTTAATTTTTTTATTTCTTTTATTTAATAATTAAAATTTGTAATTAATGTCTTTGGTTGTAATTTAATATTAATTTATATATTATTAATTAAAGTTTATTTAAATGTTATTAATATAAGTCAATTTAAAAAAAAAAATTTCTTTCTTAGCTATGTTCTTAATATGGTAATCACAATGAAACTGAACTTTAAAAGTTATTTCTACATAATTAATATAAATTTGATGATTATATTAAATAAACTTGTGTCGCAATATATAAAACAGAAAAAAAAAAATAATTTATTTATATTTTCTTATCAAAAAACAATTCAAATTTGAAAAAAAAAAAAATTAATATAAAAAAAAATAAATTAATTTATAATTAAAGCATAAATTTAATTATATTAATTTATTATGTATATGTACTTTTATACTATTTATATATGTACATGTATAAATATATGTAATAATATATATATTAATATATTATATATATATTTTAATACATAATTTTTTTGGTTTTCTAATTTGATATGACCAAAAAGACATTAAATATATGATTAATTTATTTGATATGACTATATAATATATAATATATATACAAGGTATTTGAATCTTATGAGAAATTTATAGTTTTTACTATAATTTCAATTAATTTTAGCGCCATTTATATTATAATAATGTTTTCAAATATTTATGAAAAAAAATGTACAATTTTAAAATAATTTTAAAATAGCTTGATAAGATTCCAATTTCAACATGGCCTTGATATATTATACATATTTCATTTTAGGAAAATTATGGCTTAAATGAACATTTTATGAAAATGTGTACTATAATTGCAATTTCGTTTTTATATGGAAAATATTCAGTTTGTTTTTCGGTAATTTCCATAATTATTTTCAAGCTACAACATTGTAAATAGATTAATGTTAAACCCTTTCCAAGACTACTTTCTTACAATTTAAAAAAAAAAAAGTTCAATGAATCTTGAAATGATATACATATAATACATTATATTATACATACATGACATAAGATACTGGGCTCATTAGTTGATTAGTTAATAATTTGTACATAAGTCTTTGAAATACTCTTTGAATAGAAATAATTGCTTTAATTGCATGAATATATATTTGAAACATATATTTAAAATGTATTTAAATTTAAAATGAATTATAAGATAGTGTAGTTTTATTTAATGGCGACAACTGTAGCTATCTGTGATGTCACAACATTAAACCACATGAAAACCTATATCAGTCAACGGCAACACAACCTGAACCATTAAATATTACACGAAAAAACTCTCCGTATAATAAATCGTATAATATGTGTAAACATCCTGAAAACCCCGGTTAAACCTTCACCTGATAAGTTATCATGCCCGAGCCCGGAAAGTATGTTTACTATCAATCTGTTTATATATAGATTGTGTATATTGGACAACTTAACTTCTGCTATTAGACAAAATAAGTGTAATAATTTTATATATTAGTGGTCTTAAAATATTTCTTTAATTTACTAAAAATTTCGAATTAAGAATTTTAAATCTACCCAAAGTTATTTTAATCTTTCGAATTTTATACGAAATGTTTATTTTTCTAATTTTTGACTTCGGGGTTTTATACTTTTAAGAAATATTTTTTTGCCATTTTTTTTCACTTGAAATGAGATTTTATATAAAAGCAATAAATATTGTATATAGACCAGACCATCTTTAGTTAAGAATTTCTGAAGTCGTTTTAATATAAAAATGTAACGTGAGATTTTTTTAATTATGAAGTCAATGTGATCATTTTATTTTGTTATCTATGACAAGGCCAATGTAAGTGATTGAAGGAGCCTACTTCTTCTATAATATCATTTTTTAAGCTAAAATTAGTATTTTGAAATAGTATAATTTTAGTTTTTTTAACATTCAGGGCAAGACGATATTTGAAAAGCCACTCTTCTATTATGTTAAGATTATGATCCGGATATAGAATTTCTTCATTCTTTTGCATTGGTTTTGGCATATTTTAAAACAGCATCGTCTGCATATAACTGGATCATCCCTTTTAAGTGTAGCCGTGATATGTCATCTATGCTAAATTTTAAATAGATTGGGACCTAGAATTGATCACTGAGGAACTCTTTTATTTATCAAATTAGATTTGTTAACTACATCCTCTATATACGTACTTTTTGCATTCTATCAGAGAGATATGATTTGAAGAAGGAAATTTGGTTCGAACCAAAATTCATATTACTGAGTTTTAACAGAATGATATCGTGGTCGACACAATCAAACGCCTTTTTCAGATCAAAAAATACACAGCAAACATATTTTCCATCATCCATATTTTTTTAAATAAAATCTGTCAAGTTTAAGCAAGCTGCCAAGCTGTACAATTTATTAATACTTGTACTTTTGTATTAACATAATTATATGATACATAATAAAAATTTAATTTTTTTTTTCTAAATCTATAAGAACATCAATATGATTGGCTTATCGTTATCCCATTGTTCTGAATATTTTAATTTCCAATTTAAATTACAAAAGTTGACATAGTGCATATATTCAAGTAATAAATAATAATAAAACATTGCTATATGGAATAAAATGGGTATTGTATAGTTGACCGAGTAAATGATATAAAATTAAAATGATTAAAATTCTAATATAATTCTTCTAATCTTTCTTAATATTTATAATATTTTGATATATGAGTACATATATGTGTATTGTATAAGGAAAACTTCTGTAGACTGATTGGATAAAAAAACCCATATCTAAAAGAATCACCAGAAGAAAGTCAAGATTAATAGGCTGTACAATCAGAAAACTAGCATACTATACAAAATGACTCTGGAATTGGAATTCCTAATGAACCAGAAGATACGGTGGGGTCTATTCAAAAAACATTTTACAAAAGTTGATACATCAATAATTAGCTAAATGTCACATAGCTTTGGAGAAAACAAAAACAACAGATTTACCTAAACATAATACGATACACATATCAAGTGAAATACCTGGATTGGACTCCCTAGGACTAAAACAAACAAAAAAAATATTACTTAGAATATTAGAAAAACGTTATGACTATTTCTCTATTATAAATGTAAATGTGTGCTCTTCTATATATAAATATATATATACTATTCTATACGCACTATACACAGTAGAGTAGGACCTACTTGATTCCTACAATAATTCTACAATTCAAAAACTTGAATATTTTTTATGAAATTATTGACTTATTAAAAAGTTTTATTAAAGAATTTATCATAAAAATAATTAAAGTGTAATTTTAAGTTAGAATTGTGAATGTGAAATGTCCGAATAGAAATAAACTATTTTTAATTTGAGTATTTTACTAAAGAGAAGTGAGACCGTGAGACCAAGTGATATTATCAAAATGCAAAATAGAAATTGGGTACTGGTTTTTATCGGTACGGTTAAAATTATAAATTTATAATAGGTATGTTTGTAGTGTATGTACATATTAGAAATATTTCTATGTAGGATATTTAAAATATCACATTAAAGCATTTGTTGTTGTTGTTTAAACCCTTAAACACAGGAATACTCACATATTTTTCTATACTACATGAACCAGCAGTGCTACATGTATAAAAAAAAACCCTCAAGATATGTTTATAACCTTTCATTTCCAAGCAGTTTTTTAAACCTAATATTCAGATAATGTTTTTTTTATATATATAAAATTTAAAAACCATAACATAATCATTGTACATATATATTTCAGAAGCCTAACATTTTAACTTATTTCAATGTATGTATATATACATATCTAAATTTAAAATGAAATAGGTACGATGTTCAATATCCCATTTTACGATCTGAATAACTCTTCATCGCTATTTCCGTAATTCCAATTAAAAAAAAAAAATCAATAAATTATAAAATTTTGTTAACAGGTAATTAATTTATGAATACTTTTTTGGAAAATCGCAAAGGCTGTGTTCTCAAGCAGGAGATCAAAAAATTGAGTTAACAAAAAATAAACACACACTTTTTAGAATAAATTCTGACATTTTTTTTTGATTTTTGTTTTTTATCAGTTAACATTTTTTTTATTGAGACCAGACACAGTTAGTCTTAATTCTGATGATCCTTCTTGGAAAATCGAAAGTGCATTAAAATTTATTTGTTTGTGGTTATACTTATACATATTTCCATTTTTGCTTTTAATAAAGGAATTTTAGAGTTGTAAAGAAAAAGATAATCAAATATCACAATGATTGTTATGAAATTATAAGTATATTGTTAAAGAAAATCTAAAGATTTATTTTAATTTTCTTGAATAATTAATTTCATGGTCATTGTATTTTATATCGGAATTAAAAAGAGTAAAAATGGATAAAATGAAATAAAATTGTATGCGAAATATGTAAGTGAATGTAATATCTTCTTAATAAATGAATTTATTCGTTGAACATTATGAATTGAAAAATACTGTGGATTTTACTAACCTGCAGTACTACTTGCACTCTTCTACATGATCAGATCGATAAACTTAGAGGAAGAACAAGAAACTATAATAACAAATCTCTGCGAATCAAATCTGTTAAACTGTGTAACATTTTGCATGAACAAATAAAAAAAAAATGCTATGTTATTAAATAAAAGTAAAATTTTTATAACAAGTACCAACTTTATGTTCTTCCTGAATATTTGAAATATTTATACTTGCAATTAAAAAGATTTTTTATTATGTATACGACTTTTCAGATATGATCGAGTGATGAAAATGTTTTACCAAAATGAATTTTAAAACTGCGCTATTTAAACACATTAAGTCTTCCCTGGATCTCGATATGCATTTAACTTTGAATTTGTAATAGGAAAGAAACTGTTTTGTTGTTTGACTTTTTTTTTATTATTCTTAATTTAGTCCAGAGTATGTTTTGTAACTCAGTATTATAGTAAATATTGCTAAAATAGTTGTATCAAAAATGACAAAATTGTAAAAATAATATGATATGTAGATAATATTTTGTTGCTTTCTATATTTATTTTCTATTCCACATCATCAGTTACACAGCTTTTATTTTCTTGTATAGGCTGCTGGAAAGTAACTATTCTAGTATCCTCTTGGAAGACAATCATATATTCTTTACAAAAGCTTTATGAAGAAAAGTGAGAAAAAAATTACAAAACACTATGTCAGTACTGTAGCAGATTTACAACAGCAATAGGGATCATATGGGCAATTTTTATTCTATCAGATATCTTGAGAACTCGTTCACAATGATAGTTATGGAGATATTACATAATAAATTAAAGTTAACTTGCCCAATTATTTTGCAACCGAATAAAAATGAGTCAACCGTTTCGAAATGAATTTATGTGGTTTTTTGAAAGTTTAGTTTTTATAGATTTTTTTTATTGATAACTTAAAAATACATTTTTGATTTTTAGTTACTAATTATCTTAAATATACAACATTTCTTAATAAATAAATTAACATTTAGTTTAAAAGATGGGTCAACTCTTTTGTAATACAATTATAGTCCCATGATGCTTCAATTTCATTCAACGCTGCATGGCGAGATGCACGTAATATGACAGCAATTTCTGATTTCCAATTATTTATATGTAGATAGGTAACTAGGGTCGATTGATTGATTTTATTTTTTTGCAAATATTATCAGGCTTTCAATTTTAATATGCAAAAATATCGAAACAATTTCCCCAACATATTTTGTTTGTTAATTCAAATTATAATAATAATATTTATAGATACAATGGTGACATAAAACGTCTATGTATCAATATTAATTAATAAATCGAACTTGTTCTTTTTATTAAAAGTAAAATGATGTAAAGGTTTTAAAAAATTTATATTTATATAAATTTATTTTTCTTTTTAAATATTTGATTTTCAATTATATTTCATAAAAAATGTTGTAGTTTTTGGTACCCATAAGTCAAACGATATTCATCTGGATATGTTTGGTTGATTGGTTTTGCATTTGATGGATTCAATATTTTGTTTTTTTTTTTCTGGAAATAAGGATATAGGGAATAAAGGATATTTTCTACTTTAATCAAAGATTATAGTGGTGTATAATCTTTTTCTTAAGTAAAGCTTTGGCTTTTTTTCAAAAAAAAAAAAATTGTTTTATTATATTATATGTACATATATAGCTATGATAATAATTTATGTTACGTACATTGCGAAGAAAAAAACATGGTAGATCGAAATTTTTTGATAAAATGTTTAAAAAATTTAATTTATTTTTTCTTTTTTATTTTTTCTAATAGCTCTTAAATTGATATTGATATTAGTTACAGATAATAATTTTTTTATTTGTCATTTTTCTGTTTTTTTTTTATAGATTCAATTAAATGTTTGAAAAACTTTTCAAATTATGAACCTACGTAAATGTCCATCTCTTAAAATGCGCAGTATTCGCAAATTTTAAATAAAAAAATAAAAAAAAAAAAATATTAAGAGAGATATGAATGGAAAACTTGCAGGAAGCCTGAGGGCAAATAGTCAAAATGATTAAGGGATATTGGCAAAAAAGTTGCAACTTCTTTAAATAAAATAAACTGTTGTTATATTTGAAAAATATTATTTGAAGAAATAAAAATAGAAAAAAAAAAAAATATAATTAATTAAATTAATTAGGATTAGCAATTTTATCGTTTTATTTTTTAAGTCATTGAACCTATACGTTATTTATATTTTTTGTTTTCATTTTTTTCCTTCATTTAATAAAAAATTGGAAATATTATTCTTATCGTTTTTATGTAGTTTTGGTCGCCTGACTTTTTTCTGTGAATATTCATTCATAAATATGTATATACATATGTATTGTGTATTCTCTGTATTGTAATTATTTATGTTTTTGTTTTCAATTAATTTAATTTCCAGTGATTTGAAGTCTACTAGGCAATTTTCATCAAACCAAGAGCAAATTTTTCCAATAGATTTTTGTACAATAAGGACTGAAAATAATAAGTATTTAGCCTGGGTTCTGATCAATATTTATATCACCCTTTTTACATCGTATATTTATTTATTTTCTCTTAGAAAATAAAATTATTAATAAGAAATATTGATGTTTAAACTTTTTTTCATAATTATCGTTATTTTACAAAATTTATAATTACATATGCATATGTACTTAAACAGAACCCTTTTATAATATCGAAACATCCTTTTATAATATCGTTTTTGTGGCAAATTAGATTTTATCACATTTTATTTATAGAATTAAAAATATGTATGCATATACATATGTATTTAGAATTCTTGAAATTCTTGTAATCATTCCACTACCGTTTGATAGATGGCAGTAATGAAGTTTAATATACAATATAATTTAAAGTATCATTCCTCGTGTCATATTTTCACGCATTGCATATTTTTTGTTGTACAACATACGATATATGACTAGTTATTTCGGTTAAAAAAATTCGAAATTTATCACTTTCACGAAATTCAACTTTTTGACATATTTTATAATTATTACTTTTATTTTTTAATAATATTTATAAAATATAAATAATATAAAATATGATTATATTTCAAAAATTAAATAAACTTTACTATTCACCCCATGGTTTTTATAATAAGAAAACATATTTCATATCGATTTACGTAATAAGATCTGTTTTTTCTTCTTTTTTTTTATTTAATTCTGTTTTGACTTAATGTTAATGTCTATTTTGTTGGTATACTATTATAATTATACATAATGTTTTTTTTTTCAAAATTAATCATAATAATAATATATAAAACAAAAATTTAATTATTTAAAAGAAATAATGATAACATTTATCAACATCAAAAGCGTGCTACATAATTTATTAAATTCAATAAGTAATGATTATTATTAAAATAATTTTATTTTTAATTTTTCTTATTACAATTTTAATTAATAAGAATATAAAATATAAAGAAAATAACAATTGAGATAACTTTCTCTTAAATAAGGTACGGGACGGACATACACTCAGTAACAATTTAAATATTTATTTAAATTTTTGGTTTTTTTTTTTTTAATTTGTATTTTTCTTAAAATGTATGTACTTATGTGCCTATATGGGTTAAACAATTTTTATAACAGAATTTCTCGTAAGCTTATGTCACTTATAGGTAGGTAGTATACCTAGGTACATCATCAAAATATTTTTTACAATTGTTAAATTCTTAATTCACGTTAATAGGAAAATATATTAGGGATTAGTTATTAGGAAAATATATATATAAAATCGTAATTATAATTACATCTTTGAACTGAACTGTTTAGTATTCGATACATTTACTTCTAAATTTATCTTAAACATTTTTTTTAAATATTCTAACTTGTACCTATCTATTATTAAAATTCTACAATTTTTTAGACAGCAATTAAAATACATGCAATATTTTTAGAGTACCTAATCTAAATTGCTTTTGTACCACAAATATAAGTATACATTTGTACCTTTGCTATAAGTATACATAAAACCGTGAATGAAAAATCACCCGCTAAATATTGTATGTTTACCACACACCTGTACGAGAAAATTAAATTGAAAGCGATTTAACGGCAACAACATCAATTTAATTTTTAAAGTTAAAATTTTTTATATAATAATTCCTTTTTCGACATCAGTTGCTGTAATTAAATTTAACAAACCGACTAATTTTAGTTTTCTCTTGTTTTTAATTTGATCAATGATACCTGAAATAAAAATGTGGATGTATCCGTGATACATTGGTAGCAAATGTGTGAACTTGTTTCGGAACTTGTAAAATTTAACCGTGTGTGGGGTTGTTTCGAAACAATTTCTTAAACAGTTTACAAAACAAAATTTTTTGATTTTTAATTGGCGGAGTCATAATGTGTATCTAGGCTGGTTTTTATTTAGCCAATATATTGGCGAATGGTTAGATCATTGGCAGAAGATACCGGAACTCGATAAGTGTGATAGAGAAACAACGATAAAATGTCGGGAGAATAACCATGTCCATAATATTGGAAGAAATATCGAGAGAGTCGCCATAAATATCGGAGAATTGCCATATATATCGGAGGATATTTAAAAAAACATATTTTCATAAGCATATGTTTCCTATATGTAATTATTAATTATCGCCGATATATTGTATATGTTACAGAAAAATGTGTTGAGAGACTTTGGCATACTACGATTGTATTTTATAGACACATTTACTACGTATACATGATAGTTAGAGTACTTGACTTGAATTCTTCTTAAAATGTCAAAGCTGTGTATTCGATTGACCAGCTTGAGTGGCTGACAGCTTGAATATAGTTTGAGTTTTATGTATTTTTGGTGAGATAAATTTTTCGCCTAAAATTAAATTCTTAGAATTAAAGTGAAATTTTCTACAATGTGACTAATTCTTTTACTGATTGAGGGACAAGGTTTGAAAAAATGGGTAAAATATATACATATATTTAATGATCATGAATTTTCAAGTCATTTAAGGTAAAGTAAAATTTCATGAGCATATTTTAAGTGAAATGAAGAAAAGCAGATAGTATATCATTCTTTATAGAACTGTGCTGATAAAAACTTTCAAATGACAAAAAAGATAAAAGAAAAATTAGAGAAAAAGTCTCATCTGCAAGTAAAGTAAAAGAACGCTTACTTGTAAAAATTTTCAGCTGCCAAAAACTTTCATAAGTTTTCACAAGTTTGTAAAAACTTATCATGCGAGAACAGTCATATTAATATGAATCATATATATTTTTGTCATGGTTTTATGCCAAATTGTTGTAATTACCAATGAAAAAATAGAGGTACGAATTTGATACGGTTGTTAAAAAAATTAAGCAACATCAATTCAATTCGAATTTATTGAATTTGATTTAGACAGGGCTTTTTTCTACCCCTGTTTATAACTTGGTTGTATGTCACAACACAAAACAACAGAGATAAGAGAAGTTGAAAGGATAAATAGATTGTCAAATTTAAATGTCAAATAATAAATTTGTATTCATATTTATAATTTTTTTTATCGAATTTTAATTGTCAGTGAAGAAGATAAGCAGATTTACTAAAGTATTTAAAGATATTTACATAATTTTATCACAAAAATGAGACGTAATTTATAAGATATGCTTAAAAAAAATAAACAAAAGGATCTTATCGCCGGCCGATATATTTATTTTTGAATTACAGTAAAAGGAAAACAACAAAAAATAATTGAAAGAAAAGACAATTTACAAATCTCACTCAGTTGGAAATTAAATTAAAGAAAAATATTTGGAGTTACTTTTGAAGTTACGAAGGACGTAATGGCATCTACAATGCAATTAGAATTTTCACAGGCTATGTCCGATTTTAAGACAATGTTTCCTGAAATGGATCGAGATGTTATTGAAGCAGTTTTGAGAGCAAATCAAGGAGCTGTTGATGCAACAATTGATCAACTCTTAACAATGAGTACCGATAATCAAGTTAGTAATAAATTACATACAAACAAATATTAATCAAAAATAACTAAAAATATATTTTTGTAATATTTATATATTTTATGTTAGAATGAACGACTACGAATAGAACTTGAAAACTCTAGCGATAGTCCACCTTCAGGAAATGATAAAATAATTGAAAATGTAGAAGCACAATTAATTGATACTTCTGATCCATCAAAAATATTACTCTCAACATCTCCATTAACAAATAACTCAAGCACAAATTTAATTAATACAGGTGCTTCTCCTAAAATAAAAAATAAATCATTATCACCACCAACAGGAACTCCTACAAATTCCACGCGTGATAATGAAGTTAAAAAGAGATGGAATCCACCATTATTAGGTCCATTACCACCAACATTCTTGCGTTTAAGTTCAATTGGCTGCGATGCATTGCGTAGTGATTTTGATTTACCAGATGAACAATTTGCAATGATGCTCCAAAACGAAGAATTTATGAATGAATTAAGATGGAATCAAGAATTTATGAGTGCTTTAGAAAAGGAACAACAAGGTAAGTCTGAAGGAGATATGGCATTTAAGGATCGTGTTCGACATATGGGTAAAGTATCTAGAAAAAAATTTTTGCAAGTTGCCAGAGTATTTACTTGGCAACGTAATAAAAAAGCAACATCAGCTAAACAAATTGATTCATTGCCATTAAAAGAAGAGCATAGTGATGATGATGAACATCATATTAATATTAAAAAAATTAAATAAAAAAATCTCATATGTAAAAGAAAATATAAAATTGTGATTGAATATTAATATTATTTTCTCCCAATAGTAAGTTTAATTATTCTATAGATAAAATTTTGAAAAAAAAAAGGAAATTAGATATTAAATAATTTTCTCTATACTAATTTTATAGAGATTTTATTTATAATAATTAATATTATTAATGATAAAGTTAAAAATGTGTAATACTTTAAGGCATTTATCAAAATTTTATTTTTAGACAGACATATCTAAAATTACTAAATACGTTTACATTTTATTTGTTCCTTTTTTTAATTTAATAGCTGCTGCATTGAAGTATTTATATTTTAAATTTGTAAAACCAGACTCAATATATATTCTTAATAAGAATTTAAACTTAATAATAATAAAAGAAAATAATTTTAAATAAGAATTTCGGTTGGCTTTCGAAAATTTTCAAAATATGAGCTTTTACAGTTTTTATTTCAATAGTTTATGTTAAAATTTCCGTTTAACATTTTTTTTAATCACAAAAAATAATATTAATTAAAATTTTTTAGTTTTTCTTAAAACTCATTTAATCGTGCCAAAATTTTTAGGATTTAATTTTATATTTTTGAATAAATGGCTTTTAATTATATAAATTTATAATTAAAACAAATGTATTTTTTTATTTAAGATATGTGAAGTTGAGACATATCAATGTAAACGTATTTAGAACCCATTTATATTTAATACGAAACAAATAGAAAAATCACTCTTTTAAAACTATTAGCAAAAACTAAACAGAAAAACTAAAATTTGTACACAAGTATATATTAACTCTCCAAATTTGTGAATTGCAAAACTGAAAATTCTTTTGTTTGTTTTTCTTAATTATTAATATGTATAACTATTCAGTATTTTGTTACTTCTATATTGTTAAATATATATAAAAATGAATAAAATATGTACATCTAATTTAGATCAATATAAAGAATACTAAGAGCAATTTGGGAACCCCTTTTTAATTATGATACATATGTACATATTAAAAAAAATTGCACTTAGTTTAAAACTTTTCGACTCCGATTAGACTTCAAAAGTAAGAAATCAGAACAGAAACTTACCTATTAGAATATAATTAAAACAAAAAATGAAAAAATAAAAAACAAATTTTTTTGACTGAAGAATAATGAAAAAAGAAAATTTATTTAAACTATTTATTAAGATCCCTAGATAATTGTATTAATTTTTGATACTAACATAATTTTAACAAATTTTTGAATTAATTAGCTTTTGTTTTTTGTATTTAAGCTTTAATTTAAAATCTCAAATAATTTTTATTGTAATAAGTATGCATGTATATATTGTGATTTCAATATTGCTAAAGTGATTCTTGAAAATAAAGCGAGTAAATTTTTTAAAGTTTTTAGAAATAAAAAATTATTTCTGTTGTTAATTTGTACAGTTAAAGAATTCATGAAAATGCAATACATATTTTTTTTTTATTCTGAAATATTTTGTTATTCGTTTTACTGTTATAATTTTGAATTGTTTAAATTTATTTAATTATATTTTAATTTTAATAAAAAGTATTTTGTAAATTTTTATAAAATGGAAATATTTGTAATAGTAGATACATATATACCCACGATATTATAATGATAGGTACATTAGAAAGAATTTTATTAAATCTGATAATTTATGAAGAAAACTTATTTAACCTTTTTGAGATAAATTTATTAATATAGAATAACTTCACAATAAAATCAAAATAGTAATATTTCATAATTTTAAAAATTTCGATTATTACACATTATTTTGTAATGCTTTGCCAAAATTAAAAAAAATTTATTAAAATTTGTATATTTTGGATTTAGAAAATTGTTATTATATGTAAATGCAAAAGCCAAAATTTAAAATTTTGTTAAATTAAAATCACTTCAAATAAAACTTTTCTACAAAATTTTCTATTATAGATTACGCAATAAACTTTATTCTCATGTACCTATAAAATTTAAATTGTTTGTTTTAAAAAATTTAAATATAAAAATATATTAAAATAAAATCTGAACAAATTAGTTCTATTTAATATTAAGATCAAAAATAAAATAATCTCAAATTATACTAAAATAAATAGACTTAACATAAAAATAAATGTTTTAAATTCATATGTAAAAAAATACTTCGATTTTATATTAAATTTCATATTATACATATTAACGTGGAGACAGTCTTAATGAAAAAGACCTTGAGGACTTAATAAATTAAACAAACATATTAACGTGCCAAGTAATATTTCAATCTGATCAAAATAATGCTTGCGGTTTATTTTATTTTTTTAAAGAAATTTGAAATACATTTATGTATAAAATATTTCGTTTAATAAAAAAAAAATGCACAAGTTATTTATAAGACATATTATAAGTAACATTTTTGTTGAAATCACCAATCTGCATTCAAAAATTCTGCCACTTCCTTTACAAAACTTCCATGATTTGCATGTAATACCATTTTGCTATTTATGTCTTGCCATCTAACATTCATAGCATCATCACCAGCGGAAAGTTTAAATTTACCGACTTCTGTACCAGTTTCATCGTGAAAGCTATAGGCAACCGTTTCTATCCAAGAATTATCTGTGTTACGAAAATCATCAACATAACCTTTATAAATTTCTTTTCCCTTATTGAAGAAATCATTAATTAATTTTTCATTTTCTAAAATGAATTAAATTTTTGTATTAATTAATATAAATATTAAAACTTAATATTTTATACCACAGTTGTCTAAAGCTTCTTCCATAAACTCTCGTTTTAATGTCGTGGTAACTTTTTCTCCAGGATCTACCATACCTCCAGGTATAGCCCACATTTTATTATCATGCCGTTGAATAGCAACCATTTGAAGAATATTTCTGTAAATAATATACATTTGTATTTAATTTAAGTCCTAGTTTTTAATTTAACGTACTTTTCAGTTTCTGGATTTTCTAAGATTTTCCCATCATCACTTCTTTTCCATCGTGTCACTATTGGATCAGCAGCATGATTTGGACCCCATCTTCCTAATAAGCCTCTACCACGTAATCCTGTTCTACCAATTGGATTTAAAGGATAACCTGGAGTATTTTTTTAAAAATAATTTAGATATATGTACATATATTAAAAAAAAATCAATGTCATATAAAAATTATAATATTTATTATACATTGAAAGATATTACCTGAATTATCAACTTTATAAGAATTTAAATAAGAAATTCGATTGACTTTTCCATCAATTGTATTCCATTTGGGATCGAATGCTCCAATTTCTGGATCTGCCCAGCTTTGTCCACAAGCTGACTTGGCTGTATAATATGGTGGATTGTATTCTGCGAAAGCATCATTCCAAAAAACAAATTCATCTGGTACCGAAAATCGTTTTACATTGCTTTTTGGATAAATATTATTTCGGCATGTTAAATGCTTGAAAACACCTGGTTTAGCAATATTATTTATCATATTAAAATATTCGAAAACACTATTGATCAAATAATGAAAATTAAGTAAACAACAAACTAAACAAATTAAAATAACGAAAATAAAATTTACACTCGAGTAAGAGTAAACAAGTTCTCCTTTTGAAATTTCTGCAATGAGTAAAAGAAAAATTAAATACATACTTGTTTACTTGTTTTCATCGTCACATAGTTTTTTTTATGCTACTTTCGTCATTAAAAAATTGATTTAAATTTTTCCACATTGTGAAATGTTTATTTTATTATTTATTAATTAGTCATGTACCTTATAATGTTTTAAATGTTAGAAATACCTTATTAATGAAGTGATCAAAATAAAAACATTAAAAACAAATTTCTACTCACTTGTCATCACAATACAAGCAAAGAAATCACACACCCATCATCCAATAACCTATCCAATAAAAAAATTGACACGCGACATGCGACTATGCGACCTCATGATACAACTACATAACACTACTATACTACTGTCGTATTATGATTCACATTCTATGATGAATGATGCGAGCTTGATTGAGATGTAGTTGTGATGTGTAGTTGTGTCTGTGTGGTCTGCTTGCTTTGCTTTGTGGTTTATGCCAATTGTCCTTGCTTTTGATTTGAGTATCAGCTGTTCATTTCATCAAAAATGTTACTGAAAATTTGTCAACATTGAAATTTTAGTTTGAATGTTGCCCACAATACCAAAAATTGATTTTGTCGCAAATATAAGAAATCTCTGAAATATATTTGATTGCAAATTAACACCTCCTATACTTTAAAAATAAAACAAAAAAAAATAAATAACGAAACAAATAAAATTGAGCAGTGTTACAACATTATTCTTCATAACATAAGTATAGTAACGGGATATTAACTAATTTCCATTTCCGTTTCATGAAATATACAATAAATATTTGATTTATTATAAAACTCATTTTTTAGGCAATTGCAGTAAATTAAAATGAATTTGTTTATATCTTTATTAATTTTTACACTTTTTATCAAAATTGAGGGAACCAAAACAGAAAAAAAAAGAAATGTTCTGATGAGTTAAATATTTGTTATAAAAATTATAAATTAATAATAATTTATTTACATTATTTTAGTTATGTTTGATGATTTTCGTCCAGCAATATTTGGATATGGTGACCAATTAGCAAAAACTCCTAATATTGATAGTTTTATGAAGAACAGTTTCTACTTTACAAGAGCATATACTCAGGTAACCAATTGTTTATTAAATTTTGAAATATTCTTTTAACAAAAAAAAGCACTTGTAGCAAGCCTTGTGCGCACCAAGTCGAAATTCTATGTTAACTAGTCGTAGACCGGATACACTACATCTCTATGATTTTTATAATTATTGGCGAACATTTACTGGAAATTTTACAACTTTGCCGCAATATTTTAAAGAAAATGGATATGAAACATATTCTATTGGAAAAATTTTTCATCCAGGAATTTCTTCAAATTTTTCTGATGATTTTCCATTAAGTTGGTCAACTAAACCATTTCATTCAAAAACGGAAAGCTTTATGAATGCAGCTTTATGTCCAGATGGTTCTGGTATAAAAAAAAGAAATTTAATATGTCCTGTAAGAACATATTCTCAACCGTATCATACATTACCAGATATTGAGTCTACTAATGAAGCTTGTAAATTTTTGAAGAATCACAACACAAAAGAAGCTAATCCATTCTTTTTAGCAGTTGGATTCCATAAACCTCATATTCCATTTCGTTTTCCAAAAAAATTTTTAGCCAATTTTTCCGAAGCAAATTTTAATTGGAATTTGGATCCATATAAGCCATTAGAAATGCCAAATGTTGCATGGAATCCTTTTACTGACTTACGAATAAGAGATGATTTTAAAAATTTAAATATATCACTCTTTGGACCTATTCCAAAAGAACAGAGTATTAAAATTCGTCAAGCTTATTATGCTTCAGTGACATATGTTGATCATTTATTTGGAAAAATTTTAAATGAAGTTAATTTAAAAAATACTATTGTATTATTAATTAGTGATCATGGCTGGTCTTTGGGAGAACATGGGGAATGGTCAAAATATAGTAATTTTGAGATTTCTTTGAGAGTTCCTTTTATTCTGTATAGTCCAGAATTTCAGTTAATTAAAGCAAAAAAAATGAAAAATATTATAGAACTTTTAGATGTGTTTCCAACTTTAGTTGATTTAGTAAAACTTCCGAAAATACCAAAATGCAAACGAAATAAAATAAATATAAATACTTGTGTAGAAGGAAAAAGTATATATAAACTTTTAAAAAATGGTTCAGAAGAAAATATTTTTTGTTTAGCATTAAGTCAATATCCAAGACCACATATTTACCCCTCATTGAGTTCAAGTGCAGATAAACCTCGACTAAAACAAATCAAAATAATGGGATATTCAATTAGAACAAATAATTTTCGGTATACAATGTGGATTAAATTTACTCCAAATAATTTTACTCGACGTAAGTTTAATTAATTATTGACGTAAAATCAAATTTTATTGCTTTAAACTTTTAGATTGGAATAAGGTTTATGGAAGAGAATTATATGACCACAGAATTGATGATGAAGAAGCAATAAATTTTGCAAATGCTCCATTTTATAAGGAAATATCTATAAAATTGGAAAAAAAATTAATAAAAAATTTCTCTTAATAAAAATATAAAACTGTTATACATAAATCTGTATAATAGTTTTAAATTAATAATTGATATATATTTTTTATAACATAGATCATATAAATTAATTTAATTAAAAATATAAATATTTGAAAAATGGAATTAAGTTAAATTTAGATAAATAAGGTTTTATAATAAGTTCAATAATGATCCAGCAATGATACTGGTTTTAGATTTAATATTTAATTATTATATATATTTATCAGTCAGAGAATCCATGCAAATCCTAGTATTTGCTTATCCTGTAAATTTTAAGTAATAAAGAAAGACATGTATGTTATTCTAATTATATAATTTTGAAAAGTAAACAATTTTACGTATCCTGAACTCCAGAATGAAAATTAATAATTACAAAAATTATCGAAAACAGTCAGATACAGAATCTTATAGTTTAAATTTATGGTAACAAGATTTTAAATTTATAACCTAATTAAAGGAAAACCACTCGTTGGGAAAAGTGGATACGTAAACTGATAAATGTGTTAATATACACATCGGTTTTATAGCTTTTACAACGATTCAATTTTTTATATTTTCTATAAATTCAGCATTAAAGTTATTAGATTAGTATAATTTATAATTTATTTTTACAAGTATTAGTTTTAAAATAATAGTCTAATCATTTTTGAGAACTCAGAATCAAGATTTTTTTTTTTTAAATTTTCCAAATTTATGGGAAATTAGGAATAACAAAAATAATTAATATGCGCAAAATTTATGATTTCTTTCCTGTTATTTGCGAGTACGATACGGATGTTTATTTTTAAATATTTTTAATGAATGAAATAAAAAGTAAAAAAAAATAAATAAATAAATATATAAAATATTTAACTGTCCCCATGCTTTTAAAAAATTTTCTAGCAAAAAAATATTTTTAGATTTGTAAATTAGTATTTTTTGTTTCTGTATTTTTATATGGTACTTTTATGATTTTTTGTTCTCTTAATACATATTATTATTATACATATTATATATTTGAAAAACTAAAAAAAGAAAAACTCAATATAGTTTTAACACTTATGACTTTAAATTTGTTTATTTGAGATTTTTCATTAACAATTAACATACATAATGTCTGTACATAATCATAATATACCTATTTTAATCATATCATATAATTTCTATACTATATGTACTCGCATTAATGTACTAGCAAAAATTAAAAATAAATAGGAAAACGAATATAGTGACGTTAATTAAATTTGGAATTTTTGGAAATTAAAAAATTAACAAACATTTTTTAGTATTGAATTGAAGTGAAGAGAGCATCTATTTATACTGGATACTTATATTTTATGTTATTTTATGTATAGGGAGTGTCAAAGAAATTAAAATTAGCTGTGAAAATAACTGTACAAATAATTAATGATTTGTCATATTATCAATAGACCTTAAGGCTACTGTTTCATGTAAAAAATGTCGAAAAGACTTAGTTTTAAAGGTTTCTTTTAGAATAGTTTTAAAATGCTAGAATTAGAGTATATTAGATAAATCTCTATTTCTGCTCAAGCCTTACCAGTGAAATAATATATTATTTTGGATAAATATCTTTAAAAACGCGCAAAACCATATAACATTATGAAAGACTTTTTCTTGTTTTTGAACATTGAAAAAGCCAAAATGAATTAGTTTATAAAGTTAATTAAATGAAAACTCCATATGAAAACTTCATCAGCCTCAAGGAAAATTAACGGTAGATAAAAATATTAAAATGGTTCGATTGCTTGAAATTAAAATTTGGAAAAGGTATTTTGAATATTAATATTAAAATAATGGGAACTCTAGAGTTGACTTGTCTAACTAATTTTTTTTTTTTTATATAATCCCCATAAAGAGTTTTATTTGTGATTTTTTTCTTTATTTTTTAATCTCAGCTCCAAAACGCTGGTTTATTTTTTTTTTATTTGTTTTTTAGAGTACAAGAATCACTATCATATATAAATTATATACACATATTTTGTATATATATACGATATACAATTTTAAATAATATATAGCTTTTGCTTTTACATATTATGTTATGTGAAGTAGATATATAAAATACAAATATATTTTATTTTTTTTCCAAGTTGCATGTTTGTATAAAATATATATGTACATATATCGGACATAAGCTAGAGCGCGTGCGGTGTTTTTCTTTGCGTAGTACAGTAGCTCAGATTTAGTAATCCAAGAAAAAAAGAAGCATATACTTATAAACTAAATTTTTTTTTATATTCTTTTGTTTCCTTGTATATGTGCGATACATGTGAAAAATTAAAAAAATTAATATGACATATATATATAGAATAAAAAAAGTAAAAATAAAAAAGTAATAAGAAGGCTTTAAAGATATATTTTTTTAGTGAAAAAGAAATGCATTGTAGAGTTCATTCTCATTGTAGTTTCTTATTGTTGTTTTTTTTATTTATTGTTTTTTTATTGTGGTAGATTTAAATTTAGTACAACAACTGTAACTGACGATAAAGACATCATGAAGCTCAAAGCTTGATTTCACCTTTTTTTATAATCTTTTTTAATCGCTCTTGATTTTGTATTGATTGCACATACGTACATTGTACATATGTATGTATATACATAATAAATATACTATAATGTACCTAGGTACTTGTGTACATACTATACATATTCAGAGGTAATATTTAAAATATTTTTATAACTGATGATACGTTTTAACATTATAAACTATTGATTTATATAATAATACTTTTTATATCTTCTGAAATTTCATTGTAATCTTGTACGCGGCATTCTACAAAATATTATTGTTTTACTTCCCTATTAATTGTGGGTTTGATATATTTTGCTGTGTTGTGTTGTATCAATTTCGACTGTTGTCTGGCAGGGCAAACATATTTTTTATAGGCAGTCATAACTGTAAAAGTTTATGTAGTTGATGAATTTTTTGTGTTCAGGTTAAATTTTTGTAGCCATAAGTTTTTGACCTTGTTCGGTAAACGTCCTTAACATAATAAATTTTCTTAATAAAAGATCTAAAAAAAATTTATGAATATTATTTTGGTTTTTGTGTATATAATATAATTTTAATAACTCATAATACTTATCAGAAAGATTTATTTAGTGCGAGAAAGTTTAAAATCGTTTAAAATTTTAAAAATCTTAAATCGCCAAAAAAAATTTCAAATGACAAAATAAACTACGCCGTTTGCTGCAGAGTGGTTTTTAAAGAAGGATTTCTTTTACGAGAGAATCAGGTGAATAAGAAAATGTATCTGAAATATACCAACCAATTCAATTTGAAAATATGTCTTTTACAATCACTTTGGGTGATAAACTTTGAAAATTTCTTTCATCTTTAAATGGCTTAAACTCTGCGAAGGAAGTTGTTCCTTGTTGTTACATGTTGAAGGATGTTTGTCCCATTACTTTGCCCTCAATTAAAAAATAAAAAAAAGATTAGGTATTAATTTGTTACATTGTGATTAATATAAATTCACAAATACGATGATAAGTATTTACTTATTAAGAAAATCTAAGTAGGTATAAGAATAAAATATTAAAAATAATTATAATGGACAAAAGTTAATGTTTATTAAATTTAAATATAAAATTTTTCTAATAGGGAATTTAATATTTATTTATTACTAATCTCTCTGTCTGGTAAATTACAAATTATAAAAATTTTAAATATTCGAAAACGCAACGCTACGACTACTCCATAAAAGAGGCATTCAGTCCATTATTAAAATTTTTCAATTGTAAGTTGTGATTTTTGAACAGAGAAGGTTGAATACATTTGAGATATTGGCGGTCAAGATCCAAATTGGACTGTCAACATTTTTGAAACAAAATTTGTTTTCCCTTTCTGCCAGAGTACAATAATAAACGCTTACAGAGATTTTCATAATATCCCCAATAATTTCTTTGTGCAAAATATGGTGAAAATCGGAAGTGGGAGGTTTCTTAGAACTGTTGTCGTATGGAATGTTGTAGAAATTTGTTCTGAATTGCATTAAATTTTCATGTTTTGTCAATTCAACAGTTTTTTCATAATGCACAAAATTTGATATTTTTTAATCAGACAGAGATTAGTAATAAAT
This sequence comes from Argyra leucocephala, assembly GCA_963942445.1. Classification (NCBI taxonomy): domain Eukaryota; kingdom Metazoa; phylum Arthropoda; class Insecta; order Diptera; family Dolichopodidae; genus Argyra; species Argyra leucocephala. The sequence continues at coordinate 140,762,959 of OZ012679.1, read as the reverse complement.
AGATATTATTATGCCTATTAGAGAAATTTAATTTTATAAATATTAAGTTTTGCACATTATAATTACTTTTAATATTTAACACATTATTTTCTATAACCAATGATTGTTAATAATAAAACAAAAACAAATCATACTTAAAAGAAATAAATATAAACAATTTCTGAAGCAAAATTAGCTGAAAAAGTAATTAACATGCAACTAGAAGAGTACTTTGAAACAAATAATTTAATATCAGAACACCAATCGGGCTTTAGAAAGATGCACAGTTGCGAGTCACTTATAAATCTATACAAGATAACAAGCTGGAAAATGGAGATTCATGATGGAAAGGTAATAATTGCAGTTTTTTTAGATTTAAAAAGAGCTTTCGAAACCATTGATCGTTCCATACTCTTAAAAAAACTGGAAAGATATAAGTGGAGTAGAGTTAGAATTGTTTCGGTCTAATCTAATAACAAATTTTATTAGATTAGACTCAAGATTACTTCATCATTAGTAATTAATTAATTACTCACCCATCAATTGATTTTTCATCAATTGATATGGCAAGCATTCTGTAAAAAATGTATGTATGTAGCTATGTATGTTGTATATTATAATTTATAAATAGAAATATCAAGATAGTGTTAATAAATCATAATCGTAGGTGTAAATTATAAATACTTAGAATAAATTAAGAATAATTTATTTTCTATACCTTTCATTTAAATTATTACTTTTGAGAGCTGTTGTCAATAATGAAAAACGGAAAATGAACTATTTTGGCCATATAGATAGATAAAGATAACTAAGTATGAGTTGCTGCGTGATTAGGGCAAGAAACATTTATTATCATTTTGAAATATAAAAAATTGGTCGAAAATAAATTCTATTGGTGAATTGATTCACGTAGCTTCAAACAAAAGAAGAAACAAAAAAAATGTTTTATATCTGATGCTAAATACACCGAAATAGGGAATGAAATTTCAAATATATAATCACGAAATTTATACATTCAGCATTTGATTGCAAAATAAAAAGAAAAATATCTATATAAGGTTGACCTTTTTAGCTTTTTAATTATATTACACACAGAATCAATAGTATATATACATTTATATTCCATATATACAATATACATACTGACAAAAATGGCAGTGTTTCCTTTTTCCAAGTCTAGAACTATATTCGAATTTTTATTTAATTGTTAACTAAATCAAATTTTAATTTATAAAAACAAAAACCTAAAAATTAAATTTTTTTGCAACCTTTTATCGTGTTAATTTTTAAGATGTAGAAAATTTTTGTGTAGGATTGATTGCATTTTTCCTCTAAAATTTCCATTCTAGCAAAAAAAAAAAAAATGTAAAAAAAAATTGTTTTTCTGAATAATCTTCAAGTTTTAAAATCTTTACTAAAAATTTTAATAGAAATTCATCAGCCAATTATGGAGTGAAATTTTTAACAATTTAAAAAAATTTTATTTTTTTTTTTCAAAATATGCGTGGCAAAATTCAGCACAGTACATTGATGTCAATATATGTATTAAGTGCTGAAACTGAATGAAAATAAAATAAAATAAATAAAATAAAATTTTAATTCAATACACTTTAAAAACATAAGTCTACAACTCTCATTGCCATAAAATAATTTACGTTATTGAATTAATGAATGAGCAAGTATGAGTAGTAAAGTAAGTAAATATTATTATGATACTTGCAAGTTGTTGTTGGTATGATACATTTCAGATTACGTGTATATATATATATACATATATGTATACATATATTCAAATGAATAAATTGCAACTTTTATATGAATAAATTTATTAAACACGCACAGAAATTATCTTAAATTTTGTATGCAACATCATCCGTGATTGATTCTGTTTTTTTTTTTTTTTTGTTTTTTTAAATTTAATTTTTGACTTCAAATTGAACAGAAAATATGAAATCTTATTAGAAAACTAGTAATAAAAATATATAAACCGCCTTAAACCACCACCTTCGCCTATTTAAAATACTGCTTTTAAAATTAATTAGCATAAAACGAGGGCGATCTAATGTGTACGTTTATATTTCCATGTTTATATATTTGTGCATATGTAGTTAAGTACAAATAAAAATAATTTTATAAAGTGGTTCTTAAATTATGTTATGTATAATCAGAACCATCATATCCATATTTAAGGTCGATGTGAACCAAATAAGATCTTTTGAGAAGAAACCTCTGTGTAACATATTTTTGGTTCTTAATAACTCTTGTTTTCATAAATGCAAACCTGCAGTCAATCTGCATATTCTGAATTTATGAACACACTTGTCAGATTTTCTGAATGCTGTTCATAAATGCAGAGTCAAAGTCTGCTGGGCGTCTACTTGACAGAATACATTTTTAGTATGCATAAAATTTTTTGAAGTAGTTTTCTTTGTTTTTTTTTAGTATTTTAGTTTTTGTTGTGTTATTTAAAAAAAAATGTCAGTATTAATGAACAGAAACTTTGCAGAATTGTCAAGTAAAGGTAAAATATAGGTAGAATCAAATATAGTACGCCAACTGGTGGCAAACTTGTTGTCAGTTTGCAGCATTTATGAATACACCCATAATCAATGAGTTTTGGAGACATAGGTATAGAAATAATAATAAATGTAATTAACAACCACATCAACTTAGGTAAATAAATTAAGATATAAAAACTATGTAAAAGCTATAGGATATGTTTTAAAATGGAAAAATAAATTGTATGGCAAAAATGGTTCTTGAATCCAACTCCAATGATGCACTAAAGTGGATGAAAGGAACTATAAAGCTTTTCTTCAGGACAATTATTCCCCACCCTATTAATCGGGGGTGTGCGTATACGAACCGAAAACTTGAATATCCTGGCCATAAAGGTCAACAATAAAATGTAATGGAATGATCATATCTTTGACTTTGCTAAATTGTCGCGAGATGTGTGGGTTTTTTGAGTCGCCGCAAAACGTATATTTCTCCCCAGGACATGCTAAATATCTATAAATCATACATACGACCCAAGTTGAAATACAATTCACATATGTGAGTCGGTGCAACACGAACTGCACTAAATTTTCTGAACAAAGTTCAAAAGCGTGCCATTCGTCTTATTGACAACCCTAATGTGACATATATCTTCCTTTGTACCACTTGAAAATCGTCGTGTTGTTGGAGCGCTTTCCTTATTTTATAGATATCTCGTAGGTTTAGGCGCTTGTTCAGATGAAATAAAAATCCTAATGCCACCCCTCAAACATTTTCGCCAAGGAATAACAGAGACATCAAGTGACCACCCCTACTCAGTGCAAATTCTAAGGTGGTTTAAAACAGATTATGGGAATTCGTTTGTAGTCAACTTTTCTCGAATGTGGAACCATATTCCAACAAACGTGTTTCCCCAGTGCAAAAATATACCTATGTACAATCTACAAAAGTTCAAGAGTAATATTAATAAATTTATTCAAAATGTCCCTACTGATCAAAGGGATATTTTTCTTTCTACAATTCTCAATTAGTCCAAGCTATACATTCGTGTATAAAGGTATCGTTTGAACTCTATAAAGGTTTGGCTTAACTTAGTAGAAGATCTTTAAATGTTTTCAATAGACGTTTTCGTTTTTTAGTTCAGAGCATAGATCTGAGCGCGCTCTGACTTAAATTGCACGATTTGAGGAAACTGTCATTTTTATTTTATTGTTGTTTCAAATTGCCATTATTTCTTTAATTGTAAAAATCACTGTGGATATTTATTTTAAATTTTAAAATGTTTTACTTTTTTACTATCGTACAATAGCGTCATCTATTTTGTTTTAAAATAAACATCCCTTTTTGTAATTTAATTTAATATTCAAGTGTCCTACGTGCTCTGTTAATTTAAATCGAGCACGTAGAGCACGCTCTGAGGGCGCTCTGAACGCATACAAAAATACGGATTTCAAGTTCTGAACGCTCTGAGCAGCAAAAAAAAGCACGAATCTGTTTTTGACACTTCGTGCTCTGCTCTGAACTAAAAAACGAAAACGCCTGATAAAGCACAGAAAAATATCACGTACTCGTTCAATTTATTTTGGATAGGTAAAATTTAAGAGAGAAATCATGTTGGGAGAAAAAAAAAGAAAAAAAGGTAATTATTTGACAAATACCCGAACAGAAATGCAACATGCATATTTAGGTTAGAATAAGATTAAAATTATAAAACAAATATGGGATATATGCAGCTGAAGATAAAACTATTAGAAAATGTCGTTAAAAGTTCAAAAATATCAAGTTAGATTCTTACATTTCCTAAAGTATAATAATATCCCATATTTTCCCTGAATAGTTGTTTCAACTAGGTAGTCTTGAAATAAAATATAACACTTATTCCATTTTATTTGTTTTTCAATATCAAAGTAACATGCCTAAGTCATTTCAGTTATTTGTAAAAAAAAATCAACATTCATTCACCAATTCAACATCCATTAGGACAGTTAAGGTTTAAATAAAGTTGTGAATATTTAGATTATTTAAAGTTAAAAATGTTGAGATTTTTTTTTTATAAATTTGTTAAGCTATTTTAGATTTTCATTAGATTTATTGGACTTGTAAATAGGTCATATTGTAAAGTCATCAAATAAATATAATAAAAAAATTCTAAATTCAATCTGAGATGTAAGAATAAATAAATAAATTTTTTGTGTAAATAAACCTAATACAAATAAGTAACATATATTTATATAACTGTAGTTGAGAAAAATTGAAATATAAAATAAATCTTATATGTGACTACAATTATTGATCTATTATTCGCTGAGTGAAAAAACTACAAACACAATTTTAATAAAATACCGCGATGGTAGTTAGTATGTTAATCGTAGATCAATCTTCTTCTTCTACTGATATTGATAAACTATAACATACCTAAATTCAACTCCATTATGCATCACTTTAATCAGCTCATTAATGCTGTTTTCTCCAGTTATTTTTCCTACAGATACGTCCCCATGTCTCATATACCTCGTACCCCTTTCAATATTTCTTTGAATCATCAATCAAAACAATTTATGCTTCGCATTTCCCAAAATGTATCCTAATTATGATACTTTTACTATTTTTTTGTAAATAGTTCGAAATTTTTATTTACTTAGGACGGATCCATTAATCGAGTAAAAAATACTCGAGTGAGAGTGTGTAAAGTAACAAAATAATAATACATTATATATGTAGGTAGTAGGTATATTATATAAAGTTATAAAATTATTAGGAGTTCCAAAAAAATTTGTTTTTTTTTTTTTGTTTTGCTCACTTACAAAAAAGTTTTAGAATTCCTGTTACAAAGTAAGTAAACTCATTGAAACTTAAAACATAAAGTATAACACAGTGGAAATATAGGCATGCACTTATAATCAAAACAAAAAATAAAACAAAAAAAAAAATTCTCGGCTTTACAAGTTAAGCTAAAAGAGTTTAAAGAAATAGAAAATTAAAAAAAAAAAAAAAAAAAAAAAAAACGTGTACATGTAAACGAGTATATTATATTCATGCATTATATATGATACAAGTATAGACTCCTCCGCAACTTAAGCTATATTATATTGCAATATCGTTAAATGAAATTATATTTTTTATTTGACTATAATAATCATTTTATTGAACTTGCTAGGTAACTTTAAAACTTTTTGCTAGATTAAAAATTTAACAATTTTTTTTTTTTCAATTAAGCGACAATGAATTTAAGATTTAATCAAGAAAAAGGAAATGAGAGTAAATAAAAAAAAAAAAAATACACTAGGATTAGGAACATAAAATCAAAACAAAAAACTCAAGTTTTAGAATATATGAAATTTCTTAGAAATTTCGTGCTAAAAAAAATATCTTGGACTCTGAAAAATGTCACTTAAAACATTTACGAAAACTTTTAGTTGAGTTTATTCAAGTTTAATCGCATGATACCACATACCATAGTATAAGAGTACTGGGAGAGCGTTTTTTTACCAAATTTGATTTAAGTACTTGTCTATTTTTCAAGTTAAATAAGTTCTGATTTTTTTACATTTGGGGATGATCATAATGTACTTCTTGAGCATTTCAATTTGATAAACTTTGTGTATTCAATTTTGAACTGACATGTTTGCTGCACAGTATAAACCGACATGTATATTATATTATTGAACACGAATAGTTTGATTCAAGAATTCTGAAGCGCGAGTTTTAACCTAGTGCGAAACGAAACAAAGAAAAAAATAAGATTAACCAAAAATTTAATTGTAAAAAATTAGAGGCAATTTTTATTACACAAAATGATATTTGGCCTAAAAGTATTTCGCATAATATTTTTATAAGCTCCATTTAATGAGGAACAATTCGCAAAAGAACTAAGAATATTGAAGTTTTATATTTATAAAAGAATTTTTTTTTATTGTTTTATAAAGTCCGTCCAAAAAGTTTTCCAGTATACATATTTTTATATAATCGGAAAAAGCACGACGTCTGGATGGAGATTAGTGTTCAACTGTCCTCGACAATAAAATAATAATAAATTTATTTGAAAAAATAAATGAATTTAATTAAAATTATAATCACACAATGGGATGGAATGGGAATACTTTTAATGATAAATTTTGTTTTGCTCATTTCATTTATCATTTCAGATTTCTCATCATTTGTGCAACTGTCATTTAAACTGATGAAATACCACACACTATAAAAAAAAAAACTGTCATTTTTCAAAAAAAAATGTTGTTGTTTTTTTTCTTACTATTCAAATTTTAATTTTTTTGTTCTTATTTTTACTCTTCTAATTTTAAGAAGCTGTCAGTCCAAATCCAAAATTGCTGATATTTCATCATTTAAACTGTCATTCCATCATTTAACACTTGGTCTGTATGTTAACTCGCAAATTTATATAAATTTACATAAATTTATCCAAATCTTTGTATTTTAACTTTTTTATTTGCATGCTCTTTACGAATTTCTGAGAAATTTAAGAGAATTTTGTGTTCTCTCTCTCTTAAATAAATTTTTGCAAATGAAACTTCTATTTTCAAAAATTTTTAAAATTTTACTGTCAATTTTTTGTTGTTGTTTTAAATGTCAACACAATATTTTTCATATAAAAAGTGGTATACTTAAAATAAATAAGAATTTGTATAATTAACCTGAAAACTTATTTATATAACTTTTTACCGACAAAAATACCAAAGCCACGAAAAATTATTTAATTTAATTTTTTTCAACAAAAACATTCAATAATTTTACAAAAAATTTCAGAAAATTACTAAATTAATTCAAATTTAAAAAAATTTCATAACCTAAAAATCAATTATTTTTATGCAAATTTTGTGTATGTCTACTTTTATTTGTAAAAGAGAACATTTTAACTATTCTCGCAGAATTTTATGATCACTTGATTTTTCCTCTCATTTGCAAATTTTTGCAAATAAAAGTTAAAATACAGACCTACTATAACACCATCATTTTAAATGACAGTCGCGACTGAAATGATAAATGAAATGATAGTCTGCATGCTACTTAATGAAAAACTAATTCTATAGTTCTAAAATAAAGGGACAATTTTTTGACAATTTATATTGATCTCAATTAGAATTGAGCTGTCATCAGTTGGAAATATTTATATAATTAAAATCCTAATTTATATGATTATCTGTCACAATTCGTAGTCATATTATTAGGCACACACTCATAATTTCTTAAATTTATTTTTGCTAAATATCCCTTTACATTTTGCTATAAATCTTTTTTTCAACTAGATTTAAGTTATTCCTTTATGAAATGAGCTCAGACTAACTGTCATAGACTCAAATCAAGTAACTTTCGAATCGTCAATAGATTGTAACTTGAGTTTATACGAAGTGTGAAAATAAGAATTTATTTTAAATCAATTTAAACAAAAATAAAATTTAATATGATATTAATTCAATAATTTATTTTTGGGAAGTGTCGGCGGGTATTTAAATTGTTAATATTTACTTTCAATTTGATCTAGTTTGTAAAAATTATATTCAAGAAAATAAATAAATTCTAAATCTAAATCTGGTCTAGGAGTAATTTTTAACGTTTTTTGATTATATACAGTTTTTCATTGTTTTTTATTTACATTTATTATTGTTACCTTCAATTTGACATCAATTTGTACCCATTTAGTTTTCTTTCTTAAGCTGGATTTTCGTTGAGCAATATTTAAAATCTTAAAAATTTTACTGGCTCTAAAAAGGGAGATAGCTTATTGAATTTTTATGTAAGTAAAAAATATACCGCTGCAAAAATTCTCTAAATTTCTATTTGGGAAATTTATTTTATACACAAAAAAACAACAGTTCAACCGTCAAAACCATCTGTTGAAAAAAAATATTTTTTTTGTATACATTTATTCAAAAAATTGTTAAAAAAGTGTTGCCGTTATAAAGAAACTATCCCCGATATTTTAAAAATATACTTTACCAAAGTATAATATACCAAATTTTTTGAAAATATCCCCAAGTTTTGTGAAAATATCCCAGGTAAATGATATTTTCTGTTCTTGTCGTACGCCTTGAGCTCTCATATAAAATAATATCATTTCATGTTGTCTCCTATTTTTAGAGCCGATAAAATTTTTAAGATTTTAAATATTGGGCAATGAAAATCCAGCTTTACTTACTTAGTACTTTTTACTTTAATATGTATTGTCTACTTTTAATATCAAAATTTATTTACACAATTGAGCGAACGCTTGAACCTTAAAAATAATATAATTATCAAATAAATAATTTTCAGTTTGAAAAAACAAAAAAAAAAAAATTACATTTCAAAATGAAGTCAAAAAGAAAAACTGTAGGTTGGTAGAAAAAAATATTTTGTTAAACAAAAATGTATTCTATAGTAGTAACTATACATAAATATTTGGTTTTGCGGCACAGATTTGCTTTTTATAACATTAACAACCCTAATTTTGAATAATTATTATGATTGTGGAATTTGTGAAATATTATATTTAAATTAAATATCTTTTATTTTAATTTAATAATTCTATCCATACTTATACATAATTATAAAATGAGTAGAATATTTTGTAAATATGCAATAAATATACTTATAAATTAACCATTAACACTAAAACGACTAAATACATGATCATCGATACAATAACACCTAACTTTAAAGTCAAAATTTCAAAAGAGAAACTGGAACATGTTAATCAATTTTAATATCTAGACTTTTGGATAGACTCGCAATTTAAATGGAAAACACATACAATGTACGTAACTAAAAAACTAAGTTCTATTGCGGGAATATTCGGTATAGTATAAAAATAATAATACATACAAAGTGTTGTAAAACAGTAATAGTAAGGATGAGTTTTTTTTCTCTTTTTTTTATACAAAAACACAATTTTTAATAAAAATATTAAAAACATTAATAAACTTACTTAACTCTTTTATGCATTTACATTTAACTTATTTAACCAACGATGAAAATAGTTTGACGCAATACCTCATCGTTTACAAATTTTGAAGTTATGAAAAAAGTCTATCACGTCAACAATCTAACAGAATTTACTCACGCTATATTTTTCACATTTGCCCTCGCGAATTGCCCTAATTTAAATCTATCGCACCTGTGTCTAACAGAATACAAAACTATCGCTTCAGTGATATTTTCACACGATCACAAACGATGTGTCTTAAGAAAAATTTGTGTAATAATTTCACATCTATCACATTCCCCAAAAAAAGAGCCCCAAAATTTCACTGAAAATAATAAAATAAAATTAAATGAAATGTTTATTGAAACAACACTATTGTTCTGTTAATGTATCCATTTTGTTCTAAGTTTCTTTTTACTATAATCTCTGTTAGTAGCAAATCATGTGCTGTTACAGCTTAATCTTGTGTTTTTTGTTTTTATTTTTTATTTCATTTTCAACCATCTATATTTTTAAGTCCTTGTGCATGTTTTTATTTTTTATATGCCACGGTACGGTGCTACTGTTACTGTTTTCAGTATTTTGAATTGTCTACTGCTTTTAGTTTTTCAATATTTTAAGGTACAATACACCTGCATCTCATTGCATAGTTGAATATAGTATATGTCCAAATTGACATTATTATTTTTTTTTATAATAGCACCTTAAATCAACATCAAAACATCAATTACTGAAATACATTTAAAAAAACCCCAATTGCCAATTGTACTCTGATAGTCTGATTTGAATGGTTGTTTCAGTAAAAAATTGAAATAACTCTCTTTAACAAGCATAAATTAATACTAAATAATTAAGGTGGTTATTCTGAAGTTCGTCGGAATGTGAAATTCCGATAACATTCCGCATTTGGTATGCTGAAGTCCGTAAGTATTCCGCAGTCTGCAAATGTCATTATTTATCCGAAATTTTAAAATTTATGTATGCTGAAGTTCGTCGGAACGGAAAGTAATTTAAAAATTGTACGCCGGAATTTCTCATTCGAAAGTTTTAGAATGGTTCGGAAATGAATTATAAAGCATACAATTTTTGTATTTAGAATATTAGGAGAAGTAGAAAATGTAATAATAGTTTTTTTTTCAACTTTTTTTTCATTTATGAAAAATATTTTTTTTTATTTAGGAATAAAAAAACGCTTTAAAAAAATAATATATTTTACATTCTTTAGAGAATTTTAAATTTTCTTTGATGTAACGAAAAATTACTATTATTTTAATTTGTATATATATACATACTACTTATGTAATTAAGAAAGTTGTAACTTTTACTTTTAATTTATGTATGCATATTGTATATATACATTATGTCATATACATTATCTATTAAAAATTTTTTACAAAATAAATAAAAAAAAATTGAAAATAAAAATGTTTGAAATGAATACGAAAACAAAAAAAAAATCTTCCGAAACATATGATTTTGATTTCTGCACAGACTTTGCAGTCGAAGGGACTTCAGCATACCGATTTTTTCGTATTCGGATCGGAATTTTTTTTCGGAGAAATTCCGCTTCGGACTTCAGCATAACCACCTTAATATAACTGTATACAGGCTATATAAATGTATGGTAAATACAGTCTGCATATCGCCATTTTTTTTTTGCAGATTTGTCGTTTGGTTCAGTGTTTTTGTAAAGAGCAGCTGTAGCTGTGAAAACGTTTATAATTTTTTTTTTGTGAAAAATACAATAATAATAATAATTCAGGGAAAAATAGTAAATAATATTATTTAAATATATAAATATATAACTAAAACAGATTAAAAGTTAAAAACTTAAGTCAAAAAGGTAAACTGTGTTGTATTTGGGTGTAAACATTTTTCTGATATGAAAATGAAAAACAGACAAAATCAAAAAGTGAGATATTTTAGATTTTCCAAACACAAAGATAAATTAAAAAAGTGGATTATTGCATGTCCACGTAAATATAACTTTAATACAAAAGATTTAAGAGTTTGTTCGAAACATTTTAGAAAAAGTTATTATAAGCTCCAAGACATTATGTTGAATATACCGGAAAATAAAAGAAAATTATAAAAGATAATGCAATTCCTACAGAAAATTTACCTAAAAAAAAAGTTGGAGAATCAGCATTGGCAACAAATACAGGAGAAGAGAGTAGTGAAACGTTTAGTAGGTGATTTTTATTATCTTCCTATAGCAATATAGGTAAAATATTTTATTTCTTAAGCTGGATTTTTATTGACCAATATTTAAAATCTTAAAAATTTTATCCGCTCTAAAAAGGGACATAACATGAAATGACATTATTTTATATGAGAGCTCAATGCGTACGTAAAATATCATTTACCGGGGATATTTTCAAAAAATTTTGTATATTATACTTTGATAAAGTATATTTTTAAAATATCGGGGATAGTTTCGTTATACCTATTAACACTTTTTTAACAATTTTTTGAGTAAATGTATGTAAAAACAATAATTTTTTTCAACAGATGGTTTTGACGGTTGAATTGTTGTTGTTTTGTGTATAAAATAAATTTCCCAAATAGAAATTTTGAGAATTCTGTGCAACGGTCTATTTTTTTCTTACATAAAAATTCAATAAGATATCTCCCTTTTTAGAGCCGATAAAAGTTTTAAGATTTTAAATATTGCTCAATGAAAGTCCACCTTTACAATAAATATGAAAACCACGGTATTCTTAAACGTTTACCAGGTCTCAAAATGAATCAATTAATGAAAAAGTTGAGCAACAAATTATTACTATACCAATGCAGAAACTGAGTATGTACAATGAAGATTGCACAATTACTTTTTAAATTCGTTAACAAAATAATTAAAAAAAAATTTTTAAACATTTTTTAGAGTTGATTTTGAAAGCAACAAAAAATTAAAAATTATTGAGTCAGAGACAAAATTATCGCTTCTGCAAGAAACTCATAAATAAACTGTAAAAGGGCTCCAAAAGTATAAGTGCTTTACATGCTTCAGTCAATAAAATTTTGATACTTTGAAACAGATGAAAAATTAAAACAAGACGCTATAGAGAGCATTTAGCTGGATTTTTAATGAAAATTATCAAAGGATACTTAACTTGGCTGCAACACTAACTTTACATGGGTATAGATCAGCTTTCATGGGGTTTATTAAAACTGTCTGAAGAATTTTTTGAAAAAATAAAAAGTTTTACAAACTCATTTAAATCCAGTAAATAAAATATATTTAGATTCAAAAATTAAACGATTATTTTTTAGAAGTAGATTATATTTTAGAGTTAATTTCTTAAATAAAAATAAAGTACATTTAATTTAAAAAAAAGAAAAATAATAAAAAGAATAATTTTAATTTACCACTTTTATTTTTAAAACCTTAATTTTAACTAACTTTCGTCTTTCATCAATATTTTACAAATATTTTCATATTCATAAACTGAACAAATTTACATCACAATTTTGCAGATATTGCTTTATAGAATTCTTTATCATACGCATACCTTATATAGTCTGTATCATCATCATCATCATCATCATCATTGTCCTGCAACCCCATCCGTGATGCATAAGGCGGAAGTAAACTCTTTCCATCGGCTCCTATCTGCAGCTGACCTCTTCAATTGTGGCCACGTTCTTTGTTGGGTACTTGCTTCGGTTAAGACAGTGTTGTTCTCCACGTTTTTCTCGAACTTCCAACATTGTTTCGCGATGTTGTTGTCAGGTTTCCTCAAAGTTCCTCAGAGTTTCCTCAAGCCATTTCTTCTGTCGGATTTCCACGTCTATTTGTGTTTGTTTCGTTTTTTGCCACAGCGTTCTGTTGGAAATGGTTTGTGACCAACGAATGTTTAGGATGCGCCAGAGACATCTATTGATGTAAGCTTGGAGTTTCCTGGTGATGTTTACTGAAACTTTCTATGTACCCAAGCGTACAAGAGAACAGATTTTACACTTGCGTTGAATATTTTTGTGCGCAGAGATATTGTTGCTTGCCTGCCATATTTTTGAAAGCATCCCGAAAGCAGTACGAGCTTTACTGATGCGGGCTTCAATATCTAAATCGACCCCTCCATCTGATGACACGATGCACATCTTCGGTTCGCATTTCTTCATCGAGGAGCGGATGTTGTGATGTGCGAGTCGTGCGCATAATTTTAGTTTTAGCTTAATTGACTTTTAGGCTAGCACTTTTTCCAGTGTCATACAGCTTTTGGCACATATCGTTCAAACCCATCCATTCGTTTGTGACAATAAACACACATCGTCGGCGTAATCTAAGTGGCTGATACGTTCGAAAGCACGCCACTGGATACCGTTACTCTCGTTTACACCCACAGTAGTAGTTGTTATGTCATCCATTACTACTAAAAACAATATGGGTGATAAAATACAACCCTGCCTTACTCCCTAACACACCTCGAAGCAATTTGTCAGCTGTCCTCGATGTAAAACGCGACATCTTGCATCTTTGTAGGATTCCTTAATTATAGCTATAATTTTTTCTGGAATGCCTCTCCTACTAAGCGATTCCGAAATATACTCTCGGTTTACTCTATCAAAGGCTTTCTCAAAGTCTACAAACATGAGATTCAGCGGTGTTTTAAATTCAGTGGATTGTTCAAGAATTATTCGTAATGTGTTGATGTGATCCACACACGAATGGCCACTGTGAAAACCTGCTTGGTGTCCTTTGAGAGTAGCTTCAAGTCTGGCTTTAATCATTTCGAGTATTATTCTAGCCATTAATTTCGAGAAAACTGAGAGTAGAATGATACCTCGCCAGTTATTGCAATGGCGATAGTATGTGTACCGTGATTTAATATAATAATTTGAAATTTTAATAAATTAAGAAAAAAAAACTTAGTTAAAATTTTTTATATTCTTACAAAATTTTGTTACCTTTTTTACAAGTAATATTAGGAAGTTAAATTTATCTGCCTGACTGGTCCATTTATGGCTAAAATCACGGTTTTATGGGCTTTTCTTATAGATGCACTTTTTTTTTAAAGATTAACTAAGTATTTCAACATTTCGTTTATAATATCTCTTTTTTTGTGTATTCAGTTAGGTACAGTTATATATAATTAGGTACTTGATATTCTGACAGCTTTATAGTGACGTATATTTATTTTGTATAGAATCATTTTAGTTTGTCTTGATGATATTTTGAGTGTTACAATTTTCTATTTGCGTAATTGAATTTTTTATGGGGTTAATTCTGCCATTACAGTGCTGTATATAGGTTGTCACTATACTACCTATGGTAATTTCGAATAATGTATAGCTTTTGAGACTCCTTCAAAGTCGTACTCCATTTTTTGGTTTTTGAATATTGTAAACAAGAATTTTGAATATATGGTTGTAAAAGATTTATAGAAAATAGTAATAATCTGCAGGTCCCCTGTTTAATAAATAAATAAATAGCAATAATGTTTTGTTATATGTATATAAGCAAAAGCTAAATAACTATATTAATATAGTTATTTAGTTTATGATATAAGGTACATTTCATTTTTATATATGTACTAGTATAGTGCCATTTCTAAGCTAGTAAAGTTTGGGTGCAGTTTCAAAAAGTATGCACATTATAACTTAAAACACTAAAAACAATATAAAGTAAATATGTATTAATATTATTTTCCTCACTACACACCTAGACCTACTTTCATAATACATTTAAAAAAATGGATTTATTATCTCAATTCGTGTTCTTTCATTCATAATGAACTGTTTTTTCATTATTATTGCTGTTGTTTTAATAGGCTTCAGACAAAAACAAAATTAGTATATATAAGATAGCTATATATATTTATAAATAGTGAAGTTTATTAAAAATATACTAATATTTTTCTATTTACATTTTACTTACAATTAAAAAAAAAAAAATTTATTTTAATCAAAATCAATGATGCTGTTTTACTTGTTTGCATATAAATAACAACGATCATCAATAAATTATGACATTTTACTAGAGTTTATTCAATTCAATTCATTTATTTCCTTAAATATACTTTTTTTTTTTTAAATACAGAGTTTTTTACAGAGTTTAGAGATATTCTCTTTACAGCTGAAACATTTTAAATTTTAAATAAATGGTACATTCTCATATTAATATTAAATTTTTAAGGAAAAAAAGAGTAAAAACCTTATCCAAATTTTTATACTAGAATTTAGTTTTTCTACAAGAGTACCAAATATTTTTTTTTATTACTTTTTGACATATTTAGATGTTTGATGTGTCTTAACAGTGATAATAACCTTCCCATAAATCAACTGAATTGGTAAATTGATGTTGATTTTATAATTTTCCAATTTCCACCCGAATTCTACTCCAATAATTTTCTTATCAAATTTTATCTAATAGTGTTAATATTGATATTCTGCTCCTTCTTCTCCATTTCATTATAAGCCATTTTATTTGCTTTGTTATGTAGAACCCGTTGACTTATGTTGCAATATCAGTATTTATAAAATTTCGAAAAAATTCAGTTTGACGGCAGTGTAGGACAGAGTCACCCACCAGTTAAATTTGAGTACAATTTTCATTAGTTGTATAACATATCATATTTCTGATGTATAAGAGCTGTATAATGAACCTTATACAGTTAGTATAAGAAACTCATTATTTTTAATTTTATTTTTGACTATTTCTATTTCTTTGTTTTCTTTCTCTGCTCTTTATGGTCAAAGGAAGTCTTAAAAATTTAATATCATTTTAGTGTTTTTTATTTTTCATTTTAAGGAAGGTTCACCCAAGTTTATAACATCAGAAAACACTTTATATCTATATATACCTATATAAAAGAGATAAAAAAAAAACAAAACAAGTCTATTTTAATATTATTGAATTTTGCTTCCATTGACTAAAAAAAATAAACACTAACTTTCAATATTCAATTCTTAATCTTTCAGTGATCGACAAAAAAAAAACAAAACAAAAAATGATAAAACAAATATAACCAAAAAATTAAGGAAGGTTGAAAAATGAGAGAAGAAAAAATTTAAGGGAATTAATAATTTTTTTAATTTGACTATCTATACATTATACACATTTTACTACATAATATTAGATGTTAAATTGAGTCCATATAATATTTTTATAGATCATCAGTGCTTTTCAACTTTCAACATTTCAAAACTATTCTAATATTTAATTAATATTAATTTGTATTCCTCTCTCTCTCTTTATACTGCACTATTAACTTTGACTTTTTTTGATGGGAGAGTTCTATGTAAACGCGATCTCTGCAAATCTATTGTACTTCCCCGTTTATTATCTTAGATATATGTCTTTGGTGACCGCTCTATTATTATTCTAACGTCAATTTCAGAATTAGGCGATGTGTTTGCCTGGAAATATTTTTTGCCATCGTAAAGAAATAGAACGTGAAAAGAGAACTCTTCCTCTTCTAAGCAGAATCTACATTTGTCTCTGTTCGATTTACCAATTTTGAATAGATGTTTGTTAAATGGACTATGACGTGTGATAAGCCATGTCAGTGTTCAGGCGTTGGATCAAGTCTTTTTGATTACCTGATTTAATCGCTGGATAACTGAATTTGAAAAAGGATTTAGTCAACTATCCCATATGTTTTGGATTTCTGTGGTTTTACACTTGGAAACAATTTTTTCTAGGTTTTTAAAATATTATAACCAATAATCCAAAACAAATGTGTGGCATTCATTTTTCCACAGAAAAGGTTGAAAAACCCTGATGTAAGATTTGGATGTAGGTATCAAAACGATTAATATCAAATAACAGAATGTTCTTAGCTGACATCGATTTTGAATCTACCATGTATGTAAAAAATTTTAAATTATGTAGAAGTACCTATGTATTTAACACTAAATATTCAAAATTGTACACACATTTGTTTTTCTTTTCAATTCTGTTTTTAAAAAAATGCAGGGCAGGTACTATTGTGTGTATGTATGTCCAATTATACCGGGTGATCCAGAGCATGCGTATCAACTTTTTAAGATGGGAAAGATCCGTTATTTTAAAATTTAAAAAACAATTATTAACTAAATCGCAAGTGCTCTATGGAAGGACCGAAAAGGGGTTTTTTAAGCTCAAAAATCGCTGAAATTGGCCGAAATCGAGATTTTTAAATAGGAAGAGGTATTTTTTTTATGCAAATTCGGATTCTACAATAAAAAATAAGAAACTTATGTTAAATAGTATATCTTTTTAAAATTAATAAAAATAAAACAAAAATCCTCCATATTTTCCTTTGGTAAACCAAAATTAATGATGATAATTTTTATAAATAAATTTGTTTTTCACATTAGCATATATTTGAGCTCAGTTTCGTGTACCTACAAAGTTTAAACTAAAAAAAAAAAAAAAATTGACAAAAGTTTCTTATTTTTTGACATAGAATCCGAATTTGCATAAAAAAGTACCCCTTCCCATTTGAAAATCTCGATTTCGGCCAATTTCGCCGATTTTTTAGCTTGAAAACCCCTTTTCCGGTCCTTCCCGGAAGTTGAAAATTTCACCAATCGATAGAACACTCTCAATTTAGCTAATAATTTTTATTTAAATTTTAAAATAACGGCTCCTTCCCCTTCTAAAAAGTTGATACGCATGCTTTGGATCACCCGGTATATTTATGTTTATAAGGAAATTAAATAAGGGAATAATTCGTCGTATAATTTGTATTATTTAATCGTAAATAACGATAATGGGACAGTTTCTATTTTTCATATTTTATTTTAAATTAAATAGACAGAATTTGAATAAAAGTAAAAAATAAAAAACAAATACAAGAAAAAATTTAGTTAAATTAGAAAGAAAAGAATAATAAGTAAAAGTATGTTATAATATCACATGTGTAACGTTTTAACATAATATATTATATTTATTATTATTCATAAATTTAAATTATAATAAAAGGTAATTTCATCAAAACAATCAGTTCTTTGAATTAATACTCTCGGTGCCAAAGTATTTTAAAATAAATACAGAGATACAATCACCACTGTATGTCTAAAAATACTTTTGTGTTTCAAACTGGCTTAAATATTTGATTGTAAATCAATTTGTTAATACAATTGATTGTATATATATATTTTTAATCTGTTTTATACTTAAAATTATACTTTAGGGGTCAAATTGCACTTTATTAAAAATTGGGTTTTGATCTTGAAATGAAACAATTAAAATTAGTCTTATAATCATATTTATAAATGTTACAATTACAATTTTTGACCTTTTGGGTGTGGATATATCGGAAATTGACCTTCATAATTTTTTGCTTAACCAGAAATTGATCATTTTATTATAACTGTTAAATTCATCTTTAGAACATTGTATAAATATTATATTATTATATTTACTCAATGCTTAAAGTAAGTAGGTACATCAGACATCCAAATGAAATATATAATATCGTCCAGTGCCAAAATACCGACAACGTTTATAAATTATAGTTAATATAAGTAAATTGAACTGGAAATATGCTATTAAAGTAAACAAATCAAAAATATGAGTAATAATTATAAAATATTTTTAGCACTTATAAAATACATTTACACTTTAAAAACTGAGTTAGACTAAAAATTAGGCTACAAAATTAGTATACAGTACCTGAAGTAGATCCACTGATAAATAAATAAATAAATAAAATTAGTACAAAATTCACTTTTGAAAAATTATTACCATGATGCTCAATTGACGCATCTTAGTAATTGGTTCAAATCTGTCATATTCAGTAGGGGAATGGAATAATTGAACGTTTTAATGAACCTAAAATACCGCCTAGGGAATTTATTTTAACCAAATAAATTAATATTTCAGAAGTGAATTATAACGCGTATAAAAGGATTTTTGGTTGATGAAAAAAACTTATTCTACATCAAAATATTTTAAAAGATAAACCATAAAACGAAACGAAGCTGTTATGAAATCAAATCAAAAAGTTGGAACTTTTACGAATCGGTTTAAACATTATTAAACTAAACCTATAGATTCAATATCAATATACAATATTAAAATAAAGAGAATAAAAATGTGACAATATGATGTAATTTTTTCAAATTATTCAAAAGGGATCACTTTTTGTTTAAGATTTTGAAGGAAATATTAATCATGCGCGAACGTTCATCATTAAAATTATAATTTTTTTTTTTATTTTTTAAATTGGACCGGAGATTTTTAATATTTCCATAAAAACTATTCTTATTATATATATATATATATATATATATACGCATATACTTATATGGAAGACGATAATTTTCTTAAAAACTCAGTTTAATTCTTGAAATTAATGCAGAGATACAGATGAAGAAGATGAAGATTTAATTAGTTTAAGAAAACAATTTCTTGAATATCCCTTCTATTCTATTGATATACACACTTTATTGCACATTAGATTGGACAAAAAATAAAAAATAAAAAAATTACAAAAATACAGCAAAGATTAAAAAAACAAAAACAAAAATTTTTTAACCAAAAAGCGGATGTCAATAGTGGTTCTATGAAATGAATCTTATTTTTTTTTTTTGTTTTTATATTTTTGTTGCTTTGTACACATTTAATGGTGGCAAAAGGAAGTATATCCGGTGAATTGCTTCCACAATTGGGCTTCAATTTTTCACTATAGTTTTGTGCATTTATATATATGTATATATATATATATATATATATATATATATATATATATATACATATTCAGTTTTACAATATAAAATATCCATACTTTTTTATATGCATATATCAGAATATTCAATAGTTTTGCTAGATATTTCAGTTTCATTGATAAACTTTGTTTTTTTTTTTTTGTATTTATAATAATAGAATCAGAGAAACAATTTTAAATTATTTGTTTTTTTGTTTTTTAAATTTTAAATTAACTTTTATGCTGTAGCAAATATTTTAATATTTCTGAGAATCTTATAAAAATGACTAGAATATTAATTTTAATCTTTTAAATCATTTCTTGTGCATTTTTTATTAACAAAATTTGAAATATTTCTGAGAAAATATTTAATCTTCCATCTTTTTTGACTTATGTAGCTCGTGGTGGTGGAATTTTGGTATAACTTATTATTTTTATTAATAATTTTGATTTTATTTTTTATTATATTTTGTCAACATCGAAATACGTAATATTATACACAGGCATTATGTTTATTTAAATAAATGAGAAATCGATAGAATTAAGTGAACGGTGTTTCAAGCATATGAACATGAAATGCATCAATTCTCAACTAAATAAACATCATTCAGGATAAAAAAAATATAAAAAAAAAACAAAATAAAAATGAAAGTATAAATTTAAAATTCAACAGAGAATGTATTGGTGCAGAAGGATATTTGTGGATATTGATGCAGAAGGCATTATACGTAAACGTAAATATTTTTATTTACGTATACATTTTTTATTAATATTTTGGTAATTCGACTACAATTAAATGTGAAAAATAATAACTATATTCAGATTGATAAAACTCAGAGTCTTTTTGAGATACCTACAGTACACAGTAGATTCGCGATATAGTGATCTCGGTAAATAACCTCTCTAAATAGAGTGACCAAACTGATTCAAATGCTCAACTCTAAATAGATAATATAGTAATATCCTGGATAACCTGGATAACCGTTTGAATTTGTTTTTGAAAATGATTTTGATTTTTGAATAGAAGAAAAGAATTTTTTCATACTGAAATAGATGCAGATTGC
The DNA here is from genome assembly GCA_963942445.1 of Argyra leucocephala. Lineage (NCBI taxonomy): Eukaryota > Metazoa > Arthropoda > Insecta > Diptera > Dolichopodidae > Argyra > Argyra leucocephala. The sequence continues at coordinate 140,741,864 of OZ012679.1, read as the reverse complement.
AGATGATTAATAATTTTCATATACCTATATATTTTTTTTTAATATGTGTCTTATGGCACTAATTAAATTATCATATTAAAACATTAATAAAAATTTATGTTTAACCAATTATTATTAATAAAAAGCTTCAAAAGCTTAAATATATGTATATATAAACATACATAATTTTATATACATTTTTCAGTAATATTGTATACCTTATACAATTAATTGTAAATCGTCGTACATTTTATAAATTTATATAAATTGAATTTAATTTTGTTTTATTTTAGTTCAGTTTTTATCGTAAATTTATAAAATACATATAAAATACATATACATTACAAAATACATAATATTAATATTATGTATGAAAATGTATAAAAAAAATTAATTTGATAGATTACAAGTTGTTTTTTCCTCATAACAAAGATATGAAATCAAATTAATATACTTATGAAAGAGAAAAAAAACGTTGTCATTCGAAATAGTGTACTTTTCGAAATTATAGGCCCTGGCCGAAAATAACCTGGTCACTATATCACGAGTATAGTATTGTATCAATATCTTTCAAAATCAAATATTATAATAGAGTTAGTTGTCAACATTTGACCTCAAAATTATTCAATCTATTCTCCAAAAATGAAAGAAAATAAATCACCACACCACGATCCGATCTACACCAGTACACCATCCATCCTATTTATACAAATTTCAAGAGAGTGAATAGTATAGGTAGTTTTATTTTCATCATTAAATGTATGTAGGTACTTAGGTATAGACAATATAATGTATATCGTAGTAAGTTGTAAACAAAATAATTGTTATTGATAGTGCAAAATATCAGTATATTAATATTTAAATCCCTGTTCTGTTAAAAATGTTAAATATGGTTTTAACTTGAATTATAATTAATAAATATACGTACTAGAGTATATAATACGTATACCGAAAATATGCGTATATTATATTTTATTTCATTAGGGCCTTATTGATCATTAGAATATTGCAACGAATATTTATAGAATATTTTATGCAAATTAAAAAAAAAAATTTATAGATTAACCTTCACTTAATTGTAGAAAATAGTCAAGTTAGGACGAACTTCGAATTCGATACCAGAAAAATGTGTCGCTGAAAGAGGTCACATTTTTACAATGTATAATATTGCATAAGTAACAGAATCTTAAAGGTCTACCAAAGTAAACAAAGTAAACATTAAGGTATATCTATACGTTTAAATTTGTCTTAGTTAAATTATGTCAAGTAGTATTTTCGGATATTAGACAAGCCTTTTGTAAGGTATTGTATGAAGGGCTGCTGTGTAAATTTAAAAAGTTTCTACCACAACATTACATCAATTTTTTTTTATGTTCTTGACAGTAGGTAGAATCACCTTTTCGTGCCTAATTAAGTATGGTAATGCCAGTTTATACTACAATATTTACAATGTTTTTCGAGCATTTATTTATCAAATTACTGGCTAATTAACTCATTAAATGTGGAAAACTATTATTATTGTCAGAAACTAAGCCTTCTTAAATAGAATAGCTCCATTTTATTTAATTTGTTACCAGATTATACTCTCAATTATTTTTTGTCAATTATTTTTCCTAAAGACAAAGGGTACTGGACCAGGTCAAAAAATTCATAAAACACTTTTTTTACTTCATTGGGAATCGAATTCCTGGGACTTTTCGGTTGAAAGGCAAGCGTTCCACCTACTGCGTCACCCAGCGTGTGAACTATTAAAATTATTACCATATTGCAGTGTTCATCAGTTTTCATGGCAATTTCTGGATAGTTTTATACTTGATTTATGCTATATATACTTATTAACAGCAAATTAGACAATCACCGTCACATTTTCTAATGACACGACCACAATGATATTCCATGTTTTCAGAAATTTAAATATTCCATAATTCCATGCTTAAGAAATTTTGCACAGCATAAATCAAGTGTATTAGGACTGGACTACAGAAGTGGAAAATCAGGGTAAATTGAACAAACACATATGACATTTACCCTATAGAGAAGAGAAAGAATTTTTCCGTTGATGTGAAACTTACGGACAAGAAATAGTTCTGTGATAGGGATATGAACTTTGATTAGGCGACTTACGTAGAAAAATAATATCCATATTTTGCCTTAATTCATTTAAATAGTTAATAATAAATAAAATCACAATTAGTAGGTATCATCATCAATTACAGGGTTGACCTTCATATGGGACAACAGTTGATGTACATCACAATATTCTTATATTTTTGCCAACGATTCTACAGAAATATTTTCCATTTTCTTCAATCTTAGATTTTGGTTTACACATTTTTGTTATTAGTCCATCTTTGGTCTTCTATGATTTAGTTGTCTTCTAGAATTCTATGAATTATTTCGAAACGAAAAAGTGGTATGCATTTGGTATTTATTGTTATTTCTTCCAATATCTTTACATTAAACGTTTTTGTTCAAATATGTTCAGTAAGTTCAATTAATAATTGGTAGTACATATATCTCTTTTATATATTTTACTTCTTGTTCATTGGACAACATTTTACATCATTTGAGTATTATACCTACCATATAGTATATTTTATGATGTGAAACAATTAAAGTTATCATTAATTGCAAGTAGGTATATATAATTATTCCAAGATCAGCATTCAGCAGTATATTTATTATATATAATAGTATAGGTATATTTCCAATTTCCATAAGCAATTGTAATTCGAAGCTTAGTTTCCTGATCGTTTTTTTTTATTAATTACATTCTCCCACAATATAATTATAAAACAAGATGCTACGAATTTATTTCCGAATAATAATACAACGATGAGAAGAATTTCATGATATGTACCTACATTTTACTATATATTAAGTTGCGATCAATAATAATTTTTCGAATAAAATTAATCAACCAGAACTGTAATTAAAGTACAATACAGTAACATGTAATATATTAAAGTAATTTCTCTTATAAATCAGTTGATCACAAGATAAAATTATAATTTATTTATACAACATGAATTTATAAGGACATATTTTAAGGTATTTAACTAGATGCATATGTACATATATATACATACATATATATTATTATATAGTATTACAAATTAACCACATAATTTCAAAATTATTAACCCTACTATAAAAGACGTTTGACTGAATCATTGGCTGACTGACTTACTAAAATATCGAAACAAAATAAGGATGTTGTATTAACCAAACCGCTATTCATTTATTTTTAACATATTAAAATAACACAGTATTTTAATTTTAAAGAAGATATCAATTTTCATTAGGACTATAATACACATGCATATACTTTTATACATGTACATATATACATAAATACACAAAGGACATAAATAATAATAAAAAAAAAAAAATATTAATAAATAATATGATACGAACGAAGGGCATAATACATTTTTGATAACATTTATGCAAAGTGCATAAGTAGTTCCCACGATTACTGATCTCCACTTATAAAATACCACACCATTAACATTTCCATTAAATGCATGTACACAGTATAAATAAATACCATGATAATGATTTTATTATGACTTACTTATTTAGGTATACAAAAGTTTTTTCAAAATAACAACAACAACAGTAAAAAACAAAAACAACAATGTAATCCCAAAAATTCTCCCTATATTCCTTAAATATATACCATAACTTATTTAATACGGATGCATATTTTTAATGTACATCCGTAAATTTGGTTAATATGATGTTGGTTTTTGTTTTTTTTTTTCCGTTTTTGTAAATACACGACGATCAGTTCATATTTAACCATAATCCATTTTTAAAACTTCATCCTGTCACTTATTTGCGTTGCGTTAACACAACACAACGTACGATATTATATTTTTTAGTAAAATTGTATACGCAACATAATATTTTTATATATTACTAAGGGTAATAATATACAGTCTGATCTAAAATTATGAATACAATATTATTCCACATTATATGTATACTGAATATGTATACCATATTACATGTGTACTGAAAAAATTAAATTTATGTTACAAATATAACGTTTTTTGTATCGTAAGTGTTTTGTTTTCTCTTTTTCTTCTTCCAATTATTCTGTTCATAGTGACCTCATAAGTTTGTTCAGTAGATTTAGTACAGAATTGGACAGAACTGTTTGGGTAATGACAATAATATTATCTGTGATTGTACGCTTTCTTATTTGGATGCAATGATTCACATTACAATTTTTATTGTTTATGTTAATACTCTATTCTTGATGATAATACGTTGGCGTATTCTAAATATAAAATCGTTCTGATGGCAGTGCAAACTCTGATATTTTAGCCAAGACGCATGTCTACCTTTAATTTTACTGTAATAATTAACTACAAACAGTTGATATTTTGCATTATGGTATTGATAATTGCTATGCTTAGAGATCATGTTTCAAACAAGTATAATAGCATTGACTATACGTATAATATTTTAAAATACATAGTCTTAGCTTTATATTGCAGTTATTATTATTCAAAATGTATTTATTCATTGAAAACTGATGAGCTATTTCAGTACTCTGTTTAATATTTTTATCCCGAATCCTATCTTATATACAAAAATCAGCCAACATATTTGAGATTGAATACACGATCAAAACATTTATTATATTATCTACTTTGCTAGCACTAACGTTTTCTGATGCGATTCTATTTACAATCATTAATTAAGTTTTATTGAATTAATATTATTAATAACAATACCATCTTTTTTATATTAATAAGATTTTTAATATAGTAAATCAAATATTTAATTATAAAGGTTAGAAGATTTGAAGAATAACAACAATATAAAAAAAAAGTAATAAAAATTAAAATAATATTAAAGTAATATTTTAATTTTACATATGTGGTAATAAAAAGGTAATAAAAACACAATAATTTCTGATGAGTTACTGATCAGAAATAAATTTTTAAATTCTTTATTCTGGGAAAATCATTTATATTCCTCACTGATGTAAATCAAAGCTGCGTTTCAATTCCTTTTATAATGATGTTAAACTAAAGTAATGGCTAAATCGAATCAGGAGGTCAAGAAAACCACATTTAACTTTTACTAGGAATATCGAAGATCTGACGACAAATAATTGATTGACTGATAACCAATTCGACATTGATAAAATATTCAGGAATAAATGAGATTCGAAAATAAACATAAAAATTTTAAAAATTAACACAGCTGTTCTCTGTACATTGTATATGAAACGATGTACAACAGCTGATATGGATGCACAAAAAAGATGTTAAAATAATAAAATAGTATGGTGTTAAACAAAAATCCGGTTTCTATAACAAATTATGGTATTCGGTAAAGATTTTGATAATATTCTAAAACTAAATTCTTCAAAGTTAACAATCAAAACTCATATCTTCTGGTGTGACATGATTTATAATCAGTGGTTGTCATTTTGCACGGAATACACATATACTAGAACAGAGTATTAATGTTTGTGTTTATTTAAATTCTATCAGCATGAAGTTGCATGAAGTTACATGCGACTATATACAATTTAAGTATCTTCTTATCATCTCTCTCTTTACAAAATCTATTTTTAGTTTTTAAATGAAATTTTATATATTTATATTTTCAGACTAAAATATTTTATTTAATATTTACTGTGTACATTGTATAAATAATTTTAGCGCTGACTGTTGTCTTATTACAACATTCAAGTGTAGCAAGAAGTATTTGTTAAGGGTATATACCCAACAAACAATATTGTATGGAACATGTTTATTGAAAGAATGAAATTCGAAGTTTATCGCTGGTGAATATTAGATTAAAATGTGAATCCTAACGGTGAGTATTCGACAAACGTTCTCTCAGAAGAATTCAATGCGAATTGCGAACTCAACCGGCAAACATTACACGAATGTTTGTTTAGAAGAATAATTTGCGAATTTTCTGCACGAACTTTTAACAAATGTTCGTTTAGAAGAATTTTTTTTTAATAGCTTAGAATTTATTGACATATATTATCATGTCTTTCATTCTATTTGAAATTTACAATAATTTTTAACAAATATAATTGAATCATTCATAAAGTGAGTATTAAAATATAAGGTGGGTACTTATTCTAATGATAAGACGATTTAATTTTTCAATTAGACATCAGCTAAAGTCCTCTTTTTTCTGCTACTGACGTGTTGTATGTTTAGCAAATTCCTTGCCAATGAATTTGGATGATGCGACAGTCTGATGGCATAGTTAGTTGTGATTTCGTTGAGTTCTTCGTGAACTGTTGGTATATTTAAGTCTTTATGAATGTTATTATTTTTAACCTATCAAGTGGCATTCGTTATGACTCTTAGCATCTTTGATTATGTTCTTTGTATTTTTTTCATATTAGAGTTTGAAGTACTCCTCCACATTTGACATTCGTATGATCAGATCGGTTTAAGTATAGTATTGTATATTAGAAGTTTGGAATCTAATTATAGAACGTTTTCCGATAAGTCAGTATAAAGTTTTTGATTTTAATTTAAGTTGATCTCTCTTACTGAGTAGGTGTTTTTACCAAGTCAACCTTCTGTCAAAATTAACTTCGAAATGTTTGATATCGGGTTGTCCCTAAATTCACAAACAACAAAATGCATTTTGTCTTTTGCCACAAAAAAAAAATCCACAAAAAACGATCGTTGTTATTGTTTTTACGCATTTCACTTTATTATGTACGGTACTTTATGCGAAATTCTGAGTTAGGAGAGATTTTAGAGTTAGATTCAAAATCAAAGTTCTACACCTTTTACATAATATTTATTATCGAGGATATCTCTGTTTTCCAGGATTAATTTGCTACTATTTTATGGATTTTTTTTTGTGTGGATTTGCTCAATAACCCTTTAATATCTTTTGCCTGTGGTACAGGAATTCCATTTATGTTAATCGCAGGACTAGTTCTTTTATTGAGCGTAAATGTTACAAAAACACTTTTACTTTCGTTGATTCTGATTTTCTATTTGTTTAACTAGTTTTCAATTTTGTAAGCATGTTTTTGTAAATTTCTGATAGCAACTTGAGGATTAGAGTGGGAGCTTAATATTGCGGTATCATCTGTTCAGACAGATGTATAAATCAAGTACAATAAAGGACCATGGATGCTACCTTGTGGCACTCCGGCATTTATTTTCAATCCTTTATTTAAGTGCTTTTTGAATTCATCGTATTTTAAGAGGTAAGAAATTAGCAATTTGTGGCTTTCATTAGGCAAGTGTTATTTAATTTTATAAATTAGCCATATGTCATACCATACCTTTTCAAATGCCTTTGACACGCCAAGAAATAAAAAAAATAAAGCAGAGCAGAAATTTTTATTTTAAAAATATCAAGAAATGATTTAAATATGTATTTTTTTATTATGTTAAGTTAGTATAAGGTAAAGTTACAGATTCAAAAGTGTTGGTTAGTGAAGTGAAGAGAATCAAAAGTTTTTATAACATAATATACATAGATATATTAGAAGTTAAATATAAACAGTTACAACAAAAAAGTCATTTAATTATACTAATCAGAAGATCTAGGGCTCTCCAATCCGGCCCAGAACATGGATGTTAAATTGAATTTGTTCTTTCATTATTCATAAAATAGCTTTTAACTTTATCCGTATTTAATTAATTGATGTATCGATTCGTACATATGAAATAGTAAATTTAAAAAAATATAATGTTAAAAATTATAATAACACTTTTAAATATTTTTTTTTTGTATTCATTTTCAAGAAAAAAATCCATTTATATGAAGGAGGAGAAAAACTTTATGTATATTTTAAAATGCATTATAACAGATGAAGTGGCGATATTTAATTCTCATGGAAAAAAAATTGAAGCAAAAATTAATCTATTAATATTATTTTATTATTATAAGAAGTAAGCTTATTGTGTTTGTTGTAAACTTGAAAAAAATGTGCAACTTTTTTTTTTTTACAGATGCAGTTCATGATAAGTATAATAATACTTCAGATATATTTTCATCAATAATTGCCTAAAGCAGCTTTATGCAATTATTGAGGAAATTGCTTTAATTGATTTTTAATAAAAGTAAAGCTGCTTTATGTAGTTGTTCAAGAAATTATCTGAAGTATTATCAAAGTTCTCATGAATTGAATGTGTAAAAATAAAAATTATAAATTGTAAAAAAATACAATAATCTTAATGATAAAAATAATATTAAAATATTTTTCCTTCAAGAAAGGAATATAATTTATTTTAATTTTTTAAGAGCTTCAAGTCTTCTGCTCCTTGACTTTTTTTTTCTAAAATAAAAATAAATTTTTTAAAAATATTATTATAATAATTAATATCTACTTATATAATTAATGTTTAAATTTACTGAAACAATTATACAAATTTACTAAACAAATTTACAAAATTGGTGGAACTCTCCGCAATATCGAAAATATGATCATTCCAGCATATTTTGATTCACTAGCATTCTGAGATTGCTGAGTCGCTGAACATCTTCACTTTGAATTGCGGAGAATTTGTTGGAATGTTGTTAACTTATTACTAACAAGACAGCTTTGAGGTTTTGAAGTGTTAAATTCGACTTTATATTTGCTTTAGATTGTGATTGATCCGGCCGTCATTGTTTTTTAGAGTTGCCTACGGAAACTGCGTAACATTAGTTTTTTTTTAGAAAATTATATGATTCTATTAGAGTGATGTCATTAGCAAAGCTATGGATTGGATTGAAAGTTAATTTGAGAAGGTCATTAATGAAAATGAGAAATAGCACAAGCATTGATTTGAAATTGGTCGGAAATAGAACCGTCTACTGAAAATATGATGGATCGATTTAAAAGAAAACTTTCAATCCATTTTGAAAACATTAAACCAAGATTTACAGTCAAGGCATATTAATTAAAACACTGACTTCCGTAATTAGACATTTTGTTGAAAAGCAGAGATTTCTTTCTCTAATTTTGAACAATTTTTTTTCATCTTCATGCTTGCAATCTTATTTGCCAATCGCATAATCATGTACTTGATTATCTCATGACTGAAGTGATTTTTGATTAAATTTGTATTTAAAAAAAATAACGGTAATACCATAAAACAAATATTTAAAAATATTTAAAAAAAAATTATTTCAATTTGTTAAAAAATTTGATTCTCTTCATTTTAAATCTATACCTTTGAATTTGTAACTCTATACTCTATACTTTTATGCCATTATCATGATTCTCGAATCGAAGGTATGAGTAGGCGATTTCACTGTGATGCGATCATCATTAGCGAAGAGAACGCAGTTCATTTAATAACATATCGAAGGAAAAATTTAAGTGACAACCTAACGGTTTTAAAAAAAAATTAAAAAAATATTTTTATTGTTTTTTTGGGTGGAAATTGAGGAGATCAAAAAAATGTAAGAATAATATTAAAATTACAAATTATTGCAGATAATGTATGATATAATTTGCAGCATTAAGAAAACAGTTTGATAAATTGATGGAAGAGCATCCTGATTTGGCTTGTGGAATACAGCAAGTAAAGTGCATTAAAAGTGTTGTTAGATCGATTTGCACCGGAGTTAAATGCATTAGAACTTCCAACGCGAGAAGCCAAAGAGTGGAATAAAGTATTGTTTATTTATTTATTAATCTACGAACTTTCTCAATACTAACATTATTTTTATTAACGTTTGTTTTAGTTATAGGCCTAAGGAATACAAAGTGTATTATTGTAATTGTTGCATATTTTACTTACTATTAAAACATTTTAACTAAATTATCCATTCCTGCTTAAATATAGATACCTAATGTCTTTCTTAGGTGCAGCTATTTTAATATGTGTTCCATCGACACATCTGATAACGTCTGCAAGATCAGTTCTAACAAAAAATTTAAATTGAGAGTGTTCTTTTTCTTCTGCAGTCATTTCTGCTTTGACCCAATAAGGACCCAATATTTTCTTCTATAACGTTTATAATTTCTAGCACATACATTAGAAAATATTTCAGTGTTCCAGTTTGTATATATATACTCATTTTTATTTGTTTATTAATTAATTTGTATAATGCTAATTATTATATATATTATTTATTTTAATTTGTATTTTAAAATATATCTTCAAATATGTTTAATAAAATTTGTTACCACAAAATTATTTTTTTTCGAATATTAAGTTAGCAACGACTTTTCCACAACGAATAAATTTATTCGTGAACAGAGCTGGGTCGTATTCGAGTAAAAGTATTTAAAATACTATAAAAAATATTTTTTTGAGTAAAGTATTTACTTTGCGTTGACAAGTACAAATAGATTATTTGAAAAATTTTGCTCAGATACTTGAAATCAATGAGTAGTATAGTATTTGTATTTTACCCAATTCTGTTCGTGAATCGTGCTCACATTTACGCGAACGTTCGACTAGCATATTCGCTTCGACTCATATTTGATTCGAGAATGATCATGATAAGGCCGTAATGCCTACTAATAAAAACATAATAAAAAAAAATAATAAAAATAAAATATAAATTTGAGTAATTTCCATTAAAATACATGTCATTTTTCAATAGCTTCGCTTAGTATTTTTCTGCAATTCTTCTGCAATGAATATCAATTAAAAGTTCGTTCAGAAAATTCGCATATAATATTTCCAATCAAACATTCGTCTAATATTCACCGATTTAGTTCGCATTTATCTCCTCTAAGAGAATGTTCATCTAAAGTTTACCAGCATAGACTTTGCATTTCTTTCTTCCAATTGTTTGTTGGGTATGTATACGAGTTTATATCTCTGTACATAAATGACGCCCTCTTCCGTTGTGTATTTTGTAAAAAGTTTGTTTTATATTACATATATTGCTTCTGTGGTTGTTTAATATAAGTGTGTGTTTATTTAATTTGCCTATCTCTCTGTACCCACTTAATATTCCTTTCGGCAAAAAGATATTTCCTCTCTTTTAATTGTTAAAAAATTAAAAAAAAAAAAAACCAAAAAAATAATGTTTTTACCATTCTCTTCAAGGAAGTTAACAATTTTACTCATAATTTCTCGCTTACTACTTTCCCAGTATGTATGTATTTATTTAAATTCCAAAGAAATAGATATGCATGCATAGGCCCATTGGAAATGCCGACGACAATAATTAATAGAAAATCAACAAGAAAAATAATAAAATAAAAATAAAAAAAAAAAGTCCTTGCCATTTGTTTCAGTTGCTTTGCTTGCTATATTAAGGTCTATGCGAATCACAACTACGGAAATTTGTAGTACCTGACATAAATGTCTGTATTCGTGAGCTATGACAAAAATACTAAATCCTAATCGGAGATTTGCTTTCATAGATATTATATGCATACAACAATACATTGTTGAATTGTAAATGCATTCGGAATTTATAATTTTTTTTTTTTTTTTTTTTAGTTTTGTTTTTGGTAGACATTCTTTTTATTTTTGAATTCCCTTTTAAGAATTTTTTAACACCTGCTGCATGTTATATCTTACCCTATATGAATTTAAATATTAAAAAAAAAAAAAATAGTTTTTTACTAAACCAAATTTTTTTTAATATGATAAGGTTTACATGTTAATTTCAATTTAACTTATTTATTTGCAGTGCTTTATTTAAATTTTAAATTGATTAATGGAAAATTAATTAATATTTTGTAAATTTAGTATACACATGCAATGGTTTTGAGTGAAAATAATATATAATTAATTTAATTGACAATATTAAGGGTAATTATGATGGTAATATTACCAAAATACAATAAGAAGAGCAAACGAACAACTCCTCATATTACTTAGTAGTATAGATAGAATAATCCTATAAACTAAAATAAGTGTTATAAATCAATCGAAGCTATACATACAAATGGGCACAATTTTTCTTGCTACATATCAAAAAATCACATCAGAAAAAGTTGTTTCGAATATCGATAATTACTTTACAGATACTTTAATCTCTAATGAGCTGTAAGAAAGATGTGATTGTTTTATCCCAGGGTAGTTTTCTTGAAATTACATAAAATTTGTGCGTTTTACTATATAACAGATTTTATAGGAGAATTATCCCCTTTAATCGGCTTTAGGTTTTATTGTTTGCCCATCATCTAAATTTAATCACTTTGTATTTTCTGAATTTGGAATGTTACGAATCTAAGTTCAAAACTTAGCAGACATTTCAGACCAGTAACATACCCTTCTCTTGTTTGTATCGTTCTAACTTGATTACAATGAGAATAGTTTTCTAAATGTTCAAACAAATTACTAGGGTTACTATAGGGCCAACATCAATTGAATGAAAGTTAAAAAAGCTGGTGTTAGCTGGAAAAACAAAACATGTATTCACATTAATATGATGCCATTTGAATTTCATCAAAATCTCAATTGGGACATGAAATTTAAAAAAAGGGTTAAGTTCATAAAATTTAAATCTAAAAAAAACTGGGACCCGAAAATACATGCTTTATTGCATTGTTGGATCATTAACTAAGTGTATAATATTTTCTGCGAAGAAAATTTTTATCCCAGTTCGTGGGGTTCTATTTTCTCAACTCGATGAATGTTTTTGTCGATATCAAGCTAGAACTCTTTCTAAAAGGTTGGTTATAATCTTTCTAATAAATTTGAACTAATATAAACGTTCTGTTTGTACATTTTGGTTCATATTCAACTGTCATTATAATATTTCAAAGGTAATATGAAATTTGTTGAGTCATCTATCATCTATAATCTATATAAATAATAATTGTGATTGTTGAGCTATTAAATTTTAACCTAGAATGTTTTCATTGTAATTTGTTCGTTCTATGTTATATCAAGAAACATTAGACATTCTAATCAACTTAGAACGATTAAATTGGTAAAAGCCAACTATAATGGCCAACTATAATGAACTTAAGTAGGCTTAAGCTAATGTCAAAACTAAACGAAAAGCCAGCTAAAGTTTTGTAATTTGCTTAAGTTACCCATAATAGGTTTAGCTACACGCTGGGTGGCACAGTAGGTAGAGCGCCTGCCTTTCAACCGAAAGGTCCCGGGTTCGATTCCCGATGATGCAAAAAAAAAATGCTTCATTGGTTTTTTGAGCTGGTCTAGTACCCTTTGTCATTGGGATATAATAAATGACAAAAAATAATTGAGAGTACATAATATAATCTGGTAACAAATTAAATAAAATGAAACTATTCTATTTAAGAAGGCTTAGTTCCTGACAATAGCAGTAGTTTTCCACAGTTAATGAGTGGATGAGATATAAGCCTATAGTAACTTGTTAAATAAATACTCGAAATATTGTAGATTGTAGTGTAAAATTGCAGTACCGTACTTAATTAAGCACGAAAAGGTGATTTTACCTAAGTTATATAAATTATATTTTCTTTGTTATTTTAATTTTGTTTTTCACATATATTTTAAATTTTATTCTTAATCGAATTTTGTTTTCAGTATATTTTAATTAATGTTTTTTTTATTTATTTTTTTAATTAATTTGTTATGAAGTATTTATTATTAAATAATTAAATTATGTTATTATATATCACAAATTTTACTGTTAAAATGTCAAATTGTAATACTGTTAAAATGGTACAGAATGGGCGAATGAAATCGCACTTTCTTAAAACCAGCTAAAGTTAACGAAAACTTGACGAAATTCTCTGATATTTCTATTATGGCTGCACAATACAATTTACATGTAATCCTACATTTCCTTAAGTTGGCTTAAGCCAACTAAAGTTCATTATGGTTGGGTTGGGCCTTAACATCGAATGTCATTTTTCTCCTTTTCCTACCATCTGCTATCTATATTGGTAGGAGCGTAGCAAAAATGTTTATCCACCGACGTGGAAAGCTTAAGTTCGAATTTGATAAAAGAAAAGATTAAAAGTAAAGACACATCGTACGGTCGTAGAGAGATGAAAGAATACAAGTAGAGAGACGACTCTTATACTATACAATATGTTACGAGAACAAAATCAAATACAATAGCAATAAGAGAGTAATCGCACTTGCTTTGTGAATATTTAACGATTTAAGGTCATTCTACAATTCTGGCGTTGGCTTATAACTTTAACTTTAAAAAAGTTTGACAGTAGTGTTTTTATTAATTCATTCTATAATGCTGGCGTTCGTTGGCTTTGATTATTATTTCATTTTGTTTACAATTTGCTTTCCACTGTTCGGCTAAGAAATATTCTTATGGATTTTGTGAATGATGATTTTAGAAATTAAGAAATTTAATTTAATCGGAATAATATTTTATATTTTTATGAATTTGATAAGTTTTTTAACAATAAATAGAATACATATTAATAAATTCATTCATTGATTTAAACAAATATATATATATAACATTAGAATCAGTCTTAAATAAAAATCTTATCATTAATGATATAATAAAAAAAAATTAGTTATTGATGATGTTGGACTTAAATTTTCACTTAAAAAGCCATCCTGACTATAAGCTTCGTTAGATTCATTTAATATTCCAATTGAATCATTTAAAAACATATCCGGTTCAGTTATTTCTGTTTCATATGAAACATTATTGTAATAGTCCTAAAAAAAAATACTTTGTATTGTATAACAATAACCAAATTATAATGAATACATAATAATCATCAAAAAATTTTTTTAGCCAAAATATTAAAAATATTAAGTTTTTTTGCATTCCACATTTTTTAAAAAAAAGTAGACATTCCAATAGCGGCCAGCATTTTTTTTCTTTTGCTCCACTAACTGAAGGGAAATTTCTCTTAGCATTTTCTTTCCGGAAGCGGTCCCGTAAACTTTTCCACCTATTTATGCAGTCTTTTACTGAAAGTATACATTAAAATATACATTTAACATTTTGATTATTCATTATGTACTAATTTTTTCATTTTTACCATCTAATCCCAGTTTTGTGCTGATTTGTCTCCAAATTTCATCTTTTGTATCAACTCTCCGATAGCCTGGATATCTCAAGTTATACAAACAGTCATGGCTGCTTCAACTCTTCAATTAATTTCTCTAATATACTCATTTTTAGGTTCTCTAAAAAAACTATTTTTTTTTTTTAAACCAATTTAATTTTAAAAATTCAAAAACAACCACCCGAAAAAGAAATGTCAATTCAATACATTCAAAATAGTTCAGCGTTCAGCGTTCAGCTTTGAACATTGCTCAACTTCAACTTTAAAAAATTTTCAAGTTTGAAATCAACGCTCACATTGTAGAAAATTACGTTGGTTTTCATATGTTCAAAATAGTTTGACGGTAAAGTTACAAGCCAACGCCTGCATTATAGAATGACCTTTTAAGAAAAAATCCCTAGCTTGCAAGAAGAGTACGGAAGAGTATAAAAACCTTGATTGGTATATAGTTATATAAATCATTTAATCGTTATATTTAATAATTATGCAGAGTAAATAAATCATCTATTGCCGTGTTTATACCGCAGCTAATTTAACTATAGCTATACTAACGTCAAAACGAGTTTGACAATTGTAGTAAATGTTCTTACCGTACTTAGTTACAAATGTCAAAATAGTAATTGGATTTGAAAACAATAAACTTACTGATTTGAATAAATACAATATTTTTTATAAATAATGGAAAATTATTTAAAAAATTTAAGTGTATATACAAAATTAGAAGAAGTGCAAGTTTAAGACAAAACAGATTCCGAAATCAGAGAAGGAGAAGGTAGTATAGTTTTGTTTTAATATGTTGTTAAAATGATGAAAAAAAATTTTCCAGATTTATTATAAACATTGCAACACTGTTTGAATCATATATGCTCGAATTCTTGAAATTTATAATACATGCACAAGACTATAGTAAAAGGGTATTATCGTACTTCAGAAGGAGGAAATGATTTGTTAACAAAATTAAACAGTGAGAATTCTAATTCAAAAGAATTTAGAATTTCGAAGGAAAATTTTGTTTATATATGTGATTGTATTCGAGATAATTTAAGTCCAAAACCTAATTTTGCAATAGTCACAAAGAAGGAACAGTTGAAGAAAAGATCGCAGTATCTTTGCATTGTCTGAAAAGTTGCTGTGAGTAGTACAAGCAAAAAGTACAGTTTACAGTTTTCTTCATCAATTTTCAAAATTATTATTATTAAGCAAATCATTATTATTAAACAAACTAAAACAAAAATTAAAACATTTCTTATTTAAACTTTTGCTTTCAAACAAAACAATCAACAAATTTTAATTCGAGCGAAATAAAAGCAAATTTCAAAAATTACATCTGTAGCAACAATTATGACATTTGTAGCAATAATGTGGTGTTTATACTGCTGTTACGGAACTCTACCTATGTTTAACTTGAGCTAAAAACCTGCAGCTAAAAAACAAATGTGGTATTTATACCGTTGCTACAAACGTTAAACCATTTAACTCTAGTTAAATTAGCTACGGTATAAACACGGCATATGTTGATTGTATGAAAAATTAACTTATTTTATTTATTTATTTATTTATTATGCTCCATAAATTGTACAATTAATTCTTTTAAAACTATTTACTTAGATACAGATATATAATTATCTTTACTACAGTTGATTTGTATTTTTTTATTTTTATTTAGAAATTTTCGAGTTTAATATTATAAATTTAAAGGAAAAATGGAGATGAAAAACCTTTTTGAATTTATGTTTTGTAAAACTTAACACTAACTTAAACAGTAAAACCTACCTACGAACTAAACTAGCCTAATTTTTTTAACTTAATTTAAATTTCTGATCAGAAGATTTTCTGACATGAACATGACTTAACTTATTTAACAATACCACATATGATCGAATAAAGATGAAAAATTTGTTTTTAAAGTAAAAATGTTTAATTGCCAATTTATAATAGTGTCTCGTGTTCTAGAATTTTCAGAATATGAACTATAGTTAAAGAAATATAATTTTATATCTTTTATAAGCAGATTAATTTTAAATTCAACAACTAAGCGATTGCTTTGTACATGTTACAAAGATAATGGTGATAAGATAAAATTTCAAACAACTGTCAAAAAAATTGAAGTCAACGGATGGAGAACATCAGTTACCCAAGGCAGATAAAAATAAAGAGAGATTGCGAACAAGGTCAAGGTTCACCCTGAATTGAAACGAGCTTGTTAAAATCTAGACTTAATATCATGTGTTAAAATTTGTATTATTGTTATAAGGAAATATTTATAAATTAAACTATAACTACGGACAATAAATAATTATACCAGTTATAGGTAATGAACTTATTTATGTGCTTGTGTTGTTGTTGTTTTTTTTTTTATAGTTTTGAACATTTTCAGTAAATCTTTAATAAGTTGAATTCCTTTATTTATGATTAAAACTAAAATTATATTTAATTTTAAGAAGTACCCTTGCCAATTTGAAAAATATAATCAAAATTCTGATGCACTTAGCTGGATACTTAATATATAAATAAATATATATTATATCTAATATTTTATATATATAAATATACCTACTTATATTTTTATAATTCACTTGGATAATCTTATATATGTACATATTTTATCATATTATAATGTTTAAAATACTAAAATAATGTTTTCAATTATTTTTTCCTTGTAGAATTGGCTTACTTTTTTTTTTCGTCAATTATGCTAACTACTCTAACAATTTGTTATTGTTTCTTATTTTTTTTTGTTGTTGATCTACAGATTGATATACAGAATTCAGCCTAAATAGCCCTATAAAAATTTCAATCTACTTACATCTATATATATGTACATTTTGTTCAGCATATTTAACTCTGAACTTATTTTAATACAGTGAAATAAAATGAATGAGAGAGAAAGAGAAAAACGCCAAAAAAAAAAGAAAACAAAAACGCAAGGTTATTTAAATTGTGAGCTCCCACTTTGTACTTTATAGCATTATAAAAAAAAAAAAAAAATTATATTTGGACTCAAGTGCTTAAGTTTTAATAAAAATGTTTTAAGTTTTTTTTTATTAGACTATAGTTTATTATTATTAAGTAATTTGATAAAAAAGAATAAGAAAAAAATTAAAAATTGGGTAAGGACCTTTGTATTAACTGAAATTTTAAATTTAGAACCAATATGTTTCAGATTTGTTTCGATATACATGAATTGTAACGTAGCCAAACATATCTGACTGATGTTGAACAAGAAACGTTCTCAAAGTTTACTAATGTTGTTAAAAAGGTATATATATATATATTCAGGTCAGATTCATATGAGGAAGATGATGAAACTATCATACATCATCTCTGATCTATATTTTAAAAGATTAATTGATTTTTTAAGTATCAAAATTAAGGACCTAAATTGCTTTATCGAGAGCTCGACTTGTTTTAAACTTAAATATAGGATCAATGCAGAAGAATTTATTGACCCTGTGGTACAATCCTCCATCTAGGTAGGTAGGCAGTGGATTTGCAACCACTTCAAATCTACCATGTTTCAAATTTCCCGTTCCCCCCCGAACATTGGGAGCTATCCAGCATACCATTGAAGAATATCCTGAGTGTAATCACAAAATCAGGTATTCTTAATGACTCAGAGACTTAAAAACCGGGTTATCACAATAAGCCCATTTGTTGCTGCGGTGATGTAGGGACTGGATCCCTCTCGAAATAAATTAAAACTAAATCTAATGTTTCAAATATAAAAAATAACAGTTATGCTACAGACGAGGACGAAAGTTTTTATCTTCAGATTTAGTAATGGTGTAAGTGGGTGACTTTTTATATGTGTTAACTTTTTCATATGCAAAAATTTATCTTGAAAATTTTAAGTAATTGGAAAGTCTTGCAAATAGAAGAATAATTTTTGTAATAAAGTATTTCTTTCTCAATACTACTTTCTATACAATTTTGTGAAAAACTTAATGGTTGTGAGAAAGTGAAGCACAGTCTCGGAACCACTATACAACTGAGATAATATATTTCCCTATAATGTATCGGACAATCTTACTGAAATCAAAAATCTTTCAGATCGATATCAAGTAAATTGGAAATATGTATCTGTAACAATCATCATTGACCAGTAACATTTGTTTCGGCTTCAAGAACAAGTAACGACGAAATAACGTTTACAGCATTGTAAATAGTTTAATTTTCAAGATATAATAGACCCAAGTTAACCTCTTGAAGATTATTCTAATTCTATACACAGCATTTTTTTTTTGTCAAAAAATTTGATTTTAATTTAGCCAGAAATTAGATTCATCCATGCACAACATTTTTCGATAAAAATGTGAATCAGCGAGAATGACTTTCAGCTTATTTACCAAACAAACAACGCGAACAATGGGTCTTGCAACTTGAGATTTTTTTTTGTTCTTAATTGTAACTTAGATAGAATCAAGTACGGTGCTTAATTAAGTACGGTTCCGCAAGGTTTTACTACATATTATACTACAATGGTTTTCGAGTATTTATTTATCAAATTTCTGGCTTATCAACTGATTAAATGTGGAAAACTGAACGAAGCGTTTTTAAATGAACCTGGTCGAAGACTCCATAAATCATTTTTTCGGAGATCGGGAACTTGGGACCTTGCAGTAGACGCTCTACGTCACTTAACGTGTCAATTTATGATATTTTGAACCAATTAGCTCTTCTATAGATGCAGATCAATGTCTTAATTTAAAAAAAATCAACTTCTTGAGAACAGCAACAAATTCGGATTTTAGTCAAAAATTTCGCTTAAACCAACGTTATTTTCTTCAGTGTGTACATCTTTTTGTCTTATTTTTGCTCTTTAATCGAATCACTCAAATCCTGATAAAATTTTGTTATACTTTAGTATTTTTAGTTTAGTAAACCTTTTTTTAGCATTTATATCTAAATGTTCAAGCAGTAGAAATCTATTTCAATTTTTTCATCTCTATACCAAATATAGAAAATAATTTACAATTTTCAAATTATCAAAAAATTTTAAATTTCGACCTTTCGTTCACAATTCAGTACCCGAAAATTTTGAACATGATTTTAAGTTCTATTTCAAAGTTTATTGAATCAAAATTCCAAACCTTATAATACATTTTTTCTTTTTATATGTATTAATTCTTTCATATTATTATTTATGAATATATGTAATATATACATATCTATACATATGATTATATTAATAGAATTTTACGTTACATACGTTATATTATATGACTTGATAATTTGATAATTTTAACTTGAGTGCATGGATACAACCACAAAAAAAAATATTTAAACTGCCCATGAATTAGTGGAACACAACAGAAATGTCATTCATTCACTTATAGATGATTTTGTCCAAACACTTTAAAGCTTCTTATAATTTTATTTATGTTTAGAGTTGCCAACTTTTTTATTTAAACAAAAAAAAAAGATATAAGATTTATCCAAAACAACAGTCTTCCTTCACGTCTATTGGATTTATAACAAAGGAAAGATAAATATTATAGTGTATAGTGTATTGAATATGATATTGCAGAGAGAAGAAATGCAGGAAGATAGAATAAGAAGATTAAAAGTATTGCAAAAGTATTGTATGACGCTGCTAATATTTGGTCTAAAATAAATTTAAAAGCGATGACGAGACTATGTTGAACCCAGAATATTTCAAATGGAGTTAAAAATAAATTATTCAGTAGGTATGAGCTTATACATTATATATTTTCGTCCTTACTCCTCTTGGAATCATAGTGGAAACATAGTGGAAGCAGTTGATAACACCATCCAATTCTATTTTTAGATTATTGAATTTATAGCAAGTTCAATAAAATAATACTAGTGAATACCCTGTGCAATTGCACAGAAGTAGTTCTTTCAGACACAATATTATATAAAAAAAATATTTGTTTTGGTATAATTGTTGTTGTTATCTGAATCGCTTCATTCTTGAATTTATATATATATATATATGAAATTAAAGTATAACACAATAATAATAACTTAACTCAATAAAATCCCATTACTCTCAACGTAGTAGATCGATGTATTTTAATTCGTTAACTATTTTATAGTCAAAAACGTTTGTAGTTACAATTATTCTGTTATAGATGGTCAACAATTTGTTTGAAAGATGAGAATCGATGTCGTTTATAGTCACATTAAAATATAACGCCAATTTTTTCAAAAAAACAAAAAAATAAGTCAAAAGGTGAATTATTTTATTAAGTAACTGATTTATATGTAGTCTTTTTCTGTTCTTTATTACAAATATGTATATTTTGTAATTACATAACAGAATTGCTATTTATGAATAAAATAAAGTTTAAAATTGTTATACGAAAGATATTTTATTGAATTTGATTTTGCTTACAAAGATGCAATTTTTTTTCCTATAGTCACAAAACGGTTATAGTAAGAAATATTACTCAAATTTAGCTTACTGAATTACTGAAAATAGAACCGTGTTCTATTGTTTACATTTATTATATCATTTTTGAACAGTATCATCTGATCTGATTTTTGTCTTTTGGTTTTCTTTTCAATTTTTGTTTTGTGTTTTTGTTTTTGTAATTTTTCTTATAAGTTTAAATAAGATTGAAATTTATTTTAGAGTATAGATGTCGCTCAACTTGGAAATAACAGTCATTTATTTGGGGTAACTATTTGAAATGTTTTAAGTATTCAACACCAAGAACTTGCTAAAATTTTAATATTTTTGTGGTGTAATTTAATATTTAATTGTTTTTTCTTTTTTACTCACCACATCGTTCATCTTGTGTATTATATATATAAGATAACGAAAGTAAAAAGTTTATATAGGTAATAAAATATAAGTTAATAATATTATTTAGTATTAGCAGAGACTATAATAGTTTTTAATTCCATTCTTAGCTTGCTTTGAATTTTGAAAATTTTAATTTTATAAGAATCATAATTTTTATCATTTCATTATTTCATTTCGATACTGTTTGATTGCGACATCTGTGCTATTTTTGCCCCAATTCGACGTCTCTATTATAGTCTCTGGTATTAGTAATAAAAATTGTGTGTGATAGTTGAGATTTTCTTTTCAATCATTTTTTATGTACGCAGCTTTCGTAATCTCTAATGCCTGAAATACATGTGCAGAACTATGCATGCATCGCAGCAAAAATAAATTAGAGTACATGGTTTTATATGGAACCAATTACATGTAATTCTGCATGAGAATTACATGTAATCTGCAAGAGAATTTGATGCAAGAGAAAATTAAATTCTGCAAGAGAATTTGATGCAAGATATCTTTATTTCTAATTTTTGCTACGCAGAGGCAGAGGTACCAACACGAAAGATTGTAAAAATTGTCATTTTACTCATACTAATAAAAAAATAATGACAAACGTCATAAAATTTGTTTAATATTTACATATTTATTATTGTTTTTTGTGGTAAATAGGTTATAATCAATTTTGTAAAAATTTATTTTATATTAAGTAACTGAAGAAAAACTAATTAATTTGAAATGAACGATGTTGCAATATTCATCATAAATTTTTAAAATATTTAGATATAACAAAATATATGCACAACAAACTAGCATTAATTTATTCATATAATTACATTTTGTTACATTCATGATAGTGATAGAAAACAAAATATGTGATTAAAATTTTTTCAAAAATTATTAAATTAAAACTTTTATTAAACACTTTTAATAACATTTAACTTTAAAATTTTTCAAAAATTATTTTAATTTGTATTTTATTACTATACAAACAAATTGTATGTGTATCAATGGCGGCAATTATCTACATGAATTATTTCAAAACAAAACAATTTCTGACAAATAAAGTATGAACATGTGTCTAGCACGCAGGTATGCATGCATGATGATAGCGATAGCGATGCATGAGAATTCTGCACATGTATTTCCCACTTAAAAATTTCGAAATTTCTAAAATCAATGAATTATTTTATTTAAATTTAATCAAATTCAGTATGTCATGACGTGTGTTGTGTATGTCTGTTGGCAACTCCATCATCTACATTTTTATGCATACATTGCTCAATCGTTTAATTTTTGTTTTTCTTATTGCCTGAGTCCACCGTTTGCTATTTATGTGCTATTTTAGCTGGCTCTGATACAATTTTTTTTTTTCCTTTAATATTTTGTATAATATCAAATACATATTTCTATCACCAATGTTTACGACAACTGGAATATAAAACAGACTTCCTGACATTTTTCGATTAGGTACTTCCTGTTTTTCAATTATTACAAACAAAACAAAAAGGAAAAACAAAAAAAAAATAAAAAGACAAAATATGAGAATAAACAATATAAGTAAACAGCACAGCATTCTACACAGTAGCAGGTAGGGGAGCAAAATGGTTGATTGTGTACTCTCTATATGAGAGAATCAGGACTGATTTTTATTTATTTTTATTATTATTTTTTTTTTTTTTATTAAAGATGCATTTTTATATTTTAAATGATCATCATTCATCACTTGTGTATACTGACTGATTCAAATTATTTTGATGATGATAATTATGATGGTGATGATGATGATTACACGTTGGCATAGAAGAATTAAAAAATAAATATTTTCAAAATTTTCACATATTAAATTATTAATTTGTTTGTTGTTCTTCTAGTTTACGTTTCTTATATTTTTTTTAAATGATTTTTTTCATTTTTTTATTGTTATAAACTGACATAGTCAATCACCACTAAAGAACGAGAGTAAAAAATACAAAGTGTCTCTTAATAGAAATCATAGTCTTACTTAACACTTAAGAAACTTTTATTTCATCTTTTGTTGCTAATTGCACTTCTAAAAGCTAACTACTCACTTAGATTTTCTAAACAACGTCATCATTCGATTTTCTACGTCAATTCTCCAATTATTGTTGTAAAATTTAGAACAAAGTTTAAGAACAAAGTTTAGGTTAATAAAACCGAGCTTGAATTTCCTTTATTATACAAATAATTATTAAACTTTAAAATATTTGAAAAGAAAAAAAACAATGTTAACAACAAAAAAAAACTAAATTCTGGATAAACTAATACTTTGAAGAATTTAAAAATCTATTTTTTTTTTTATAAAGTGAGGATGTAAATCTAAAAGGTTGAGATGGCAATGAAAACTCAATCAATTGAAAATGTTGTCAGGTACCAAAAGTGGATAAGAATAAAATATCTTAAGCTACACCTTGACTCGCGTAACTGGAAACATCACGTCACACAAAAAGCATTGCAAATCGAACAGAAAATTAGAGATATGAACTGGCTAATAGGGATAGCTCAGCTTATACTCCAAGTTGCAAGTATATAAAAGTATAATCAAACCTATATATGGACTTACAGTATTCTACTGTGGGGATGCACAAAATATTTTATTTATTAATTACCTATACAACTTTGCCAAAATATCTTAGAACTATGACGAATGCATATATCACTATGATTTCCCATATTTATACGAGACAGAAATCTACCGCAGATCTGCCGCAGAAATCTACCTTCATGTCCATACGTAAAAAAACTGGTAGATTTCTGACATTGTTGCTGTCAGATTATTGAAATATCAATTTGGCCGAAAACGAAATTGAACTTTGTGTATACGAAATGATCAAAAAATTTTGACACTGACATATATTCCCAGAAGAAAATTCAAACGTCAAAAATCTACCAGAAATTTTAAATTTTGGTAGATTTTCTTACTCCTGACCGAAATCACCCCTATTTTGGTAGATTTCTACCACTTTTCTACCCGTATAAACATGCATATTGAAACGAAGATATTCACAGAGATCTAAAAATAAAAAAATAGGTGTCGTAATTCCATTAAACACGAAAATCGATTCACTCAAATTAGCAATCTTAAAGGGGTTGAGCTCTTAGACAGATCTTATGATGTAAGAAGGCTGAAAAGACTAAAAGAGTACGATCTAGTGTAATAGAATAAAATTTAGTGGAGCAGAAATACAGATTTCTGTAATCCCACACAAGTTTTGCTTATAAGCACATTTCAAAAGTACTGATAATTTATTTAAATAAATCCTTTAAATAAAAAAAAATTGAAAATGAAAATCTAACATAAATTAAATTAATATGAACAAAAAGTAATAAGTAGTTAAGTAGGTGTAAAAAAAAAAATTTAAGAGTGTTCTGAAGAAGTAGAACGTTTCTCAATAATTCAGAATTCTGAAATGTGACGATATTCCGAGATAGGTTTTGATTGCTCAAGAATTTCGTTCTTCTATTTTAATTCTTAAATTATATATATTTTTTTAATTTAAATATGTACATTTTATGATTATGTGGTTGGGTTTCGAACAAATATAATATTTTCAATTTAATTTTCATTTTAAAACTTCGATTAATACTTGGAAATTATACCAGCTAAATATATCGTAAAATATAATAGTTAATAATACCATTAAGATCTATTGGAACCTAAAATAATCTACCTAAAATATAAATATATGGAATATAAATAATTAAATTAAAATCCAAAGTTTCAATAAATTCGAATTAAAACAAAAAAATTATTTTTGTTTTTTTGGGTTTTTAATCAACTTTTACTAAAACAAAAAACACTCGGATTCTATACACATTGAGTTGAATGAAATTTCAAGAATTTTTTTTTAATTAACTAAAAAGTTTCAAAAGCTTTATAGGATTAAAATCTATTAACACTTATTTGTACATAATCACTCTTTAATACGAAATGCACTTACAGAAACTTGTCCACAGATGTTTATTGTATTGACAAGAATAATTTCTAAATTGATTGTCTATTAATTTTATTCACTTTATTTTGATCAAATTATTATTTTTTGAATTATTTTTAGAATAACTGTAATTTGGCTTAAATTTAATATTCTTGTGTAGTACATCTAACTTTTTTTAGTTTTATATTTTGAAATATTTTGAATTAGTATTTTTTATTATTATAGTATAATATATATATATATATACATATTATATTTATAAGTACAGCACATTGTATTATTGTACTATGCTTTGTACTAAGAATTCTGCCAAAATTATTTAATTGTATTTTAAAATATCAATTCGCCGCAAATAGTGTTGTTTTTATTTGTAATCAGAAACTTCATTTGTTTATGTAAACATGTTAACCTAAATGTCAAAATCATTATTTGAACGATTTCTCTAATATAAGTATTTCGTCCTTTGATAGCTCTTTCATACAAAAATTTAATATTATAAATACTTTTTTTTATTACTTTTGTTTTATGTAATTTATTTATTTTAATTGAATTTAAATTGAAAATATTTATTTTATATTTCAATTAATTTCATAAATTTAACTATATAATGTACGTATAAAATGTGTTTATTTATAAATTCACTTTTCAATTTCAAATTCACGTAAATGCAATTCCAATCTACGTTTCCTAAACTCATTTAGCCATCTTTAACGTTTATATCATTTGTTTGATTGTTTTTTCTATATTTTTATAAATAATAATTTTTATTATTATTATTATTATTATTCATTTAATATTTATAATTAATATACATATTATATAAAATAGATGTATTTTTATACCGATATTTCTATGTAAATACTATTTTTAATATTTTTTGATTTCCGGGAAATAAATTAGAGAAATGAATGAAGAATAAAATATTAATTTATTCGAAATATTTTTATAATATTTTAAATTAAAATAGTATATAATAATATATGAAACTATAAAATATGTATACAATACAATATTTATAATAAATTTATTACAAATATGTACAATAAAAAAAGATCGATGTAAATATAATATAATATCATAATGAATACTAACACATTGATAATAAATATTTGTATAATATCGAATGGAAAAATAAATACAGAGTGCATTAATTGAATAGAAAAATTTATTTATTTATTTTTAACAGTGGATCCTACAGATAAATCTGTAGGCCAACTTTATAGGTCCTTTTTTCCCTTTCGAAATGTGGGCATTTTTATTAAATTATAATAATTATTTGGTATATATTTTTGTATATTATATATTATATTATATTGTTTTTATTAGTTTTTTATTAATTATTATTTTATATTTGAATTTGAACCGACGTGGTTGTATTGAAAATTACATTTTTTGCAGTAATTTACAATTTGAAAAATTTTCCGTTCTCACGGGGTTTGAACTTGTGCTCGTTCGTTGTAGAAAAACTTTTTACTTTAAAAATGAAGATGAAAAAACAAGAAAAACGGGGGATATACGAGTATGTGATAGATACAACTATATATTAATTTATAGTTTAATGTTCTTAAATTTTATAAGTTTTTAATTTAATAGTTATTTTTAATAGTATAAAATGTTTATAATTTTATAGTAAATTATTATGAACAATTTCAATCATTGAAATTTAGCAAATCAAGAAAAAAATAAATTTGACAAAACATAAAGAAATATGAATATGAAAATTGAAATTGATTAGAATAAAATCAAAGGGAATTAAATTTTGTCAATAGAATTATGTTCAGATCGAAACCAAGACGAGAATTATATAATTCTATTTGTAAAACAATCAAAATTTCAGCAGAAGACAGTATCCACCTCTAAGAAATATATCTATCACAAATTAGTGAACTAGAACTAGAGTTAAAGTTCAAGTGAATTAAAATATCGTACTTAACTTTAATTTGAATTAATATATTGATCGTTTTTGGTTGTTTTGACTATTTTTTTTTTTTTTTTTTAACTGATATCAATGTTTCTCATGATCTCATGATTAATTAAAATTTAATGAAATATACCTCGATTGTTAGTTAGACTAGACTGCTAGACTAGACTACACTGCTGGACTGAAGCTTTTTTGTTAGTTCATTTTTATTATAATATTTAGGAGGCTGATTGGTAGTTAAAGAAACTTTGTACCAAATAATGATTTAATATTTTTTTTGGTACATATTACCATCACAGAAAAAAACAAGATGCTTGAATGTAAATAGTTTCAAAATATTTTTATAATATATTTATAATATAACAGCGGCTACGCATAAATATAATTAAGGTAAATATTCTGCAAAAAGGGTAATTTTTGCATCAAAAAGCGGCCACGTATAAAAATTTTTTTTTTTTTTTTGGAATTTTGTGTATGGGGTTTTTGTGTCTCAAGATTTTCGTATTTGAGCTTTTTAAGAATCTGGAGATGTTGATTTTGAAAATAAACAAATTCAAAACCAGTCTTATTTTAACTTTATTAATAATTTTAATTTGTCGAAGTTATTTCATTATGAAACAAGTTTGATAAATTAAAAATGAAATAATACGACAAAATATTGAAAATTTTTCATCGAAGTTATTTCGTTTTTAATATCGAAGTTATTTCGCAGCGCCCATAAAACACCGTCACTGATGATGCAAAAATAAATGCATTCCAAAATTTTTATAATATATAAATATAAATTCGGGTGTTGTTAGCTAAAAGATTTTAGTAAAGAATATAAAAAGCAGGTATTTTAGTTTTAAAGTCGTTACTCATTTATTGGAACCCCCGTTACTTATTTATTGGAACCCTATTTTTGCCGACAAGGCAAAGAAACAAAAAGCTATTGTAAAACAAAAAAAAAATTTTTTTCTAAATATCAAAAACTAAAAAAAAAAATATGTTTTTTTTTTTTGTAACCGTTCTATATTATTGGAACCCTGCTATTAGTGACTGCAGCAACATTTTATCAGTTCTACCAAAAAGCAACATTTTATCAATTCTTAATTTTTTTTGAAAAAACTAGATTTTTATGTAAAACAAGATTTTAAAAAACTGAGATTTTGAAAAACAAGATACCCACCCACCTATGTTGTAGTGGTTATGTTATCTGACAACTAGTTAGCAAATCTCGACTCCAAATCTCGTTCAGAGCAAGTATGCAAAATTGAGTCTATTATAAAATTTAATGAGAATATAATTTGGTAGTAACCTCAGTAAAATCAAATTACGTTATTTAAAAGTCCTAGAATAGTCCTGCTAATAGTAGTAGTTTTCCACATTTCTTTCTTATTTGGAACTTTTTTTTGTTTTATTTAAATTTTCTTACATTATTCTTTGATTTTAATTAAATTGTTCTTTTTTTATAGACACTTTACTTTTTTAAATTAAAATTGTTTCTTAATTCTTTATTTTAATTGATAAGAATGAATTCGAAATTTGTATAGACTTAAAGTTTCTATTTTGTAATTAATTTAATAATAGTTATCAATGAAATAAACGAAAAAAAAAAACAAATTAAATTGGCATAGCAGAAAATTGATAAAAAATCGTAGATCCTTTACTTGTTCCACTTTATATTGATGTAAAGTGCAATATCGTACTTAAATTACGATAAAATGTTATTTTATCTATACGTTATTGGCAATAGTCTAGAAAAAAAAATATAGATTAACTTTTAAAAAAATAACAAGGTGTCCGACTCTATTTTTTAAATTAAATAAAGAGTCTTCCTATATTTTTCTCTTAAAGTATGTAATTTTTAAATTTAATGTAATTTATTTTTATTGTTAAGCGAAAAATATGAAATGAAAAATAACAAATAAATAAAATAAATAAAATCGATAACTTTTATTTATAGCTATATAACTATCAGTAAACCGTTATTTTACATATAAATAAAAATAAATTTTTTGTAAATTTGTATCGTCCTTAACTTATTTTACTTAAGTCATGATCAAAAAATATGTCAACTTTAATCTTTAGTATTTATTATTTTGTACATCAGAATTAATTATTTTACTTTATTAAAATGAAAAGAACGTTTTTTTTTTAATTTTGTTGTTTATTTTATATCTGTTAAAAAACTATATTTTCTGATGATTGAATTGAAATTATTTGAATTAGAGTAATTCTGGGCCACTGAATCTTGATAGATTTTTCACGCATAAATAGAAGAAAATGTATGAGCTCACAAAGTCATATAGCAAAATGTCATGATTCATGATAAAAGATGATTTATGAAATGTAAAAAATTGTAATCCTATATTAAATTTAAAAATTTTTAAATAATTTGGAGATTAGTATTAATATATAGCCATAAATATTTAAATGCCAAGAAATTGTTTATAATAATACAAATACATAATAAAGGTATTCACGATTAGGTTTAGATTGAAGGTGTATTTTGTTGGTACTAGGTTTAGAAATGTATTGCCATTCTAAAATTTTTAAATGAAAAATATATTCTACAAAACTTGTAAACCGTGTAAATCGTTGTACAAATCATTATAGATGTACATGTACTACACTTATACACTTAATTGTATACCCTTATTATGTTTTAAAATGTATACCATTTGTAATTAAGTTTAAAAGTCCAGTATAAAAGTTTTTCATATACATGTATTTCATATAATATTTGAATACTATATATATAAAATAAACTAACAATAACTATAGCCAAAGTATTAATTTCCAATTTCTCAATTAAATTTTTAAATTAATTTTAATATTTAACAATAATAATAATTGTTAATTGGCAATTTTTAAAATATTAAATTTCTATTTTATTATTATTATTCTTTTATTTTATGATTATTATTATTATATTATTATTTTTATTCCAATTTATTTTATTTGTTTTATTAAGGGCTATTGAACTGTGTCTGAAGTGTGACGACCGGCTGTAGGTCTAGAACATTTATTATTGAAAACTTTGCAATATACTCATTCAAATTTATTTTAGCATTCATAGGTATGTACATTTATGAATATGTTAAAATTAAAATTTATATTCATTCATAGATACATCTATCTATATGCATGCATTATTATACTATATATTTTGATTTGTACGAAAAACGGACGTGCATGGTCTTAACACACATATAGAAAGAAATACAACATACAATTAAAAATACACACCTATTTTCAAAATATAAACGTAGTGCGCAAAATTTTATGTCTATGCAATTTGTTTTTCTCGTCGGAAAATAAATTTCGGTTAATATTCAAAACAAGTATTCATTTTTGTTTTCTTTTTTCGGCAATCCTACAAAACAGTATATTATGTTCATAGATAAGTTAAAATTATTCTAAACTATGACATAAATTTATAAACGAATTCTAATTATTATCCAAAATGATGGAACTGTCTACCATTGAGTTGTGTAATATTCGTCAAAATTATTTGTAACAAGTAAATTTATGATACTATTGTTTCAGTAGTTACTAGCTCAGTAGAGTAGCTAGTTAGCTCAGTAAAGTAGATTATACTCGGCAAAAATATCTGGTAAGACTGAAGTGATTCAATTACAGTTATTTATTTCAATAAAACTTTGAAGTTTTGAAAAGTGTTTTTAAATTACGTTAAATTCGTCATCTTCATTACCATTGTGTATCACTATATTATAATTGGGTCTACGAGGACGTTAAATTAAGTTCACCATTGAAAATATATCGATAATTTCAAAATATTGCATTTTTTGCGACTGTTGAATTCTTGATTAGGTTTTATTCCATTCTTTTTTTTTATTATAACAAGTTGATGAGTTGATTCATAATTACGGAACCTACAAACGACCAATAGCCCTTGGTACCACTTTTAATTATAATTCAACACCCCTGCACCAGTTATATTTCAATGCACCTGCACTGATGTTAATTAGAAGGAAATTCTTAAACACTTACTTAGGAGTTTTCCGATGTCAGTGAAGTGTTATTAGTGCTGGAATCAGTCACCGATTTGTAAGTAAAGCCGCGAGTATTATAGGGAATAATTGGGGAGGTAAAAATATAGATTTGATTTCCTCAACCGCGAAAGGTTTGCTTCTTTATCAAGCTTAAAATAGTAAAAATCACATAACATAAAGACTAACAAATGACAAAAATTGGATAAGTCGAGAGTTATGGTATCTAAAAAGCGGCATGTTTGGACTAATTTTTTTTCCAGAAGCGATCAAACAATCACATTTACTATAATAACTATATATATATATATAATCTATAGTTATAACAATCTATAACTTCTTTGAATATAAATGAATAAATGATGGATAAAGAAAATTTTGCAGTCTCTTTATAGAGGAACATTTTCCGAAATGGATTTGATTAACACTTCTCTGGTATATCTTGTTAAAGAACAAAACATTATAGGTTTTCTGGAAAGAAGCATTAGAGATAGTTAATATTTTTTTTTAATTTCATAGGTCATTTCATAGTTTTTGAATTCAAAATATACTCTTGTGAATTAATTTTTACATCAAAAAAGGTAATTAGAATTGGTCGGTAAAATGATAACTTTCCATTTTTGTCGATTTTCAATTGGAAATCTGAAGCAGTACTTTCGGATCTGTATTCAAAGATTCTTTTGACTACAACATTTTTTTCCATCCAATCTACAGGTCCCAGTCACATATTGACTTAAGAAACTTTATTAAAAGCAGAACCAGTATGCCGAAAATATAATGTTTTTGATTACTTAAATTAAGTCAAGTAGAAAATGAAATTTCGAATTCAAAGTTAGGTAAATAAATATAGGAGTACAATTTTAATTGATAATGTAAAAACATAAAAATTCGATTTTAATAAAAAAAACTTTCCGATTCTAATAAAACTAATATGAAGATTGCCCTTTTTTAATGCACATGCATTGTTTTTTTTATTTTATTTTTGTATTTTGGTTTTTAATTTTTAAATGTTGAAAATTTTTTTATTTTTATTTTTTGTTTTGTAGTTGTGTTAATATTTTAGACATTATATTTTTCAAAATTGAAAAATTATGAAAAAAATATTGATGCCCGGAGACTAGTGACAGAAAGATTCTATTCTCATTCTCGTCTCAACCAATTTTACGCGTAATTTAATTTTCTTAATAATAATTCAACTTGTTTAATTCATTTTTGAGTTCTTCTGCACCACCACATTTGACTTTACTTTAATAGGTGTTGTAGGTGAAATTTCTATGTAATATAGTTTACCTCATGAGAATATTTTGCTATTGGCTTTGAATGCGGTTGTTTATTGATTTAATTTAACTAATGTGAACTGTCTCAGATAGGAATTACAAGCATCTAAGCTCTTTTATAGTAATTACAGCTTACAGCGACTACAAAACTTAAATATTCTCGGAATGCGAGTAAATCAAAATATGCTTTGGAATGACCATATTTTCGATATTGCGAAAAGCGCCGCAAAATGTTTGGGTTTTTTAAATCGATGTAAGGCATATTTTGCACCTAAAGATCTGCTTAATATCTATAAAGCCTACATACGACCCAAGATGGAGTACAACTCGCATCTATGGGCCGGCGCCTCAAAGACTGCTTTAAGCTTTGTTGACAAAGTACAACAACAAGCCATTCGCCTCATTGATGATGTAAATGTTTCATCAACACTTGCTCCACTTGGTCATCGTCGTATCGTTGGAGCACTAACCCTATTTTATAGATATTTCGTAGGAGTAGGCTTATGCTCGGAAGAACTAAAATCACTACTACCGCCTCTTAAGCAATTCCGTCGAGGAACGCGAGAGGCTGCAAATGCCTTCCCCTACACCGTGAAAATACCAAGATTGTTCAAGACTGGTTATGGAAATTCGTTTATCGTCAGAACTTCTAGAATGTGGAATCGTATTCCACTACAATTTTATTTGTTTAATTTACAAAACTTCAAAGTGAACATCAATAACATAGTTTGCAACTCCCCGCCGAACCTTTCTCCTTTTCTTCTCTCTAACTATCCCTTTTCTTTTCTCTTCCAAAAGCCAACGGTACGAAAGTATAAAGGTTTTTCTGACCTAAGTTTTGGCTAATAATATAAAAAAAAAAAAAAAGTAAGGAAATCTCGATCGTTGAATCGCGTCCCAATCGAAGCATTCCCAATGAGAGAAGGATTTTTTATTTATGGTTTACAGAGATTTAAGACGAATATTAACAACATTGTTCGCTCTTTCTAACAAAACTTTTCTTCTTCCTTTTTCTTTCCTTTGCTTTAACTATCCTTTCCTTTTTCAAATGGTCACCGGTACACAAGTACTCAAAGGTTCACAATCTAAGTTTTGGCTATAATATAAAAAAAAAAAAAAAAAACAGAGTAAACACACTTGTCCTAACATGACCAACTCATTTGTCTCCTACCAATATTATTACATTGGAATTAGTTGCGCAATCGTTCAGACATATTGTTTAGGTGATTGAATAGAAGATTTTGCGTGTAGTTAGTTGGAAAAATAACCATATATTCCAACTTTTGTTTTACCTCATAACTTTCTTTGATTTAGTTATCTACAATTTTTCTTTCTTTCAGTCTTGTTGCTTATCGAATTTTTACGTGTTGATGCTGCGAATCACAAAGGATCCAAGTACTTCTCTTCTTCCGTTAATTTACATTAACAAGACTCTGGGAACTTCACATTAACTTATCATATTTCAGTTAAAGTTTTTTCAGACTGTTAAACTTTAATGCAAAGCCATTAAATTCGATTACGGATAATTTTATTGACTAAACCGTTGTAAATTCAAAAAACCTTTCTACACACTCTACTTATACATAATTTAATTTTTTGTATGTAAAGTTAATTCGGAACTCATCACAAGGAAATTATTATAATTTACTTTGTTTCCAGCGGTTATCTTTGAGGTGCAAATCAAGTAGTTACACATAGCTTTGCATAACCGCGCGAGGTACAATATTTTTATTACATGGTGAATTTGGGTATATCTTATTATTATGTCAGCTGATTTAAATTTTCAATTTACGACAGTTAGAATATGTAGTCTAGCATAATATTAAACTTAAACAATATATTATAATACTTATCGGGTCTATTATTATTGACTAACAACAATTTTTTACCTTTTCTTATTCTCATTACGTAATTTTGAATGTACCATGATACATTTACTATTGATCTCTCTGGTGCATCTTGGAATATTAAAATTTAGTATATTTCTGAAAGATTGCGCAACGTACTATAACTAAAATACCTACTTAATTTTTAGCCCATTTTTCAATTTGAGCCTCTTTTAGCTACTTTGCCGCTGATATATAGAATAAGTTATGGCAAGGATTCAATAGACTCACTCACTTGATCATGTAGCCAATTAAATAAACAAATTTTCTCACTTTAACTTCGTTTGACATTTTGCTAATGACCTCATACATTTGAGGTTTAACTGTATACTTTATTAGCCCTATACCAACCAATCGAAAAATCCATAAGAAAAATAAAATATTAATTTTTTAACTTTAAAAATAAAAAAAAAAAACAAAAATTTGTTTATTTTTGAAAATTCGAAGTTCTTTGTATACATACTCATACACACGTTACGTATCTTAATTTTAGAGATTTTCAGCAAATATTAAAATTGTTAATATTATTAAGGGAAAGAGAGAGAGAGAGAGAGATAGATGTTTTTTATTTCTTTTGAAGAGAAAGAAGAAAATAAATATCGTAAATATGCATATACACATTACACACTATTGTATTCAAAGTATCTATTATTATATCTATATTTTTATAGTATCTACGACTTACGACTACAAGTATTATGTATCTCATGCGAAAATTATTAATTTAAAATTAAAACAAAAAAAAAAAAATTTAAAAAATAAAAATTATTTTATATGATTTATTTTGATTAAAAATCTGTGAAGATGGAGATTCATGAATTTTTTTTCATTTTTAATTTTGTATTCCAAAATTCAATTTTAATTACATATGCAATTACAAGATTACTATTTTTAAAAATATATAGATACATACTCGTATATTTATTTTTTTTTAAAATGTATCTACAACGATTCATTTGGCAACAAATAAACAAATATTTTTAATAGTTGAAATCGGATAGGACTTGTTGAACAAACACAAGACAATTTGCGCTCCTCTCACCTAGTAAAATTTAATTGAAAATTCTTGAAACTGATTTAATTTTAAGTTTTACCAATCGTTTGAGACGGAAATATATATTTGAACGATTCTGCTGTTATAATTAGCAAAGAATTAAGATGTCATTCATTTTTAACAACATATCAGGAAACTTTAAAGTGTAATTTCAGAAGTTGTATCACTGATGTATCACTGAAAAAGACAAAATGTTTATTTTCATCAAAAACATCAGTAATATGCAAGCTTCTTGAATAAGTATTCTAATAGTTTGATACCGAAATTACTTTATATTCAGGAACAAATACATAACCACAATCAGGAAAATATATATAGCCAATTTTAACATATTTCAATTCTATGCTTCAGAGTGAAATCCTAACATAACTAGTGACGTCTTTTAGGAAAAACCAATTAGATTTAAAAGTGCGGATATTAGATGTATGTATGTAAAATATCCACTTCGGGAAGCCATATAAAGCCATGCATACTATAATAAAAACTACAATAATCCATTGGATTCCATAATATTTTAAAAATAGTATATCAGAACAAATCAGGTAGCCCACCAGATCGTTGTTCAAAGAAATGGAGAGAAAGTTAAACCTCTCAGGATAAAAGTCACTGGAAACTGAAAACTAAACTATGATAAGGAGATAGTCTTATTATAAGAAATAAGGTAAAGAAACGTATTTAATGATATATCAAATAGAAATCTTTATTTTTTATTACAGACATTAATACTTGCATAATATATATATATATATATATGCCTTACATACATAGTTTTATTTGAATTTTTTATTATGTAATAATCTGTTTAAATTACCGCCACTATAACCATTTCTATAGTTATTATATTTACTCTACTTTTACCAGGGTCTGTATGTCTTGATTGATTTTAAATTGATTTTGTTAATTCTTCGTTAATTCTAATGTTCAGAGCTAATGTTACTTTACAACATACTTAAAAAAAGTGTAGGGCTTTTTTTTTAAATTGTTATTTCATGGTTTATTAAATATGTTTCTAAAATAAAAAATTTGATATCTAAAATTAAATACATTTCAATTTCAACAAAAAGTCAAATCTGGTTAGCAGCGATTTAATTATCAATAATAAATAGACAAATTATGGTTAAACTACCCACTACGTACAAGTTAATTGGTTAAAGTATATTCTGATACGAGTGTTTAATGTTATATCATAACTTCAACATAATTTGAATTTTCATTCAATTGCTTATATTTCTAAGCCAAGACATCTGTTAACTGCACGACGAAATTTCGTCCTTTTGAAATCTTTCCTTGAACGTAAGTTGAACGAACTATGCTCCTACTCCTTTTTTATGGTTGTTGAAGAAGTGGGTGAAAAGTTTATATTTTTATAAGATGTATACATTTTTGAGATATACCCCTTTCACATAAATTACTTAGGAGGTGTTAGATAAAAATCATAAAATTATATAACATTTGTGAAATTGTTAACAATCGACCAAATTTAGATGACAAAAGACTTTGGAGGATTTTTTTAGTTGCTAAATTTTGACTTATGTAGTTAACTTAATTTGATTTTTCAAAATGACATTTTGTTATAGTGGTATTTTACAGAAAATTTATTTTCTTTACAAAATTTTGTCTCACCAAACGCTTTTTTGAACGCTCACATAATGCAGTAGTGTGTACTGAACAGGCAGCGATGTACAAAATTCGTTTGTGCTATTATTAATTTTTATTTTTTTTTTTACACCTTTGTTTTTTAACAGTGAGATTCTTACTGTACTATTCAGCACACATGATTTAACATGTCAATTTAAGATCATTTTTGTAAATAGACGTTTAGTTAAGTTCATAGGTTAGGTTTTATATTAGGATAAAAGTAATTAATTAAAGGTTTTACTTGCCATTTTTTTCCTTACAAATTAAATTATAGTTTAAATAATAAAGTTAAATTAATCTAAACAAGTACAAATCAAAGGTGTAATAATATTATCTTAAAATATTGAATTAAAATATATCAATTTTATTATATTGTACAAATACAATATTAAGGCAGTAAAAATAAAATAATAATAAAATATTTAACGAAATTTAACGAATCGTTATTATGCGTCTACATATTATTATTTTGGTTATTTAGATTTCTTTTATGTATCAATCACACTTGCATTACGTTTCGTTTCGTTTCGTTTAGTCTATTTTTCTTTAAATTAAAAACTTTTTAATAAAATTGTATTAAAATCCGCGAATAAAATGTTGATCTACATAAACATAAATATAATATATCTACTTATATACTATTATATATATTGTATATGTAATTACATTTACATGAAGTATTCAATCATTTACTCTACTAAACGCTTCAATTAACAAACATTAAACCTTTGTACTGATTTTTGCCAATTTACACTGTTAACAGCAAAAAAAAAAATAACAATATAAAATATTACCAGCAACAGCAACAATAACAACAACATTAATAACAGCCACAGTAGCGCGGCAATATTATTTGATTAGCATTTATGAATGATTACTTAATATCTGCCTGGGATACTAATGTGCATGAACGAAAAACCAACACACACTCTCAACAATTCGTTTATATTTTTGTATATAATATATAAAATGTGCGTATGCTTAGAAAACCTAAAAATGAAAAACGAGTACAAATGAAAAATAAAATGTTTATGCAGCACAGTTTATATTATATTCAACTAATGTAATAAAAATATAATATAATAATAAAGAAATAATATTATATTAGAGATCGAAATACATACGTATGCATACAGTGTAATTTACGAATCGAAAAAATTAGTAATAAAGTTGAAATTTTGATGAGAAGAGTGTGTGTCTATAAGATTATTGTTTTATGACTCCATACTAAAGAATTTTACGGAACGGAAGATGACCTGAATAAGCTTTTATAATTACATATAAATTAAAGTCGAAATTCCTCTTAATAATTATTTTATTTTCAATTGATCGCAAATAAATAGTATTGATATACTGAAAGTAACATATTATGTATCTAATATGTACATCCTTTGTCAATTTAACATTAATTGATTGCATTATAAATGATGCCGAAAAGAATGCTCACAATTTAATTAGTTTGATTTGCTACAATCATGATTCATAGCCATGTTAACAGTGAAATTATTGTAAATTATTCAACATTTTAATACTTAAATTTTCAGTAACATTCAGAGCCTTATGTACAACAATTATCAAAAATATTTGATGTGTCCAAAAGCTCTGATAATTGCGGTAGAGCTACTAAATAAATTTTCAAATGCTTTTCAAAATTTCAATTTTTTTTTTACATTTTTTTTTTTTTTTTTTTTACACTCTACAGTAACTTAGGTAGAATCACCTTTTCGTGCTTAATTAAGTACGGTACTGCAATTTTACACTACAATCTACAATATTTCGAGTATTTATTTAACAAGTTACTAGGCTTATATCTCATCCACTCATTAACTGTGGAAAACTACTGCTATTGTAAGGAACTAAGCCTTCTTAAATAGAATAGTTTCATTTTTATTTATTTTGTTACCAGACTATACTCTCAATTATTTGTTGCCATTTATTATATCCCAATGACAAAGGGTACTGGACCAGGTCGAAAAATCCATAAAGCATTTTTTTTTTGCTTCACCGGGAATCGAACTTTTCGGTTGAAAGGCAGGTGCTCTACCTACTGCGCCACCCAGCGTGTAAATATAATCAAGTGATTATACAATAATTACTAATTACAACAAAAGAGTGAAGAAAACAAGAATTAGTTTGTATCTACTATTAATCCTTCAATATGCCTTTTATGTCATTGTTTCCGATGGTATGGTTCTTATTATTTATTTTCGTAAATATATATAAAGATTGGTACTGGTAATTAATTTTCAATTTAGTTTAATCAGTACAGAAACAAATATACAGCAACTATGCAGCAAATCAGTATAGATTACCATTTATTTCTTTGAATACAGAGTGTTTGCAAGATTTAAAAAAAAAGATATACGCTGAGAAATTCTATTTTGTTTTAAGTTTGACAAATTTTTGTATCCAGTACCATTTCAGTACCACACTGACACAAAGAGGAACCATGCACCATGTACCATGCACCATGCACCATGTACCATGCACCATGCACCATGCACCATGTACCATCCACCATGCAATACACATCATATGCCAACGGTGATTCTAAAATGGTCATTTTGGTGCAAATAAAAGAAATTGTAATTTAAGTAAAACAAATTTAAGGCAATAAAATTTTGGGAAAGAACCTCACTTGCCAAAAAAAAATTTTAAGCCTAACCTTCCAATATTTCAACTCAATGTCTAAATAACATTTAGCTAGTTTTGCCTTAGATACTTGAATAATGAAAAATAATATAATCGTGACATGACATCAACCTTCAATTTTATACAAATAACCCTTTTTAAATATACATACTAAACCTGTACAAATGCCTTATGCGAACTTGACGTAATATTCAAAAATGTGAGTCTTAAAACGTTATCTAATAATAGAAATTCTAAATACTAATAAACGATTTCTTGTATTTAACTATAAACAAGGTCCATTTGATAAACTTATATTATTCGTAAAATACTAATTTATATGTACTTACTTCCATCGGATTGGATTTCTGTAAACTAAAAAAAAACTAAAATTTCTAGTTTTTACAAAAAAATTATTTGAAAAATAATTGGAACTTTACGCTTTTTGTCTGGCTGTGCAAATATCTAGTATATTCTGCATACGAAATTGAAATGCCAAATTTTCAAGGTCCCAAGAGAAATATGCTACACACTCAACGTATATTATGTACATTGTATATGAATTATGAATAGATTATTTAATTCATTTTCTGCAAAAACAAAAATATTTCAAATTAAACAAAATATAATATGAGTATTATGTATTTTTATTTTTGAGATCTCAACTATTTAATCACCATGTAAATATACATTATTGTTTACAAAAATAATTTTTAATAATTTTAATTTATTTTTTTATTTTTATTATTTTATTCTTCAACAGTGTACGCTATTAAAGTATACAACTGTGCATTATAATTTTGTTCTTTTCTATAGCGCATCCGGTAATTACGCGTCGCGTTGATTAAAATGCGTTGACTTAACTTTAAAAACCGTGTAAAAAAAAAAATAATAATAATAAAAACAATAATAAGAAAAAATAAAATGAAAAAATTTAACAAACAATAATAATAACAAGATGAGAAAAGTATGTACTGGAAAATTTTGTTGGATTTAACGCAATCATTATTATACATATTTATATGTATGAACAACATTATAACAACCTACTAAGGTCGTTGTCGTAACTCGTAACATTAGATAATAAAGTTCTACCACAAATATTACGAACTGACTGGCTTCTGTGATTTTCTTGTGGTAAAAGAAGGCCACATTATTTTTTTCCATTTCGTTTTGAATAGTAAAGTTACTGTTGTTGTTGTTGTTGTTGTTGTTGTTACTATTGGTTTCTTATTACTTTTGTTTGTTATTATTTTACTTTTGACTCATAGTATTTCCAGATTGGATTTTATATAATATGTATGTATTTTGACATATTATGTTATTATATAGTTGGAGTTCATATATTAATATATTTAACTATATTTTATCTTTTTTTAGGTTACGTGTACGTACATTCATATGCCTATTGCCTAAACATAATGTACATAAATATTCATTTAAATATATAGTTTTTTTTTTATGTTGAATCCATTAAATAATGGTATCTATCTCTACAGTCTACACACATTTTATTTTCTTTTATTTATTGTTATTATACTTACTTATATACATATATATTTTATATATATACTAATATGAGATATTGTAGTTGTTGCATTAAAATATGATAATATAATATACTAGAAGAATAGAATAATGCACAATCTCATTGCTAGATCGACGAAGTAATAGAAAGAGAAACGCAACAGAAATGATCGTGATGAAGTTGGTGTTGGTAAGCCGCCTTCTTATTTCAATTTATCTAAAAAAACAAAAAAAGATTTTTTTTTCCTATGCAGCACTACATTACTTTATTTTATACCACATATTATATTATGTATATATATGTAATATGTATGTTGTACATGTATGAGCGTACAGATGTTGCTGCAGTCATTGACCCGGAAATTGTCTAAATTGACGGCAATTTTTAATATGAGTATATTTTTTTTTTTTTTGTTTCTTATTCCAGTTTTTTTTTTCTTTATCTATTACTTCTTGTAATCGGGGGCCCATCAAACTCTTGGGGTTTATTTTTTTAATATTTTTTTTTAGTTATTTTTTTATTTTTTGGATTTTGTTTTTTTTTATTTTTTTTTTTCAGAAGTTTTCATTAAGCAATTATCTATGTATGTGTAGGTTGATGTTCTAGTTGTATTGTACTATGTGTTGAATATATTGGGACCACAAAGAAAATTTGTTTTTTTTTTTCTTTTTAATGTAGTTTTCTGAAGGAGTATTTAATGCTATATGACTTTATGGTGAAATAATTTTGTAGCTTATAGTTTTATTTATGATATATGAGATAATATTTACATAAACATGACTTGAGGATCAAGGATTTCGTTGTTGTTGTTGTTATTTTCCTTTTAAATTAAAATTTCACAAAAAAAAATATATATATTTATATTAGTATTGTCAACACTTGAAATAATGCTAAAATTTTAAAATTAGATTTCGAAAATTAGATTCTCTGCTTTATTTTTACTCTGGCAACGCACTAAGAAATTATTTTTTTGTTATTAGAGTTTAAAAATTTTTTTTATGAATTTTAAATTTGTTAGTATAGCTATACTATACTTGAATTTATAATTATTGAATTTATCATAATCAAATGATTCCATGAAATCATATAGATTATGGAAGATCTACTGATAAATGGTTGGCTATAACAACTTAGCTTGGGGTAATGTCAATGAGTGATGAACGCACGATGTCACAAGGAATTGAAATTGCTAAATAATTTTTTTGTTTCATTTTCAGAATTAAAAAACAACGATTATAATATCATATACAAATCTCTGAATTGAAATATTCAATACCAAAAGTATAAAATTTAACAGTAAAACAACCCATTGCAATGCTTGATGCGGCTTGCCTGATAT
This sequence comes from Argyra leucocephala, assembly GCA_963942445.1. Lineage (NCBI taxonomy): Eukaryota > Metazoa > Arthropoda > Insecta > Diptera > Dolichopodidae > Argyra > Argyra leucocephala. The sequence continues at coordinate 140,699,007 of OZ012679.1, read as the reverse complement.
ATTATATATCCTCTTTCACTCTCAATTTTAACAAAAGAGACATTAGATTTCATTGTAGGTCAGATTTAATTAAAGTATATTGTAAATTTAATTTGTCTATTCGGAAATCGTTGATCAGTAGCAATTCGATTTCGAATATAGTACATGCATATATCAACTTCTACACATCCATTTGAATTTTTGTTTTTATTTCACAGCGGTCAATTCTTTTAAACTGTATAGTAAACGCTTCGCTTCGCTAGAACAATATTCATTCATAAGTGTATTTCTTCCAATTTGTATAGAATTATGACGGATCGGCGTAACGTACATATTGTTATCATTGTTAGTTGAATAATGTTTATCAATTTTATATTAGATTATATGAAAAGGAACTATTTATATCGGATTCCCATTGTATTGCGCATGGAAATTAGAAATGCATTACAATAAATTATATTCATTTTTTTCTCTAAAACAATTAGATACAAAAATTCAAATGCGTAAAAACCTGGAAATAAAACAATATGTTAATCAAAACGAAACAATATATTAAATTCTAATATTTAATTTGTTTTTCCATTATCGCTTATATTGTCATCATATGCTCTGATGTTGCAATCACTCGCACTATATGTTTAATAGTTTGTTGAGGAGCACCGCAATCACTTAGTTGCGTTTTCTATGGTTATTTCATCTACTACCTCTGAAGTTAATGTTCAAGATTCGTGAAAAATGTTAAAATCGTTTTGAACTACTTGCTTGGCTTTGGCAACTAGTTGATGATTTGATTTTATTCTTGTGATGTTTTGATGCAGTATATGGATTGGTAATTCATTATTTACCATTATTTTATTGAACTAAAAAATAATCCTAAATTAGGTTGGGTGTGGAGCTATGTTACTGAGTACTGGTGGTAACCATTTCTTCGGTGTTGGTCATATTGTGCCTATTTATCACTTTTCGACATAAATATGGTGATGAATTCGATTGAAAATCGCAGGCGCTCTATCTATTGCGCCACCCAGCGTGTAAATTATAGATTAGTAACATGATAACATGTAGCCTGTAGGAGCTATATCTCTTCTAATAATGACTGATTTATTTATTTTTTCGTTTCGAAAAGAAAGAAACTCACTGGCCATTTTTCTGGCCATGTCTTATAACTGATACATAAGTTAACCGGTTTTAAATTGAAAATTTTAATTTAATTTGTAAAGAAAAGCTCATAACCATAACTGATAAAGTGAAATAACTAAAATAGCAAATGTACTCAAGGAATAAACTACTATATTCTATTAAACTATTTTATACGCAAAAACAAACTTAATCTGTCTGCGCAAAATAATACCACGATACAGAATAACCGCAAATATTTTTGCTCTGTTGAATGTTGCCCAAATATTTTTTTCTATAAACTTATCGAAAACTCAAAATTATAAAAACAAATGGAAAATTCTCAAATTGAAAAGTTTCTGGATATTTTTTTTTTTTTTTTATATAAATTTTTCCCACTATTTTTATATTCTTACACTAATTATTCTAATTTTATTGACATCTAAGCAATATTTTCGTTTTGATGTTAATTTTACGCACAGTTTTAGGAATTTTTTATACCATGTACAAACTTTACAAAGTTTTTTTGACTTTGAATTATATTATTGAAAAAGTAGGGAGTAAAAAACTAATAGTTATTTATTAAAAACCTAGCCTAACTTAATCTATCTTAATCTAACTAAAACTGCTTAACCTAATTAAAAAAATAATGTATATTATACTTTGTACTAATTATAATTAGAGTTTTCCAACCACCAATAGTTTTCTTTAATTATTTTTTCTTATGTGGTATGGACATTTAAAATTTAAAATTTTTTCCGTTAATAATGCCCGGGCTGTAATCAATAGCTTTACATGTAGCCCGTCTATTATAATAGTAATAGAGGGACATGATTACGGTTTTGAATATAACCGTTTTTACCTAAATAGATAAAATGCTCATGACCTATGAAGCCCGCGAGCAAGGTCTTTTTTATCTACTCCTCATTGTGGTAGAATATATGCGATATAAAACCATTTTCCGCAGTGTTTTGTGCTTTATCATAATGTTTTCGAATTAATTTTATAATAAAATTATAGATTCTAATTATGTTTGCTTTCTTGTACAAGTATTTATTAGAGTATAGTAATGCTTGTATTCGGAATTGGGCTTTCCATATATATATTAGTACAAACTTTTATACACTTTCTTTCAAATTTTCGAAGAGTTTCCATTAAGCTCGCACTGATGTTGTACCATATTGGTGCACCATATACAAGCGTTAGTCTTATTAGTGTTTGGTAAGATATAATTTTAACTCGTTTACAAAAGTTTCTTGATATGGTAATGCACAACGAAATTATGCCGAAAAAAAAGTATTATGTTTCCGTTATGTTTTGCATTACATTTAATACGAAATCCAAATTTCGAAACGTAACAGAATTCGTTTGTAATTTCCTTCCGTTGCAACCTTATACCGTTACATTTGGCATAATGTTTTCCATCATTGATTTGAAGTGCGCATAACTAAGAATGAAGTCCTTCTAACCTTTTGATTATATGAGATACATATTTTTACTTCCCATTCCCCATTCCCCGTTATTATGAATAAATTTTCATAGGTATTTTCCACATTTTATTCGAATGTTGCGCTTCTTTTGGCTGAATTAATTTTAAATATCCTGATCTAACAATCTTCAATCATTTTTTAACAAGAAATGATAAAGGTTGTTACCATATATGTTTTTTTTTTATTTTTAAGACAAAATTATTTAATTTCTATTTTTTTTTCAACAATATTTCTATGTTCTAAGCAATGATTGTAGCCTATAGTATATTAAATAACATGTTTCTAAAAACAACAGTTTTTTTAATAAATTTACTCTTTTGAAAATCATCATTTTAATTTTTTCGTTTTTGCTTTCTTTTTTTTTTTTTTTTGTTTTCAAGAATTTACTTTTTATTTTGTTTAAATTAAAGCAAATCTAAAGTAATAATAATAAAAATATAAATATCAGGTCAGTACTATCATTTTGATGTAAAATTTTACTTTCCGGTTTAGAAAAAAAAAAAAACAACAACAACAAATTATATTTTTTATATTCAGTTGTATAGGCCCACAAATTTATTTTATTAATGAAAAATAAAAACAAAACAAAAAATAAAAGCACAATCATTCTGGAATAAAATTCAAAGTTCTCTCTCGATTTAAGAAAAATAAAATTGTTCCTCAATACTATGAGTCTCTGATCATTAAATATAATATTAGTTTGTTTTATATTATTCACAAAGTTGAAATATTAATTAATTAATAAAGAACGACCAACGGACTGTGTGAGTGTGTGGAAGAAATCATTTTTGTTATCTTTTATACGTGTGGCATCTGTGTAAGGGAACTGAGAGAACGTTGGATTTGAATAATATAATTAATTGTAGAAGTTAAATTTTTGTTGAGATTTTAATATTCTGCTCTCTAACATCTTTTTCTGCTTCGTCCTCTTGGGTGTAATGTAGCTTCGAAAATAGTAGAAAAATTCAATTTTTCTTGTACATCAGTCTGTCCTTTTTCATGTTGTCTTCTTCAAATATTAATTTTTGCCCTGCATATTTGATCAACCCACAGAATTTCTTTTTGTTTCCGTCTAAGTATGTAAATGAATGTCGCTTACGAAATGTTACGGGAGATCTGTAACAGAAAGAATCCAGGTAACATAGTTGACACCGTGCCCGCTTAATTGCTCGCCTTCGCTAAATCTATATATATATAGAGGAATATAAAAAAAGAAACTAGTTTCTACAACTCTTAGATAAAAAAAAATCAGGCCGAGAATGGCAAAATAAATGCTTTATGTGTTATTGAACCTGGTTCGCAGTACCCTTTATCATTGCAAAAAAATAAATGATAAAAATAGTTTTGGTTATCACTAAAAATAAAGCTGAAGTATGCTATTATAAAGAATGCCAAATCTCTGTGTAAATGCAGTTAGAGTGTTTATCCCATATAGACTTGGATTTCTATAAAAGTTTTGCCAATCAGATATCAGATAGTCTGCTATACACTTATAATATATGATATTTTGTTAATCTCTCTGGTTAAAACGTAGTTTGTTCAAATCTCAGGTATGGTTCTTAATAGTCGGTATTGTATAAAAATGGTCCTAATTTTATTAATGAAATTTGTAAGTTAATTAATACCACAGTATAGTTTTGACAATCTCAGAAGTCTGCTTTTTTGATAATTTCATAATTAGACTTTCCATTTCATTCCATCTGGTACAGACATCCTCAGGCATCCTGAGATAGCTTCTTATATGGTTGGCAATAAAATTTCCCGAAAAAATTGTTGGATTGGTTTTGAGCCTCTCAGAATGTACATTTCATTTTTGTGAACATTTTTATTTACCACGTCTTAACATTTATTATTTTAAAATATTATTCTGGGATAGTGATCGAAGACCTTCTTCTTTAACTTTAAAATAATATTCATAACATCATATATACTATACATAACATTTTTTTAAATTTATTTTTGTGCAATTCAGTCTAAAAAGAGCAAAATAAACCAAACAAATCCAGAGCACGTCATTCATACAAACATATATGAATTATGTATGTACTTATTTCTATAGTAGTACAGTAGCAGTGTATAGAGAGATCAAAATCAACCATTGTAAAAAAAAAAAATTAAAAAAAAAATAAAATAAAAAAAAATTATAAAAATTCTACTCACAACCGCTCAGCAACCTCAACACAATATAAAGAAAAATCGTCTCATTTCAAATATGGGTTGCTTGAAATAAAATCAAATTTATTAGCACTATGCAACATTATGGGTTGATGTGCTTCCCAAAGGAAGTACATAAGTAGAAGAAAAAAAAAATACATATAAAAATTAAATAAATTATTAAGAATTTGCAGCAATAATTTTTAAAAAAGTTTTAATGAATTTAAGTCTGCTCTGTTGAACTTAAAAAAACAGGTAATATTAAAAATGAAAGACGGGTTACAGAAAATAGACATTATAGTATACACTGTTTGAGTTTTACGGTCAAAATGCAAAAGTAGCAATAAACTGAATATAAATTTAGCCTCAATCGATTACAGGTCCAGCGATATATTTTAAGTTTACCACTTGGTATTTATGAACTCATGTTTCACAATAAATTTGGTTAAATAGAAAATTAATTTCATTATTAAAAATACTTTAATTTACATGTGCTGTGATCCATATTTTAAATTTAATTTTATAATAGGCGATAATATTGTTTTTTTTTTTTTTTTTGTTGAGGTCAAAGTAATGAGATATGACTTTGACTTCGCAGAATTTAAGCCATTTAGAAAGATGAAAGAAAGAAAAAGAAGCATATTAAAGAATAATAAACAAAACTAGAAAAGAATAGAAAAAAAACATAATAGAATAGAAGAGTTAGTATACAAATTTTACAAAGAGTTGAAAAGATATTTAGGGGTATATTTACCCTTCTCTAGAAAACCTCTAAGTTATATGTTTGGGTGAACACATAAGTTGGTAAGGTGTACTATAGTTTGTTTAGAGAATAGGGTGATGAAAGAAGTTTTATAATTCACACAGTTCTGGTTTGAAGAGGCTTTACTACAAATTTGTGGGAAAGCACTTTCCGGTGAATATTATGCTGGAATATTTGTATTTTGGGCATGATACTTTTTATTTCGTCAAAGAAATTATCCAATAGATGTATTTTTTTGTTTATTTTTATGTTCTTGACAATAACTCAGATAGAATCACCTTTTCGTGCTTATTTAAGAACGGTACTGCAAGCTTATACTACAATATAGTCTACAATATTTCGAGCATTTTATTTATCAAATTACTGGCTTATCGATTCATTAAATGTGTATGTAATGATGTTAGGTATTGTGTAACATCGGCGCTTTGTACCTTATTTATAAATATTGTAGGCTTCCATACTGAATGGTTCACCCCAAAGTTCTGAGTTATATTCAAGTCGTGGCCGAATGTTTGCCATGTATGAGGTTGGAAGATATAAAGTATTTCCTACTTCTGTTTAAGAATCTTAAACATTTCGCGGACAGTAAGAATGAGATCATACAACGAAATTTTATTGTTTATTTTCATTCAAAGAACCCTTAGAATTTTGAAATTTTTGATATTTAAATTTTCAGATAGAATATTTGGTATTGAGGGATTTTGTTTTGTTGATCTGTGACAGCTCTGGGGTTTTGAAGTATTAAATTTTATCCTAGTTACACTTCACCAGTCTCGGATTTTTTGAAGGTCACTGTTTAGAGAACAAGTTCATTTATTTTGTTTTTTATGAATTGAAATCTGGGTTACTGCAGCAGCTTTTTCAAAGAAATTCAAGGAATCAAGAAAACAGCTTGTATTGAACGGTTTGAAAGGGAATTTTCAATCCACGTATTGAATATGTTTCCCAATTCAATTGTTTCAACTTTTTCCAGTAATAAAGCATGCCAGACACGATAAAAAATTATGGATATATCTGGGGCTATAGTTGTGGCTTCATCATATTGTTCATTGAATCGGTGCCTTTTTTCCATAGAAAAGATCAAAAGTTTTGTCCGTCTGAGGTGAAAATACTTCTCTCCTATTGATGTTTTCGAACTAACGCCATATTGACAATAATTTTAAAGACTACTATTATCTCTCTCTATTGTGGCCATATATCATATTGCCGCCGTTTGATTGGAAACGAATGAATAAATTTATATTTAAAATTGTTCAAAATTAAAATGATGTTGTATGCTATAGCACTTATTAGCAATAATAATTCTAGTTATAGTCTTAAAAACTTTGTAATCTAAAGTAAAAAATTTCACATTTAATTTTTAGTCAACAAATGTTTACATTATGAAAGGTGTGAATGTGCTTTTCATAATGTAATCATTTGAAAGAATAAACAAAAAAAGTCAATTAAAAAATGACGAAGCAAAGCATAATATAATCAAAAAAAGACTAGATCTTTATAAGGCTGAAGTTATCACTATTATCACTATAACACACAAGTGATACAATGAGTAGGAAGTTATAGGATTTAGTATTTACATACAAACAAATTGTAGATATTTTCAAAAAAAAAAATCTTTAAATAATGTGATTTTATTTCATATCACCATCAAATAAATATATTAAACAACAACAACAACAACACCACAGTATAAAAGCAGCATTAGTAGAACCAGTACTAGTACCAGCAAAATATGTATAATAAAAAACATAAAAAATAAATGATGAAAAAAATCTACACTAAAAATTACAAGAGCGAAAACGGTCGGTCGGTTTAACAGGAAAGAGAGATAAAACCGCCAGTTTTGCTATCAATCAAACACCGGAAGCAGCTGCTTTACTTTTTTCGCTCGACATTCTTGATGGTTATGTAGAGTGGTTTTTTATTTTATTTTTTATTTCTGCTATTTACAAATTTTTCTTCTCTCATTTTTCATTATTATATTTATTATTGTTATTGTTGTTGATATTGTCGGTGATATTGTTGTTGTTGTTGTTATTGTTGTTGTTGCAATTGTAATAGTAAAATTCTAGTATCTAGCATAAGTTTTTAAATTATTTTCATTATTTTTTTTAATATTTATTCATTTTATTCTTTTTAATGTTTTTAAATGCACATCATTTAAATTCTTGTAGTTGTGTGCATTGTTGAGTTTAATTTTTATTGAAGAATTTTCTGATTAAGTATAATTATTATATTATAAAATAAATTTAGAAAATAGCTATAAGTATATAAAATAAAAATTAAAAAAATATCAACTTCTAAAAGGCAAATGGACTACTAGGATAAGTGGTGAAGTTGTAATATAATCTTATCTGTATTTGAAAAGAAGAAAGCAAAATTAAACAAAAAAAAAAAACAGTTTAAAGAAAGCCTTGATTTTTTATAGCCTCGTGCTTGTTGTTGTAGATTATCTTGTAAAATGGGATGAGTTGGTTTTGGAAAAATTAAGTACAAAATGTATAAAAGACTTTTTTACTGTAAATGTTTTAATTTTTTTTTTTTTTTTTGAATCGATGCATCTCCGTTCTGTTTTGCAAAAAAAAAATTCTACCTTCAGTATTTTTTTTTTGTTATTTTTTTATAATCGAAATCGCTATTGTTTTTAGTGATGTATTAATAGTCATATTGTATACACAAAATATTTATAGTTGCATTTAAATAAAAGGAAATGTCTATATTACAGAAGCGAAATACTTCCTGCTTCAGGGCTTTCAACTTATTACCTTCTTCACATAATTTAGATAGTGTACTTCTTCTTTTTTGTAAATTACACTAAATACTTTTCGTTAAATGTATTTTCCTCTTCATATACGCTCGGGCTTGAGTTGCACAACCACTATTTGATTGTGTTTTTCATTACAAGTTCAATAAAGGTTTTATAAATTGTAGTTTTATTTTATTTTTTTAATCTATATCGAATAAACGAAACATCATTACGGCTCTTGCATTTTACTCAATTCCTGTTTATTATAATATCTCTATAACCCAATCGGTGGATGATAGACAAATGCAATTGAACGACGTGAGGAGCATACCGGGCTCAAATATAGATGGTAGATGAAGTAAGGGACACTGGATAGAATAGCAACTAATCAACTGTATCGGGAAAAATAATAATTACTGATACTGAACCACATTCTCAAAACCTCAATATCTGACCAACACCAAAGCCCTATACTTCCAAAGAGAGTGAAAAGGAAAAATTATGTTTACTATAATATTAATAAAATAATTAAAACGTTATTCCTGTTAATAATACTATAAGGTAAATTATTATTGTGCAAATTGATTTTTCTACTCTTTTAACTATTTACTATATTAATTATATCTTCATAAATATTACTAATTCTATCAGTAAGAAGAAATAAATTTTATTTTTATTATTTAAGTATATATACTCCAAGAAATCTCATACACTAGATAAGGCAAAACATAAGCTGTAGTCCCATAAAAGTGTGAAAAAATTATTTTTCATACTTGAAGAAACCTACCCAATTATAAAAAATCGTCTGCCGTCACCCTAATAAACTTCAAAACACTCATATAATGTCATTTATAGGTTCTGTTTCAAAATTCAGTGGTTTTTATTTTTGAAATATACAATGGTGAGCTATAAGAGTTAACATAAGCAAGTGAGCCAACATTTGGCATTTTCGAAAGAAAAATTCTTCATCGAATTTATGGTCCTGTTCTGTATCTGACGAAGAGGTTTCGAGAAGAAGAAATAACGCCGAATTATACCAGCTGTTTAACAACGTATGCAACCTAACAAAAATAAGTAATACTAAGACGTGTTCAATACCTAGGCCATGTTGAGCAAAATGGTAGAAAATGCTTTGCTAAAAAAATCGTCGAACCCAAAAGCCGAGACGTGGAGGGAAACCACACTTTTGTTGAAGCGATGAATTATCACCTGGAAAGAATTTGCTCATATCCACAGTCGGTTGAGAACAATATTGCGCCAGGCCCCTCAAGGCTTGTACCGCCCAGAAACTAAGTAAGTATTGTTTGTTAGATGCAGTATTGTACAATATTACAGTAAGAGATAGACTAAGAACAAGATGGGTTGTGAGAAACCTGTCGAAAACACATCGTTTTTCAGATTTTACCAGAACCAGTTTGCTCCTTACATTCTTTAAGACGAAGATATATCTACATTTAAAAAAAATCACTCAAAAAACTACAGCGTTAGCAACTAAAAAAAAAAGAAAAATTACAAAATATAAAAAGAACAAGAAAAAAAAAATAAATAAAATCAAAAGTCATGTAAGAACAACATATGAGTGAATGATACCATCAAAGTTGGTAGGTAGGAAGGAATAGTATGTGTACATGAAATAAAAGAACCCAATGAATAAAAAATGAAATTGAAATTTTGTAATAGACTGCAACAAGAAAAGAAAGCAAAAAAAAAACAAAAAAAATTAAAACCTAATACTATAATAGTCTACACGGCATGTAAATATATATGTAAATATATATATATATATATATATATATATGCATAGTAAAGTAAAAATACAAGTTGGAATCAAATAATAAGATAATACCGGCAACTATATATGTGCATATATACATGCATATTGCATATTATAATATTATGTACATCATATGAAATCCAAAAAGATAAGGCTCGGGTTCAATAATAATGTTGTGTGCTGGAATATGGAATAACAAAAACTGAAGAAAAAAAAAATAAAAGAAAAAAATTAAATAAAAATGCTGCAAGAACTGAAAAGCGCAACATGTAATCATTTTCTTCGTCTTATGATTTCTAAATTTTTTTTTTCTTATTTTCTAATAGGTTTAATAGTGTTATTCTACTATTCTACTAAATATATTATGCTTCTCTTCAAAGTTCATTCTATTCGAAAAAAGAACAAAAATATGAAATGTGGCAACATTTTACTTTACTCTTATTTATTTAACATTTTTAGATTATAGTATATAGTACGAGTACGTTACATACGTATTATAAGTTATTATGTAGATTGGGATTTATTACCAGATATTTAAAAAAAAAAAAAGGAATATTGATACTTTAGATTTTAAAACTACAAAATTTTTATTGACTAAAAATCAAAAATGGAGACAACAAAAAAAAAATTTGTTTTTGATAAATAAATTTTTTGTAGACTTAAGTCTATATTAATATATGCAGTTTTGAATATTATTTTAAATAAATAAATGTTTGTGTGAGTATAGATACATACATATCCAATTATAGTTGAATTGATAGTGTTGTGTTATCAATTAATGGCATTTACAAAAAATAAACATTTTTATTCATAATTACATAAATACTTTTGGATAAAATCTATACGATTAAAAAGAAACAATAATAACAATACAAACAAAATTAAAACAATAATTTTATTGTACTACTGTGTTGGATGTATTCCAATTGAAAAAGGTCAAAATTTTCAATCAAATTTTAAAATTAGTTAATCCTTATTGAGTTGATCAATGATTTACATTTTGAGTGTAGATGACTGCATTGAAAATATACTTGTGAAAATATAGAACAACTTTTATGGGAAATGTCTTATATACATATTTTGTGCATAAACAACTGGACAGATCAAATAATTTTAGCATAATATTTTGTTTCTAAATTCAATTTTTTACATCACTAAAGTCATAACCAATTTAGACAAAAGATATATGCTTATGCTGACACGATCTATCACAAATTTTATTTGTAATTAATTAAAATAGTTCAGATCTACAATCTACAAGCACTTTCATTTTATTCCAATTGAAATACATGCATGTAGTATATACAATTGTTTATTTTATTAATAAATAAATAAATATTTATGAAATTTTGACTATGAAAAAAGAAGCTACTACATTAGATTAGATTAAACAATTTCGGGAGGAGATCAGGCATCTTTATCACCGCAGCCGCAAACGGACTTATTGTGATTACCAGAGACATCGTAAATGCTTAAAAAAACTTCAACTTGATACAATATAAAAAAAAAACTAACTTGTCAATTTTATCCGTAAAATCAGTTGACAACATTGTGTAATAAGAGCTTTCTAAGACATTGTGTTTTAATTCATTTGTGATCAAGCAGAATGAACATACAGAGTTTATTTACATCACTGTACAACATTGGGATTTTAAATTTTTTTATAAACCCAAATACCTTTACACTCGGTCGCGGAGACATCATCAACAACAATTTTGATCATGTAGACAATGTCTCAAGCTTTTATGAGCTTTCGTATACATTTAAGATCATGTGGACGTTGTAGTCAACTTTGTGTTGAGACATTTACGATGTCAAGGTACCTGTAATTATCTGAGTTCTAAATGATACCTGATTTAGTGATCACACTTCAGTGATATGCTGGATAGCTCCCATTGATCGAGGAACACTGTTCCCAGGTGGCAAAGTTTGCTATGAATGAGTCCTTCGTATTCATAGAGCAGATGTTCAATACATTCTTCCTCTATTTCACATATATTCTGCCCAAATTGTTTTTTGTTAATATTTTATAAAAATGCTTATTTGCTAGGCAGTGGTCTGTTATTATCCTTTGCAATGATAAGAATCTGTTCCCTATTGAAACTTAGAAGAGCTTTAGTGTTCTTGAGTAAGTGGTTTGCTGTTGAGTATAGATACATACATATCCAATTATAGTTGAATTGATAGTGTTGTGTTATCAATTAATGGCATTTACAAAAAATAAACACTTAGAAGAGCTTTAGTGTTCTTGAGTGAGTGGCATGAACATTTGTGCTTGACGATTTTCAGGAGCGTTGGCCCAGAAATCCTCAGATTTTACCTCAACCCAAGCTTTTAACTGCATCTTAGGTGTGCCCAGGAAATCTTACAGAACGGGCTTGGTCCTATGAAAGGCTTTTCCGATGTCTTTATTGCTAGATGATCAGTAGCTACGTTTCGTTAATCAGTAGCTACTATGCCGGAATGCCCTGGTACCCACATTATTGTGACTTTATTTCTTTTCTCCAGGGTTTCAAGTATTTCTAAACATACTAGCTTTTTAAACTAGTTAAGAAGCAGATTAAGAATAAATCGATTTGATATACATAGACTTAGCGGGATTCGAAACTTCTGATTAGTAGGCAGATGACAAACTATAACACCATATAATTGGGTTTAAATTCTGTGAAGTAGTCTTCAACAGTTGTTGTTTTAAGATAGTTTATAGCTTACACAACTGTATTTACAGTACCTATACATTAGGTGAACTTATAACTATGTTTAGGTTATTTTTTTGTTTTCGTATCCTTTTGAGCGCATGGAGCTTTCTTTAAATCGTCAAATTTCTATGTCGTTATTCTGCATTATCTCTTTCTCAGTAGGTATTATTTAGAATTCTATAAAAATTAACAAATTTTATCTCGCTTTGAATTTATTGTTGTCCTTGACAAATCACTGGATTTCATTTATTTTTTAACGCTGCAAATTAGGCTATAGATATATATACATAAACATATCTGATATTTTGTACACTAGCTGAAAGTAAAATTTTTAGTTTAATACATTGTTCGCATAACAGAGCTTGAAAATAACCCTCTAGATTTAAAAATTGTGTTAACATTTGCTTTTTAAGTTAAATTTACTTAAATCATAATGTAAGGAACTAGTTCAATTCAGTTAACGAATTTGATGGTATGGCGTAGGGAGAATGTTAAAAAGAAATCAGTACACCAGTAAAGGTTGAAGTAAATTCGCATTACTTCATTTCTAATGAAAAATATTGGAAACAGAAATTTTGATTCAATTTGTTTTAAAGACTCTTAACAAATACTTTGACATAATTTGAAAAGAGTTGTAAATTAGGATTCAATTTGCACTAAAGATAATTTCAAAAATACTTTACAGACTTTTGACAAATATTTTTTTCAATTGTAAAAGTACGCCCATATATTTGTAAATATTGATTTTAGAGCTTAAAGCTTCCATTTGCTCAAAAGATTTATTCATATAAAATTGTATTATTTAAGTTTTCAAAACTTTGTATCACAGGAAATCAAATAAATATGATTAGCTACTTGGTATAGCTATAGTTGATCGTAATATCTATTATTTTTTTAGATATACATACTCGTATAGTCGGATATAACTTAAATCTCATGCATTGTCATTTTAGTAAATTAGTAAATTGTAATTAGTAAATAAGTAACATTACACCTGATATAATTTAAATATAAGTTTTTGTATTACTATAGTGTACTTATTATATTTATTTATTTTTAATTTTAAATTGAAGACAATTAATGAATTTTATATTAATGTAGGCACACTTTTAGAATTTCAAACTAATATTATAAATATTTTTTCATTGTTTTTGTTTCTGTTTTTCATTTTTAAATCTAATGCATTTCTCTCGCTCTAGCATGCAATATTAAGTTGGTTTAAATTGCCATTTTATTTTGACGATTAGAATGTATGGTGGTTACTCTAGTAGTACATATTGACTGTTAGTACCACACCTTAAAAACGTGATTTTTGAAATTTTATAATTTAATTCGAATTCTATATATACGAATTTATATACATATATATATATATATAATTAAATTTATGATATTTATTCGATATATAATAGAAAGCATTTTGAAAAAATATACAAATAGAGAATAATATATGTAAGTTGTGTTTGAAAACTAATTACTATTTAAAAACAAAAGAAGGAAGAAAAATTTAATTTCAAATTTAAACTTTGTAGCACGAACGATATTGTTTTTCAATTTAATATCACCATCGTCAAATTCAAGGTTTAAATTTATAAATGCAATAATCATAATATGAGAAGAATTTAATGGGAAATTAATTTCTAAAATATTTATTGATTTAATTTAAATAATAATTAAACTTTTCGAAAATATATTGTTGAGAAGAATTACCAATTATTATTAAGAGGAAGTTTTAACGATAATATACAATGTACATATACAAAAAATAAATATTTAAAATTGATATCTATTTCTGTACTCAAAATAAATTTAAATTTAATGAATACCTGTTATAAATAAGTAATCTAAGTAAAATAAATAAACTAGATCTGTAAGTTATAACAATAAGAATATGTAGTCAATATATTGTATCAAATTCCACCACCAAGATTATGTGTTTTAATTTGACTAGTAACATTTTTATACTTTTACAACATTTTAGCTCATAGAAAAATAAAACTGTACCTATAATGTACCTGTACTGTATGACCAATTTTGACGATTAATCAAACGACAAAATCGACGATCAAAATGAAGTTTGACAATTAACTCACATTTACACGTTTTCTGTAATGTGACCGACCGGTTCTTTTCCTATCTGTATATATATTTTCATAAATAATATTTTTTAAATTCGTTAACAATTTAAATGTCAGCAAAATTTGGTGTTAAATGTTGTTACTCTTATTGATTCAATAATAAAAAACAAGAAGTTTAAAATAGCAAAATATTGCTGTGCGTATATGTTTGTAATAGATATTTTTTTGATAATTAATTGTTTGCTTATTTTTTTTCATTTTAAATTAAATTATAAATATGTGCGAAAATAGTATAGTTTTTTTTAAATAAATATTGCGTTCTAGGTTAAATAAATTGATTCAAATAGTTGGCTACTCTCTGATTAAAAATGTTTTTTTAAAATCAAATATAAATATGTACTTTATTATTTTCCAGAGATAAGGAATATTTACTCATATTTGTTTACTATTTTGTTGTTTATAATTTAAAAAAGAAATTGTAATTTTAAAAAATAATACATAAACACTATAATAATTATATGCATAGATATACTATCTAAGTAAATAATATATATATACATTAATATATTTGAGACTTATGAAATACTTATTTATTATTTTGGTAATATTATAAGAAACTATTTTCGGTTAATTTTACCTTTTGTTGCAAACTTCAGATATTTCAATTTTCAATTACTGTTTACAAATAAAAAAACTACTTTATCTACTTAACAAATTTATTCATTATACTAGTTCCAGGGTTCAAATATTGCTGCCATATTGTTTTTTATACTATAAAGAAGGAAACTTTAGAAAACATTAAATTTATATTAAAATAAAAATAGAGATTGATATTTACCGTGATATCAGTAATGTATAGACAACATCGTCAATACATCGTCGCATGATCTGAAATGTAAAAGAAATTTTTTTGCATTATCTCATGATCGGTAATGCATTTGACAATGTTGGGACTTATTTTTACAACACCAGTTCTTAAATTGTGAATTCAAAAATTTTATAAGCACACACTACAGTAATGTTGATGAACCAAAGCTATTTTTACCTTCCTATTTACATTAGCTCTTATGGGAAAGTACCAAGAGAATTCTTAAATCCTTAATAACGTCTAAAATATGTGTTTTATACCCATTAATACTATATAAATAAATCTAACTCCCTTTTTTATAGATATCTCGTAGGCATCGGCACATGCTCAGTGGAAATTAAATTTATATTACCTCCACTTAAGTTTTCCCCCCGTGAAACACGAAGGGCAGCATATGCTCATCCCTCATTATCATCATTGTCCTGCAACCCCATTCGTGGGGCATAAATCTTATGTGTTCCCAAAATATGACAAATTCTATATTTATGACCTAAATAAATTCAAGATGAAGATTAACACCTTCGTTCGTAATTGTAATTCTTCCCTTTTACCATCCTCCTAATTTTCCTTTCCCACCATAGCTAAACGTACCAATCGGTATGAAAGGTACCCCACCTAGTGTTTTGGCTATGTATAAAAAAAAAAAAAAAAAAACTTTTACTTAAGTCTCTTTAGAACAAATCTTTTCTTGATCAAAATCAAAGACAAAATGTTTGAAATATCAGTGTTGTATGGTCACAATGTTGTTGGTCACAAGTCAGTTCTGAAAATTTCATATATTGAATTTGTATATGTACATTGTATCGGGTTGAAATTTTTAAAATAAATATATTTTCCGATTCAATTTACTAAAATAAAAGAAAAAAAATTTTCTAGGTAACTGCTATGATATCAAATTTCATTTCAGTCGAATGATTTTGATATAAAAAATGAAGTAAGAGAAAATAATAGAATAAATGAATGAGAGCTGTGACAGACAAACCTTAATTTTGTGTAAAATATTAAGAAATCAGGACATTATTGTTTTGCATATCTGGGGTGGCAGCACGTAACTTGTTACAAACATGTTGTCACGCTATTTTTGAAAAACGGTAGCACGTAAAATTGTTTCGCCAATTTTAATTTTGTTTCGCCACATTTAATTTTGTTTCGCTACTTTTGGCAGCACGTAACATTTGAAACGCCCATTTTTACTGATCGTCAGAATTGAAAATTTCCGGTATAAATAGTTGATGTGTGTTAAAAAAAAAAAATTTGCAAAAATGTTTCGTAAATTTTTTTTTGTTTCAATCCCAAAGTAGCGTTTCAAATTATATGCTGCCAAAAAATGTTTGTGACGCTGATGTTTTGTTATAAAAAAAAAGCGTTTGTAACAAGTTACGTGCTTCCATCCCTGCCTTTTATATTTGATATTCTTTGTAGTACATAATGTGGTAAATTTTAAAATGAATTAGCCTCGCAGGTATCTAGCAAACGGATCAGAAAATTAGTCTTTTGCAGCGTTAAATTTTATGATGCGTAATGCTGATGCATTTCCGAATTTATCCATACTTTTATGCGTAAATCTATATACTTCTATGATCTAAAAACAAAACATGATTAAAAAACTAGTCCAAAAGTCAGATTTAATGGACTTTTTTTTAAATGTCTTACATTACCTACTTTTATATTGAATAAGATATACACTGGGATAGTTTTCTTAATTCCATAGTACCTCTTTGATTTAAGTGAGACGGTTTTACCAAATTATCTGAAAAAATTGATTTTGAAAAATTCATTGCCACCTAAAATTGGATTTTAATAAAAAGTCTATTGCTTTTTTTTGTTTTGTTTTATTTTATTAATTTTTTTTTAATATTAATTAATTTTTGTATTTATTTGTTTTTCCCTAGTACGTATATTATTAAATTAATAATATGGAAACATTTAAAAATAAAAAATAAAAACGGAACATGAAATACATCTATACATAAAAATAAAATAAATATATTTATAATATATATTTTTTTAGTTCAATTTTTTTTTTTTTTTATTTATATATAATTTTTTATAATATAATTATTGATATATGTATGTAATATATATATATATATATATATATATATATATATAATTTTAATATTTAATTTATTATATCATAACTATTTAATTTTTTTTTGAATCACCTTAAAATTAAATATTAATTTTATTTGTTTATTTTTTTTTTTTTTTTTTTTTTTTTTTAATATTTATATGAATTAGGTGAAATATCCGAAAATGAACTGATTATTTTCCTAAAAATATCGATTCTAATATTGATTTTTTTTTCGAACACTAAATGACATTTTTTATATCACTATAGGAGAGAGTTTGTATCTTTTTGTTTTTATTTCCGAATTACACAAATTGTGTTGTTATACAAAACATCATATTAATTTTAAAACGAAATTTAGTACAAAGAGAAACATCATTCGCGTATTAAAATATAATATTTAAGTGATATACTAAATGTCATCTAGTGGTAGAAAATATTTATTATATTATATTACTTTTGAGTTCATTTTCTGGAAGTTCTTCCATGAATTGATGTGGTTAATTTATTTTAAGTTGTTCATTTCCTACGTTGTTATTCAATTTTATTTTTTTTTATTTTTGCATAGTAATTTTTAAATAAAGGATATTTAATTTACTTAGTTTTTATTTTATATGTATTTTATTTTATATATATGTATATAAAAAAGTTGTGTTGTGTTTAGTTTTTGTAATATTTTAGTTTTTTGTTCATAAATAGTTTACATTTTCTTGGTATATTTTAATTGGATATTTTTAAATATTTATAGTGGGTCCAACATATATAAGGTTATAAATATATTGTTTAATTTGTTTTTTTTTTTTTTAATAAATTTAATTTTAAATTTTTGGTGATGTATTACAAATATTTTTAAGACACTTTTGGTTAAAGTTTTAATTTAAAAAAAAAAACCTAAGAGAAAAAATTTAAATGTGGAAAAAAAAAGTTTTTGTAATTAATAAATTAAGTTTTCAAAACAAATACAAATGAATTTTTCCACATTATACCCTACTAAATGGATAGGAAAATGAAGAAGATGCATTTTAATTATTCCAACAATTTGATTAATTTAAAAAAAATTATAAAAAGCACACCTCTTATTCCTGAAATGGAATGATGAATACATGACATAAGTTTTTGCTTTGATTAACTTCTAACTTGAGTGAAGTTTAATTTATTAAAAGTCAAAATTATTACTAAATTTAATATTTTGGAAATAATCTATGTCAAAGATTATGATTAACATCATAAGAAGTTACTTTACACAAGTTCAAAAAAATTTTCAAATTGATAACAGGACGATAAATTTATGTTATTGAAAATTACCATCAGACTGAGATTTAACAAAACACAAATTATTTCATTTAAGTTCTTTTAAAGATAAATATCTGAAATTATGAATTTTTTATAGAAAAAAGAGTACTAAAATACAATATATTGGTTTTTTTAGAACGTTATTAATTAGAACAACCAACAACTTTCGAATAGTATATTTATCAAAATAATTAGAACTCATATTTTGATAATTTTCAATAATAAGTTTTTTTAACTGTTCAGTTAATTGTTCAATTCTGATTTCTAAATATTGTGTAATAGTTAAAAATGTTAACAAATAGAATTTTTTTTTTTTTAAATGAGTGACAAACAATAGTCGAATTCATAACTACCGAATTACCAGATTAAAGATTTTGTTTCAAAAGAACTGAAATGAATCAGTTGAATTTTCAGGTTGATCAGAGTCGGATTAATAGAAAGTTATAACATATATATATATAAAATAATATTTGTAATACACCGTACTCTAATTTAATTATTTTTTTTTTTTTTAATTAATTAATTTTTATTTACTATTTACATATCATATATATATATATATACATATATTGGAATAACTCATAATTAATATTTTTTTTAGATGATTTTTAATCCCTAATTTTGATTAGTTTACATTTTGTTATCAAATTTTTTATGTGTATAAATATTTCAAGGTATATTTTAATTTCATATTTAAAGTTTGAAATGAAAAATATGCAGGAGATAAAAAAAATAAAATTTAGAAAATAATATTTTAATTTTATATTGTAGTTTGTAACAGTTTGATATAAATTATCGAATAAATCACAGTTGAAAATAAGGAGTAGGTAATCTAATACTACAATACCTACTGATGAGTTCCACTAGTCTGAGAAGAACGAAACATTTCTTTAATAATTATTGAAATAAAAAAGTTACGTTAAGTAAAAATTATTAAATACAATGTTGATATAATCCTATATCTATGTATCATTTTCAATAAATAAGATAAATAACTTAATTTATTTATTAAATATATTACTTAAAACCAGATGAAATTTTAATAATTTCTTTATTTTATTTAATTAAGAAAATAATAATTTATAAATTTAAATGACAGATATCAAAGTTGGTAAATATTCCTGAAATTATATTTTGTGATAACTATGTTTAACTTTTAAAATTGATATAATATGTAATGTACATATTTGATTTATGTTTGATAATTGATTTTCTTTTTTCTATACATAATCCATTTTTATAAAAACAATAAAGAGCAATGATGAAAAAATTAAGTTTATTCAAAAATATCAATATTTGAGATATACATAGTATAATTTGTAAAAGAAAATTTAATTTTCATATAACATAAAAATTTAAATACTTTTTTTTTTTTAAAATAATTTTTAACATAAATATATATTTTATATTATAAACAAATAGAATTTCTAGTTAAAAGATTAAAAAATGATACAAAAGTAATATTAAGTCGATAGCCATAACAGCTGGTACTTATGTGCATTTTTAAGTTCATCAAATATGAAAAATTAGCATGGCAAACAAAAAGTAAGCTAAACAAAATTAAACCTAATAATAATTGATCCAATTTGGCTAATTTATATAAATGTGTGCACAAAACTTGTTACATCTATCATATTATTAAGAAATTATTTTGAACTTTATGAATAAACTATGTATTTTAGAATAGCTTGCTAGAAAACGGTTTGATGACTTGAATTCAATATTATAAGTATATCTCGTGAAAATCTGACAACTTATAGTAAATTTAAAATCAAAATGTTGACCTTATCTAAAAAAAATTATCTATGTGATTCTTATTTCACGAGAAAGAATAGGTAAATCAAACTGAACCCACATGATAGCAATACAGAGAACAAAGAAAGTATGAAAAAAATTTGATTTTCTAAGAAAATTGTATTATTTATGAGTGGTCCAATATATATATATATGTATATATATATATATATATATATACAAGGTATAATTATAATTTACATAATTTAGGTTTTGATTTTATTTTTTTTTTAAATATCGCATCTATATATATATATTTATATAAACATTTTGTTTAAAGTTGATTTACGGTATTTGTTTGTTTTGCTTTTATTATGCTTTATAATGTGTTTACATGTGTAAGTATTATAAATATTTTTTATACATATATATATATATATATATTTTTATATATACATATATATAAATTTGTTTTAGTCACAATTGCTAAAAAACTAATAAAATAAAATTAATAAAAATAACATTTCTTTAATATTTATATATATATATATATATATATATATATATAAATATACATTTATGTATAATATATAAATACATATTTTTATAAACTCATATATATACATTTATATATATGCATAATATATTTATATATAATTATCTGTTGCAGTCTTTGGTTACAATATATAATTTTTTTCTTTTTTTTTTTGAAACATAAGAACTTGTTTGTTTTTTTTTTTCTTTTATTATTTTAAGTGTAACTTTATAATATTTATTATAAAAAAAATATATATTTATATTTAATTAATTTTTTTTTTTTTTTTCATATACAAAATTACAATCCAAACAATTTTCATATATTCATTTTATTAAATTAATTAAAAAAAAGGTATGTTTTTTTTTATTTAAAATTTTATTTTCAAATTATTCACAATTAGATTTTAATATTTGTTTTAATTTTTATTTAATTGATTAATTTAATTTTTTTATTTAAAAAATATTTTACATAGAAACAGACAATAGTATTGGGAATATAAAAATTTACTTTTATTTATTTCTACTTTAATATTTAATTTGTTTCATTTTCATACAACGAGAGTTCGTGTTTCATGTGATTGTTACCACTGCTCTACGTCATATTGACGACACATTAAATATTTGTGTAATTTTTAAGTATAATAAAAAAAAAATTAAATAGTTTAAAATAGTAAGCACGCTCACTTGAGGAGCAAAAATTTAATTATTTGTTTTAATTTAAATAAAAACGAAATAGGAAAAAATTTAAAATTATAGTTTAACAATTCGAAACAAAAATTCATACATATAACAGAACAGTGATCACTCAGTTTATGTTTGAATAAAATTATTTAATACTTAAATAGAAATTGATTCAAATTACATTTCGATTTATCGGTCTTGAGTTCTGATGGAAAATAATAAATAAAAATTATAAAAATTATTTAAAATTTGAAAGACATTGGATGGATGGCTATTTTTATTTTTTATTGTTATAATTTTTCTTTATCCTCAGTAGTTGTATTTAATGAAACAAATTAATATGAAAAATATTTTTAAATATAATTTAGTAAATTTGTTTTTATTAATTGTTTCAAATAATGTTTTTATTTACAATTTAATTTTTAAAATTTGTGTGTATATATATATATATATATATATATATATATATATATATATATATATATATATATATATATATATATATTATTTATACATATGTATATATTTATGTGGTTTTAATTTACATATATTTTCTTGGTAGTAATTTGCATTTTAATTAGTCTTACAGTTGAATAGAGAAACTTTTTTCTTTTTGTATACGGTGTAATATTAAGTATGATAATGTTTATTATGAAAATACTTTGTTGTCCAGGATCCTGTATTCAGTTAGAGCTATCTGAGCGTTTATGTTAAAGTGACAAACGATAAGTAAAGGTATAAGAGCAGCGATAAAATCATTCCTCTCAACTTGTAATGTTGGATTTATTTCTAAAACTTTAATAATAGCAAAAGGTAAAGACTAGTGAAATTGAGTAAATCTTAAGATTATTTCAAAGTAAAAAAACAGTTGTTATTATTATTTAAAAGTTAATTTGTTTTTTCATAATCGATAAGAATTTAAAAAATATAAACACTTCAATAGCAAAATAAAAAAAAAAACTCTTCGCTGGTATCGCCGTTATTATCGTTTATCAAAACTGGTACCATAAACGTACCCTAAGAAAATATGATTCGTAATGAAAATTAAAGCGTTTGAACATAATCAAAGAAATAATTAAGGCCAAAATAATGGGATAAGCACCCTAACAGAATTTAAGCCATTTACAACTTGTATTGTTCAAGTGCTTCGAATAGTTTAATTAATGGAGAATACCAGACTTGATCTAGTGGAATATAGTTTTGGCATCACTTTTCGATGAATTGGTGAAAAGCCATTTTTCTGTCAAAAAGGTGAAAAGATTCTCAATTTGACTTATTGACCTAAAGCCATATTAATAATCGTTTAGAAACTTTTTGCTCTCTAGACATTTTTTAAGTTGAATAAATTTCTAGGTAAAAAGTTTTTGTATTATTTTTTTGGTCGTGTCCAAAGGTTTAAAATTTTACAAATCTCATCTATGATTATATATATGATATTTTCGAAATTGTATTTCGTATTTAATTTTTTAATAACTCGTATTTAATAAAAAAATAAGTATATTATTTTAAAAACAATAAAAAAATTTTAATTTAATCTTTGCAAAAATTTATTTGAAAATTTGGAAAAATAATTCGTAAAAAAAATATAAGTTAAATACCAAATTTCAAAATTTGATATTCGTCATAATGATTAAAAACAAAAATTCAGTTATTTAATTATGAATTTAATAAAAATTAAAGAAAATTAGTTTAATTTTAAACATATTCATTTTAAATACATCAAAGTTTATTTCTTTAATTCAGCCCGTATACATTTTGTCTCTATTTTTTTTTTTTTTTTTTTTTTTTTTATTAAATTTTTACAATCCTTGTTATTATTAAAAGTTATTTTTAATTACATAATATTTATATATACATATATATATGTATATATACATATAATGTTTTTAATATTCAGGACTTGAATCGAGTAATCTTTTCTCGGGTGTAAGATCATTTGTTCGTATTATTCGACTAACACCACCATTATTACAATGATGATGATTACCACTATCTGAACTTATACCACTACCAATACCTCCACCATTAATGCCACCGTTACCACCGCCACCAATACTAGAAGATTTTGTTGTAGTAATTTGATTTCCATGTGCCGGTGCAATTGGTAACATACTACTTGTTGATCCTATTTGTGATTGATAATTATTACAATGACAACCATGTCTTGAATGACGTGCATAACATTTTGCACATACAGCTATACAACCTTTCATTGGCCAATAACACAATAAACATGGTAGTGCTAAAGAAAGTACACCTAACCAACCCCATCTGCTTACACATTTATGCGGTAAACATGAGCATGGATCATCAGCACATGATATACTATCGGTTCCATCATCACATTCCATTTCATGATCTTTAGAACAATGATAAAATAAAGCTTTAACACAACATAAGCATGATGCATAATCAATAACGGTTTCAGCACTACACAAACAAGTTTTATTGCATACCCATTTCGATGGTAATTGTCTAGGACTTTGGCACTGCTCGCAACGACATTTCTTGCATTGAGGACATGTTATTGAATTTGTATAATCACTATTGTTCGTTGAATTACCTCCACCACCTATACCACCAGCTGTTAAACTACCCGATACTGTAGTATTACCAAGTTGATGTAAATCTAATTCTTCATGTAAGATTGAAGCAGATACACAATCTTTTGAAAATGGTGCTGGTTGCTTTGTTATTGGTTCTGTTATTGGTAATATCGTTGACGAATGATGATGATTTGTAGACTGGTGTTGTTGTTGCTGCGGTTGATGACTTTGTCGCACCACAGTGCCTGGAATTGTTCTTTTATTTTGACTGTTTGCTGTTGATGGTGAATGTATTGTTGATACCGTCGATGATAGCGTCGTCGAAGTTGACATTGAATCACCGCATTGTGTAATAGTTGTACCGCTAATTGAGTTACTAATAATATTCTTATGGCTAATATTATTCGAATGTAATGTATTTGAGGAACCGTCAATTCCACATACTCCGCTACTAATAATTTGTCGTAGTGTTCCACTACTACCGCTCGCACTACCACCGCCGACTGTGCTAATACTACTGGGTACATTAGACGTTTGACGATGACGTTCATTACTACTATTACTAATATTATTATTACTATTATGATTATTGATAATATTACTACTATGACTTGTTGTTGAATTAAAATGTATTTGATGGTGTTGTGGTTGATGATGATGATGATTGTTACTATTGTGCAACTGCAAATGCTGTCTTTGATTATGCAATAAATTATGCGATGTTGTAGTTTGACCCCTAATTGTTTGTCCAGCTGGATGTTGTATACGTGTCGCAAGATGTAAATTTGCTGCTGTTGCACTACGTAATGGTGTATCAACATACTCATTGGAGAGCCTTTCGTTTTCAGGTCGCGGTGCCGCCAGTGTGACTGGTGATAATGATGATGAGGATTCGTTATTATTATTAATATTATGTAAAATTAAATTCGATGATGATAGTAATGGTGTTGTTGGTGGCGGTAAAATTTGTAAACCAATAATAGGTGTTTGTGGTCTACGTCGCGTAAAACTATTTGTTGGTGTTAAATGTGTTGATGTTGTTGTACTACCTAAATTATTAATATTACTAATATTTGAATTATTATTTATTGAACTGTGTAATGGTATTAATGGTGCTGTTAATGGAGCTCGCTGAGCTGCTGTATTACTATTATTGTTATTATTATTATTATTAATAATATTATTATTGCTATTAATATTATTAATTATATTATTATTACTATTAATTATATTATTATTACTATTAATTATATTATTATTACTATTAATGTTACTATTTACAATATTTGAATTGCTGCTATTAGGTCTATTTAAATTATTATTTAGATTATTTATAATATTATTATTGTTCCTATTCTGTTGAATATGATTGTTTGTACATATCTGATTATGTGACTGTTGTTGTTGTTGTTGCTGCTGCTGCTGTTGTTGATTATGTTGTTGTAATTGCGGCGGCTGTTGGTTTTGTATTTGTTGTGGTATATGACATGAATGTAAAATTGCTGTTGTTGAATTTGTATCTAAATTAGAGGCGCTCATCATCGGCGGCTCGGGGGCCCTTGGACGATGGACACGTGGTAATAATTTAGGGGGCCGGGGAGGCGCCAAAGAATCGCAGCCATTTCTACGATCCATATATATTAAAAAAACTAATATTAACTTTTTTTTGTTTAACGTCCTCGGAACACCAGCCGGGGACCACCAAAATCCGTCATCGTTTTATATTATTTTGTTTTAACTTCGGTTTTATTTATTTTTTTTTTTAATTCTATTTCACTGGACGTTTCAAGGGTGTTTATATAGGAGCTGGTTGAACTCTTATAAAACTGAATTGAACTCTTTAATGCCGTTGCTTTCTGAAAAAAAAAAAATAAATAAAAATAAAATTAATAAATTTAAAAGAAATGAGAAAAAAATATTTATATATATATATATATATAATAACTATTAAATTTAAATAAGATTATTTATCAGATTAAATTACGATTATCAAAAATATACAATGAAATTGATTAACTAAGTTTCTTTAACTAACTTTAATATTAATATATTTTTTTTTAAAGTAAACAAGTCCTCGGAATAAAATTCTGAATATATTGTATATTAAGCATGGTTCAGCTATCAGAAATAAAGTGTATTATCAAACCAAAATAATTTATATTTGTATGGGCGTGTTTATATTCACGCACTGGATTACACATAAATATCAATGAAAATGAGATTATTGCTATCAGGATTCAAAAAAGAAAATAAAAATTTTTAATAATAGAACATTTTTCAAATTTTAAATATTTTAAAATGTATAATTTTATCGGTTATTAACTATCTGTTCGTCATTTTTTTTTTATTTTAATATTCGAATTTTGAATATTTTCTTTCAGTTACCAAACAACTCTGCTTAAACTGTGTATTTTAAATGATGTGTTTAAGTCTTCTTCTTATTATAGTAAATATAGCCTGTCTTATTTTTATCTCAACTATTCGGTACATATTTTAATCATTATTTTTGATTCTAGAATTTTAAAATTAAATGTATCACTCTATAGCCTAAGCGGTAGAATGACAGAAAATCTAAAGATGCAGAGCGCAGCACATAAAATTCGCTTCTTCTTATAGTGTGGCAAGCGACAGTGCGTAAATTAGAACACAGGCTTAGAACCATACAATATCTTAGTTATGCTAAAAGCTTAACTGTCAGAGATTGAAGAGGATAAATTAATTAATTTTAGACTTATTTTTTTTTTTTTGTATTTAATGAACGTTCTTGTTAGTAATTTGGTTTGGTTACATATACCTATATATATATAGTTATTCTCATTACTCAACTGAGAAAAAAGACTTATTGGTAACTATTCTAATTTATTTTACCACATGGTGAGTCGATAAAGAATATTATTATTGCAAAATGAAGATTTGAAACTAAAATTTTATAAGAGTAGTTTAGTTTATTAGTAATCAAATGATTCTATAATGAAAGCTTATCGTATTAAAATAAATAAATAATTTACAATAGTTGTTTTATAATGCCACATGAATGAAACCACCATTCTTAAATTAAAATTTTTATTTACAAATTTTTTTTTGTTTTTATTTTGTTCATGAATCATGAATTTATTCAAGATCACAGTGTTCATAAATTATAACTATTATAATGTTGTTATTATTTCGATTAAGGCTCGTAATAATACATATGTAACTACATAGTTACTTAACTATACATCATGTAGTTACTTAGAATAACTATATATGCAATAATTTATATTATTACATAATTCATTTTGTACAGATTGGGACATTATAATTTTTTAAAACAAACATTTTTATTATTTAAACTAAGTGAGTAGTTATATGTTATAATTTATTTTTTAGGTATTCCTATAGAACGAGATTCATATTCAAATTTTTGGCTTCATTACTGCAACAAAGATATCAAACGTTCAACAGAGATGACAAGCAGTGCTTTTTACAAATACAAAAAGATGGTATGTATGTAACAGACAGATAAATATCAATCTTTTATTGTGGTTTGTAAAATCATATGTATGGTACAATTGATACTTTTGTGTGGTGTTGAATCATGGACACAGAGAGTGTAATAACTATATTAAAAGTATAGTTAAAAAAAGTATGGAATAGCATATTCATAATTAGAAGCATTGAAAATTTGGATCTTGAAGAGAATTCAAAAAAGCCTAGAAAGATTGGCGAACTGGATATACAACAAATCAAATAAATAAGTATAGTGAATTTAATAAACATGTGACCAAACTTCCAGTAGTGAAATATCAGCAAAGAGAGAGAGAGAGAGTTATTTATTTTTATGTTTTTATTCTATTTCCCGTACAATTAAATCGGTTTTGCTTATACTAAAGTAACAACAATAATTCATATATATAACTAGTTACTTAATGTACCAAATTATATATGTAATTTAATTATAAAATATAATTATATAATATAGATTGACCGCAAACTGATTAAAATATTAATTTTGCTTATTGTTGTAACTACTTGTTATTATATTTTTTATAACTTCTTACTAGTCACAAATTTTTTAAAATGCATTTTTTTAATTTAATTTTTTCAAATGATTTTATTTATAATGTGATTTTTATTATCTTTAAATTTATACTATCAATATTATTTCAGTAAATATATATATATATATGTACAATATTCTGTACATATATATATATACATGTGTATTTTTTGAGTTATGGGTTTATGAATAATGATACAAGATGAATTTATATTTTGTTGATAAAGTTGACTGGGGACAGCAACATTTTCTTTTTGTTGTGTTATTGTTATTGTTGTTTAATGAATTTTATTTAAATATAGTACTTATTTAATTATTCATTAATCTTTATATTTTTTCATTAATTACAATTTTATAAAAATGTAGGTAACTATATTTGTTTTTATTATTATTAAAGGTTTAATTTTATAACGAGGAAATTTTTCTTCAAATTTATGTTATAGAAGAGAATCCATACACTAAACATGCATAACTTGCGTACATAATGTATTATATGTAAATAAGCTTTATAATAATTATTGTTATAATTACTACACAAAATGTTTGGTTGTTTACATTTTTATTCATTTATTTTAAAATAGTTAGTTTAAAATGACTTTCTACCTTAATTTATTTTTTCGACGAGCTCATATTAAGACAGAAATATTTTAAAACTAAAGAATTTCACTATATATTATATACCACACCACATCTGTATATATATAAACAAACATGAGCAACCACTAATTCAACCATAATCGTAAAACAACTAACTGAAATGCCAAGCTCAACTCAAGCTTAAGTCAAATTTTGAGCTAGCACACAATTGAGCTAAGCACACAAACTTAACATAGGAGCTTGCTCGATTGAGCTAACTCATATGCTTAGCTAAAAATTTGAGTTGAGTTGAAATTCAAGCTTTTTACAACCCTCAAGCATACATTATCAATCAAAATGTACTTATGCATGCATGAGATGAGTGATGTATATATATACATGCAGAAGTAGTTTTTGATTCCATTAGGTCATGGTACTTTTTTAAATTTATATATATATATATATGTAATTTATTTTATAAAAGTATTATATAAGTAGTTATTTCAAGTATTTATTGATTTGAACGTATATTGAATAAAAATAATTAGCAATCTAATTTACATAGTTGAATTGAAAGCAAACAGTATTGATCCAATGTTATGATTCCGATGGACAAATTTGACTGTTCACTCTATTTGAAATTAATTAATTATATAGCAGAACTAATTTTTAGTAAATTAGTAAAAATTAGCAAATTTAGCATTAATAACTAATCAAATACTTTCAGTCTTATAAAATTCAAAAGAAATTTTAATTTTAAAGTTCATTTAGCATCATACAAAGAATAAATTTATATCTCATTTTTGTATGATAAACAAAAAATGAATAAAAAAAAAACAAAAGAAAAAGAAAAAATTTCTTAAAATATTTTGATTGCAATTCGAAAGGAATACCTTTAACACATAATATTTCTTCCACCTAGAGATAGATACTAATATTATATTCTATGTATCTATTTTATATACTATACATATACATTCTTTATCCATATCATATAATTTACATAGTTATATTTGTATATTATGTACATTATTATAATGAACTTTTCGCAATTTTAATTCAAAGACTTCGGGGTAAAACATTTTATTTAAAGCAAAAATTAAATAAATTGAGTAACAACAACAACAACACAACGAAACATAAGTTATAAGAGATAGTAAAATGCGCGCGCGAATATTTCAACAAAAAAAATTAAATCTTAAAGAATACAAAATGGAAAAAAATAAATAAAAAATAAAAAGTCTTCTTAAAATCCAATCACTATTTTAATACAAAAATTTCAGTTTTTAATACTTTATGAAATTTATACAAGTCTAGTACTTAATACAACATTATACAGTACACAACTACTACAAAAACAACAACTCAACAGAATTTATATGAAAAAATAAAAATAGCTTACAAGTAATCAAAATAAATCTTTAAGATACAAAACATATATATATATATACTCACTAGTTATATATATATTTATTTATTACAAATGTATATAACCGTATATTATCAGCATATATATATGTATGTCTATATATATATATATAATATCTATCTATAAAGATTAATAACGATGTATTTTCTTAATAAATATATAAAAAATAAAAAAAATAATAATAATAATATAGATTAAATAAATGAAAATAAAAAAAAAATTTAAATAAAAATAAATAATAATAACAATAATAATAAATAAATTAATAATTTCATTTCCGGAATTTGTTTTTACATAAATTTGAAATTTGTACGTACTTTTATAATACATAATCTTGTGTTTTAGTATCGTACATATATATTCAATACATTATGTATATTTATTTTCATATATAATTAAAAATGTCATGTAAAATTCTTTTGAAAATTTATTAGAATGAATTAAAAAAAATTCACTAAATTATACTTGAATAAAATTTAAATATATAAGTAGGTATATTGCCCGATTTTTATATTTCATGATTATGATAAAATATGTTCATTTAAAAATTTATGTAATTACTAAAAATAAATAGTGTATATATATATATATAGGTAACTTATTTAATAAATAAATAAATAAATAGTTAATTATTATGTAATAAGAATTGAAAAAATAAATAAATTTTGTTTTATTAAAAATTTGAATCAGCTAACAACTTTTTTGATTTCATAACCATTATTCTGTTTTTACAACTGAACAAATTTCTTACGATTTAACTATGATTTTATAATTGTGGATTACTATACTTAATTAAAAAAAAAAAAAAAAAATTTAGTTCTACATAAAATAATAGAAGTCAATTTTTCAATTTACAATATATATAGAAGTGCGGATGCCAAAACTGGATTCAAATTGTAGCTTCATATTGAAGAATAATTTATAAAATTAATAAATAAATTTTACCTAACTACTTAAGTAATAATTTTAAATATTTTTTTTTCATTTCATTTCATTTATTGTGACTGCCTGAATCAAATTAACATTTCATGTATTTTTCTTAAAATTATATTTACAAATAAGTACCAATCTTTGGGCGACATTCTTTTAATACTTAATATTAAATAAAAAAAAAAATGTAAGTCAGTTGTGAAACTAATTTATCATAAAATTAGACTAAAAATTGTAATTAAAATTATTATTATATATATATAAAATAAGCCCGGCTCTTTGTAATACTAATATAATAACAATAACTAAAACGGTATTCTAATATCTAAAACAAAATTTTGAAACCTTTGGTCTATGTCTTTCCATCGTATTAATTTGTTTATATTACAAAATGTTTTAATAAGTAACTATATACTTAGATATATATACAAATAATAAAAAAAAAGTACATAGATAAATATCTAATAAAAGTTGATGTATCGATGAAATGGTGCAATAATTAATTATAACTTAACTAATTGAAATTTGGAAAATTATGTCTATTGTAGAGTAAGTTCGCCTTCTTAGCGTATAGTTCCATTTTATTTTAAGTAATAGTCAAATTGTATTCCAATTTAATTGCAAATAATAATTGAAAACATTTATTCTTACACATCTCGAACGGGACATCTCGACCCAGGGTGAACATAAATATAAAGGATAATATAATTATAGTATGCATATAAGCACTTTAAGAGTAGAAAAGATGTACGTTATTAAATATTGTTATTATATAAATGAGCACCGTTATTAGTCAAAATTTGAAATGAATCAAATTCCTAATTTTATTTTATATAGTTAACTATTTTTTTTTTATTTTCAATTACTTATATGTACATATATTAGTTTATGTTAGTTTGATGTGATTTTCTAAAAGGAGAATAAACACAGACAAAAAACAAACTATAAGAGTGCAGTAACAGAGTGTACCTTTTAAGAAACCTAAGTACAAAGTCCCATTTTTTTTTAATAATTTAAATTAATAACATTAAAAAAAACTTTTTTTTAACTCTTTCGTAAGCGATAAGGCCTGACTAGTCATAGTTATTAACTTAATACTTTTTCTTAAACTTACGTTAAAACTTAAGGTTAACTACTCAAATTAAGTTACGCCTGATAAAACTTCATTTGATTTGACACTTAAGAAACACCATTTTGAATTTTATTTAACATTGATTTTTATCCACAAATCGAATGTCATTTCATTCAAACTTCATTTTACTTAAGTAACCTATACGAACGTAGAGCTATACGATTCCAGCTTAAGTTGAACGAAAAGTAAATTTTTTAACGAAACTGAAACTCAAGTTAACTTAAAAACAGCTTGTTGATTATATGCAAACCCATAACAGCGTATATGAGTTTAACATTTAAGTACTTAAGTTAACTTAAGTATACGGCTAATTTTAGAAGGTAAAATCAACGAAAAGCAATAAACAATGCAGTTAATCTAGCCTTTAAATTTTTTTACATTGAAACTTATGCATACATTGTTTCAAATATTATATCAAAAATACATAATCAAATATATCTAACCTAAAGAAATCAAATTTCGATAGCTAATGTAATATGTATACAGATAAAGATGAGTCTTCATATATAATATTTATTGAGTGACTACGAGTAAAGTTTTTAATAAAATCTAACATTAAAATTTACAAAGTTTTACGTGTGAAAATCTATATACATTTATAAAACAATTTGTATTTTTATATAAGTAAAATATGAGCATTTAGAACAATCTGGCTTTACGTATACATTATAAAAATATGTTTTATAAAAATCTAGAGTACGTACGGAACAGCATACAAATAGATTTTTCTTGCCAGCCTACTTCAAAAATATTTAGTATAACTAAATTAATTAATGATAAATTTTATTTATTATTTATTAGTAAGAGTTAATAACTTATAGATCTCTTAAAAAAACATCAATCACTGTATTGAAAGTTGTTACCACACTAATTTATATCGTAATAAAATTAACTTCTTTTGAAGAACATTAACTAGCACTAATAACTAATTTTCAATATTTGATTTTTATCTATCTCATGTTTTCATTGATGAAAGATGTGTTATGTTGTTTCCGAAATATCGATATTAGCAATCAAATATTAAAAATTATTTGTGAAAGAAAAATTGGCAACAATTAACTTAATTATTTAATTTAAATTATCACTAAAAATAAAAATCCGATTACTAAATTAAAAAATGAATTAGTTAGCAAACAATAAGAAATTGACAGAACGTTTTGTAATTGTCCATAAAAAAAACTTTATAGTTTTAAATGACATGATTAAGTATATGTAATTATATGTAAGTACGTATACATATAACTATTATTACTTTTTTATCATCAGAATTGACTTCTAAATCAAAAATAAAATTATTTTTAGTCTTATGACGTATTTAAGCAATGTAATGAATGTACAAAATTTGGTTTTAATTTTATTTAACGATTATATTTAATAGGATTTAATCAATCAATTCCAAAACACGTATCGAAGAAAATAAAAATTATTAACTCTTTTACTACCTTAAGTATGATTCAATAAAAAAATATTTTTTTACGTACTTCACTTTTTTACTAAGTGTAACGAAAATAAGTAAAATGCTAGTTATAAGATTTAGTTAAATTTTCTTCTCTTATAATGGAGGCCAGGGAGTCAGCCTACTCCGTATTTTTACCTTTATAAGACGAAATTTGTTTCACGAACGTATGCAGAATAGAAAAACGCAATAGATCTCAAGACATATATAAAAGAGTAAAATTGAGTTCTAACATTAGTTCTGTCCACGTACAAAATAATAGAATAAGAAAATGTTTACAATATAACAAAATTTGTTAATTTTTTCCCCCAAAAACCGTCCACGTACTGAGAAAATAAAAATGTATATAATTATGTCACGTGACACATTTCACCTTTTTTGATTTTACAAATTATTTATTTATTTATTTAACAGTGGATCTTCAGATTAATCTGCTTTTACACATTTTTAAACATTTTTTTTTCCGGATAAAAAAATTTATATAGTTTTTAAACAAATTTAATTATGTTTGGTTATAACAATCAACATTGTGAATTTTAATAATATAATAATAACAAATTATATAACAAATATAATAAAAACAATAAAATAAAAAACAATTACTTCCACAGAGTTTCCTAAGTTTTGGATATATTAATGAATTTTTAACTATCCATTGCAATATGAATTCTGAAACCCATTCGACATTTCAAATTTGCTACATAACTATAGATAATTAAATAACTCTTTGGACATACGAAAATGAGTTATAAACTCTTGATCATTGTATGAAAGTACAATTTCTTTAAAATAATTTCGGATTCACAATCTTTTATTTTGCTGAAAAATTAGTCCAAATAAATCTTCGTCTTGAAGATATTGTTCGAGCATTTTTTGATAATCTTCACCACAACTACTACTACTACTGCTACTACTATTTTCATCAGATTCAAAACTGAATAAAACAGTTTTTGTTTCTTGTGCCATTATTAATTTTTTATTTTAATTGTAATATTAATTTTACTTGTAATTTTAATTTTACTAAATAAATTGTTTTATTTGTAAACAATAAAAATGACAAAATGCTAAATTATATTACATATTTTTACAACGAAAACCGTCCAAGTACTTTTGGTTAAAAATAAAAAAAAAAAATTAAATAGAGAAAAAATTGTCTCTTTGAAATTGAAAATTGACGTTAAAAAGCTTTATATCGGAAAAGTTCTTGGACAAACCTAATAACACTTTACTTTCATTTTACTAATCATTTAATCATTCCGGCAAATTACCGGAGGAGCTATCAATCTGGCAATACTAGAACATGTACATGAAATATCTTTCTTTTTAAAATCTTTTTTTTTTTATAACCAAAACCAAAAAACACAAAAAAATATGAATAAGAAAAAGACAACGATAATACAAAAATAGAGGAAGATGAAGATAACAACTCGAGCAACAGAAGTAGATATGTATGTAATGTACATTGTACATATGTACAATCTATCCATCCATCCAGCCAGTACTCACTTTTAGAGTAAAGAAGGAATTGAGAAAGAATCTTTTATTTACGTTCTTAATGGGTATATATATATATATATATATATATATTTTTTTTTGTTTCAAAAACAAGTTGATGTTATTCATTCTATCTCTTTTACTCTTATTTTGTTTTGGTATAATTTTTTTTTTGTTGTTGTTGTTGAAAAATGCATGTGCTGTGATACAGGCCAGCACTGCAGCAGCAATTACAAAAACAACAACAGAAGCAGACGTATGCATCTGTTATTCTGTTATGCTATAAGTGAAACAAAAAAAAAACTGAAGTATGAAGATTTTAATGCCGCGTTTTAATTTTTTTTTTTTTTTTTTTTTACATTTTTTCTTGAATAATTTTTTTAGTTTTTAGCTAGTAGTAGGTAGACACATTCAATGGTACGTAATAAATATATACATATGTACTTGCATACATATCATATTATGATAAGTTTTTGTGAAAGAACCTAAATTGTAAGCCTAAAAGAAAATGTTACATGCCCTATTTATTCTATTTTTGTGCAATCGTATATACTTTTTTGTATTTAGTTAATGTTTTTAATACTGAAATTATCATATTGAAATAACCCTCAAATATATTCCAATCTAAATTTATTCGTCTATTTTTTGAATAATATTTGATCTTAATTCAATTTAATATTTGCTATTTATACCTAGGTGGAATTTTTTAAGAAGTCTTAAATCGGATGTAAATGTTTAAAAAGTGAATTTGAGATTTCAGTTAATATGATAATTTTTTAAGGAAATCCTAAGCTTGCAGTTAAGACTTACGAAGTCAATAATAAATCGAAACAATTGTTAAAATTATGATGATTATAGAAATAATTATATTTTAGACGAAATCGATTATTTGTAATAGTTGAAGCATAACAAAAACATTGAAATAAGAGTATGTGAGTATATGATTATGTAGTTATTAATGATAGATTACAACATTTCAGCATAGTGAAATTGCATGCGAAATAATATAACATATTTAAATTGTATTAAAAGCATTTACATAATTATTGAAATCATCTAGTTATGTATACCAAATATTTATATTCAATAGAAAGTTTGTATATTTTTTTGACTTCCCTGCTCTGTTCAACTTTTTCTTTATTAAAAATTGAAGTTTTATGCTTATTCTATTTTTTCTTAGAACTACACATACATTGTACATACATCATAGTATACTTATATCGTATACTTATGTATATATTCTACTTGACGAAAAGTACAATAATTATACCATAGAAAAATTATTTAATATAAGTTTTGTGTGAATATACTTAAGCATAGACTTTAAAATTATTTATTATAGTTTTAATAATGTACAACATATACATACATGTATGGATTACTACACTTAAAATTTAGTTTTGTTGCTTAATTTGAATTTATATAGTTATTACTCAAATTTTAGTGATTTTATTTGTTGTTTGTCCGTTTCACTCATCAGGCAAGACTTGTTATATAATTATTTACTCTAGTTATTAAATTGCAAAAATTACTTATTTGAAATTAATCATCATCATCAGTGTCCTTTAATCCATCAGTACGGCATATAACGGTGTATGAAATTAATTATACAGTATTAAAACAATTTTATTGTAACGTGAAAAATTTGATGTAATTAAGTATAAATAAATTTTCTTTAAAGTTCTTTTTTAAAATAATATTTTTTAGACTAGTCTTATACTTAAGGTAAAGTTTAGATTTGAATACTATTTTATCAGTTCCGATTATAACTATTTTTACATAGAATTAAATGTTTTTTTCGTTATGTAAGTATATAAGTACAATTTATGCAATTATACATAAGTTATTGATCTAAACAGGATGAAAACTAGTTATACTATGTATATATATATATATATATCAAAAATAATATAAACTATTAGTTATATTAATTATATTATATTAAACTATAACTAGTTTATATTATTTTTGATATATAGTTTCTCAAACATGCATTTTTTTTTTCTTCCATTATTACTTAAGTCATAATACACATTTTTTAAATTTACATATTGTATTTTAAAATTACATACTGTAGGTATGTAGATACATACTGCAATAGTGCAAAAAATTTAAAAGGTCTTGTCAACATAGAACACTCTATAATCAAAAAAATAATTAACTACCTAAGTATTTCATATTTTATTTAACTCAATTAAAAATTTTATTTTTTCATCAATTACACAGGCTTAATCGATTCACCTCTCAAGGGTGCAACTGTCAATTTATTTATGTATATTATTAAGTAGTAAGCTATGTATGTATAACTAGTTAGTTAAAGGTATGATCAAAGTTATTCAATAAGTATATAATATTCGATAATTTAAGTCTCAATTACTAATGAAAGAAATATATCCATTCCGAGATATCGATACTTGCAATCAAATAAAATTATTTGTGAAAGGCAATTCAAATTTTATTTAAATAACTCTTAATATTAATATTAAGATCATAAGAAATCAAATTATAAGTTTTATAACTATACTTAGGGCGTTTCCGAACCTCTTACACTTGCACTTGATACTCGCACTAAACCTGTCAAATCGTACTAAATTTAATAAATTTAATT
Source organism: Argyra leucocephala (assembly GCA_963942445.1). Classification (NCBI taxonomy): domain Eukaryota; kingdom Metazoa; phylum Arthropoda; class Insecta; order Diptera; family Dolichopodidae; genus Argyra; species Argyra leucocephala. The sequence continues at coordinate 140,660,814 of OZ012679.1, read as the reverse complement.
TTGCGATATCTAGTGTACTTGATACTACACTAAAATTTTGACAACAAATTAAGTGCGATTTGAACAGGTTTAGTGCGAGTATCAAGTGCAAGTGCAAGTGCGAGAGGTTCGGAAACGTCCTTAATACTTAATAATATTATTAAATAAATACTTATTAAGTATAACTATAATTATTTAAAAATATTTGACACGTTTGCATATAATTTCTAACATGTAGCGTTTAGTTTATAATCTTAGGAATTTTGTCGAAATTCGGCGATAATTGAAAAATGTATATGTATTCTATTTGCTCAACGAATAAAATCAATAATGGCTTCATTGAGTATTAATTAAGAAAAAATAAAGAGTATAATTATTTCTATTAAAAAAATGTAGTTTATAGCTATTAGAAATTTCGATATATTGAAATAAATTTATAATCATAATAATTGATAGAATATTATAGCAAAGTAATTAAAACTAATTTCTAAAAAATAATTAGAATACTTATTCAAGTTGCATCGTAACTAGTTAGATTAATTAATTGATATTTTTGTGATTATTTTCGTAATCATATTTTGTTGTTGTTGTTGTTTAGAATCGATACGTACATACAATTATTATTACAAATAAATTTGATTTTATAATTAAAAAAAAATAAATACATACTATAAAAATAAATGAATAATTGTAATACAAATTTAATAAATGTTTATTCGTAAAATAAATTGTCTTAATAGGTACTTATTCTTAAAAATAATCTGTCAAAGTTTTATTTTGAAACGAAAAAAATAATTAACAAATACAATTTGAAAAAAAATATCCCCAGATAGAATAAAAATCATTCAGAGATGTTTCAAATATCACTTACATAATATCGAAGAGACGCTTTGAATAATTTGAGATTTTAACCTGTACTAAAGCTCAAATTTATACGGTTTTGACTTCATAACTTTCATAAGCATTTAGTTTCCAAATTTTGTAAAAACTAACTACTTAACAGAAAATAGTATGTACAACTAAATAAAAACTATGTATATATACAAAATGACATTATAAAATATCAGAAATAATTTTAAGAATTCTATATTGGAAATTTTGAATTTAAATTGAAAGTACATCATATGCTTAAATAGCTCATTCAAAACGCAGCGTAGACATTTCTCCATTGACATTTGAAGTTAATTTTATTGTGAATTGTTTACAGCGTAAAAATAAAAACAAAAAAAAATAAAAATTGTTTTTGTTATTTTTAATCTTGGATTTTTTAATGTGTTTTATATATCTATATAATATATATATATGTATTTTGTATAGTATATAAATATATACGTATCCATATATATATATTTTAAATTTAGTAATTTTTTCTTATTATTTTGTTGTTGTTTTTATTGTACTCGTTTTGTTGATGAAGATAGGTTTGTCGTTTGTAAGCCGGTTTTTTCGTTCTCTCACTTCTTTTTTACTTGTTTTCTTTATATCTCTCGTGTTATTGTTATTGTTTTTTTTTTTTTTTTTTAATTGCGACTTAAATGACCATGGATGATTTTTTTCTATGATAGAAAAAGGAATTCTGAATCTCTGAATTGTGATCGTTTTTATATGTTATTATATATATACATATAAATATAGGTATATGTATGGATATTATCACAGAGAACTTATATTATTTTTTTCTATGATATTATATGGAAGTAATTTCAATAAAAAAAACAATTTTTCTTTTAATACATAATATGTATAAAAAGTGAACTTCAGGCAGTGTAGTACAGAATGAATATAAAAACAATAAAAAAAAAAAAAAAAAGTGGATTTTAAGATTAGATTTTATCATGCTGAGTTGATGAATGTATCTTTTTTTGTTGAGTTTTTTATTTTATTTTTTTTTTTTTTCATCTTTTTAGTAACATCTGGTACAGATACTCCAAATTATTATTATTGTTTTTTTTTTATTTCTTTTTTTTTTTTTTATCTTTTACTGTTGATATATTGTTGTTTCTTGTTATAATTATACAGGAAACCAGCTCAATTAATAATAAAACAAAATACCTATAGTTATGAAAAATTATCTTAACGTAGATATTATATTAAAAAAAAATAAATGTGTAGTTTTTAAACCTAAGTTTGAAAGTTTATAAATACTTATATGTATATATGTATGTATTTTTTATTGATAAAGAGTGTGTAGAAACAATATTTATTTATGAATTAACATTATTCTTATTAATAGTGAGTAAGTGTAAGTAGTGAAATTTATTTTTTAAATAACAAAATGTAAGTACGTATATTTTTACTTTAAGTGTCCATATTATTTTTGTTTAATTGGAGTTTTCTTATTCTATAAGTATATATGCTTAAAAAATTATAATATACTTATTGTACTCTTTTTATTTATTAAATTTCAGTTATAGGTACTTAGTAAACTATTCGAATAGAAAAACAAGCAGAAAACTTTGGAAGTACCTATCTTTCATACTAATAAATATCAATTTTAAAACAATAATAAAAATATATTCATTTTCGAAAATTTATAAGAAAAAATAATATATATAACTATAATAACTAATAAGTAAATAAATAAATAAGAAAGTATTTCTTCAACAAATTTCAAAATTTGAATGAATTAAATATTGTTCTATTTTGATTTGTATTTTTAATTTTTAATTGGCAGTTAATCAATGATTAGTAGTTTAATTAAAATCGAATAACAACTACTAATCCACTAACTAACGTATAGGTATATATGTCATAAAACTATTCAAAAATATGTTTATACAATGTACCTATATACTTAGGGATAATGACTAAAGATAATCAAATCAACTCAACTGGAGTTCCAAATAAAATGAAATGGGACAATGGGTATACCTACTTACATTTACACAAATTTATATGTTTATTTCCTTTTTCCTTTATTCATCGTCAATTCACTGTGTATTTTTGAGGACATAAATTCTTAGTATTTCAATCTAAATAAAAATGCTCACTACAAAATACAAATATGTAACAGTAACTACATATATACATTGAGCTAAATACAATATTATTACTGAGCTACAATTATTCATTATTTGTACCTAAGTACATATTTTAAAAATATGTATTATTTGTGTCATAATTTTGATAGTAACTTAAAAGTTTACTAAGAAACACTAAATCATGAATAAGTAAGTCTAAGTACTTTGTTGTAAGTATTTAAAATTATATACATTAAGTGGATACAGACATTTAATAATAAAATCATCAACAAATCAATATAAATTGTGAAATGTTAATAAAACAATTTTTACAATCGAATTAGTGACATTTAAATATGCATATATTCTCTTCTACTAGTATATGTATTTAATACAATTGCAATAGGTTTTTTTAAATTTTTCAATTGCATATTTTCTGCCTACCTTTATTATCTACTATTCTCCTATTTTCATACCATTATTACGCCATTTATTTATCTAAATTAATATAAAGTTTTGTTTTATGATTAGATACATTTTTAATAATAGTCATAGTGTAGCTAAAAGATTAGAAAGAACTTTAAATAAAATTTTTGAAACTACCATAATGCTCTTTCTCAAATTGACAATCAAAAAATGAAGTAAATACTTAATTCAATTACTTATTTTAGTTACAATAATTATACGTTAGTACTTGGAATAAGTACTATAATAAATACGTAATCTAATTCATTCAAAATATTGATTCGTAAATAGTTTTCTAAATTCAGTAACTAAACTATAGACACATAAAATGTATTTTTTTTTAGCTGACATTTTTTAATAGTAAGTAAGTAGATATTTCAAACTTTCAATTAGATTAAATATTGATTACAAATTTGTTATCACATTCTTAAGTACAAATTTTATCACATGATTATGCATTTTAATCAATCTAAGTACATATTTGGAAATTTTTAATAAGGTATTTTTTTAATGTGCTTTAATTTTATTAATTTCTTTTTTTTTATACTTACTTTATTTGTATAAAAAAAAAACTTAAATCAATTTATACCTTAAATATAGTTATTATTTTTTAAACAATGTAATCTAAGATTTTTTTAGTTCACAAATTTATTTATATGCAGATGTTTAGCTATCTATTATTTATTAGTATGAACGGTTTTCTTATTTTTTTTTGTTTTATTAATTAGAAAATATTTTTGACAAAAACCTATTTATGTATAAGTAGGATAGGTATATGTAAGTTATGCTTTCTGTTCAAAAGTTAAGATGTTTAAATTCATAAGTATTTGTTACCACATTTCCATAATCAAAAAACTTGTAAGTAAGTACTGTAAATAATAATCATATAACTACTTCATGTACCTTACAAACTATATGGAACTTGAATAAAGCATAAAATGGTTAGCTGTAAAATTTCTTGTTTACTGAGTAGACTTGGTGCCGTTGTGAACTTATATGAGAATTATCAAAATAGTTAGATAATAGATAGATCCTAAGATAATAGTTAGATCCAAAGACATGTCCAATAAACTTTATTTTGGTTACAATTAACTAGATAAGACATATTCTGCCCTATGAAATGAGAATAAACATACACCTCGAATTTATTTGAAGTAACGTGACAATCAATAAAAAAAATCGTTCTTATTAGTTATGTGTACGTTAATACGAGAAATTGTAAAAAAAAAAATTGAATAGCTCTAAATTTCTATTACCTAAATAGAAATTATGCACTAAGTCCTATAGCATAAACCTTCAACCTAAGACCATCGTACACAATATTTTTAAATATGTTAAGTAAACAGTTATTTAAATAATTTATACTTATTTAATGTATCCATCTAACTTCGGATACAGGTAACTGTACAAACTTATTTCGTTCGAGTAACTCTTACTTAACAATTTTAATTAATTTCATACCATCAACAATAAAATATTTAAAATTTTGTTTAAAATTTAATAAAAAATTTAATATTTTATTTATATTTTTATTATATTGACAATTCTTTATGTGATTTACTTATTGGTAATTTACTATTTTTACCCCACTTATGGGGTTACATACAGGACAATGATGATGATGATAATGAATTATACTATCGCTCAATAGAAAATTTATTTTCATAGTTTCTTGTTAACTTGTAATAGAAGTAATAACAAATTTCAACAACTGTCTTTTAATTATCTGTCACTTAATTACATATTATATTTTATTTGTTGTTGTTTTGTTTGTTTGTTTTGTTTGACTTAATTATTCCACTATATTTTATACTTAGCGTAGTTTGATTTGATTTACAATTTTCTTTTATTTTGTATACTTTTGTGTACATATATATATATATATATATAAGCTATATATTATATATATACACGTATATATATATATATATATATATATTATATGTGTATTAAATGATTTGAAGATTTTATTATTAGCTCTAAAAAAGAAAAGAAATAAAAACAAAAACAAAAATTCACAATAATAAAAATAAGAAACTGTTTGTTGTGACGTTAGATATATAATTTAAACGTTTTTAACATTGTCTGTAATTGTAAATGTCAAAAAATAAAAATAGAAATTTCATAAAATTAATTACAACTACAAATGACATCATAAAAATTATTTCTAAAACTTAAAGCAACTAGGTATGTACATATTATGTACATTATATCGTAAATAACAATATATTAAATTAAATAAAAAAACTTTGTTGTACTTAATTCAAAGATATTTGATAATATATAGTTATATAAATATATATATATATATACAATTAGAATCTTTCAACATATTAAATTTTCATTCGTATATGCACAATGCATAGTTATATATATATATAAGTATATGGATATGTTCATATGATTTTCATTTTATGGACATACATACCTATGCATATATGGTTTTATGTGATTAGATGCTTATTCTACAATACAGTGTCGATGAAAATACGTAACTATTTTGGAACTATATTTACGTCATTAAAATAAAAAGGATGATTGAAATGATTAAAAAAAAAAAAAAAAGGAAAAATATTTGACACGTCTAAAATGAATAAAATTTGCTGAAAAAATTGTGTTAAAACTTCTTTTTTAAATTATTGAAATGTTTAATTAACTAACTAGGTATATGTAACTACTTATTGAAATTATTATAGGAGCTTACAGCTTAGCATGCAGACCAATTTCGATTATTTGTGATACGAAAATGATATTTTATGCCAAATAATTATTTATTGTTATTTATTTTATTATTTTTATTACTTATTAGGTATTTATTTATTTCTATATATATATATATAATATTTTATTTAAGTGCTTAAGCACTTATTTATTAATGAAAAATAAATGTCTATGTACTTTTTTTTAATAAGTAACTTACAAATAATTAGATTACGTATTTGAGCATAATTTGAATAAACTAATTTACACAAAAAATCAATTATTAAGCCGTTATAACTATTAATTGAACAGTAATTTACTCTAAATATTTATTTCTCTCTCATTTGATAAAGAAAGTAATGAAAATTTAAATATTGTATTTTATAACTATAGTTATGTTATAAGATAACTAAAAAAAAATTTTTTTTTAGGCCAAAATAATGGGATAAGCTTTCGGAGAATTTTAGGCATTTATAGTATATTGTAAAACAATAACAACATTATTAGAAGAGTGAAACAAAGGAAATTAAATTAAACCAACGTAAATAAAATTAAAGGACTCCTAAATAGAACTTCTGTAAATAGACACTCCTACTCCACCCCCTTACAATTTTTGACACAACAAATAACTTCATGCTTCAATTAATATGGTATTCACGGTTCATTCTATAGGTAGGTACATTGTATTTAAAATATTCTGTCTAAGTACTTATGATATAACATACAATATATACAAATAAGTATATAATAAAAAATTTAATTTAACTGCTTACTTAACTACATTATTAATATTTAAATTATATGTACTTAAATATTAATTTAAATTACAAAAAACTAACTAGGTATAATAATTACTTTGCCTAGGTAATTAATATGTTAAAGAAATCCAAATTCAAAATAAATTTAAGTTTTCATTCAAAAATGAATATCCTATTGTAATTTCAATAGTTAATCTGTTTAGACAGTTTTTCAGGATAAACACAAAGAACTTATATTATTTTTTCTATGGTATAACTAACATTTTCGTATACCTATATTAAAACAACATATATATATATTTTTTAAATATTTATATATATAACTAACTCTTTACTAATAAATAAAAACCTACATACAATTATTTTTCAAATTAAATTTTTAATATACTTTACTATACAAAACATAAACACAGTCATACAATGTCGGTTTTTTTTTACTTGATCTTAAAGTGCAACAACACCAAAAATACGTAATCTAGTATTCTAGTATATCAAAAACATTATTATTAAACTCTCATTTCTCCCTCTTTCCACCTTATTTTGTATAAAATTCAACCATAATAAATTATTGTCTTCATTTCCAAAATCAAAATTTTAAAAATTTTGATTAGACTTTTCTATACACATATAGACACATATATATCACATTATAAATATATATGTACATAAATATGTACTTATATATTTCAATTCATATTTAGCAATCTTTTAAAAAAATAATAATAAAAAATTGCATTAATTTTATTTTTTTTAAATAAAAATCAAATTTTATTAAAAAAATTGTTTTTTTTTTTTTTTTTCAAAATTTACTCTGAATAAAAAAAAAAACAAAAATTTAAATTAATAAATATGTACTACACAGCCTATGCCTACACACATTTGCAAATTAATTTAAAAACACAAAAATAAAAAAAAAAAATGTTTTTTCCTCCATGCATATTTTTAGAAATTTCATTTTTAAACACAAAACACACACAACATAGCACATCGCACAAGATGTGTGTAGGTTAAAAATATATTTTTGTTGTTGTCGTTTTGACTTTTATTTTAGTTTTTTTTTTTTTTTTTACATTTAACACTAAAATATGAAACGAATAATTTGCTAATATATGAACATATAACAACATACATAATATATATATATGTACACTCTTAACTTACTGAAATAATTTCATACGAAAATTTGTTCTATTCTTAAGAAATAAGATTGAAATTTGCAAAATATTTGTATAAAATTATTAAGTAGGCATGTTAAATTAACGGAATTAAAATATTTTATTGACGTATGTATGTTTATGATATTAGCTGTATATATATATATAAATACATATAGATGACGTTTTAGAAAAAATGTCAAATAATAAAAATAGTTAATAAGTATGTATGTACCTACATAGGTAAACAAACACTAACTACATGCTACACTTATAATATTAATTTTGATTAATTTTTGTATGAAAGTCATTTAATTATGTATTAGTTATGTAATCACAAATTTTGAATATAATATAATCAATACTGAATTATAATTAAAGTAACTATATGTAGTTACAACTCTAAATATTGAATTTGGAAATTTTAATTTACAATACGATACTAAGTAACTAGATGTAATCGTGTAGTTAGTTAACAAAGAAAGGGCCTTATTTGGTATTTTGCGAAGCGATACTATCGATATTTTTCGCAACGTTTTGATTCTGATGGTATTCTGAGAAGAAATTTTTTATTTTAGGTGTTATAAAAAATTATAAATTCAACACTATGGGTGTGTGTACTAACGAGATGATTAATGCTAATTGTGAAAAATATTTGTATGTACTAAGTATACTTAAATTAAAATTTCAATCAGATTTGAAATTTCCCTGGTTTGCGTCTTGGAATTAGCCAACTCGAAAAACATACTATAAATTAAAGATAAAAATTGTCAATTTGATGTCTAGGGAATTAGAATTAGTATTTCATTAAGCACACCCTAAGAAAATTTTTGTAAAAGATAGCGAAATTTAATTAAATTAATGTTAGTATTTGATATATTTATGCTAATATTAATATTTTTTTTTATATGCTCTTGACAGTAACATAGGTTGACTTGACAGTTACATCCTGCAAGTTTATACTACAATATCTACAATATTTTGAGTATTTATTTATCAAATTTCTGGCATAACAACTGATTAAATGTGGAAAACTAATGCTATTGTCAGGAACTAAACCTTCTTAAATAGAATAGCTCCATTTTATTTAATTTGTTACCAGATTATAACTCTCAATCACTCTTTGTCATTTATTTTATACCAATGACAAAAGGTACTGGACCAGGTCAAAAAACCCATAAAGGGTTTGTTTTTTTTTTTTTTTTGCTTCATCTGAAATCGAACGATTCAGGCACTCTACCTACTGCGCCACCCAGCATGTAATTTATAAATTAATGTCAACAACCAACTGTAGGAAAAAAAACATGTAGGGCAATATAAAATGAAATTTCAAAATGAAAGTTTTTCACAGTTTCAATATAAATTTGCAAAATTCAACGAACAATGCTGTCAGTTTTATAATATAGCGTGATGTGAGGCAATGCGATGCTCTGTCGATACGGAGCGAAAAAGTCATACGACGAATTAATATTACATTAGTGAAAATGTGCAGTAATAACTATAGTAGCACTGCTTATAAGAGAGTATATTAAAAATCAGCAATTTATGAAAGTGATGCTATTGAGATCCAGAGAAATAAAAACCAAAAATTTAAAATCTAACTACTTACAAGTAAGTAACTAATTATAGTCGTATGTATTTGTCTAATAACTACGTAACTAAGTATTTAATTTTATTTCACAATATTAAAATAGTAACAAATAGTTAAATAGGGTTCTTTTGATTGTTGAAATATTATTAATTTAGTAAGTAGTTAATTAACTTTTATAACAATTTCGAATAAATAATACAATTTTGAATTAACTAGTTAACTAGTTAGCATTTAATATTTTAATTTGAGAAAATAACTCAAATCTATCCCAAAAATTTTAATGCACAATATTTCACTATAGTTAATTAACATTTCTATGTGTTGCATTTTGTAATATAAAACTAAGTAATTTACTTATGAGCACACTTTTCCTGAAAAAAAATATTGTTGTCAACATAAGTACGTTAATAATCTGGTTTATTCTACAAATAAATTATAGTAGTTACTTAGTACAACGTACAACTAATGTACGGTAAGGTATCTAAAACCAAATGTAATTATAGTTATTAACTAAGTAACTATATAGTAGTTATTAACTAAGTTATGTAAAAATAATTATGTAACATTTGGAACTTATTACGACGTGTAATGGTATTTATTTTTATTTATTTATTTTGAAGTTGTTTATTTAAACCTTCGAAGTTATAACATACTTATGTGTGTATATATAGTTATATAAAAATATTTATTTGACAGACATTTGGAAATATAACAACTCAGCTTCAACTCCTGCATTAATATATTTGTATATATATATATATATATATATGTATAATTATGAGGGATATCAATTCGGATAATTAGTTTTTGTGTCACACGAACATCTAATATCAAACAAATACATAACTAGTTATGTATTAAATAAGCCATTAACAACTTAAACCTCAAACAAAACCAAAAAAGTATTACCCATATTCTATTAGACCCATCTCGCGAGATCGCTTGAAAATATCTCTGAAGAGATAGTTTTGTATTCTGCTGTTCGACAAAGACGCGATAGCGAATTGACTCGACGGCAAAACAGTCTCTTGAGTAATTTCTGTTAGACCTTTAACGAGACGCGAAAGCCATTTTTTATATCCTTAAAAAATGTAAGCAATAGAGCATTTCACCAAAGTATTTCGTGCTTTTTTTATCAAACAAATTGAATTAAATAAATAAATTTAATAGATAAAATAAATAGTTAAGATTAATAAACAATTTTTCATTATTTTTTTGCATTATTATTGAAAAGTGTTTTTTTTTTGTTTTGAGGAATAAAAAAACAAAAAAAAAAAAAAACAATTCTTTACTATTACTGTTTCACTCTACTGTTTATGTATTAAACTGTAATAATTTTATTACAGATTTTTATTTAGAAAATTCCAAAAATTTTATAAGCCATATTTTGTTTATATCTATACCAATAATCTTTTTTGACAGTAAAAAATGATCAGTACTACCAACAAATAAAATGTTCTATCGCGCCGCTTACAGTGTCTAACAGAAATGCATATTCAGCGAGACGAGACGAGATGAATTTTTTCTTCTCGTCAACGATGGATCTAAGAGAATATGGGTCTCAAATTTTTTTTTTGCAAAGTCAGTACTTAACTATCTTAGTATTTAATAAATTTAATTTATATAATATACTTAATAACATATATTAGTATTATATAACTATATATATAATAATAAGTTTAAAAAACTAAAACAAAAGTGTATGGACATTTTTCTAATACTATTTTATCTAGAGTTCTTTCATGATTTATTATTTTTAACCGGAAATAGTCACTTAAAAAGTAAGTTAAATAAAAGCTCACTCTAACTGTGGGAAAATGAGTGAGTAACTAGCTACTTACACATACATTTAAAATACATTTATTAGCTATTTATTAAGCTAATATTCTAATAATAAGTTAGAGTTTATTTTAACATTAAGTATTTAAGTGGTTACCATACCATGTACTTAACCTAAATGAAGCTATTTCCGCCCTTAAGGAAAAAATTATGTTTAGGTTCGAAAAATAAGGCAAGTATCAATTAGTATACATCAATTAGTTAGTATACATATTTTTAATTACAGACAAGTTAGGTTAGCTAAGTTACAGACATATTACCCAAATATAAGTAAGTAATTAAATTATAGTCCTAAATACTTACTTACATACTTAAATAATAAAATAGAAGAAAAATTAGCGAGAAAAATTTAATTGTACGTAAGTATCTCCAAAAATTTCAGTATGAGCTCGAGAATTATAATTCTGCTCACAAATGTATCAAATTCCGTCTTTGTAACCTATTTGCGATTCACCTATTTACGATTTTATTAAAGAAAAATCTCTTTAAAATAACTAATAAGGTTAAATTAATAATAATTATTATTAATTAATATTTTCTACTTAGTATATAATTACTTGTATATATATATATATATATATATTATAAAAAAAAAATTATTGCAATAAAAATTTTGTACTTAAGTAACTATTACCTTATTACATACTTAAGTACTATAATTGAATATGATTTTAATTTTTTTTATGAAATGCTGGTGATGTATCAATGGATTGATTTGAAATTGATATGGAATTGATCGCTTTCTTTACCTTTTAATTCAATTTGCCCATTATATTGTATACTTAGATCAATATCAATATTATTAATATAAATAAACAAATTCTTTTGGTAATTCATTTCAGATACCTTAATAAAATTTCGATGGCTAAGATAAATTCAGAGATTGCTTCTATTTATTAAAAAACAAAAAAACAAAAAATTTAGTTAGAAACAAACATTGAAATACTTATAGGGTTCTTTAAAATATAAGACCTGAAATAAAATGAATTTACTGAAAATAGTTTTAAAATATTTAGTTCGAAATTAGGACACACTGTACGTATAACGACCCTCTTTTTCATAGTAATTTTTAATAAAAGTCAAAATTTAGTTGTAACATAAAATGTATTACACTACTGTGAAAAAAAAAAATAGGGCAGTTTAAATTTCTGCTTGCAGTTCATGTAATGAATGGAATTTTTCCAAAATTTATAAAGGGGTTAACTTTTTTGTTCTACAGGTATATTTATCTATCCAATATTTACCTGAATTGGATATATAAAGTCTGAAGTGTAATACTAATTAGAATAATAATGAAAAAAATAAGTATCAAGTTAAAGAGCAATATGATTGTGTTATCACGGGTAAATTTGTCAACAAGTAAAATTTGCTGAAAGATTGTGTTAAAATATAAAGGCAAAGTGGCTTATATTTTAAAAAAAAAATCATGAAATCGGGGGTATAGGAGAAGCGGAACCACATTTCATTTAGCTTGGTACTATATTGAACGAAGGATTAAATGTACATCGTCCCAGTAAAAAAGAAATGAGTTGAAGCCAATACACAGGCACAAAAAGCTTATATGGGTACAAGAACACGTTTCTTTTCTTGGATAGAGGATAAGTATGTGGGAACAGATAATATTTTCTAACGAAAGCGAATTCAAAGGGTGCATCAGTGATGGCAAACTGTTGATTCGGCGAAGAGTAGGAAAACGATTAAGTTCCAGTATTTTCTACCAACACAAAAGTTACTAAAACAATTAATCGAAAATTAAAATGTGTCGCATAATTGTTAAATTTTTTTAGATATGGAAATAAATAATTAAAAAACTAATAGTACTTACTTATAAATAAAATATTTCTAAAAATTTACACCTGCCCCATTTTTTTCACAACAGTGTATATAATGCAAATTTAAAAGAAAATATAGGACGTATATAATTAGCTCCAGTTTAATTTGTTCTTATAAGTATATATATAATCAAAAATAATTGAACAATTTAAATAATTATTTCGATATATTATTTCCCTAATTCCGGCTGGTCGATCGTAAATACGTACAATATACATTTTATGTGTACCTAACTTCCGCTCGTAACAAATTCGCAATTTAAATTATTTTTTTTATTAAAAATTGAAGAAAGTAAGTACTTATAACTATGTATATATATATATACTTATATATATATATATATGTATTAGAATCAATTTAATACTTAATATATATATATTTTGCAATTAGTTATTTGAATAAAATAAATAAATGAACATGCCAGTTTATTTATTATCTTGATCTTATTGTCTTAACAAAATAAAAAAAAAATCTTAAAATTTGAAGTAAAATTTTCTATGGAACGTCTTTCTAGTTTAGTTTAATTTATCAATAACTAACTAATTTATTAAAATAAAAACAAATGTGGATTATTTTGCAATACACGGAAAAAATACTAGACCTGATAAATTAAGTAGAATCTTTGTTTAAATTTAATAGTAGTAGTTATACTACTAAAATAAAATATGTTTAAATACTTATTAAATACTTCGCAGTAGTTAGTGAAGTAATTATTAGTATTTAAAATACTAATTGAAGTAATTTTAAAGTCAAAATTAAAGAACCAGTAAACAAGGTACCTAGTTTTTGAGTACATTGACATCACATAAATATACAAATACTGGATCAGATTATCAGAATCAGCAAGTCTAATCGAATACATAGTAAAATGAGTCTTGAAATGAGCTTAGGATTAATCAGAAGGATCGAAAACTATTTCATACTGCTAAATATATTAATTGGGTTCCATTTATAATTTTTTTCTTTTCTTTACTATATAATTCAAAAGTAAAAGTAATAGAGATTACAAATAATAATTTAAATTACGATCTTAGCCATAGGCTGTAAGTTGAAGCTAGTTAGAAAATACTATTTAACTATTGAGGTAGATTTAATTAAAAGTTGTATAGTATTTATCCAACATGTCCAAAAACTGACCAACTACGTATACAAATTACAATACAGATTTATATATACAATATACACTTAAAATGTATTTCCTGTTAAATTTAATTTAATTTACTTTATTTTTTTGTTACATACTTATATATTTAATTTATTGATTTATTTTAAAATTATGTGATTGCAATAAATTTTTAACCTTGATAAATTAGAATTAAATTTGATGTTAGAATTGGTCCTTCAGTTCTAAAAACTAACTATAACTATAACTAACTAGTTATAATATAACTATTGTGTACTTTACCCAAATATTTAGAGCTATTATATTCATATATATAGTTAAGTAAGTTTAAATTTTTCTGGCTAAGTACGAGGTGTCACATTGAAGTAGTTTTGTATAGTTACAACGGATTTACATATAATTACTGTTAAAAATCTTATAATCTATACTGCTGTTATCATCCATATACTTAGCTGTATAGTAACTAGCTAGTTAGAAGAAAATATTCTATTCAAACCTACATAATGTATTTAAATATTTAAGTATCAACATTTTTTTTTTTTTTATTAAAATGTAAGTATAAGAATGATGTTACGTATAAATTTGAATTATTTTCAAATTGTTAAAATTGAATTTTTATATCTACATAACATACTTAAGTAAGCACTATCAAAAATCGCTATTTTTTTCTTTCTTATATTTTAACTAAATATAAGTAAGTAGTTAACTATAACCAAATGTATATAATTTTAATAAAACTTAAAAACAACAGCAGGGAACAAATTATTTTCTTTTTTGTATAACGATTGGGTTTTGTTTTTGTTGCTAACAATTTTTTTTTAAATGAATTAATAAAATACAATGAAACAAAATAATAAAAAAAAGTATTAAAAAAAAAATAAAAACAAAAATAAAATAAAAATAGCCTAAAAGTTAAAATATAAAAAGCAGGGATGTGATTTTTATGAATGAAAAATTGAAAAATAAACAAAAAATAATAAAACAAAAATTTCTCAAAGTAAAAATAGAAACGTAATTCTTTATTATTATTATTATAATTTTTTGTTTTTTTTTTGTCTTATTGTTATTATTATTATTATTGTATAAATCTGTTCTATAAGCAAGCTCTGATAATATATATATATATATATGTATATGTACATAACTATAAGTATGTACCTAACCTATTTATATACGTGGGTGGATCAGTTTTACAGCAAAAAGAAAATTTTCTATGAATTTGTCATTCATTCTATATAGAAGAATGAAAATTCATTCTACAAAAATAAAAATAAATAAAAAAAAAATCAGCAAAAAAATAAAAACAAAACAAGTATGTGTATATATAATATAATATTCATTCATATACATAAATCTAAAATAATATATAATATCAAACAACTACACTCGCAGAAAATAAAAACACAAAAAAAAAAAAATTGAATTGCAAAGAAAACAACTTAAAATAAAAATACTGAAAATTGATTTAAGTAATACTAAAATATTTTCACATGGTTGTACTTATAAAATAGGTAGGTACATAGAAAAATAACAAATTCAAATTTTATATAACTAAAATAGAAATAAATTTAAAAATTATAATTGTTAAATTAATTCCATCTAATTATAGGTACTAAAAATAAATTTCATTAAATAGAAAACAAAAATGTCGTCAGGTAGGGTTTATATAATACATATATATATATACATACTTGGTACATAAAAATTTAACCGATGTATGTAAGTAGTAGGTTCATGAAAAAAAATTTGATTAATAGTCAGAGTATCAAAGATTTCGATATATATATATATAGTTAGTTAGTTAATATGAAACGTGATTCTCTTCAATGAAAGTTAATTTTCTTCCTTTCCCCTGAATATTAGTTTTCTTTTTATATAGCCTTCTTATGAAAATTATCTCTTTAGGCATAAACCGTTGAAATAAATAAATAAATTATAGTTAAGTTCGGTAATCTTTAAAAATAGAATAAAACTCCAATAAGTATATTTAAAAACATTTAGTAACTAATTAATTATTCAAAGTACTTAACTAGTTATAGAGTTTGAGATTTAGTTACATATTTACTTAAGTAATTGGTAGAAAAAGGGTTTTTAAGTCATAATAAAGAAACAAAAGATAATGTTAATTGTGTAAACAAAAAATTAATACAAAAATAACTATAAACACTTGATCAATAAGTAAGTAATTATGTCATAAAACTAAATAGTTATAACTATAGATATACGAAATAATGGGGCGGAGTAGATAAATTGTATTATCTAATTAACAAAGCAGCCACGAATTTGACTACTGACAAGACAACGATTATTTTTGTTTAAAAAGTTAAATAAAAAAGTTAACTTTGGTATACAGAATAGAAGTAACAATCCTAACAATCTTACAACACATTTCGGATACGTTCAGATTCAGATGAATAAAAATATAATATATTATTTTAATCATATATAAAATAAAAATGTCATTCGACAGATTTAAAAACAAAATTTCGTTATTGGATTAAGTATATGTAAGTACAATATTGAGTAATAGTGTGCGACGAAGGTGTGACTTTATATATGAGTTATAACTTTACTTATATATAAAGTCACACTTCTTACTTTATACGATGAGTTATAACTTTAATACTATGTATTGCACAAACATGTTGAATCAGTCAGTGATTTAGATTTGGAAGGCCGAACAAATGGACGTACTTACGTACTAAAAAATTTATTACAATAAACAAAAAAATTTAATTCATAAAATTGTATAAGAAAAAAGATATTAAAGTACGTATATGTAATATAAATATTTATGTAAAATACAGTAAATATTATATATATTATAAATTTATAATATTTCTGGAAATTTTACAGTTATTTTTGGTAAAAAAATTTTTTATTGTTTTTTATTTATTTTTGATTTTACATAAAATTTCCTTTGTGTTTCTATTTATATTGCTGGGTTTATTTTTTTTTTTTTTTTTATATAATTATGTATACTGTATATAATTAATGTAGGTAGATAAGAGAGTACATTGTACAACGTGCTGCGCCGCGGAAAATTTAAAAGTTGGTTTTAAAACTGACATGTGTTATAAAAAATTTATATTAAGCATCAAAATAAATTTCAAATTAAATATTTAATAATTAATTTCAATAAATAATTAGGTAGGTAGTTAGATTATATTTAGTTTGTATACCGCAGTAAAGTAGTCTATTTTAGGAATAAAATTTATTTTATTTTTGTTATATGTAATGAAAATTGTGTGTATATATATATATATAATATATATTTACTTATACGTATATATATAACTATATATATTTTTTTTTGTTTTATAATTTTAAGATTATGGGATGAAAACACTAATTTATTTATTTATTTTACAGACTTTGTACATCATAAGTCTTATTAAACATAAATAAATTTTCTCATTGATAATGAATATAGGAAATTTGTTGCAACACATTCACGTTCTCAGTGGAATTCGAGTTCGGGGCCTTCTGATTTGTAGTAAGATGACACAACAACTACACCATACTGCTTGAATAAAAATAGTTTCTAAAATAAAGTACACGTAAGTATACTTAACTACTTAGTCATATAATTAAAAAAAAAAAACAATTTTTTTTATTAAAATTAAATTTTTAAAAATGCAAAAAATTTCAATCAGGGAATTTTACAATACGTATTATAGTTATACTATACTAATCCAAGTTGAGAAGATTTTTTTTTATGTATATATATATATACTTAGTTACTCAATTAGTTATACTTTATGGTTTTTGTGTTGAAAATTCTTTAACATTTCGTACGACCTAATTACTGGGTAAAATACTTAGAATATAATAAAAATTAAAAAAACTGTATATATATATAACTATATACTTATAACTGCTTAGCTGATTTAATTCATTTATCATATGATACAGTATGTACCTATCAAAATATCATATCAAAATCATATGCTCCATTCCTATCATTCAGAATTGCATAATTAATTATTCAACAAAAGAATAAATTACTTAAATATTAACTATTAAGTAGTTAGTTATAAGTAGTTATTTCCTATATAGTTATTAAGTACTTATACATTAATTATTATTTAGTTTCGATTCAAATTTACAGCCCCTAAAAGCAAAATTGCTTATAAATTGGTTTATCGTATCTAACTAATTAAGTATAACTAATAATACTAATAAAACTAATAATAACTAGGTTCTTATGTATAGAATAATCAATTATTTCTAAAGTTATCTAAGTAGTTGAGTAAATTAAAGATGGGGCTTAAGATTTTAAAGACTAGGAATCACTAGGTTTGGAATATGTTTTGCTTAATGTTTAATATCAAAATTTAAAATATTCAGCCTCTGATTTAAAAAATAAACTTAGACTACTTAAAAAAATTGTATGTAAGTAGTATAAAAAATGAATTAACTGGATACTGGATAACTATAATTAAAAAATGTAGTAACTATGGCTATAAGTAATTATTTGTAACTATTAGTTATATAAATTAATTACTTAATATATACTATATATATATACATATTACAAATTAATGTTATTTATTATTTTAAGTACTTAAATTTATTTGGGTTGAGGGGGATTTTTAGAGAATCCACTGATTGGTATCAGAATCGGTCTATTCGGTTATGTCATCTAGTATTTTTTAATCATTAATTTGAATCATAAGGAACAGCTTATATTTTTAAATCATTGGACAAATGAATCTATAACTAACTACATACTAGTTAACTTAATACATCCAGATAAATTCATATAGAAAAATTCTAATAGAAAAACTTCTTGTGGCTTTTAAGGGGTTTTTTTATGATACAATCGTAGAGGTATATTTTCTCCTTCTTCTGAAAGACATTAAGTACTTATCTTTTCTTATTGCTCATCGCTGTAATACTGAAATCACATAAGTTAGTAAGTAGTAAAACTATAATTTATATATAATTTGGACCGCTAATAATAAATATTTAACTAGTTACTTATCTGTGATAAAGGTATAAAATAAAAAATATTAATTAACTAACTAACTAACTTTGGCAGATGTAACTATACTTTTAAACATAAATATGAATATATGTATATATATATATATATATATATATATATATGTAGGTATTCCTAAGTAGATTTATTATTTATTAATTAGTAAGTAAGTAGTTATAGTTATATATACCTTATATATATATTTACTACCATTTTTGTATATATAAAAACAATAAATACCTATATAGTTATACATATATGCTTATCATTACATATATATATATATAATATAATACATTATGAGATATGTACATTAGCTATAAAAGGTAAGTCATAAGAAAATCCATCAGTAAAGATCATTAAAGATTTTTTTTTTTAAAAGAAATTTTACCTTTACAAAAATTCCATTGAAAAAAATAAAAAAAAAATAAAATAAAAAGCATTTCTTTATTTATTATAATAACTAAAAAGTGCGCGATAAACCGGTTTTATTTGTTCGTCCTTGCAAAAATTTTTCGCATTTTTTTTTATTTATTTCATTTTTTATTTTTTGCTTTTAGTTGTGATGCTTTTCATTTGTTATGTTTTGTAATTTATAACACGTTATTTTTATTTATTGTTTTTGTTATTTTTGATAATGAAAGTTTTTTGACCTTTGATTTTTTTTTTTGTCGTTTTATATTATTTTTTGGGAATTTAAACTCTTATTAAAAAAAAACAACAAAAAAAAAAAAACGACAAAAAAAAAGCAACTATAATTATATGTATATAGTAACCAAAATTTTGTTTCGGTATAAATTACACTTTTACCTTTTAACGATGATAAAATAATTAGTTAAATTTTAAATAAAATTATCAGAATTAATTCGTAAACAAAAAATTTTTTTTATTAAACAAATATATTGTGGCAAAATTACTGTTTATATTAGGCAATTAATGTTTTCAACAGTGAATACAGGTAAATATCAGTTAAAATAAAAATTGTAGTGGAAATGAAATTATTTATTAGTTAATATAGTTAGAAAAGCTTACTTAAATAAATTTAGAAATTGATTACTTAGTTGTTATTAAAATTAAATTTCAAATTAATGAATGAATTTCGTAACAACACAACTAAATAATTTGTTCAAACAATTTATTGATTATGTACATAATATATACATAATCCGCCCTATTCATAACTGAATGAAAAGATAATGAAGATATGTAAGCAATAAAGCTTCTTGTACTTAGGTAAAGAATTTACAGTAATCTATTCCTGAAATTATGTTCTTATCTATAAAAAATATTTGCGGACACTTCTAAGCACCAATTAAAAGAAAATAGTTTTAGGTGGTACCTAATGGCGTTATAAATAAAATGGTTAAACAATAAAATAATATAAATAATGAACAGATAGGTACAAGAAGAAAGCTGATTTATATCTAAATGGTTAAAGTAGTGTACTCAAATTGTTAAGCAATTCTCTTAAGAAAAACAAAAGTGTGATTTATATAAATTATTCAAGTACTAATAAATAAATATACTTATATTTAAAATAAAAAAAAATTAATTAGGTATATTATTTAGTTAAAATAATTTAAAACAAAATAAAAAATATTATAAAACTTACTTTAAATTGAAAGAGCAGTGTTTATTTTATTTTTATAAATTAACTATAAGAAATATTGATTTTCCTTTTTCCAATAATCCAAAATTATGTAGTTTCGTAAACAAATTAGATTGATTATTTATAATAGATATATAAATTGTTATAAATTTATTTTCCAAAAAAGCAGAAGAAAATAAATATTTTTTGTAATATTTATAGTCGTTACAAATTTATTTATAAGTAGTACTTAAATAATAATCCAGAGTTCGTTTATTTATATATTATTTAATTTTAAATTCAAAATTTCAATTATTTTTTTTTTTTTAATTAAATTCTTTATATATTATTCTCGTTTTTGAATATATACGATTTAAAATATAAGCAGTACTTATACTCATTTTATAAAAATATTTCGTTTCCTTATATAACTTTTATTTAATTACTATTTTGATGTATATATATATATATATATGTACAATTTTCCTTTCTTATATTTTTTTTAGATTTTTCACTCATAACTTGTAATATTTTAATAAAACTCATGTATTTTCTTTTTAATTTGAATTTTATTTGTATTCTTTAAAAACACTTTCTTTTTTATATGTAATTTATTTTTTCATTTCATCTGAAATTTGATTAAAAATTTTATTTTTATATTATTTAAAAATTATGAATAAAATATTTAGTTGCAAATTTCAATGAGGTTTTTAATTTAAAAAAAAAAAAAATTAAAACAAATTATTATTTAATAAATAATAACAAATAAAAATAAAAACAATAATTAAATATCTAAGAATATGTAGGTTTTTTAAATAAGATTTTTTTTCTGTTGCTTTAATTTCTTTTTGGTTGTATTTCTTAAATTTCACTTTTTTTTAAATACTTTTTTTTATATAGCTATGTAGTATATATTTTATTGATGAATTCAAATTAGCTATTTATTTAATATTTATACAATATTAATTTACAGTAATAATTTTCGAATCCAAAATTCAAATGTAACAAAAACAAAAAAAAAAACATAAAAAATTGTGATAGCAACTAAATTTAAGTATCACAATTTACATATGTAGATTTTACTAAATTTTTAATTATTTATTTATTAACGAAATCAATATTTAAATATTATATGTGATACTTTTTAAATATATGAAACATTTTTTTTTATTAAAACTTTAAAAGAATAATTAAACAGCAAAAGGAAAAAAATTGTTTCTATTTAATAATTTATAATTATTTATTAAGAGCTATTGATTCTGTTTCTATTATTATTTTTTATTTATTCAATCAAATTTTTACTGTATTTATATTTTTTTTAATAATAATAATTTCCAATATGCATAAATTTCTGTAATATAAAAAATGTATATGCAAAAATATTATTTGTTACACATGCACATTTTCAATAAAATGTATACACCAATACTACACTACTACACTATTTTTTTTTTTAATTATTATATTATAATATTAAAATGATCGTTGAGGTTGCGACAGAAATTAATAAAAACGATTTGATCATAGAAAATTTACATGGTAGTTGGTTAATTTTTCTTCTTACTATATTATTTGTTTTTGCTGGTGTAGTAATCCAATATAGATTATTGAAATGAAGAGAAAATTTCATTTAAATACAATATCCATCCACACAAACAAATATTCATATTATTATTATGAATATGACATTATGTATGAATATGTATATTTATAACCGCGTTCAATGTTGTTTTGTAGCGTAATTTTTCAATGAAAATAAAGTTTGTTCGGAAATGATCATGACCAGAAATTATTAAAATTTTATATAAATTTGGTGGTTATGTAGTTTTTATTTGATTTGTTGCTTTATTAATTTTGTATGTTGCTGCAGTATTAATTTGTATCTCATTATAAGAAAAAAACAAACACAGTAAAGAGCCTACTACAAAATATTTCTTGTTTTTGTCGCTTTTATTTCTTTAAAATTACTATACATAAATTTATTTTAAAATTTATTAATATTATTATTTAAAATAAGGTTTTCAGTAGAAAAATTTGTTTTATAATGGTTATTTAATTTTTTTATTTTGTTTAAATTAACTATTAATAATGATTTATTTAATTTATTTTAATATTACATATTTTCTACAATATAAATACATATTTGGTTTTTTAGCTTTTCTGATGTGGCGATTTATTTTATTTAATTTTTTCTTTAATTGTGTTTTTTATATTTAAATAAATATGCATGTATAATTCATATACATATTATAATTGATAAATATATTTTTTTTTTAAATATTATATTACAATTACAATAATAATAATTATAAAGCAAAAGCGGCAAGTTATTTTAAAAAAACACAAAGATGATATTGATGACGGTGATGATGATGATGATCGATCTTCAAAAGAAGATGGGGGAAAGTATTTTGTTATCATGAAATAGTTAAAAAAATAATAAACAAAAATTAATATACTCTATTAAATATTAGAATTTTATTTATATTAATTTAATTTTAATTCACAATATTTTATATTGTTTATTTTTAAATAATTTAACTTAGTTCTTTTGAAAATTATTTTATTATAAAAAAAATTATTTTGTAACATTATTGTTTTCGTTAAAATTTTTGTGTATCTTTATTACTGCATAAGAAAATATGTATAATTTTATATTTAAATATATGTGTATACATATTACAATATATATTTAATTAATCCATGTATGCATTATTATATGTATAACCACAATGATTTTTTTTTATAATATGTACTTTGATAAGCATGGTTTCTTCAATTTTATTTTAATCGCCACAACTTTTTATTTTATTTATTTTTTATAAATTTAAAATATCCTCATTGAAAAATTTCGCATTTAAATACTTATTATTAAAATTTAGTTTTTTTTATTTAAGAAAAGTAGGTATATATTTATATATATATTTTCTCTATTATTGTAATTTAATTTTCTATTATTAAATTGAAAAAAAAAAATTGGTTATATTTTTTTATTTAATATTATTAACTATGTATTTGAATATTAATAATGAAAAAATTGAATTCGAGAATACGGACGTCTGTTTTTTTTTATGTTCTGCTTCACTTCTTATTTTTATTTTTTAAATATTTTAAAAGCCATACCGTGATATTTTTTTTATTTTATTTTATTTAATTTTTCTATTTATAAACTCTTCCCTTTTCTATATTCAAGAGATGTAAAATTGTATACATAAATGTATAGCAAATATTACTTATATATATAATAAAAAAACAAATAAATTCTGTGGCAATAAGTAATAACCACTTAAGTCCACTTAAATGGTTTCATATATTTTTAGTACATTTAATAGCCCTTTTTAAGCTTTACATCCTGTCAAAATTTGGTTCTAATTGGACAATTATTTACAGAGTTACAGCTGTTAAAAAACTACTTAATTGCAGTTGCAACTACAATTGCTTTTTTAAAAACGACTTAAATTTATATTTTTTTAACTGTCAAAACGTAACAAACGAAAAATTTCGAATCATCACTTAAAAGATATTAGTTAAGCCTTTTTTAAAAACTGAACTGAAATTTTAATAGTAAACTGGATTTTCGAAAATCTTAAATTATGAAATGCAAAATTTAAATGATATTAAGTTATTTAACAAAATGCAAGTGGGTTTAAAAAAATAATTTTATAATGACATTGTGCAGTGCATTGTACAGTTAATTTTTTTTTGTAATTTTTACCAAAAAATGTTTAATTTATGTGTTAGTAAGTGGTTTTTCGTTGATCAATGAACAACAATTTGTGAATATAAAAGGTTTTTTATTAAGCGTCCGAGCGCAATAACTGTTTGTTCTTATAACATGGATATAATGGATTCTAGAGGCATGGTGGAATTAGTAAGAAGTATCATGAAAAAACATGAAGAAGAAAATGAATTAAGTAGGTACAGTAATATTCCTGAAGCCCACAACTGATACCTGTAAAAACTGAGACCTTTCAAAAATAAAAATATTAGCCGGAACTGGTGAAGAGCAAAAAATTAATTCAATTCGTTAGCAAAAAAGTCATCGAGAAGCCGATTTAGCATAAAGCTATTGCTAATTTAGATTTCAGGGCATACGTATATGGAATGTGACACAGATCTCGTTCGAATAGAACAAAGTAAGAAGAAAACATGAACTTTATGGAGAAATAAATTTTAATTTTTTTTTTTAATTTATGTGTACACCAATATTACATTTTACTTCAATTTTAGTTATTTTTATGAACTATTTTTTATTTTTATGTTAACTCTTTTGCATCAACATACTTTTAAATTGAATATTTCATTATTATAAATTGAAAAATGAATGTAAAATAAAAACTTATTTGCAACAAAATTATATTTTTACTTTAACTTTAGTGAAGAAAAACAACTTATATTTGTTTTTTGTATCAACATGATCTTCACATAAAAACTTGTATTCAACTTAACTAATAATAAACACTTTTTATGTACTTATTTCATATAAATTAATTTTTTTAATTTAAAATTTTACTTTTTAAAGATATATTTCTGTTCTTAGTTTAACATTATTCCATTGCTCATTTTGTATGACACAAATCCCGTTCAAACTGTCACAATTTTTTTCAGAAATGATAAAAAAGTTTATTTTGTGTTTCCTGAACAATTGACAAAATTCACTTAAGTGGTTATTACTTATTGCCACTATATAATAAAAAAACAAATAGATATATTCATACGAAAAAAAATCTATACCACGACGTTAAATTATCGACATTACTTTTACTCTTACTCGAACAAAACATCTCAAGCAACTAAATTTTTCTGACAGATTTTATTATGATGGTGAAGTGAACAATACAATACAACAACACAACAAAATATAAAAATTATTAGCGTGTGGTGTTGGTGTGGTGTGGTACAATGCGGTATTATACAGTAAAGATTTTAAATGAAAACAACGTCATATAAAGTAGCAGTGAAAGTAACAGCAGCATAACTACAGGAATAACACAGCGACAGCACACCACATTGAAAAGTTATGCTAGTGCTCTAGTCTAGCTCTTCAGTCTTCACTTCACTGTTAATTTTATAATTTTAAACATTGTCGCTACGCCTATACAATACAAATAGATTTATGAATACATGTGAAAACATTGAAGTGAAGTATACTAACCCAACCAAATAATTTCAGTTTTAAGAATGGTTGTAATGTTGTATTAAATAATAGTGATTGTAGCTTTGCAAGTGTGTATTTTAAAATTTTGTTGAAAGAAATGAAGAGACCGGATGGATTGAGACGCATGTTTGGGGGGTGAGTATTTCTTAATCCAAGTCGGTTTTTGTTTTTTTCTTATACAAAATATATACATATTATAATAATATAATTTATAAATATATGGATATGGATATACATATATAAATTAACCCATACACTGGTATATAATGAACATATAAATTTTGACTGACACATTTGTTACTTAATTCTTAATTACATCTATATTAATTTTCATATATAAATTACTATAGATATAAATTTGCATAGGTAATTTAGGAAACCATGAAATAAAAACATTTCAATTCAACATATTAATAATTTCTGATACAGCATAATAACACTTAGCATAATAAAAATAATATAGTGTTGCCGTCTTCTTCAATACATAATTTATTGAATTTTCAAATTATGTAGGTACCTATATTGTGTGCTTTTGTATTTAATTTTTCTGACATTGTATTTAATTTATAATTATTATTATGTATGTACATACTTATATAGTTTTCTGAATTGAAAATTTCAAGTGTGAAATAATCAACGGCAACAAAAAAAAAAGAAAAAAAATATAAAATAAAAAAATTTCAATGAATTTCTTTTTCATTCTTTTTTTATATTTTTGTTGTTGTTTTTTTTTAGCTTAAGCAGCAAAACAGAAGACAAATTTTTTGTACTACAAAACAACAACGTAACATAAAAATTAGTATGTAGTAGTGTAGTTGTAGTATAAGAATTATAGCAACTTTTCTTATTGTTTTTAAAATGATGACAACGTCAGGCAGGCGCGTTGTGTGCTATAAAATTCATTAAAAAAGTTTCAATGCAAAATTCTAGTCAATTCATTTTTATACCAATTATCCCAATAATAATATAAATGAATGTATATATAAATATACATATCCATCCATGTTCATGCATTCAATATTGGGCTTACTCTTATATACATTTGTTTTTTAATTTAGTTGTGTAGGTACACATATGTAACAAAATGTTTACATAAATTTATTTAGATTCATATGGATATTTTTAACCCTTTTATTTGATATTGTTGTTTTTATTTTATTTTTCTGGAACGGAAATTGAAAATTATTCTTGAATTATAAATTTATATAGCTATATAACTACATATATGTACTGTAAATATATGTATGGATGTAATATATTTTATATCCGTTTATATTAATTAATTTTTGTATGCTTATGCTTTAACGTTGTGTACTTACCTACGTATTTTAATTATTTAATAAATTTTGTATAATAATATAGGTACCTACTACTGAACTGAACACTTTAAATTATTTAATTAATAATTTTTTTCAAAGAAAAAGTCTTCTAAAAAAAAGCTACATTGTAGGTACCTACTTATATTTAGATAATTTCTATTTTTTTTTTTTTAAATTTCACTAAATATTTTGGTTTTACAAAAAACTATGTTCACATACCGACAAACACTTATTTTATTCTGTTCTCACATACATTTATAATTATAAGTTTTGTTATTGCTATATTTATATTCCATACAGCTGCATATGTATAGGCTTAGCAAATACTCTTTTAAATAAATTTTGAATTATTTTATTATATAAATAAATTTGGTACAAAATGAAAATATAGATATAAGTAGGTATGCATTGAGCCAAATATACCATAATATTTTCCAATTTGATTTTTATTCATATAGCTATAAAACCAAATTTTGTATCTATAGGTAGGTATACTAACGCGACCGCGTTAAGCATAAATTTATAAATGTGTGCGATTATTATTATATTTTTTTGATTTGATTCATTTTATCCGCATTTTATCTACAGTAAAATGTTGTAAAATGGTAAAATAAAAATTTGAATAGGTATCGGTATAGAATTTTTATATAGATATAGGTACCTACATATATGTGTATTCATAAATGCATGCTAGAATTAGCCAGCAATCAGGGAAAGAAGAGTAATATTGATGTTGAGTTGAAAGTGGAGAAAATAAAATATAGTGATCATTTTTTTATTTTATTTTTTTGCTAGAGTAAAAAGTTGTTTAGCGGGGCATTTCTCTCGTTCGTTATAGCATTAACAAGTTACCTATATAGATTGTGAAAATTAGAGATAGTTTAGGCACTTTCATGAATCCGAATAATATTAATATAGCTTTATGTCTCAATTTTGATATTTCAATATTTAATGATGAGTAGGTGTTTGTCAAAATAATTGTGGAAAATTGAAAATTAAAACAAAAACAAGAAATGTAAACTATCAACAATGCATGTTTTGTTTAATAAAAATAAATTTTTAGTTATCTATCCTATAATAAAATATATTGTTTAAATTATTGTAAAATATATTGTTTAAATACCTACCAAATTACGGTTGACTTATATTGTATAGGTATATAAAGTTTACTTTGTACCTACCTACATATTTAAATAAGTAGATACTAGCAAAGAGTATATAAATTTATACCTATTGCATACATACTTTCATAAATTATAAAAAAATTATAGGTACCTATATTGTATAATAAACTATTATTAGTTCATAATTCATATATCCATATAAAAAGTTTCAATGAGGACAATATGTTTATATATACATAATTTAAATGTAGGTACCTACGTATATCTAATTCATTCATTTATTTCTATTTTTATTAATAAATATATGTAATTGGATTGGAAGTAGAATTGTATATATGTACGTTTATTCGCAGAAAACTGTTCATTTCAGAGAGAACTTGATAGTATTTGTTTATTTGTATCATAGTATCACACAAAATTCACAACCACATCACTACACAACTTCCTATTTTATTTTCTACAATTTAAAAAGCCATCCTATATTCCTATATATAAATTATGCTCCACAAACACAAAACAATTTTACTTTTATATTCTATTTTATTTCTATTCTATAATATATATTATGCTTTGCTTATATAGTTTTATTTTTCTCTTCCATATTTTAACTAAAACAAAAACTTCAAAATTGTAAATAGATTTGGTTTGTGGTTATGCTGTAATCATTTGTGTGATGTCGTTTGAAATAGTTTTGAATTAAGTAATTTTGTCATTGATGTGGTTTTTGTTTTTCTTTTAATGTGTGGTAAGCGACAAATCAAAAACCTGTGTTTTCCGTACATCCATACATATGTAGATATTTAGATAGAGTTAAATATCAAAAATTATATTACATTATGATACTCTCCTCAAGCTGAATTTGCTATAAAAAAGGTTATTATTAAAATGAATTTAATATCAATGAAAGGTTTTATTTTATATTATTTTTTTAATAATGTGTAATCGTAATGTAGGTACATCCCTACATCCTTTTAAAGGTGCTTTTCTAAACCAGTTAGGTAGGTACTTGAATATGTAATTAATTTATATGTCCATACATATTTATGGATATCATTTAATATTATATTTTTTGTATGCAAATATAATAAATAATGAATATAAAGTTAAACTTATAAATAATTAATACAATAATGCAAATTAATAAAAATTTTAAAAATTAAGCAGAGCAGTTCATCGAACATTAATTATGTATTCCCTTCTCAATCTCATATGCAAATGCAATGCACATACACACCAATATAATATGCATTTCATTCACAATGAGTAACCTATGTAATAAATAAATTATTGTAGAAATAGTAGGTATACGTATACATTATTATTTATTATATACTGATTCCGATCATACTATAGTATGATTGAAACTCACAATGAATATATTATTTTTCTTTTCTTTTTGAATTTATTTAGATGACGACCACATCTTTACTAATTTAAAGAAAAAACTATATTTATACATACATATATATAAATAAGTATATGGCTACATGTGTATATTTAGCCTTCAAATAACCTAGTGAAATATTTTAAATAAGTGTACATTACTTACCTATATTGTATATTTATATAAAAATAAAAAATAAATTCGTAAAAAGAAAATTTCAAGTTAATTTATTTAAGTAAGATTTAGTCAAATGAACATTATATACCCGACATACATATGTATGTAGCTAATATATAGTAAATAATAATTCATAATCAAATCATAATAGGATTTATAGAATTTATAGATATTAATTGTTGAGGAATATAACAAAATAGGCGAGGTAGGGTACATATACATATACATATTAAAAAGCCATAATTTAATACATTATTATAATAACTTTCTATCTTTTTTAATATAAATAAAATAATATAACTAGGTATAAAATTACATGTATATTTTTGTAAATAGAAGCTTCGAACTTAACAAGTAGGTACCTACAAAAGTATAAGAAACTATTTATGCATACAACAATTTCGCAAGATTTTTTAAGGTTTAGTTAGATAATCTTAAAAACCACAAACGGCAACTCATTTTTTATTCAATGGACACATATTTGTAGAAGTACACATATACCTACCTACTTATGCAAGAAGTTTTATGATTGATAATGATAAAAAATATTAATTTTAAAAATAAAATTATAATGCTTAAAGTTATACAAAAATTCATAACTACATTACAATTTAAAAATCAAGTCATATATATATATATATATATATATATACATAAATATCTATGAAATATATATATGGATGTATATATTATATATCTACTAATAAATAATACTCCATTATTATTGCGGAGGCTTATTCTATTTATTATTTATATAGATATGTAACCATATAAATATATATCTAATTTTATACTTTTTCGAGTAGTTTATCTCTAAACACATGTAAAAAGGCTGAAGCTAAAAACGAATGGTTTGAAAAAATATGACAATTGAATTGAAATTGACAGTAACTGGAAGCTACATATAAATATGTACATTATGCAGCTACAATAGAAAATCTTCATAGCGACAAGTCTTTATAGCAACATATAAAAAAAAAAATTTCTGCATAATAAAATTTAAAAAATTAATTTTAATATTATAGATATACGTTAGGTTTATTATATATTTATAATATATATATATATTTTTTAATTTTTTACATTAACTTCATTAAACATATATGAATGTTTGCTTGGATAAAAAAATATATTACTTTCCTCATCACAAATCTTACGTATAAAAAAATTAAATTCAAAATCTCTTTTCAAATACAAAATCATTTTTATTTTAAATAACTAATTTATATGCAGATAAGTATATAATATAATATATCTAATATATAGGTAGGTATACAAAATTAAAGTTTTAAACTACTGCAGAACACAAAATTATAGCGACAATACTAACTATAATTTTGAATTATAAAAATAAAAATTTTGTAGTTGTTGCATTTGTGTTTGAATTTGATACATGTGTGTACATTGATTGAATAAAAAGACCTTATGAAGATGGTGTAGTGTATTAAATGAAAATTACAAAAAAAAAAAAAAAACAAACACAAAAAAATTAATCGTATTCGGCAAAAAATTTTCGTTTTTATGAATGAAGCCAGCCATTATAATGAATGAAAAGCAAAATATATGTATATAACATGTAAGTGTGTGTATAATTTTAGCATTACTCCATCTGTATACATTTTTTATATTATATAAATATGTATAAATTTGATCATTTAGAAAAATATGTAGATTTGTATGATTGTATAATTGTATTTATAAATTACGGATATTTAGTATAAAAAAAAAACTAGAATTGTTTTTATTATTTGCTTAGTTGTTTGTATATAAGTATATATTATGTTTATTTAATGATAGCTAATTTTGATGGTTTTTTTTTTTTTAATATTATCGAAAGCTAAAAAAGAGTCACATTGTTATTTAGTTTTTTTTATTATTATTATTGTTTTTTGTTTTATTTTTATTATTTTGCAATTTCTTCTATAGATAGTTTAGTAAATTATTTTTTTTTATTTTTACTTTTTATTTAATTAACATAGATATGTATGAATGAATGTATGAATGAATGTACATATAGATAGATATTGTACATTATATGTAGGTATATGTATATATTATAATTTATAATAATATAGTAAGTCATTTTTGAAAAATATTTACTATAAATTTTTGTGCAATTAAAAGATTAGATAATTTTAATCTAATATGTACATTTATATATATATATTAATATAATATTATTGTAGGTACATGAACATATATATATTGTATAAACAGATATAATAAATCAGAAAAGTAAATATGGAAGTAAAAAAATATAGTATAATTTTTGTTTTCATAATAAGGAAATGTCAGTAAGTATAAGTAGGTACAAGTATGAAGCAACAAAAAAAAAAAAAAACAATTGAAGTAACTACATACTTTTAGGTAGGTATACAGTTAGAGAATGTTGTAATAATTTGGAAATATAATTTTGATAGGTAGGTATGTAATTTAAAACGTTAGTTACTTTTGAATTTTTTTGTAAAACTTTTTCGTACTTTAGGTAACGCTACTGAAATTTATTACATAATTATTTTAACGACTATCTACACTATATGAATGTGTGTATTTACATAATTATGTAAGTATCTATTTATAGTATACATCAACTAATTATACAACTAGAATTATTATGCTGGTTCTATTTTAATTAAGTCAACAACAGGATTTTAGTATGTATTGTTACCTAGAGCTCCTACCGCCCATTTTCAACATTTCTATTTTCTATATTTCTTTAGTTTCCAGAAATTTCAACAGTCTCGTTGAAAGCTTAAGATTGCCTATCATCCTTTTCTAAAAATCTTAAAAATTGACAATTCTCGAATTGAATTATTTAATAACTAACTTTATTCTTTATTATACTCCCGGGTTAGTTTATTCTAATTTTGGATATTACTTTGATTAATCCGACAAAATATTTTTTCTTTCAATTTTTAGTACACCAATTTTTTTGTTAAATTTAATTTTTTGTATTTACATAATTAGAATCTGTCAAATTTATGTTACTTAAAAAAAAAAAAAATTAAATAAGTTAAATTTGAATATAGCTAATCACATTTTGAATTTTTTATAAATATTATTATGAAACTGTATATCAGGTCATTTAAGTTCTTGCTTATTTGTAGAAACTGAATGATCTCAATTTATTTATAATACTTTGCATACTTGATTCTTCTATTTAATAAAATTAACAATTTTAGTTGAGTGTAAATAAATAAATCGCTTAAATAATTAAATTTGTTAGTGAGCATATTTTCAATGATTTCTTAGAACCTATAATCATTTGGTCAATTTATTAATTATAAGTGTATTACATTATTTAAATGATATTTGTGAATAAATGAATTATTTTAATAATAATCTTAATTAATACCACAATATATACATATATGTAATAATAACTATCAGATTTATGATCAGAACAAGTTACATTATAGAACATTTATTATAGTATAGATAAAACCTTACATTTGTTTTTGTGATTAGTAAAACATGGACATCGTTCATCAATGAATATTAGTAAATTACACTATTACTAGTAGAAAAATAAAAAATAACCAATTTTACAAAATATTTATGCTCTTATTTATTTATTATGTACATATTATATTATATATACGTAGATGCATACATAATTTACTTTTGACTGTAGTTTCTTCTATTTTCTTAACAAAGATTAAATTAGGATTAACTTCACGAAATTGTCTATTAAATATTTTTTTTCTATTGTATGCTATTATATTAGTAATCTTAAGCTGGATTTTTATTGACGAATATTTAAAATCTTAAAAATTTGATCGGCTCTAAAAGCGGAGAAATAACATGAAATGACATAATTTTATATGAGAGCTTAATGTATTTTATTATAAATATTTTAACAAAAATTGGGGATATTTTCAAAAAAATTTGGGATATTATACTTTGATAAAGTATATTTTTAAAATATCGGGGATAGTTTCTTTATACCGGTAACACTTTTTTAACAATTTTTTGAGTAAATGTATACAAAAAAAATAATTTCTTTAAAGAGATGGTTTTTGACGGTTGAATTGTTGTTTCTTTGTATATAAAATAAATTTCCCAAATATAGAATACATAAAAATTCAATAAGCTATCTCCCTTTTTACAGCCAATAAAATTTTTAAGATTTTAAATATTGCTCCATGAAAATTCACCTTTATAATAGTTAACTCACTGACGCAGCTATTTTTATTTTACTATTAGTTGTACATTAGTCTTCGTCAAGGTCAGACAAACTCAAGAGATTTATTATTTTCAACCTTTTTTCTCATCAGTTTTACATTTTTCAGCAGCTTCAATATTTAAATTAGATTGTAGTCTGTAATTGTGTATTTTGGAACTTAATAATTGTATTTTGGAACGAAATTTAGTAAAATAAAGCATTCCTAATCATAAGGGGAGCTTTCGATTATATTTATTTAACGTTTGACATTGAGGTTCAGCTCCACAATTTATAAGATTCGTTCGAATTGGCTTAATACAGTACGATATTATCTTGAAGCGCAAGTTGGCGTTCGTTCTGATTCTCCATTTGTTGAGCTAAAGTTTCATATCCAAAGAGTTTTCCATGAATATTCTCTGGGAAGCTATAATGGGATTCCTATGGGTGGCCACAATCACCGTATATCATCAGTGAATTATGATATTTTATGATATTACATATATCTTAATTATGAAAAGTGTATACAAAGTCTAACCCATCAAAATGCTGCCTTGGTGATGTGCTTGACTTCGTTCCCGAGTTTAATTTATTGTTAAATATTTTTACTTTGAGATGTGCTTTCAAAATTTCGTAATATGGTTTCGATATAACTTCTTCTTAAGCTTAAATAAACGTTCAGAATTTCATTCGAAATAAATTACAAAATGAAATATAATTAATGAGATTATCAGTGGAGGTATATTAGATTTTGATTGTAGATATTAATATAAGGGATGATTTTTTAGAGTACTTTAAAATAGAATTTTAAATTTTCAAGTCTTTTATTTTATTTAAAAGAATATTTGATGAAATTTATTGTTTTAAAATAATTTCCGGCATATATTCACTGATATATATATGCGATAACTGTAATAAATCGCATTTGGGTTTAGTTTTTCAGGCAAATTAGTCTATATTTCTCAATCAAGTTTATTTATGTTGATTTTTAAAAGGTAAATTATTCCTAATTTATTATCAGTATAAATCAATGGCTTCAAATATTTCCATAGAAAATTTATAATTTAATGGCGTAATATTATACAAATTTGTAGGTCAATTCACTGGCCAATTTCTTTTGTATAGATTGTAGAGCAATCTTACCAAATTGAAACATCTTCCAGACCGATCTCAAGCAAATTTGTTGAAAAAGAATCATTTGATATGGCTCTACAAGGATTACCATTGGTAGTAATATTCACTTCCGCCTCATTTTAAAAAGGTAAGACCCCAGGATACATTCAGCATATAAATCACATCAAACCGTACAATTTGGGGCATGTAATAATGGAATCAGGTAAACCTTTTGAAGTTTATTCTCACTCACTCAATGTATTGATATTATATTGTTTATCATCATGGAATTTTCGATAAAAAAATGAATCAGCTTGCAATTTGGAACCGAATGTGGAACCAAATTCCATCTTATGTGTTCCCAAGACATGACAAATTTTATATTTATGACCTAAACAAA
Source organism: Argyra leucocephala (assembly GCA_963942445.1). NCBI lineage: Eukaryota > Metazoa > Arthropoda > Insecta > Diptera > Dolichopodidae > Argyra > Argyra leucocephala. The sequence continues at coordinate 140,625,000 of OZ012679.1, read as the reverse complement.
TTCAAGACGAACATTAACACCTTCGTTCGTAATTGTCCTCCTTCCCTGTTACCATCCTCCTTTCCAAATTTTCCTTTCCCACCCTAGCCAAACGTACCAATCGGTATAAAAGAAATTTACCTTTAGTTGTTCATTTCTCAAACAAACAAAGCCAACAAGAATCTTTGTTACTTGAGATCTTTAATCAATTAGATCTTATATAGATCATGGTCGTTTTTGCAAAATTTTCTATTGAAATTTTATTTAACGTTTGAGAATAATGTGAATGTGACCGTCTTGTATTTTACTTTAATTTATTTTTTTATTTATCTTATTTATCTATTAGTACAAAATACAATTTGACTTCATAAATTGTATATATATAATATTTTTTGAATGTGACCATCCAATCTAAGACACTCTAATCTCTTAGGTTTGTTTATTCCTACTAATTTGATCAATTTGATCAAAATAATACTTATATGATCGATTCGTGATTTTATTAGTTTTAAGGAAATGTTTTGTAACTTATCAGATCATAAAACTTGCAAGCAAGTGTTTCTTGTTCAATGGGATTTGAACAAATTTCAATTTTTACGTTATGGAGAAGTCTGAATAACTGTTGTACTACTGACTTATAACTTTATAAATTTTATACTAAAAAATTTTTGTGTAATTTTCAATTTTCTGATCAATTTATTTAATTTTTATATATTTTTTTTTATTAACTATTGTAGAAAGGCAGTTATTATGATGAAAATACATACCTCTATACAAAATCCACCTCCAAATAATGCCTACACTATTGTGTTCATATAGTCTTTTACAAAATATAATTTTTTTTTTACTTTTTAAATTATTTTGCACCATTTTTTTGTTAATGAATTGTCAACGTGGGATGTTCAGTTTTTTCACTTTAAGCAAACCAAGCTGTTAATAAACCATATACATATATATATATATATTAAAAAAAAGATGTGAGACTTAAAAAAAAAAAATAACATAAATCCGGTGTCAAGCCGAAAAATATTTGGTTCCGTTAAAAAAACATAAAAATACAGAAAACAAAATAGTAGAGAAATGCTCACAAATAGTACAACAACTTAATAAAATACTTAAAATACGAAAATATTAAATCGGTATGTATATAATGAAAATTTTTGTATATCTAAAATAATGTATATCTTTATATAGTCAATAATATCGCTTAAATCGGGCGTGAAATTTAAATAAAATTGGCAGTTCACTTTCCTAAATTGAACATAAGTGGTTGCCCCTTTGTGATAGTAATATGACGGTATATTTCCATATTTTCATATAATAATACATGGCAAACGTTCATTAATATTTATACTATACATACAAATGTTTGTGCAGTAAATCAAGGCATATATATATTTATATATATATGCATATTATAATATTAAATTTTTTATTTTAATAGATTTTGGTACAGAGTGTTTTCTATGATTTAATAAACAGGAAATGTATCAACTGATCTGTCACGATCAGATGATAGTTTTATCCATTTCATGCAAATTTCTATATATGTCAGTTTGTAACTGAGGTGTGATTGATGTTATTAAGTGTCATTTGATATAATGTAAAAATTATTTAATTAAAATTTTCCTACTTTTGGGTTTGATAACTTTCACAGCTTTCAGCAGTTTAAAGTGGCCATAACAATGATTGCAAACTGACTGCAGCAATTTTGTTTCCAACATATTGCAATTTAAAAATAGAAAATACTACTTTTTCGGTTTAATACTGAATATTCGGAAATTACGATTTTATTGTTTGTTGCCTATATCTCATATACTTTGTCTATTCTCATATATTTTAAAAAATTTGACTTTAATACGCAATTTTCCTTCTTTTGATTTGTTATTATTAATTCACGATAATTCCAAGTTCTTCAATTCTATTCATATCTAAGGCTGTCAACGTCCAAGTTTCCACGTCATAAAATAATATTATATAACATTTAACATTTAGTTCATTTAACTAGTTTGGTCATTGAGATTGATGAACAATTTTTGATTTTTAATTCGTCATTCATTTTCACTGTTTATACTGTCTAAGTAGGGGATTGGCCTACTGTAGAAGACCACTTTTGATAACTCTATGTGCGTCTACGTTGTAAGAGACGTCATATTTTCTGCAAGTTGTTGCTGCGATTTTACCTGACGTTACTATGTTTACTGGGTGCGTCATGTTTGCTGGGTGCGTTAGTTGTTGACAATTGTGTAATTATTATTAGTGTTTGTCCAATAATTAATTATTGTGTTGTATGAGATATATGAGTATTGATATAGATATTGATATAGGTAATATTTTTAGTTATAAAGTATTAATTATTAATTATTTTTTATTGATTATAAATTTTATACTATAATATTTTGCTATTTTTTTTAGCTATATTTTATGCCCCCCACGGGAATCGAAACCGTGACTACCACATTGTGATTGAAACACATTTCTGTGCTCCAACCGATTAGGCCACGGAAGGCTATTAGTTTAAATATAGTCTTGTCATACTGAAAATTACATGCTATAAGTTTTTTTTTTAAACCTTTTTATTGTGCTTTAACTTTAATTATGATAAAGACTCTTTACATTTTTTTTGAAAATTCAAATTTTAAAATATCCATGTTGTTTCTGGGATTTGAATGCGGCACCTTCTAATAGTTTGATCACATAATCACTATAACCTATCATTCTTAAATTGATACTAGATTTCTAGAACTATTTATAAAGACTAGACTTTACCCTAATTACGTTTTACTATCGAGATGAGTGTAAGCGAAGGCAGAACGATTTATGCAAAAAAAATTTTAATTTTCCTTAAAATCGGAAAGATGGATTTCAAACGTTGCTCACGCAAGTTATTTGAAAAAGTATAGTTTTAGTGTGAGAAAAAAATGATTCATAAAAAGATACAAAGTGAATTAAGTGTGGATTAAGTGTGGATTAAATGAAAAAATTATAAATAATTTAATTTGAACTAAAAAACTGTTTATTTAAAGTCGAAGATTTGAAATTTTGCCTGTTATTTCATTTTTTGTAAAAGTGGATGCAATCACTAATACCTAGAGCTAACTATAAACAATGATAACCATCCGCTATTCGATGGACTTATGCTGACAGTCAATACAAGGAAACTGTACTTCTAAAATATATAATAAACGATCTCAGAATCATAATGGATCAGAGCTATGCTGAATTCCTATTATGTTAGAGGTAAATGTTGATATTGAAAATCATTAAAAATTAATTAAAAAATTCAGATGAAAGGGTAACAGTCGAAAAAGTCATTTGTTTCTAACTAATATATTGGTTCAATACATCAAATAAATTCTGATTTATTGATGAATTATAATTTATTTAAATAAACCCCATTTTAAGAGGTTTTTCAAGCCAAAAAGTGTTATAAAATTGCAAAATAAAATAAAAATTTTAAATCAAAACGCAAAAACAATTCAAAGTTACTATACTAAAAGCAATAGCTGTAATGTAATAAAAAAAATTTGTTAAACGAATGAACATTTATTTTTAAATTTCGCCAATAAATTTCGTGATTCGTATGAACTGAACAATACCGTAACTGTAACAGTAACTGTTTATTATAATTATTAAAAATGTTGAAAATTCTAATATTACCTGTCCTTTCATTTCTCAAATCTGTATTTAACGTCTAAAGACGTTTGGCCCTCCAGTGAACGCGTAAGTATATACTTCTAGTCGGACGACAAAAACAAAATTTATAGCTTTGGGGTGCCATCAGTAACATCGACGACCATTGAAAATTTCATAGATTAAAAATCACATTACATTTTGGTATTACAAAATAAGAACACTGATTTATAAATTTAACCATTCATTAACACATTGATTATATTGGCAGAGGTTTGTTGAAAAATATAAAAAATCTTATAGTTGAAGTAGTGATGTGTAAAAGATACATAGGAAGATCGTTAACTTGATGAAATGATTAAAAAAAATTACTAACTGGTAAAATCAACCAACTTCCTTCAATAAATCCCAATCAATAAATTTCTTATAGGGAGTATAGAACAGCTAAAACCTGTTGAATGAATGCAGCGTAAACCCGAAACAGAATGAATGCAACCACCAAGCAGATATATTACTTTCAAAGTTAAAACATGAAATACAAATGCCAACACCAATCCAACCAATTAATAATAGATAATAGATAATAATAGATAAAAACCAATACAAATGCGCAGAATGAAAGAAGCCATCAATTGCTAACCACAGCCACTATGCAAAAGTTGGTTGACTTTGTTTTTATATTTTTCAATTATAAGTAAAATAATTGGATAAGCACCCGAATTACCTTCACAGAATTTAAGCCATTTAAAAAAAGTAATAAACAAAATTACAACAAAATAAAAAGGAAATAGAATTGAATAGAAAAGTTAGTAAGTATATAAAATTTATAGACCGCTTAAAATATATTTATTTACCCGTCTCTTGAAAACTTCTAAGTTATAGGTTTGTGGGAACACATAAGAAGATGGTGGAAGTATTCTATAGTTTAGAGGTTCTGTTGAAGAAATGTTTTTTATATTTCACATCAGTTATGGTTCGAAGATATTTTACTACAAGATTTTTTGGAAAGGGCTGACCTGTCAGTATTGGTATGGGTGTATATATTTCGAGCATAACATATTTTATTTCGTCAGAGCAATTACCCAACAGATATTTATTAAAATTGAGTGACTGCTCCTACATTACGAATTGATTAAGACTATGACTTAATGAAGTTAGGAGTTGTGTGAGTTCTCTGAGAACTGAAGGCTGGTAATGGGTGGTGGCACCGCAACTAATATGCGATCTGTATTTAAGTAGTGGTCGAATGTATTGCCTTGTATAGGAGGTTGGAAGATGTAAAGTAGATATTACCTATTTCTGCTTAAGAATCCTAAACATTTCACAGCATCCTTCGCTATTTATTTCCATTTCAAGAACTTTTAGCGTTTCGACGTTTTCGATATTTATACATTTTAGAATAGAATATTTGGTATTGATGGATTTTGCTTTGTTGATATGAAGCTGGGGTTCTACTGTTTTAAATCATTAAATTTTACTGTATTTACACTACCACAGTTTTAAATTTTTTTGAAGGTCACTGTTTAGAGAACAAGATATTTTCTTTCGTTCTCTATGAATAGAAATTTAGGGTCGCTTCAGCAATTTTTTCAAAGAAATACAAGAAACCGAAGGAATCAGCAAAGCTCTGAATAGAAGTAGATTGCAGTAGAACAAAAACACGAATTATATTTATAAAAGTGAAACACTCTGTTATAAAATATAATAAAATATTTTAATTTTTCATTCATTTATGGAGGTTTTTCATTACATTATATTGTGTGTCAAAATAAGTAAAAAAAAAAAAAAAAAATATTTTTTGTTTTTTATTTAATGAAAATTAGGTCTCATGAAATTTTTTTTAAGTAAAACTTTTTTTTTTTTTTTTTTTTTATATACCTACATATCATATGTGGACTTATTAAGATGTAATACTGCATTGTACCAAATAAAAAAAAAAAAAAACAAAAATAACGGAATGAATAAATGAATGAATGAAACAAATAAAATGAATGGAATTTTTACGTATGATCGTATTGCCCCATATGACTGAATTTATAATAATATAACCCCGCTCTGATATTGCTTCGAACGACAACCAATCATATACACATACAAACGAACTAAATAAAAGTAGAAAAAAAAAAATATAAAACTTTTCATATCCAAAAAAAAAAAAAAAAATTATTAAAAAAATATTTTTATTTTATTCTAATTTAGTTTTGTTGTTTTTTTTGGTTTTTAAACCACCATTCATTTAAAAGTATCTTTTCGTGGTTGTATAGTTCCTTTTGAATCACATCAATCACTTCCGGTTGTGTGATAATTTCTTAAAAATCGAATTGAGTAACCCATCAGCCACCTATGGATGGATTTGTGTTGAAATTCCAATTTGATGACTCACACGACATATGAACGAACAGTATAACAAGTAACATAGAATTTTCAACAACTCTGGAATTTTTTATTGAACAAATCCTCCACAACAAATATCAGAAATCATGAATGAAACATTTAGAACGATAACAGATAGTCTGGGTATACCAACCGATAATTTAGATTATCAATATATTAGTAGTTTTTTTCGCAATGTACATACAAACTTTGATCTAACATCAACAAACCTAGATGAGGTTAAGGCGGCGATTAACTCGCTAAAATCATCAGTTTCCACCGGACGAAACTAATTACAGTATTTATAGACAGGTTGGCACCGATCTTAGTCAAATTTATCAATAAAAGTTTCGAAATTTATTGTTTCCCTAATTGTTTTAAAAAGGCAATTGTTACACCTATTTATAAATCTGGAGACGCTACAAATGCTTCTAATTATAGACTAATATCGGTGTTGTGTGCATTTTCCAAAATATTCGAGAAAATCATAAAAGAAAAACTAACTTCTTTTATAAAATGTAATAATTTTATGCACTTAGAGCAATACGGTTTTGAAAAAAATCCAAGTACAATGTCCGCATGCCTATCCTTAAATGAGTATATAACTAAAAACCTATCTGTGTCTATCATTTAAAGATATACTGGTTGTATTTTTATAGATTTGCAAAAAGCATTCGATTGTGTTGATCATGATGTTGTTTTACATAAACTATCCTGCTTTAAGTTAACAAACGATCAAATTAACTTTTTTAAAACATATTTAACAGAAAGATCACAATGTGTCCGCATTGCTAATTGCTTAAGTGAAACAGCAACAATAAAAAAAGGTGTACCACAAGGCTCTATATTATGTCCTGACCTCTTTAAAATATACATTGATGATCTTTTGCGGTTTAATCTCGCTTTTTGCAGATGATGCAGTCATAAAGTACTCTTTAAGCAGTGAATGTGATTTGAAGATTGCGATGTTAGAAGACCTGGTATTACACTTTTTTCTAAAAATAGACTATGTACTATTAAACATCAAAAACATAAAAATCCTGTTATTTGAAAATAAATTATTTTCTGATTCAACATTTCTACACAACAACTCACGTATTGATGTAGTGAAAAGTCATAACTATCTAGGTCTCGTAGTAGATTCCAAAATTAAATGGGAAGATCATATTGATCTTGTCTGCAAAAAAATGTCTCTTTATGTTTTTCTGCTACGCAGACTAAGAAAATTTCTCGATAAAAAAACGCTTTTTATTATGTACTCGTCATATATTTTGTCAAATGTTGTTTATGTCAACCCTATATGGAGTGGAGCGCCAAAAATTAGTTTAATCGAAATACTGATGGAAAAATCTATTAAAATAATTCATAATTACCCAATATTGCAGCCAACGATTATTATTTATTCTGATAAGTACCTTAGTTTCGATGTGTAATTGTGAAATTCGATATGTAAGTGTGAATTGCACGTTCTGGGCTTTAAAATTATAAATAATCAAATTAAGCATTATTTCATTTTTCAAAGATATGTAGATGTGCATAATTATAACACTCGAAACAAATGCAATTTTTATCTATCACTGTTCAAAACAAACCGTCAAAAGACAAACTGTCTCTACAATTGTTTAAAAATTTTTAATGATCAACCTGGTAATATTAAGTCAATTGATAATTTCTGTCAATACAAAAAAACAAAATCGTCGAACTTCTTAATGTTTAAATGTTCAATTTTTAAATATATTTGAATTAATGTAAATTTTTAATGAAGTTCTAACTGATTGTATTTATTTTATATTAAAAGAAAAAAACAAAAAACTATTGTCAAACAATTGTATTTTTATATTATTAATAAATTATAAGACCAGACAGCTTCGGTATGTACAATGTGTGTCAAAATTACAACTTTAAAATTGTTTTGCAATTGTATTGAATCAATTTGTAACTATTTTTGAATTATTAAAATTGTAAGTGAACACAGATAAATAAAGAAAGAAAAACAAAAATGTGAAGGAAGAACAATTCAATTCAAAATTCTTTCTAAGATTGAGTTTTGTCAAAATTATATTTTAACTATCCTTCCCAAGAACCCTATACTAGATTTCAGGAGACACTTTATTTTAAAAGACTTTTCAGTTTTTAGGTTTTACTGATTTTACGTCGATATCATTTGTACATCGTAGCGAGCATTTTTTTTTTTACATTCTGGACAGTAACTTAGGTAGAATCACTTTTTCGTGCTTAATTAAGTACTGCAAATTTACTCACGATATTTACAATATTACGATTTAACAAATTAAAACTACTGCTATTGTCAGCAACTAAACCTTGTTTAATTTTTTACCAGATTATTATGTACTCTTAATTATGTTTTGTCATTTATTACTTAATTTTCATACAAATTGAAGATAAATATTTTTATCAATGAAAATAACACCAAATCTGTATTGTCGACAAATAAACATTCTTCACAAATTGAAGAATTTCTGTTTATATAATTTTAAGTTATTTCAAAAGTTTATCTACCTTAGAACAATAATATCAACTTCACAAACAAAATCAGTATGAAAATAAAGTGAAAAATTTTTTCTTGCAAAACCATTGCTATTTGTCTGACTGAATACTTAGCTTCAAAACTATTAAGGTTGGACCAAATACCTAGGTTTGCTTTCAGTACTGATGGGGTTTTCAATCGTGGACATTACCACCACGAAGGAGCAACAAATCAAGCAAGCTTCGAAAATAAAAATGTCCCCAAATTTTCAGTCCTGATAGGGGCTTATCACGTAAAAAATTCAAATACGCATATAGTATGTGGATTTCAAATATAGCTTAAAACATAAACTGCAATACGTATAGTACAAAAAATGGGCTAATATAAAGTTTTTAAATGATTATCACAATACAAAGTACAAAATGTTAAGATGGGAAAATAAATTTTGCGAAAGTAGCAATACGCGATTAGGTAACTGTGTCTGACAAAGGGATTTAGGGGAAAAAAATTCCGTCATATATTAGTTGTTACTATATATATAAATGTCTGTTGCATGCCATATGTCTCATAGGTACTAATGATACTTTCGCTGGCTAGGTAGGATATGTTAGAATAAAAATTATCAAATTTACGAATTCTAATGAAATGACCTTACTACAACTGGAGTGACACTAAAACTTCATGAAGACGTATTGGTGGAAATGAAAGAGCTTCAGCTCTCCAACATGGAGATAATTAGCTTGTCATAGCAGCCAGTGGAGGATAATATTGCAATAATCAAGAAATAAGTAGCACTCAGAAATAAGTAAGTAAGCCACTTTTAGAGATTAACGTTCAACTTAGAGATTGTTAAAATTGTATTACCATAGTATTTAAGCATTGAATAGAAGGATTTTTGTATTGTCTTTTAGTTGTTGCATATTTAAAAACTATAATTATTCGGGAAAATTAATTTATAATTCTTTTTTTTTTTATGGCCAAAATAATGGGATAAACACCCTAGCTGCTTTCGCTGAATTTTAACCAGTTAGTATAGCAGTAGAAAAAAAGAAAGTATAAAGGAAATAAATAAATAACATATACGGAAAATAGGAAGAGAATAGATGAGAAATAGAAATAGAAGAGAAATAGTAGTAACGCAGGTTTACAGACAACTTAACAGAAATTGATTCACTCGTTTTTTGAAAACTTTCAAGTTGTATTGTAAGCTATAAATGACCACAGCCCGTGATAGAATAATTTAATTAGTTAAATGGTTTTGTTTTTTAAATTATAATATGGCATTAGATGAATGATAAGTAAACAATGGCAAGTAAATAGATAAAAATGACTAAATTAGTAAATTTCCAATTAGACTATGGACGTTTCGGATTTTTTTTTAACTTTTAACCCTTTCACCAATCTTTAAGAAAACCTTGCAAAAAAAAAAAATTTTTGTTTACAAAAGTAGAACTTACTAAGCTCCTGAAAATTTTTTTTTGATCTAGGTCCAATTTTAAACCGGGTTTGAAAATGTTCGCTGGAACGAACAAAGGTACTCACAGGAAACAAAAATTTGCTAAAACTTACAAAAATTAGGAACAAAGATGTATTTTGCACTTCTGGCAATATACTAAACGTTTTTTTATTACAAATTTTATTATTTGGTAAGGGCCTTTTACATCATTCTACGTCATATTCTGCCCAATGACTAACATTATCTTTTACAATATCACTATTTGGTCGAGCTTAAATCCCAATCCTCCTTTTCTTGGGGTCTGGTAGTAATATTGATGGTCGGCCCTTTTTTGGTATTGTAATTGGCTTGCTAAACAGTATTAGTTCTTCTGCCAATTTAATTCGAAAATCCATGAGATATATAGAATTAATGTTTTCAAGTTTGCAAGTTTGCAATCATTTTTATGCCTAAATCAATTGCATGAAAGGTCAATGCGTAGAGTCCATTTTTTGGATTTTATATGAATTCTATAGCAACTCAATATTTGATCTAAGCGATCGACCTCGCCCATAGTTTCGTTGTATATTTTTACCGATTCCGGACGTTTTACAGTAACATAGCTTCTTGTATTTTTTTCCCATCTTTGCACATTATCTAAATTGTTAATACCAACAAAGTTGTAGGCTAAATGTACTTCTTTATTGTCATACCATTTGGTAAGAACAATAATTTCTTCTAAATTTACAACTTCTTCACAAATTCCACGCCCTATTTTTCTGAATGTTTTTGAATCAGAAAATGGTAGATTATTGAACCTATTTAGTCTAGCGGTACCAATTGCACTAATTTTTTTCTGTGACAGAGTTTCCAACAATTGATAAGTTGTAAAATAGTTATCGAATTTTAGAAAGTGATCTGATGGGATGACTTCTCTATTTCCATTTCATCAAATGTAGTACGACTGATGTACCGAGTATATATTTTTTTGATAAAGCGTCAGATATCTCAGTTGATTGGCCTTGATAATAATTGAAATTAGTATAGCCAAATTTTAAAATGACCGTTAAATTGTTCGTTGTGGCGAACAAAAATGTGGGAAATTTTTACCACTGAAAACTGTAGTTGGTTGAGGCGAACATTACTTTTAAAACTAATTTTTAATCAATAACGAATACAAAATTTGTACAAAAGTTAATTAAAAATGGAAAATAACACATTCTTTACACTTTTAAACAATAATAATATAGTTTTATACATAAATATTGGAAAAATACTAAAATAATCAACTCAACTTACCAGTTCACCTCTTCAACACCACCTGTCAAACTTTAATTAATTTCCCACACATTAAATTCTCAAAATCATTTTTCTAAGACAAAAGCAAGTTGTAATATTTAAGAGAATCTTAAAATCTTCTTTGAATAAAATAAAGGCTCTTAAATAAGATTTTAGAGCATAAAACAGATTGAAAAAGTCACATTTTCTATTGAAAGTTTTCATACTCTATAGATTGTTCGATTCCGATATCAATAGTTTAATAATTTTACTAATTTTTCGGCAAATTTATCAACCATAAAACATGGAACTATTAAATTTATTTCGAAAAGTCCAACAAATTGTAAACATTTAATCGATATCGGAAGTTAATTCGATGTCGATTAAATTTAATTACAAAATTAAACAATTGAAATTAAACAAAATCAAAAATGCAAACTGGACAATCCAAGGATCCAACAACAAAAAAAAACTTTCAATATAAATAAACTCAATAATTAATAAGACATATAGCGGTGGCTCAAAAAAAATTTTTTTTTTGTTGCGCCCTAGGCAATCTTTTTTGTGGCGCCCTTTTTACTAATGAAAACAGGTACGTAAAGAAAATAATCTTGCTCCATGAAAGCCAAGCCTACCAGCCGTTTTTGAGCCATTTTTGAGCGAAAATAAGTTTTAATTAATTTTAGTTTCGAAAAACGTCCTTTACCACTTTCTACAGTAACAGGTAACGTTAAAAAGATTCTTAAGGTGATAAAAAATTTGGATAAATATCGGTCAACTTTCTTTCACAAATAAAATATAGGACATCTTTCGGCGACGAACTCTGTTCAATGCGTGTATAAATAGATTGAAGCTCATTACATAAATCCACTGCTTCGATATCTTTAGAGCCATCATGACTTATTGCAGACTCAAGCTTAGCACATGCTGCATATAGGTGTTGTGCTGTTACATTTTGTAGGCTATAAATGTCAAAAATTAATCCAAAAACTGACTCAAGATTTTGCATTTGCTAAAATCTATCAATGACGGAGTTAATAGCAGTATCAAGGACTACAAAGTAAAAATTCATTTTAAATCGTTGCTGAGCAATTTCCAAAATATAAAAGGTTTCCGTTGTTAACCTAAAACCCGAACTAAAGAGATCAAACGTACTAATACTCCTTGCCAATAATTTTCTTGTTGTTTAATAAGTCGCAAACTATCATCGTCAAAATTTTTTGGCGCCCTCAACAGTTTTTAAAAAACGTATAACTAAAAAAAAAGTATATTTTTACTTTTTCTCTCGAATTTTGGCGCCCTCAACAATTCAGCGCCCTAGGCTACCGCCTATGCTGCCTATATGGTTGAGCCACCCCTGGACATAATTGGTATATACCATTAATACAACAACAATAAGACGATATCAATTGAAAACAAGTACAGTACAATAGAAAGTGTACTAAACTTATGTGACTTACAATATAGGATCATGATTGAATATTAAAGAAGCCGAAAGTAAAATAATGATAAATCTTAGATTACATCAGAAAATAAAATTTGTTATGTCATCAGAAAAGAGATTTTGTTAAAGAGTTATGTTACGTCAAAGGTTCTGACATAATCCAAAATTTAATTTTTTTGTGTACCAAGAACGAATTAATCGCATTTACCAAGTACGAGTACATATTAGGATTATTCTAAATATACACAATCGAAACGTCAAATTCAGATAATTTTATAGCTGGTTATATAATTTTGGTGATGTATAAAAATTATTGCTATACATAGTTATATTTAAAATTTTGAAAAGTACGTTTTACGTCATAAGTAACGCAAAAAAATACATCATAAAAATTATACTTGTCAACTGACGTAATATTCAGATTGATCTGTTAACGGGTTTTCAAAGTATTTGGCTTAATTCGTCAGCACACTGGTGTACACAAATATTCTACTAATTAGAATGGAAATTTTGGGTCAACGTTTTTTTAGTCAAATATTAAAAAAAATTCGATGTCTCTTATATAATCTTGGGAAGGATGATGGGCTGATTTTGAAGTAGAAATAATAATATTTCTATATAAAAATGGTGTATACTAACGTGAACATAGTCACCAAATGAAAATAAAAAGACTTCACTGGCTCGGATAAGTTGGGCGAATAGCGAAAAATGCTTTGGGAAACATTTCAGTCAACATTTGAATAGCCAGAATTTTTGAATTCATACTTAAAAATACCAGGAAACTTTTAAATTTCAGCAACGTTCGTTTTTAATTACGTATAAATTTAGATTTTTCAATTGCATAGTAAGAAAGCGCTAATTTGCTATCAAAGTAATAATAATCTGATAAATTTTAAAAATTTGAATGAATTTTTCTTTAACTCTTTTTGTTTTTGGTACCTATGACACATTTTTCGGTAGAATTGTCCTTTGTATATCAATTTTTATAAATAAATTTGACATTTATATCCTTTTTATTTATTAAAAAATTAATAGTCAAATCATAAATAAATGAGAAATTAAATTATTAATTTCTAAATATAGCATTTTCAGATTAAATAAAACTATTTTTATTTTTAATTAAATTTTTTTTTAAACAGAATGAAACCTTAAACAAAACTTATGTACGAAGAGAGAAATTATTTTATTTATTTTTGTACCATTTTGTACTTTTGTATTAAATTCTAAAATTAAATAAAGAAAGAAAAATTATATCTTATTTAAATGATTGTGTCAGTTACAGTTATTTAATATAAAATCAATTAGGTATGTAATTAAACTATGAAAGATAATAATTTGTAATGATAAGAAATATGCATATAAAATTGCATGTAAAGTGGGTCTGGCTGGATAATTGAAATTAATATTATCAATTTGTAAACAAAATTTTTGAAATAAATTTTATAGCATGTACCCAAGTAACACAAATAGGTTGTAACAACGTCGTACTATCGTTGGCTAAATAACTACTGGTCGGCTACATGACGTTGAAATAACTTTCAGATAACGTCATAATTACGATATTGGGGAATAATTCTTGAGTCGTACCGTAGTGAAAATAGCTATTATCCGACTATTCAACCGACTATGAAACGACCAAATTAGAATAAAAGAGATAGATATATTATTATATACAGTGTATGTATTTTTTTTTTTTCAACGAAAAAAAAACATTATTTTTTAAAATATTTTAACAATAATGTTGTCCTTTTTGCTCTCACTATAATTAATTTATGAATATGCTAATGCATTATAATTTTAAAAATATGAATTTATTATTATAAATTATAATTGACTGACATCAATTATTAGGTGTATGGTGGCAGGATGGCATAGCTTTCCGTGGATAACAAATTTTTAATGTCATCCAATAATTATAATTTATAATAATAAATTCATATTTATAAAATTATAATACATTAACATATTTATAATTTAATTATAGTGAGAGAAAAAAGGACAACATTATTGTTAAAATATAATCTATCTATCTCTTTTATTCTAATTTGGTCGTTTCATAGTCGGTTGAGTAGAGTAGTCTGTTAATGGTTATAATATATAAGATATTACGATGTTATAAGCAAGTCATCGGGATAACGTTATTTCGGACACTTTTAAGTTTTAAAAGTTGCGTCATAGTTATAAAATGTAATAAAAGTTGTGAAGTAGATATAAAATAACTTTGTGACAACTGATAAAATAAAACGTCGTATTGTAGTCGTAATAACGGATAAATTAGATTTTTCACTATAAAATTATTTTTCTTAAATTTACGACGTTATAACGACGTTGGTATGGAGATATTTAACTTAATAGTTATTTGGTGTTACTTGGGTATAATCAACATGATCAACGTGTAAATAACAACTTTTTATATTAATTTAATTAAATTAATTAAATAAGGGTCTTATTTAATCTGAAAACTCTAAATATAATAGTAGTAGAGTAATCAGGCCCAAGGGCCTTGTTGGACAATATAATAATATACGTTTACGTTTTTGTATTAAAAATCTTCAGCATCAATTTGTGATTTAAACATTCTAACCAATTCATTATGTTCATCTAATAATATTTGTAATTGACGAATAATTGGTTTGCTTAATTTAGGATTTATTGAATAACGCCCGATCAACTTCTTCATCTCCATTTCCCATGAAATAAATTTGTTGAAAGCGATATTGTTGATTGTCGAATGGCAATTACAAATCAATTTTATTGTACACCTGACCTGGAATCTTTAATTCACCAAAAAATATAATTTCTCAGGTTTATATTTAATGGTGTTAATTTAACTTTTCCGCCAGCACAACGTTACCTATTTTGCCAATTTAAATGGATGGATTCGAAGCGTAATCAATGTAATGAACATAATGAAAACCTGTGCACCATGCAAATTTCCAATTGAATAACTACGTCTCCGTTGTTGCCTGTTTTGATTACCACGTTCACTTTCACGCGCTGGGTGGCGCAGTAGAGTGCCTGTCTTTCAACCGAAAGGTCCCAAGATCGATTCCTGACGAAGGCAAAAACAAAAAATGCTTTCTGGACTTTTCGACCGGGTCCAGTACCCTTTATCATTGGGATGAAATAAATGATAAATAGTTAAGAGTGTTGGTTATCACTTAAAATAAAATGGAACTATCCTATTATGAAGACGAATTAGAAGGATATGAAGGCGAAGTTGCTATATAGTTTTCCACATTTAAAACTAGTAGATATACCATAAAAGTTCTACAAAAAAAGTTATTGTATGTGAGTGTGTATTCCAAATCTCTGTGTAAAAAGCAGTTCATCCCATAGACTTGGAATTATATAAAAAAAAAAACGTTGAATGTTACGTTCACAATCTCTTCTGTTTCTAACTCTCAAACTTTCAATTCGTTCTTCTTTTTGTTCTTGATTTTGATTTGATTTTGACCGTGCCCTATTATTTTCTTGTTAATTCATTACGTTCTAATCGCTCTTGTTAATTCTGATTGAATCTATTTTGACTGCTGTCGGCTAACGCCTTCGTCGCGGCATTATTGAATAATTTTACTCTGTTACTCATTTTTTTAATTTAATTTTAACTGAATGATTACAAATCAATGATTAAAAAATGTTAATGCTCACAATGTGAACTTAAATGACAACCAATAAACACACAGAAATTAAATAATTCAAAGCTTTTGTGTTGTATACCGATAATGATAATGTATTTCTTATAAGAAAAATGTAAACTCATTTTATATGGGAAAAACACACTATCACAAAAGTTTGCGTAAAACCATCAGTGAAAGTAGACCTTTCCATGTATTGGTTTGTAAATCGGTTAAGTGGTTTTCGAGTTATAAAATGACGAACAAAGGACAACTTATTTATATATATATATATAGATTTACACTATAATTTGATAATACATAGATTTTACCAAGTGGTAATTTTGTTTGATTTTTATAACTCACATACGGTTTTATTTAACATAATATGTAAGGGTATTTACGAATAGGTGTAAATTGAAGGTGTAGCTTTGGACTGGACACATACGGTTTTATTTAAAATATGTAAGGGTATTTACGAAGGTATTATTGAAGGTCTAGTCTTGGAGAAGTGTAATGCCATTGTCAAATTTTAATATGAAAAAATATTCTACAAGACTTGTAGATTTTTACTAAACTGAAACCTGTATTATACTTTTTCTATTGTACTTTAGTTGCCATTGTACTTTATAAATTTGACATTTGTAAAGTCAATACATACATATATCTGGAAAATGACTGATATAAAGACAGTATAGTAATTTTTTAAATAAAAAATGTAAATTGAAACAAAATTTTAATTGAAATATTTTACAAGTGAAAGAAAGAAAGTTGTTTATCACTTATTCTCATAACTATTAATTTAATTCATGTGTAAACAAACCGCTGTCACAATTCTACATCGAGTACAACATCAAACGTACAAAGGTTGCGTTCAAAAAATCTTTGTACAAATCATTGTAGATCTACACCTATTACACTTCAACACTTAATTGTGAATACCCTTTATAATATTTAAAATATTAAAATTCAAATTAGTAGCTGTTTATGTAGTTCGAACACTACAATACCTGCTGACGACTTCAGTATTATTGGATGAACGAAAGGCTTGCTTAATTATTTAATGATTTTTTTTTTTTTTAAATTTTGGAACCAAGGAATGGTTCGAAATGCACAAAAAGTTCATTCATATCAATTCTGAATGCAAGTACATTTTAACTTTAATTTTTATAAAATAAATTTATGTGATTATAAAAATAGCATTTTACATTGAAATTTTGGTCGATTTTTATAACTCACAGATGTACTATTGACATCTTCTAATAAGTTATAAAATCAATCAAAATGAAAATAGGTGTTGTATAGGTAAGGTAGTCTAACACTAAAAATACCTACTGATGAGTTCTAATAGTGTTATGATGAACGAAACAATTTCCTAAAAATATTTTGTTTTAATTTTTATTTTTACTTAATTGAAATTAGAACTGTGATTTTTTAATTTGATATAAACTATTATAATACATATATATAAAATATATAATAAGATATAATTTTGTTGATGATGTTAAGATGTACTAATTGTTTAAGTGATTTTGCAAATGATCTAAATTCAGTCATAGTATTATAAAAATTATAAACACAAATTTAAACGAAATTTGAAGTATTGATTATAGATGGAAGATAGATAAAATAATTAACTATCCTATAAATTAAATTTCCAAAGGAAGTTGAGCTAGTGAGAAACTGTTGTCAAATAAGTATTGCAAATTTGCTATAGGTTCAAAAAAAACCATAGCTCGGTCTATAACTATGAAGATATAAAAATTTTTGGCTTCTGAAATCCCGTACTAGCGCATAGATATTGTAAAGATGACGAATAGATGGACAATTTATTCTGCCAGATAAGATATCATATAGGAAAACATCACAAGAGTAGATAACTTATTAAGTTGACATCTAACTATATATATATAGCCAGTGATATAAGATTGCTTGTTGAAATTACATATAGACAAAACCTAATCATATTTTTTTTTAACAGACTTTATACTATTATGGTTAGGATAATCAGGCATCAAAATTGGACAAGCATATTCGAGATGTGAACGCACGACTGCATGGATCAGAAAGTTGCTGTGCGTACAAAGTTTAATATTTCCTAATTCAATCAAAATTTGATTATTTTTTCAATAAGAATCAAGAGTACACCTATGTATTATGCACGTAACGAGATTTGTAGAAATTTGTGTGAGTCCTGGCTATTGTTAATTTCCGCTTGCATTTTCGATTTATATGTATTTACTGTCGTCCGAGCTTGAAAAGTTTGGTAAAGTCAATCATCTTAGATGTTTCTGGAATCTATAATTCATTCACCTTGAAGATGGGAGATTGCCCCAGTTATACTAATTCGAAAAAATTCAAAAAGAGTAAATGTTAAGAAAATCATTAAAGAGGTTCGTGTTGTTTTAATTGTGGGTATTTGTTCAGTGGGTTTGCAGGTAAATTTGAAGGCGAACTTCAGGTGTTTTTCCGTTTTGAAATGTGTACCTATTTAACAGAAAAAAAAAACAAAATAAAAATTATTACATTCCATTTTAGCTTATTGTATAGATCCTGTTATTGCTATTGCTTCTAATTTTAAAGGGCATATCATGAAAAATATTCATTCATATTATTTAAATGAGTTTTCTTTTATTATTTTGCTTTTAACAAATAAACAGTAATTTCCGGAGGACCAACTGCACGAGTCTCTTGATAGTGTTAAAGTCGGATTAACCAAATCCCACCTAAATTTGTAAGGTATTGACTGTAAGTAATTGACTGAAGACATTTGTGTTATTTAATTATGAATCATGTTATATAACAAACTATTATCGTAATCGTTTTCGTAGAGAAATGCTATCAATCTAAAAATTTCTGTGAAAGAAAAGTAGTCGTTGTGATTTTCGCGGGATTGAAGAAAGTCGCAGAAATAGTTTCTGTGTAGGAAGTATTTCAATTTTCAAAACCAGATTGTAAGGGCTTCCTTTTCTTAAGTCGACGACGAACATTGTTGTCGACATCTAGAACTGTTACAAATTTTTAATAATTTATTCCTAACATTTTAATAATTCCAAGCCTATATGTAATTATAAAAGAGTGTTCATCCCAAGCAAAGTTTTTGAAAGTAGTTAGGGTAATAAAAAAACGTGTAAGTATTATAGTTTTTTTTTTTGTTAAATTGTTTTTTAATATAATATTAACTAATTTTAAATGTGGAAAACTTGAGTTGTTGTAGACAAATTTCGCTTCATAATACCACTTTATTTTAAGTAATAATCGAAGTTTTAGCTTTTAAAACATCCGTGCCTTGAGTGGGATTTGAATGCGGAGCTTTATGATTAGTAGTTAGGTAAAATTATCATTACAACATATTGGTTAGCTTAGATGATTTTACATATAGATGGAAATGCTTGTATTTTAATGTGTAGTTCTTGATTTTGTCTGTGATTGGGTTAATGTGCAAGCTAAAGTAGAAGTCTTTATCACGTACGTACTATGTTGAATTTGTTATATTTATAAGTTTTTTTTAACATTTTAATATTTATTTTCTGTGCACATGATTGAATGTCGGAATTAGAAGTAAATATACAATTTTCTGTTACAAAGTGTTAAGATGTATGCTAAATCATTCATAACATATACCCTTAGAAATTGAAAATAATTTTCGGAGTCAATTTCATTTACTATATTTTATTTATTTTTGTCGTAATAAATTGTTGATTAAATAGACGTTAGGTAAGATTTAGGTTAGGTTTACATTGGGTCTTATATTAGCATAAAAAGGTTTATACAAAGGTTTTTACTTGCCATTTTGTCCTTTGCAAATTAAATTTATTCTAAATATTTGAGTCAGGTTAGTCTAAAATGATTACAAATCAAAGGTATTCTAGTACTATATAAGCTCTTGAAATATAGAATTAAAATATATGAAAATAACATATTGTTCAAATACATCAAGGCAATAACTAAAATAATAGTAATAGTAATAATAGTAAATTGTTGAGGTGACTAGATGGCTAGATGCTCCAATGTATCATGTATCAAAGTGTTAAAATTATGAAAAAGTTAGTTTGACTCTATTTGTTTAAGCCTTAAACCTTTTAAAAATATTTTGTTACAATTAAATATCAAAAGATCATGCCTTCTGGATCTACAAACTATATACGTTATCTATTTATAATAGATGAAGCGTATATCATGATGATAATACATATATGTTAATACAATACAATAGATGATAACACAGTATTTATTTCTAATAGATGAAGTTAATGAAACCACAGTAAATTTTATGGGCGATTTTTTTTTTTTTTAAATTTTAAGATAAAATTTTATAATTCAGTAAATTGTGTTCTATGGTGGTAAAAATTAATTATGAATAATATTATTAAAATTTTATTAGAAATTGTGATAATAATGTATTTTTTATTGGAATTTTTTTTTTAAACATAGTTCTTGAAGTTAAGGTTATTTTGTATTTTTCTAGTATTTGTAAATTCAAAGTCGATATTGGACATATACATGCATTTAGAACGTGTATAAATTTAGAAACTATACTTCCTATACTCTAACAATTTATTTGGGAATTCCAAGTATAAATTTTATAAATATAGAAAGACAGGGTTTAATGTTTTAATAATTAAGTAAATATATGTATTTTAAAAATAACTAAATTAGATTACATTTTGTACTTAAAATATATATATATATATTTTATATATGAGTTATAATGATTTATATTTTAATTTTTAATTATAAAAATGTTTAATTGAAACTTACCTTTTATTTTTATATAGAAAATATTCCATTAATAGGTTTTATAGTAATAAATTAATTTTAAATTTTTTTTAAATTTAATTTTTTAATAATTAAAAAAAATATTTATTTTATATTAAATTTATTTTCATAATTTTTTTTGTCAAATTTTCTTTATTTTTAATAATATTATTAATTTACACTGATTTGTAATTATTTTTTAAAAATTTTAATTTTCATAAATATTTTTTTATTTTTTATTTTTTTTGGTAAACTAAATTTTATTAAGTTTATTTTTTCAATTATAATTACTTTTTTTTTTTAAATTTAAACTTTTTTCGAAATTTGTATAATTTTTTACTTTATTATTGATGTTTTTAACTTTTAATAATTTTATTTAATAATTTTTTAATATTTTTATTTTAATAATTTTAATTTTGACTCTTTTTTGTAATATTTTTTTTATTTTGATATAATTTTTTGTTTTGTTTTGTTTTTATTTTTTTTTTTAATAATATTTTATTTTCAAAATTCTCTTAAAATATACCACTTCATACTTGATTGAGATCTACATGAACATTGAAATTGTTTTCAGGAAAAATTATGTCTGGAACATTCAAAGTTAACATCTTTTTCATCGTTGTTATCCTTATAGCAAAAACAACAACAACAACAACAACAACAGCAGCAAACAACAAAAATAAATTAATAAAAAATATTCGCCGAGACGAATGCAATTCAAAAAACGAATTTCCGCACTTGCGCGATTTTTACCATCATCATTATATTATTATTAATATCAATATCATTATCATCATCATCATCATCTCATCATCATCATCATCATCAGTTTTTAGTCAATTCGAAATAAAACATAAAAATATATAAAGTAATATAATATTATTATGATATTGAAACGAACAAACGAAATAAACAAACGAAGAAACGAACGAGCAAAGAGGGGCTCTTTTTTTTTTTTTTTTTTTTCTAAAAGGAGCAAATATATTCCTTTTATGCATACACAGTACACGCATACAGATACAAACATCCCCTATAAAGAACACATTCATACACCTATATAGATACATATATGAATGAGAAGTATTCCTGTTAGGAAAATGCGATTAAAGAGTGTAAAAAAAAAAACAACATCAAACAAACAAACAAACAATAAGCTTTAATTATTATTGTTTTTCTGAATCAATGCATGAAATAAACAAAATATTTATTATTAAATTAAAAACATTTTCAGGACATTTTCACAAACAAAAAATTTTTGTTCATTATCCTTTTACCATAATTATTTCTATAAAAATTGGATACACTATGGTTACTATAATCTAAAATGTTGAATTTGGAAGTTTTTTACAATTAGGTACAAAACATTTGAGGATAGTAAAAATATTGCAGAATATTATAAAAATTAATTTTTGAAATATTTGTTTGTTTGTTTGTTTGCAAGAAATGACATCAAATGGAAATGGTATTGACATTGATTTAATTTTTGTTTTGTCAAGTATTTTGGTTAAATAAATAAATAATAATAAGAAAAAAATAAAAAAATAAAAATTTAATAAATAACTGTTTTTTATTTGTTTTTATTTTAAAAGAAATTTTTAAACTTTAAATATTTATTGAATAATTATGATTAAATGTAGGTTATGATTTATATGTTTGTTTGTTTTTAAAATTCATTTATTTATTATACCATATGTTACATATTACATACCTTAGTACATTATCATAAATTAAATTAAAAAATTTGCAAAACAGTAATGAAAAAATTAGAAATTGATATTCTATTTTAATTATTTTGTTAAGATATTATAAGTTGAGTGTTGTTGAGTGTTTTAAGGTACATGGGTTTGAGCGGGTAAACATTATAAGTGTGACAATATTTTGGTGGCTTATTAAAAAAATAAATCGGTGCGAAGAATTTAAAAAATTTCTTTTTGAAAAATTTGTTTTACATATAAAGAACCATTGATGAACCGCCAAAATCATCTGTTGAAAAAAGTTATTTTATTTCTATATGTTGTCGGTATAAAAAAAAACTATTCCTGATATTTTAAAAATATACTTCATCCATACTACATATCCAACTAGTGTGAAAAAATATCCTAATGTCAGGGACAAATGCCATTAACTCCAATTTTTGTCGTACGCATTGAGTTCTCATATAAAATAAAATCATTTCATGTTATTTCCCTCTTTAGAGCCAATAAAATATTGTCATACTTGAAATGTTTACCAACTAAAGCCCACCTTTGATTTTTTCATTTACATACTTGATTTGAGTATTGATTTATGGTATCGATTCGGTTTGACATATCGTACTTATTATTGGTTGCAACCAGTTCGTATTAATATATTTATAGTTGTCCTAAAAATTACACTAGAAATATATTTATAGTGTTATCATTAATAGAAGCTATTGAAATACTGTACATTTTCTTTTTTGTTGATTACATAAGTTTATAAAAATTGTTATTAAATGTATCGCAATATATTTTTTATTTGACAAAGGTGGAGATGTTTTTTATCCACAGTAGACTATCCACAGTATTTGTTTGATGAGATGGTATGCTTCTCGGTAAGTTCTTGATTCTACATTTTCTACTTGTATAACTCGGGTGTAAATTTTTATGTGTTTCGAACATGAATTTTCATTATTTAAAAAAATAAACGTGTGTGTGTATATGTGCAAATTTATTTTCATATATTTTAAATTATGCTAAAACTAAAAAAAAACATCGTAATAATTATTTCGATAATCATAGATCCAGCCATTTAGTTTGTTTATTACTATCAAATGGTTTGAGAATTGTTTAATAAAAACTTAATGTTCATATGCAGAATTAAGATCAGCTAGATGAACATTTTGGTATATAAAAATTAGAGTTATAGTGTTTATTTATAAGAAATTTCGATTAAATTATTTAAGTGCAAAAAAAATTATTTAAATTATTTTCGAAAAAATTATTTAAATTATTTTTTGGTTATTGTTTTTCTATACTATAGGAAGTTGGATATTGAAAGTCACAATTTCGAATAAATTCAAAACATTTTGGATATCAAACTAATAAGAACACACTTTTCACTTCAAGTATCAGTTTTAGACCTTATCGTGATGCATTCTGTTTCGCCATAAGATTGGGTAACAAAAGTAATAAAAATGAAATTTCGATTGAATTTGTTGAAGCTGTTTATACCCAAATGGTTGTCCAAATGTTGGAAATAGAAATACAAATGAAAAATGGTGGAAATAGAGATAACAGTGTTGTTGCAAGCTTATGTACCATTAAACCTAAACAACAAGTTGAACAGAAATATATAAGTCAAGTCTTTGAAAGATCTATATGCTACCTTGTGAACCTGTACACAAACTAAAGCAATACTTTAACCTCTTGTTATTTTTAAAATATTTACAAATTGCTTTTTGATTTAAGAATAATACGGTTAAAATGTTATTTTATGGGACAGACTGTGCATGTAAATCGAATTATTTTTTCTTGTCATAACTATTTTTTTTTATTGAAATTCAAGATTTGGGATACCACGATCATTACAAACATATCGGCGTTTTTAATATTAAGGAAAAAGTTCGATGAATCCGATTCAGAGGAATTTGGTACGAGAAATTTTAATTCATCCATTCATCACTATCACTATATTTAATTTTTTTTTTTTTTTAAGTTTTCCAACAACCTTCTCTTTAATTCGATTTTTTAAATAAATTTCAGTAACTTTTTAACATTATCATCATCATCATTACAATATTACTATCTCTTGCTGATGCTCTTTACATACAAAAATGTAAACTTAAACTCCTCTCTTGGCTGTGTGATGATGATGTTGATAATGATGATGATATTGATGATGATAAAAGTGAATATTGATAATATTAGTTGATATTCATAATAATGATGATGATATAGTTGGTCGACTCCTATACACTATTGACACTGACTTTTATGAAATGTTGAATATACAAGCATACAAACTAATATAATAATTATAAAATACATTCATACATACTTTATGTACATATCCTTGTTTTGTTTTAATAATTCTACATTTTTTGTTTTAATTTAATTTTTTTCTTATTTTTTTTAGTTTCCCTATCGAATTTATAATATGTTAAGAATATAGTATAGAATTGTGCATTTTGAAAATTTTTCAAGGTCAAATTTTTTTTTTTTTTTTGAAATACAGAGAAGACTATAACACGTGTAGATGAGAATATAAAATCATGTACTTTTAGAGATTGAGAGCGTTATGCAAAGCAATATTATACATATATATATATATATATATATATCTATTCTATAAAGTCTATAATACAAAAACACAAATAAACTTTAAAAAGCAGCAGCCAATAAGAATTGAGCAAAAATAAATTTATTTTGTTTTTGTTTTTTTTAAAGAAAATTTTTACAATCATAATATTATAATGAAACTATATATTTTCTTAAATTAAAATAAGAAATAAAAACAAAAACAAAAAGATTAAAAAATGCTTATTAAAATGAAAATAATCGGAATAAATTAAAAAATAAAATTTCTGTTAAGAAAGCTTCCTTACAATACAAAAAAGGCATAACAACAACAACAACAACAACGACAACAAAAATTTCCTTTAAATTATCCTTTTTGATAATAACACTGACTGTACTTAATTAGTGAAATTTTGACCAAGTAAATAATAAACAATTCATTTTTTTGAAAGCCCTTTGTAAAACAGTTTGTAAACAAAAATAACAGCAAAAAATCAAATGATAGCAACAACAAGAAGAAAATTGCGTAGGTTTTGAAAACAGGCGTAACCTAGACACTGATATTGTATAACTTTTATTAAATAATAAAAAAAAAAAAAAATAAAAACAAACAAAGAGAGATAGAAATATATTTAGGACTCTATTGTTCATGTTATAAGTCATAAAAAAAAACCAAACAAAACAACAACAATAACAACAATAAAAACAAAAACAATAATGTTGTGAAAATCATGTGAACTTAAGGGTAAAACAATTTTTTTATAAACTATACAAGAATAAAATAAAGCTGATATATGAGTATCCTTAACATGCCTATGTTTCTGATATAACTCCACCCCAAGGTAATAAGGTGCTTCCTTTAACCCACCAACGCACAAAAATAATATATTATTGTTTGTTTTTTTTTTTGTTTTTAAATAATTATAATATTAAATATACTATTTGGAATTGTTCTACTACTTGTATCCGATATTACTATATCAACTCTATATAGAAGAATAACCCTTTGTTGGTTAGTATGTTGATTTAGTTAAAAAATTAATAAAGTAATTTTCTTCTTTTGTTTTATTCTTTTTGTTTTACTTATTTTAATAATTACTTATAAATACTTAGAGATCTTTATATGAATTTTATATCGACGAATGTGTGTGTGTGTCAATATTTTTGTATTAAAAACATTTTTTTTATAATATTTTCATTATTGTTTTTTTCCTTAAACGTTTATATTTTATTTTATGTATTAATATATTTAATATATATGTTAATATGTTTGTAATTTAAATGTTTTATTCATGAACAGATAACTTCTTAACTGTGGAATATAAATATGAATTAATTTTTTTTTATATTCTTAACGGTATTTTTGATATATTGTGGTGCAATCAAACAAAGAATGATTATATAAAAGATAGTGTATAGAAATAGAGTGTAAAGTAGAAATATATATATGTACTTACATAGTAAATAAAATATTGTACATGTGTGTTGAACCATAAAGAATACTTTTGATGATGTAATACAACTTAGGAAATAATAAATTCCTAAATATGAATGTAAAATGCAAAAAAAAACATTGTGTAGAAATATTTAGTAAAAAGCTCAAAATGATGAAAAAGGACCTTACATTTATCCTTTTTGTTGTTTTTCTTTTTGGTTTGTTTTCTTTTATGTGTTTGAATTGATGACGAAAAATAAAAATATCTACACCTTCTTCCACTTACATATATGTATCACTTTTTTGTTTGATTGTTTTGATGTTAAGAATTTTGTATTGTATTTTGTCGTCATATACGAAAATGGAAATTGTTAATTTTGTACCACTAGCCACCTGTCTATTATATTCATATTATGTATGTTTAGTATTATGTGACAGATAAAGTTTTTAAATGAAGTCTAAAAAACTACGTGAGTATCAAAAACAGAGATTTTGGTAATTTTTTTGAACTGAATAATTGGAAAAGCCTATATACAGTAGTAATTTTGAAACATTAAAGTGTGAGGATAAAAAAATATGTTTAATGTTGAAGAAAAGTGATTTTATTTTATTTTGTTTTTGTTATTTTGATTTATTATGCAAATATTTAACTATAGTAGTTATTTAACTAGTAGACCCCTTTGCAACTTCATAAAAGAGGTTTTATTTCAAATTCAAACTACATCACAATTTGAATATATTAGGACAGGCTTGTGCTTTTGGTGTAGGTGACCGACTTTTCCAAAATTAAAATTTGTTTATTGTGTATACATACTATAGCATACTTAATCGTATAAGACTTTGCCCTTAATTTTGTTCACTACAGATTATGAAAAGAATTGTTTAGAACGACGGTGGTCAACAAAAATTAGTTTCGCTGGCTTTAAATAATTTCATTCGTCACATTTTTTTTTTTTTTGTTTAAAACACCTAATGATGAATTTATTGATAGTACCTAATCTAGTAAAATACATACTAATAAACTATTTTTCTTTAAATCTTAATTGGCTACGTTTTTAGAATACAAAGTCTTATCCTATGACAGTTTCTTTTTTCTTTTTGTTTATAAAGGAAGTTTTGTTTAGAATGATAGAACTTTCGATAGGGATAACTGTGATTTGACAGAAGATAGAAGCCATGTAGTTTTGACATTTCTGTGCAGTAAGCATTGACAAATTATCATGGAAAAACTCATGCCGCAACAACGATTACAAATTGTTGAAATTTATTTAACCAAACTTATAGAGCACTTCGTGGAATTTATGGTTTGCATAATCGTTCATCAGAGCATATTATTCGTCGAACTATCGATAGATTTCGGACAACATTTTCTCTACTCGATGCAACAACAACAACAACAAGACAAAGAACTATTCGTACAGAAGAAAATATCGGTGCTGTAAGAGCTAGTGTTGATGAAGATCCAAATTTGTCTATTCGTCGTCGTTCACAACAAGTTGGACTGTGTGCAACCACCACATGGAAAATTTTACGTAAAGATCTTGGTCTACACCCATATAAGATTTAACTGGTCCAAGAACTAAAACCACTTGACCATAATAAACGTCGTTTGTTTGTTGATTGGACCCTAGAACAACTTCAAGTTGATCCACTTTTTTATCGAACAATTGTGTTTAGTGATGTAGCTCATTTTTGGTACGTTTTGGTTTGGTATTATTTTTGAACGGCTACGTAAACAAGCAAAATTGCCGTATATGGAGAAAAAACAATCCTCAAGAAATTCTGCAGATTTCATTGCATCCTGAAAAATTCACCGTACGGTGTGGCTTACACGCTGGAGGTATCATCGGTCTATATTTTTTTAAAAACGATGCTGGAGCAAATGTTACAGCGAATGGTGCTCATTACAGATCAATGATCAATGATTTTCTGTTTCGAAATTTGAATGGTATCAACCCGGAAGTAACTTGCTTGAATTAAGTTCGAACTTGCTTATTGTAACTTGCTTGAATTAAGTTCGAAATAAAATAAAATAAATGCTGATAAACCAGAAACAATAGATGCTTTGGAAGCCACCATAACTCGTGTTATTGATGAAATAAGGCCTGAATTATTCGAAAAAGGGGTCCAAAATTGGTCTGATCGAATGCGGTTCCTCAGAGCTAGTCGCGGTGGACATATGCCGGAAATTATTTTCAAAACCTAAATGTCATCAAATTATCTTTAAAAAAAAGTGTCTTTAATCTTAATTTAAATGTGTTTTATTTCAATTTAAAGTTCTATCACTCTAAAAAAAACACCCGTTCTATATATATACATGTATCTATATTATAATTTTAGTTTTGCCACAATTCAAACGGTTTTACTCGTTTTAACCCTCGTGTTGTATCATAATTGTCCAAGATTTGGATAGCCTCGGCATTGATATGTTTTTGTAGTCTATTTTCATGACTTTGTGCGATTGTTTTGATAACGCTGTCTTGCTGTTGATTCATCACATCAAAAATAATTATAAAAAATCAATTTGATCAAAATTTTTTTTTATTAAATTCATTGAATTATTTTATCTTTGCAGTTCACAAGTTATTAGTAACATAAAAGAAACGAAAATTCTTAATGTGATGTTTGGCATTTTTCTTCTTGTACATTGTCCTCAAAATCTTGTATCAAACCCAAATTTAAGTTCTGCCTCCAAAATTTTTGTCAATAATATTAGATAGATATTTTGATTTTGTGAAATTTACAGCTGAAAACGTTGACTCGCATACCCATGTTGTTCCAAACATACGCAACAGCTTTGCAATACATACCTAAATCCAATACCAAAAAATTCATTTGATTCCAATATTGAGGAGTCCACATTAAAAATACTGACTCTTTGTTGTTTGTTTTTGAAGCAAAATCATATCTGATTCGAATTTACGCCGATCTAAGCTTAACATATTCGCGATATTTTGAGACAACTGTAAATTGGTGATGTTAAAATAGAAAGGATCTTCAGCTGCATGAGTTGGGAAATCGGTCTGAATTTTTCAATATTAACAAAACGATTTTAAAATTTTGGTTGTAGTTCCTGCTGCCACCCAACGTAACGCTATCTATCAAAATTAGGATCTTCTTTATATTTTTCCATATTAACAAAATTTGTGAAATCAAGATTTTCCATGTGTATTACAAAAAGTCTTAACTTAGACATAAATTCTCATACATACTGCGTTAGACATATTAGCTTTTCTTTTCCCTGAAGTTTTCAATTCAGCTCATTAATATGTAATATTATGCTGGAGAGATATATTACAATATATATGTATATATAGAAAATACCAATTCAATTATCACCTTACAAAACTAAATAAATGCATAACGTTGCAAGAATGCAACAATGATACATTACAACGTCCAGAGAACTGACTGACTGTATTTGACTTTAGTAAGTCAAAATGAATTCTCAAAATTTCTTTCCACATTTTAAAAGTGTATAGTAATAAAAATAATTGGAAGGAGTTTAAGAGTTGGAATCAAAATATTACAGGGTAATCCCTTTTTCCAGAAAATATATAGATATGTATATGCATATAATATGTATATTATATATGCATATAAGATATGTATGTATAGAAGATCATCAATTTTAATGTATATCCAAGTTCATCAATAATAAGGGGTCTTATATAGTTATTTTCAAAATCTGGGTTAATAATAGCCTTTTTCAAAATATTTATAGGTACTACACGAATTAGTTAAGGGTTGTAGAGTTCGATTAAAAATCCTTTATAAAAAAGCTTTTTCGATAATATTTAGATTTAATTTATGTGTAACAGTATGTAGGATTCTGAATTAGGAAGGATTTTAGAATTGGACTGAAAATCAGGGTTATAAGCTTTTTCCACAAAGCTAAAATTAAAAGTTGTCAAATGTTCAAATGTTAAGTGTCCATTTTGCTAAATCTTTTTTTGATAAGTGTCCAAAAAGTTGCCAAGTGTAACGCATAGACGTTACAACATAACTTCGAAAAATTTAAAAAAAATTTTTTACAGTTTTTATTTGTTAAGATTTTTGATTGGACATGTTGATTTTCAATAAATCGACCCACACTCATTTTATTAGCATGTTGCAATAAATGCCGCTATACAATTTATTTCATATTCGATTAGAAAAATTTTGGGAAATTTCATGAAATTGAAAAGATGTTCAAATTATAGTTTTTTGATCGTTTTGATTATTTTGATACCATCTAGCTTTACACCAAATGGGAATTATTTCTCCTACATGGACAATTATCAAAAAAAAAATCTTTTAATGATATAATTATAAATGAACAAATAGTCGCCAACTATCTAAATAAACTTAGTGATAATACTTTCCCCGGTCCCGATGGCATACCGGAAATAATACTTAGTAAGTGTTCTAACATTCTTACTATACCTTTAACATTACTTTTTAAAATTTCATTAAATTCGGGAGTTTTTCCTACCTATTTGGAAAAGATTCTATATTAGACCTATAAAAAGAATGCCAAAAATGAAATTACAAATTATCGGCCAATAGCAAAACTATTTTCTACTCCAAAAGTTTTTGAATTGATTATAACTGATTCAATTTATAATCACTGTTCAAATCTTTTAATAGATAATCAACACGGTTTTGTAAAACAAAAATCTAAATTTTTTTTTTAGATTTAGATTTATTAATTTATTTATTTTTATACATGTAAATATATAAACTATTACAATACTACTTACAATATTTTTTTACATTCATTTTAATTTAATAAATAAGATGTTTTTATATTTTTAATAAGTTTTTTTTTATACATTTCAATACTAGTTTCAGTTTTTATTTCCGGAGGTAAATTGTTAAATAGCTTTAACCCTTCATACATTAAATTCTTTTGAGCCAGATCCGTTCTAAAAAACTGTAATCTAAAGTTGGAGATGTTTCTTAAACTATAATGTTGAACATCACCTACATATGTTAATTTTTCTGATAAATATATCGACATCATATTGTGCTTAATTTTGAAGATGAGCACAAGTGTATTAAATATTAATCTTTGTTTAATATTGAGCCAATTTAATGATTTCAACATATTGTCTATATGTGTTAATCTAGTACATTTCAAAATACTTCTCATATTTTTATTTTGTAGCTTTTGCAACCGACTTATTTGTTCATTATTTAAAAATGCTGTTAAACTCGAATATAGTTCAAAATTAGGCTTAATAATTGCATTGTATACTGATATTGCACATTTTTGAGCATTTTTATCTCTGATTTTGTTGAAGAAGTATGTTTTTTTCGAGATTTTTTTGCATGTATAATCAAGATGCTTATGAAATTTTAATTGATCATCTAGTATTAACCCTAAGTACTTAATTTCGCTTATTTTTTCAACAGGTTCATCATCGATTTTTACTTGGTATTCTGAACTACCATTAATTATCATGAACTTTGTTTTATCTAAATTTAGCTTTAATTTATTCATTCTTAGCCACTTGTTAACTCTTTCCAAATCATTATTTATTTTCTCTATGCAATCATCAGCTGATTTTCCTGAAACATATAGAAGTGCATCGTCCGCAAACAGGATCAGTTACGCAAAAATTACAGCTATCTCCATATCATTTATGTATATCAGAAACAATAACACCCCTAATACAGATCCTTGTGAAACTCCCAACAAAACTTCAATTGCCTGTGAGACTACACCGTTGACTTTAGTTTTTTGACTTCTATTACTTAAATATGACTTAAACCAATTAAGTTCTATATTTTCAACGCCTATTGCTTCTAATTTCAATAATAGAATATTCCTGTCTATTGTTTCAAATGTTCTTTTTAAGTCAAGGAAGACCGCTACTATCGTTTGTTTTTCGTCTACAAGCTGTTTCCAATTTGCTACAATCCAATCTGCTTCACAACTGTGGTTTTTCCTAAATCCTGATTGAAATTTAGATATTAAATTGTTCTCATTCAAATATCTTTCAAGTTGAATATATATACAAACTTCTCAATAATTTTTGACTCTATGCTTGTCATATTAATTGGACGGAATTTACTGCAAATTTTTGTGTTTTTTACTTTTCCTATTGGTGTTACTACTGTTTCCTTCCATGCTTCTGGATAAATTCCCATATGTAACGAGCCATTTATAACTTCAATCAAATTATGTGTTTATTAAGTCAAAAACATCCAATAACATTTTACAGTTTACATGATTTTTTTTTTAAATACTTTTTAAATCATCTTCCTCCATTGTTTTAAAATTAAACTGATTTGTATTATTTCTTAATATTAAATTTTGGTAAGGTATGTTTGGAATACTATTATTAATTTCTACTACACTATTTACAAAGTATGTATTAAAATTTGTTGCTATATCCATACTGTTTTTATAAATCAAACCGTTAAACTTGACTTCGATAATGTTATTTTTTTTTCTTTTAGTACTAGCGTTTTTATTGTTTTCCACATTTTCGATTGGTCCTTGCTCTTGAGAATTTTATTACTTATAAAGTTATTTTTAGTCTGATTTAGCTGGTTTTTATATTTATTTCGTATGATTTTATATTTCGCCCAGTCATCATAAGAATTTGTTGAAATTGCTTCATTACATTGGTTGATTTTTCTAATTTTCATATTACGAAGAGAGCTATTAAACCAAGGATTATTTTTATTATTTATCCTAATCGTTTTCACAAGGTGTTGGCTACTATTTCGTAATTCATTACAAAATATATTTGCTTTTTCATTTACACTTATTGAATAATATGTCGACATTATTTGACTACCAAAAATTAAGTTACGAAACCTTCTTTTATCATCTTATCATCTTATCATCATTACAGCATCTATGTTTTCACTTCCACCATTGTCCATTATAGTAATCTACGGTGACAAACCTAGTTGAAAGAACATCACTACTTTTGAAAAATATGGATGATTCCAAACTGATGTTGTCTATTCTATACAGATTTTAGTAAAGTATTCCACCTATTTCCACATAGTATCATATTACTGAAACTTAGAAAATACGGCTTTCCAGAATTTTTCCTTAAATGAATATACTCTTACCTGAATGAACGCTCGTACAATGTCATATTCAAAAACATTTTTGCCGAACCTTTCGAAGCCAATTTTGGTGTTTCTCAAGGGAGTCACCTTGGTCCTTTACTTTTTATTTTATCGGTAAATGATGTTACTTCAGCCGTTTTTAACTGTAAGCTTCAAATTTATGCTGACGATATGAAAATCTTTAAAAAGATTACGTTTAACCAGGACGCTATCCTTATATGCAAAATGACCTTCACAATTTTAACAACTGGTGTGTTAACAATAACCTTTTACTTAATGTAAATAAATGCGCACTCATATCTTATACACGTCGTTCAAGTCCGATTTCTTTTAACTATACCTTAGATGGTATTGGTCTACCTAAAGTTACCTCAATAAAAGACTTAGGAGTGTATTTTGATTCTCATCTTAGCTTTAAAACTCACTATAATAACATTATAAATAAAGCTAATTCAATACTGGAGTTTGTTAAACGTTGATCGGGGGAATTTTCAGATCCATATGTTCTTAAGTCGTTGTACACCTGCCTTGTAAGACCGAATCTTAAATATGCAAGTCAAGTTTGGTCACCGTTTTATATAGTACACGTTGATAGGATTGAGGCAGTACAAAAAAACTATTTTAGATTCGCTTTACGCCACTTATCATGATCTAATCCTATTATCATACCACCATATGAGCAAAGGCTCAAAATTAATTGATCTGTGTACATTGAACTTTAGACGTGAGGTTTCTGATGTTATTTTGATTACAGATAGATTGTAAAGGACAATGTCAAATCTACTTTCATTTCCAGCAATATCACTATTAGACATCTGCACCGTCTTCGCTCATTCAATTTATTTAATATCAGTAATCATTGGACTAATTATGGCAAATATGAACCTATTAATAGAATGCTTATTATAGGTAACAAACATAAATTTAACATTGACTTTACACTATCAAAACATTCCCAAAAACAAAAATTATACAATCGCTATTGTTAGGATATTGCTATTCTTTTTTTATGTTTTGTTGTTTTATTAGAGTGTATTAAATTGTTTATTCAATTTTAATTTTAGCTTTAATTCTCAATTTTTAATGTGATTTATAGCAAATAAGTAATAACTTTTTTTTGTAAGCTGTTTGTGCTAAGCAGTATAAATAAATAAATAAATAAATTTCTATCTCAAACTGTAGTATATTTACTCTGCACGTGTCCTGTCTTATGCTAAAGGAAAGCGCAAGCAGAATATACTTTCTAAACTCATTTGGTGATCCGACAGGTGGTTGCGATGGGGAAGGTTAATTAAAAATTAAAATTGTTTTAGGTTTTGGATCTGTTCGGTTAAAGTTTTGATTCTTTGTTATTGCAATTTAACAATTTATTTGATTTCTTTTATTGTTATTTATCCCTAACACATACCACCTATCTACAATTTGCATCTGGTTTACTCTACTTCGAAAAATTTGAAATATGTATCTTTTATATTAAATTTAATTTTAATAGTCACAGTATAATTAAATAATTAGGAATATAGTGTTTGTAGAAACTAATTAGTAAGCATTTTAATTTAACAAGATTTTGATTCTATCTAAATATGCTCGTCTTTTCTAAATTTATTAAAATAGGTTTTTATTTAAGTGTCAGTTGTTAACCATTAATTTTTTTAATATTATATATTATATATAATATTATGTCCATTGATCACGAAATCTATAATAAAAACTTATTTATAAGTTTACTGAATTTAAATAATACATAATACATAATATTATATATAAGTACATATTTACACATATACTTATTTATATAATAATAATAATCTCTATATATATTTATATTATTTACTTTTCTCACGCATTATATTTATAACTGACTGATAAAAAGTCCATAGACCATAGTGTTATGTCCAAGATAAATGATTATTTTTGCCTTTTTGTTATTATCATTCTTATAACTTTGATAATATTTTTTTTTTGATAATTTTACAATCTAGTATAAAAAATTATATTTTTTTTTATAAATTTATTTATAAAAAATGTCCTTGGAATGAAATTCTTGCTTTCTATACTTTCTTGCTTTTAACATTTAATTATTTATTTATATACGTAATGGGTTAAACTACATATATAGAATCTATTTTGAAGTTGATTCCAAGAATGATAACAATTGATGGATGTTTTAGTTTCAAATCATAGATTTACTTTTCTTTCCCAAATTCAATCATATCTGACGATACTTCATCTCTCCAACAAAGATGTGGCCTCCCTGGACGACGCGTTCCTTCGGGCTTGCCTTCGAAGAGTTTCCTAGTTGGATCATTTCCATCCATACGCTATACATAGCCTTGCCAATGGAGACGTCTTATTCTGACTTTGTTTGTTTTTGGCTAGGTTCATTTCGTTCGCTAGGTCATGGTATGGTTCGGTGATGTATTGTATCTTCAAACCTTCGTCAAACGCAAGACCATAAATGCGACGAAGAATTTTTCTCTCAAAGATTTACCAAGTGCATGTTCGCTTGCTTTTGATAATGTCCACCATTCATAACCATATATCAGCTACAGAAGCATGAGCGTTTTGTATAAATGTGCCTTGGTATTTTGCGATTGGAGCTTTGAACCCAGTTGTTCGGATAAACCAAAGTAGCAAGGGTTTGCAAGGGTAATGCTTCGCCTTAATTCAACATCGATATTATTGGTGGATAAATGATATAAGCCGATACTTATATTTTGTTTTATTCTCATTTAGAGAAGACCCGTTTTACCTACTTCCTCTTTAATTTGTGTAAAGACCTCGATGACTGCTCGTCGTGATGTTCCGATAATAACGGCGTCATCAACGAAATCCAGGAGCTGCATGAATTTGTGAAATATAGTGCCCTGTGTTTTCACACCGGAACATCGCACTTTATGCTCCAACACCAAATTAAAGAAATCACATGACAGCGCATCGTCTTATCGGAATCCAGAGCACGTTCGAAATGAATCAGAAATGTGCTTCCCAGTCACCTCAACACACCGTATGTTTTCCAAAGTAATTTTTGACAAATGGATAAGCTTGGCTGGGAAACCAAATTCCGTAATTGCTTCGTAAAGCACATATTGATGTATGCTGTCATAGGTAGATTTAAAATCGATAAAAATATGGTACATATCGATTTGAAATTCGATGGTCTTCTTCATGATCTGTCTAAATGCGAATACCTGGTCGGTGGTTGATTTATCACGACGGAAGCCGCACACTGCTAGTTTCCTATCACAGCGTTGCAATGGGGCTTCCATCGTTCACACTGGGATATTCTTCTATCATATGCGTATATCTTCTACTAAATGATGATAATTTGGTGCATAGCAATATCAATAATAGATTAAAATTAATGATTGTACTGAAACTGTAAAGCACTTCTAGGAACCACGAACAATATTTTTTTACCTTCTATTGCAATAATCAGTAACTATAATATACAAATTAAAAAGAA
Organism: Argyra leucocephala; assembly: GCA_963942445.1. NCBI lineage: Eukaryota > Metazoa > Arthropoda > Insecta > Diptera > Dolichopodidae > Argyra > Argyra leucocephala. Next base: position 140,587,764 of record OZ012679.1, on the reverse strand, counting down.
CATTGTATATATATCAGATATGTATATACATATTGTTTAAAATTAAACAAGAAGATAAAAATATTCATCAATAGTTCTGAAAAGCTCCGACTTTCGATTTTCAACAAGTTTTGCATAAAGAAACTTCATATTAAAAATACAATAAACACATGTGATGTTATCAGTGAGCATGTTTGGTTATAAGAAGTTACAATGCCCCAAAAATTGTATGAAATCTCTCTCTCTCTTTCTCTTTGGCGTCTATCCATGCATCATAGGCTTTGGATAATGCATACTATTATAATACTTATTTTCGATCAAATGATAGAGAATTTAGGCAAATTGTTGGACAAAATAGTGAACTACATTCTATATTATGTTTATTGTACATATACAAGCGATATTTCAGAGAAGGGAAATGTAACAATTAGACAGACATCAGGATTAATACTGTAGGATTAACACTTAAATCTTGATACCCCCATGTCTTTGTAATAAAGTATAGTGTATATTTAAAAACAAAAGTAAGTCAAATTGAAATATTTTGAGCTCAACGAAATTCTAATCGGTGTTCTAAATTGTTTGACTGTCAATTGTCATTTTCCAAAATTCTTTTGTCCGATTCTGTTCTAGATCTACTGAACAAACTTATTATCACACTGTCAAATTTTCTATCAGTTATTATCATATTGTCGAATTTAAAAAAATTGGGAAAAAAGTACTTTTAAAATCAATTACGTGCCTCAAATTTTATTGATACAGACTATATACTATTGATATCAATCAAACGAACAAAAATTACAATTCTTAATCAAATTCTTTTCTTATTTTTATTTTATCATCGTTATTTTGCTATTTCATTGAGTTTTTTTTTCCAGGTAGAAATCTTTAAGAAGCTTTAAATCCTCTCCAATTTAAAATAAATGTGAGATTTTCTGAAAGGTAACAGCTGCTGTCTTCATGCATATCAAAATTCTACGGAATCAAAAAAAAAAAAAAAAAAATGAATCAAAAGCTAAGAGGTACACGAAAACAAAAATAAAAAAAAGGATGGTTTACGAAAAATTCAAATTTAAATGTAAAAGAAAATAATCAAAGAATAAAAATAAAAAGAAATGAATCGAAAACAAAATAGATAAATAAACTGAAATCTCATTAAGATTCTGAAAGACATAGAAAAGGAAAGAAAATTAATAATTTTATTATTCATTTCAGAAGAAATTTTTTTTCAAAACCGAATTTAATCCAACCTTCAAATTTTGTTTTTATATATACGTACATCTATAACCTTCAGTTACAGTGACGCACTAAACAAAAATGTAGCCTAGGTATAAAAAATATTTTTTTTTTAAATCAAGAGGTAAATATAATTGTGTCTCATTAATTTTGATTTTTATATTTGAATTCTCAAAATATTTCAACGAGAAGTCTTAATCTTAAGCGGTAAACACAATTGTGATCACCGACCGCCGACTACCAACGAAATTTGAAGTTGCACAACTATTTTTCGTCATATTATTAAAACACAATTGTAGGGAAACGAAAAATAAAAATAAACAAACAAAACAGAAAAGCAAATGGCGGAAAAATAATTTTGAATAATTTATTAATTTATTTGTAGGATTATCAGACATCGCTATAAATACATCGCTAATAAATTTAAAATTATATATGTGCATATCTAAATAAAAATAATAAATAAGTATAAATTGTAGAACATATAAAACTTAAAAAAAACAGAAAAATAATTTTATATATATAATTTTCTGCATTTATCTGGATGTTTGTAAGTCCGACGGAATACTCCAACACATATACAAATTGCTTTGGTGCTCTTTTTTTAACCCCTATCTACCATGCTGAACCTTTGCAGGAAAAAATACCATTGCATGAAATATATTTTTTTAATTTAATGTTAGTCTTCGTCGCAAATAATAAGGAAAAATAAAAAAAAAATTATAATAATGTAAATAAAACAAACAATTTTTTTGATTTATAATTTACAAGGACTAATAGAAATTTTATCAATAGTTTAATATGGTATAATAACCAAAAGGTGTTAACAGCATTTAACACAAAAAAAAACATAACGCACTTAAAGGTTATTCTTATTACTTAAAATTATACACAATATGCGTATGTGTCTATATATTTTTTTTTTTTTTGATTTTTTTTATTGTTGTTATGATAATGATCATAGCATCATAGTTTTGCTACCGTATGCATTAGCATTGCCTGTACTATAGTACTACAGGTATATAAACTCTAGCCAGAAATGTGATGCGATGAAGAGTTAAAATTGTTATTTATTTTTATTTATTTTTTTTTTGTTATGTTGTATTTATTATTTGTATTATAAAATTGTTATTTATTTTTATTTTATTTTTTTTTTGTTATGATAATGATCATAGCATCATAGTTTTGCCATACCGTATGCATAGCCCATATAGTACTATAGGTATATATATATACTCAAGCCAGAAATGTGATGCGATGATGAGTTAAAATTATTATCTATTTTTATTTTTTTGGTTTATTGTTTTTTTTTTAATATATATATATTATTATGTTTTTATTTTAATATGATATAATATTTAGTATGTATTATGGAGTTAGGTTTTGGTTCTGCTGATTTCAACATAAAAACAATAACAACCTTTACATTTTTAAAGAAATTAAATGAAATTTTGTAATATTATTTTTTATTTTTTATCTTTGTAAATTTAAAGTTTTTAGGTATATTTGTTTTCTGCAAGTGTGTAGAAATGTTTGTTGTAGAGAGTGATGAATTTTTTTTAATATAGTAGGTAGTAGGTAGGTATATATAGGTATCGGTTAAACCATATTGATTGTTGTTCTTCTTTTTAATGTATGTTATAAATAATAATTATGTATGAATTTTAACATGAACAGTTCGATAATGAATTTTTGAAATGAAGTGAAATTTTAAATAACCGATCAATGGTTCACAAGTTATGAACAGTTTTGTAAATATTATTCATCAAAATAAATATTATGTGTACCTACAATATTATTGTTTTTTTATATTTACAATTTTATTTATTTTTGTTTTTAAAATTGTTTTCGTTCGCTATAAACGTTGACGCTAAGCTTATGCAGCGAATGTTATTGAATGTTAACAGGATTAACTTAATTCTGAATTATACGATAAATTTTCAATGTTGGCAAAAAGGATGTCGCTAAAATGATCGAGTAAATGACCCTTAGGGAATAGAAAATTTTGCACCTTACTACAAATATTCTGTTTATATGGTAATTAACAGCGTTATAATACAAAAATAAAGGTGTGATAAATTTGTAAGCAAATACGTATTTTTCTTAAACTTGAAATGAAAACTCTAATGAAGGAAAGAAATGCTAGAATTTATTTTGCTTCCGTCATTTATGGCGGGTTACAAAGCTAGTTTTCTAATATCAGATTGCAGAATATTTTGTTTTTAATTTTTGATGTTTAAAAAGATTGTCAGAAATGTCAAATCCAACTATCAGCGCAAAAAATAGAAAATAGCATTATTTCGACGACAATAAAATTGTGGTTGAGCGATTGTAGAGTGCAATTTTGAGCACATAAGAGCTCATACATATACATATATATACATATATATATGCATATATTTTAATTTTTTCGTCGCGAATTTTTCGTCGATAGTTCCAATTGTATTTACTGCTTTAGATGGCATTTAAAGCTTTGCTAGAACGAATTCTTTTAAATAATGTTAAACAAGTTTTTTTTATTTATAGAACCACATGAGTAATAATGTTTAGCTTTAAAGATTTGTTTTACATTTAACAAAAGGACAAAATTTCAAATTACAAAATTCCAAAATTAAAAACTTTCAATATTCTTTATTCATACTATACATGGTTACCACTAATTTCTCGAATTTATTTGTCACCTTGTTGTAGTCATGGTTATCTATAGTTCTTTTCGCTTATAAATTACTTTCAAAACCTACATGTTAAAATATTGGGTAGCGAGATTTAACCATGTTTGATTTCAGAATTATGCCTTAAATTTTTTCATATAAATTAGCATTTTTTTCGATTAAAAGTACAAAATTTTCACAGCCCTGAAAATAACAGCTGCAGTCAACATTTGAGATGTCTGAAATGTTAACATTTTTTAACAATTTAATTTAATAATTTGAAACAGTCAAACGCTTTTTTACAAAATGGGTTTTTTTTTTTAAAAATTAAAACAGATAGTTTTTATAAATTTAAAGATAATAATCAAATGAATATTATTTAGCATTTCTTATTTTATTAAAGCGTATTGTGAAATTAAAATAGATTTTGAAGAAAGTGCAGCTCATATAAATGTAAATATAAAAATTAATATGCTAACAGAACAAAAAAAAAATGTTAATAGAAAGAAGACTATCACCCATATTCTCTTACACCCCATCGTTGACGAGAAGAAAAAATTCTACGCTTCTACGCTTCCGTCAAAACAAAAATACACTTTTCAATAATAATGCAAAAAAATTAATGAAAAATTGTTTATTAATCTTTACTTAACTATTTTATTTATTTACTTTCACTTTTCGATAAAAAACACACAAAATACTTTGATACTCTATCTTTTACAATTTTTAAAGACACAAAAAATGGCTATCGTGTCCCATGAAATGTTTAACAGAAATTATTCACGCGACTGTTTTGACATTTGCTGTTGCGGCAATTCGCTATTGCGTCTGTGGTTTCTAACAGAATCTTCAACTTCAGAGATATTTTCACGCGATCGCGCACGATGGGTCTAAGAGAATATGGGTGTATGCATCAATGTATCATATTATAATATTAAAAATTAAATTCAAATTGCACGCAATATTTTGTGAATAAAATGCGATTGGAAATCGTAAATATGAAAGCTTGAGTCCCAAGAAAAGTCTAAATTTAAGTTGTTGACATTGGATTTTGTCAAATGAAAATATTAGATACTTTATAACATTTAACTAAATGATTTATAAGACCATTACAACAAAAAATAATTATAAGTATAGATTTATTTCATAATATACAAAAAAATAAATTAAAACTGATAATTTTAATACTATCATGTTATAATATAAATTGTTCTTGACAATGAAAATATTCGTATATATTACAACTTACACAACTTGTAAATCATTAATTGGAGATTTTATTCTTTTACATATAAATAGTAAAAGTAAAAAAAATCCATTTGTTTTTTTTTTTTTTAATATTTTAATTTTTTGTAACTGTCAAAACTGAAAGCTGGTTACCCAATTTAATAATATGAATGATAGTTTTCTTACACAGGTAAAAGTAGGTAATTATGTATAGTGTGAATAAGGTATAACGTAAGAGTGTAGAAATTTTATAATTGGTTGCAAAATCAGTATTATAGTATAAACAGAATTGGGGCGACTAGCGACAGATACACATACAACTTCTGCCAAAAAAAAATAGCCCCATACATTTTATATGCACATAAACACAATTGCGGATACTGTAGCTGGGCGATGGATACAAATTAGAATAATTTCTATTTTTGTATCCATCGCCCAGCTACTTTTGGTAGTATATATGATTCAAAATATTACTAATCGTAAACAATTTCCAGCAACATTAAAATATTAAAAGTAAATCTGTTTTCTTTTACATTCTTTGAAATGGCTTTTGAAGAAAAATTAATAAATTTAGTAAATTTAATAGTTTTTGTAGCTTTACTTTGTATTCGCAATTGCGTTTATGCCAACGATGAATTTATCGCCAGTAGCTGAATCTGTCGCTAGTCCCCCCAATTCTGTTTATACTATTATTCGTTTTTTTCCAGAATTTATAATATACACATATATGCAAGATTTGAATTAAGATCGATTAAGTTGGTTAAAAATTACATCATAGTTCTTCAAAAATCACTTGATACACCACTGGTATATACTTTCATCAAATGAATATTCAAGCTAATAAAAATATTCAAAATATATAAATAAAATAAAACATTTTAAATTTGGGATTACGTAACACACTGTTAAATGTTAAATTTAAGGAGTGTTTTGTTCACCCAATACTACTGGAACTCATTAGTAGATATTGTAGTGTTGAACTACCTAAACTACTCCTGGTTTAAATTTTGATTAGTTTTACAACTTAATTACTCTATGTATGTATTTGTTTAAAAAACTATATTATGTGAGTTATAAAAACTAAACAAAATTTCACTATGTAAAACTGTTATTTTATAATAATATAAGCTAGACATATATATTGTAAACTATTATTCTATCTGTTAACAAATTATTGTATGAAAATTAATAGAAATATATTATTATTATCCTATAATTTGTTAACTGTTAAATGCACTCCAAGCATTTGAGATTATATATAATTTTGAATTTTGTACTTTGGAATTTTGTATTTGGGATTTTATGTTTGAGATTTTGTTCTTTTGGATTTTGAATTTGCCTATTTGTACAAACCCGGATATTGTATTTACTTGCACTGATTTGATTCTATGATTTATCTCTTTAACAATTTTAGTCACTTCATTGCCAATTTCTATAACTATATTGTTACTAAATTATTGTTTATGAAATGTACATTTAAACACTAATATTTACATATGTATATGTATATAGATTACAAAATTTGATCATTATATTATTCTTTTGAAATTCATTTTAATTTATTTAATTTTAAGTATTTTAAGAATGATATCTGATATTTTATTTGTTTTCGAATACGTCTCTGTTTAACTGGTTCTCCTATTACAATTACAATTTATCAGAACTATAAACATAATTCATTCTAAATATATAATAAAGTACACATGTACCTATTTATTTATATCCTTTAATAGCGTCCTTAAACTTTCTTTTTTTATATTTCTTTCTATATTTATTCCCCAAATATTCTTTCGTTATTTTTTCATTAATTTTATTTATATTTTTCTATCTAAATTTAGGCATTTCATTTTTAGATCTATACAACACATATACCTATAAAACTTTTTTTTTGTTTAATTTTCTTCTAATTCTGCTTCTCTACTTTATATAGATAATACATACACATATTTATGAAAAAATTAAGTATTCCAACATCCTAAAAGATGTCGTAATTGTTTCCTTTATATTTATACAATTTATTCATATATATTATACATAATGTTTATATATGCATATGAGCAAATAGAGATATTCAAAATAAAATAGAAAAAAAAAACAAAAAATTAAATTCTATTTTTAGAAATTTCTGCTTTAGAATACAACAGGAATGAAACAAAAAAATACATTTTTGGTATACTCAAAATATCGATCCAACAAAACATTCCACAATGAAGACATCATTGAATATTTGCGTATGTATTTGAATGTGTATTTTAACATTTTTTGTTTTGTTTTCTTTGTGTGTGTGTGTGTGTTTTTTTTTTTTAAAGAATAACGTTTAGGGCGACACCACGGGACGATTTTTATCAAGAGGACATCCTTTTTATATTTTGGTAGATAAAATTTACACAAAAAATTTATTTGTTTTTATTTTATTTTGTTGTTAGTGTGAAAGAGTCAACATTATTATAAAAAAAAAAAACGAAAAACAAAACAAAAAAAACATTTAAATGTCAATTTTAGCATAAATCAAAGTGTTGACATTAATTAAATGTCATAATGTTTATTAGTTTTGTTTTGTTTTCTTTTGTTAGTTAAGTGTTTGGCTGTCATTAAATCGAAATAATTGAGTTAATTTTCATAGAATATGCCACGAGTCAAATTGGTTGAAATAAATAAAAATCATTTAACTTCATTGAGATAAAGGTTAAAAGTTGCTTATGAAAATATAAATCTACAAAATGAAAATATAATACTGTTATATATTTGAAATAAATACTTGAAATAGTCATTATAATCGCTAAGAGATAACAACTGTGTTGCGATTGTCTCTATTGTATTTGTGACGAAATTTATTTGATGGCTAAAAGCAATATTAAATAAATAGAACATTGTACTAATTAAAAAGTGGTGGGTATTGAGATGTAAAAGGTGGAAAATTTAATATACTATTTCTACTAGAAATGAAAGTTAATTTATATATTTTTAAGTCTTGTTATTTTTTTTTTGCTGCTGCATTTTTTGTTGCACTCTGTTAGAGGATATTTTGTTTTATTTCAGCTCTTACTAATTTATTTGGATTCTTATAAATCTTGTCTAGCTTATTCTTTGTACTTTATTGAATTGAATATTATTAAAGTATTAACTGTTTGATATTAATACAAAATCTCGTTACGAGCTGGAAATCTTCTTTTAAGGTTTTTTGAATAAATAAATATTCACGCCCTTCCAACATTTCTTTTGCCTTCTATTCTATTGCTTAGCGGGGGATAGTTACTAATCTTTTTCGAGTGTAGTGTTTTAGTCCATATTTCTTTATTTGCATGGTAATTGGTTCTTAGTTCGAAGCCCGATCCTCGTAGCCCGCCATGCCGTTCGTAATTCTTTGTTTTTAATTCATTTCGGCCAAAAAAGTATAATTCCAAGTCTGTGCATGAGATAAACATCTTAACTGCTTTTACACAGAGATTTGGAATACACAATTACGTATAATAACTTTTTTTTAAAAATTTGTATGGTATATCTACTAATTTAAATCTGCAAAACTATACCTATTGTACAAAACTTCGCTTTCAACCAAATTCAAACTAATTTTATAAATATCTCAAATATGTATTATTATGTTTATGCCTCGTATTAGACGTGGAAACCTGCATGCTTATTTTATTCTATTTTTCACGTCTTCATCTGTTCACCCATTTGTAGTGATTATAGTACTGATGTATAGTTGAAGCTCGTCTTTTCTTCTATAATTACCTCAGATTTTAATTCATAGAGGATATGCGAAAACCATTTGATGAGGTTGAAATCCTAGCAAAATTTGAAACTAAAAGTACAAAAGCGAATTATGATGATCAAAATAGGCTTACACAAAAAATGTTTATCGTAAAATATAAATAAGCTATTTCTTGTCACACCAATAAACCACTTAATTGTCTTTTTTGGACTTTTTGATTAGCGAGTTATCACATTAAATGAAATAAATATTTTTTATTAATTCAAAATTCCAACATTTTTTTTTAGAAATAAAAATTCAAGATTACTAATGAATCAAAAATAAGCAAGATTGAAAACACAATTTATAGATTCAATATTTCCAAATATTGAAATCGATATAAGAATTTATTGGTTTATTTTTGTAACGAATTGGACAATAAAGGGTCCCGTAACTTATTATCATTAACAAGATTAGATATCAGTACAACGTTAGGGGTTATTACAGAATGCTGCTTTAAAGACAAACATGCCAGAAGTCTTGGACTATACTTAAATTATTTCTATAGAGCCTACAAATTTGAAGAAGAGGACATAACAATTCTACACATTCTTTGTACCTGACCATAGTATTAGCTAACAATATAATGGCTCATCTGAGCCTTTTTTATGAGCTCTCTGAGTGATCTTGCTGGTCAGGTACAACAATGAAGTGCTCAAACTAGTTTTTTCAGGTATGATTCGTGTGGAAAATTTAAATTCTGTTTTATCCTAATGAATCCTTGGTTTAACTGTGCTGGCTTAGGCAGCCAGCCGTACCGACCTGTAACGAATTGCTCTGGAGAACGATCTTATTCAAAGTTTCAAGTTATATAAAACAAACAGAGATATTTATAATAGTGAAAAACAAATTAAATAGACTGTTTATATAGTAAATACTGAGTCTGACATACTGGATCGTATAGACCGATTAGGCTTTGATCAAGTTGTTAATAAATTTTCAAGTCAAAAACCGTCATTTTAATATTCATATATGACTTGTATACCTAATGCATTAGATGTTCTTAATTTTATTTCATTAGTGTCCACAAGAAGTGATAAGGTGTCGTGTAACATAATGTCTCAGAATCTTTCGTTAACAAAAAATTTCATCAAATAAAGGTTGCCATGTAAAGACCAATTTTAGTTATGACAATGAAAAAAATTAAATTTTTAATATTATAATAATGAGACAAAGTATACAAGATTTACTGATTTTTTAGATCGTCAAACAAATGAACAAAAATATTTGTCGCATACACAGAATTTATTAGAATTAAATATAGGTTCCCAGTCAGATTGACTAACGTAGAAAAAACAAAAATAGATATGTAAGGTAGTGACACTTTGTGGTTGTATGATTACAATTGCTTACGAACTAGTATATATGGTAACAGAAAAATGTAATACAACGATGTTGCAAGCACGACTTTAAATCCTCTATAAGAAATAAAATTTGCCTCTTCTATCCGCAGTCTAATAAACTACTTTGAAATAATAACGATGATTGAAAACTGAAGCATAGTATCAGTCAGAAAAATGATATTTGAGCTATGCCGAAACTCTGTACTCGCAAATAGAGTTATAAAGAATAAAAAAGAGCTTTTGAGCTAATAGGAAGTTCTAGATTTTTGTGTCTGTGTACGATATTCATGTTATAAAACACTATTATGGTATTATCAAAAATTATAGAAAATGATTTGTTTTGAAATTTGAAATATTTTTGAATATGAGATTATTTTTTTTTTTGTTATTTTATTAATTTGGTAATTTTAAGGATTAAAATTATTGAAGATTTAGAAAATATCCTATTCATTTCCCAAACTAAAAATAGATATAAGAGCTAATCCTTTGAAAACCTCTTAAATTTATTTTATTGTAAAAATTAACCATGCAAATTGATTTACTTCAAAATTCTACATAATGTTTACACACAATGAATCTCACTTTACGTATATGTATACTAAATTTATATACTTAAATGTATATACTTATGTACGTATGTAATTATGTACTCTTCTGTTTTTGATTGTTTTGTTTACTAAAGTTTTTCATCAAAAATTAAACCCCTCAAAAAAAAAAAAAAAAATAACTAGATGTACACAATAAAAATTATTCATTCCTTGAAACAACTAAATCTGAAATTAGAAATCCAAGTTTTAAAAAAAACAAAAATGAAAACAAATGAAACAGTTGAAAGACAAATAAAAGTTTTTTTTTTTTATTATTGTTATTGTTGTTTTTTGTTTTTGTTAAATTTAACCTTTTTTCCTAATCATCCAATTAAGAGTGAAAATATAATTGTACCTATTTACATACACAGTGTTAATCAAAAGTAATTGAGTAGTATAAATTCCCATTATCTATATAATAATAGATTAAGCTTAAAGTTTTGTAATCTCATGCATCGAACATGAATTATTATGTCTTTAAAATTTGGTGAACAACAAAGAGGCATTAGGATACAGATTGACGGATTGATCATTATTGGCTTATGTCAGTCCTTATACAGGGTGGTCCGGTTTAGACCAGAAAGTTTTTAAGAGGTGATTCCTTGGAGTATAAAATTGTTCTAGAAGAGGGGTCTATCTTTAAATATACCTGGGCTACAGAGGGTTAAAGAAAATCGGATTAAAAAAATTATGTCTAAAAAATATCAACTACAGCTCAGAAAAAATTGAAATTAGAGCAACATTCTTCATAGCTTTTTTTTAGAATTAATACACCTAATTAACGGTATATGTTGAATGAGAATCAGACTTACCGTATTTGAATAATAACTGCATTAACTTAAAATTTTCCTTTTTAAAAGCTGAAAATTTTGTAAAAAAACGTTGATTATATCGTTGATTTTTTTTGTATTGTGTTGATGCGCTGCATCATCCCCTACAACTTTTTCATACACAACTTTCATATCAGACTTGCCGTTTTTCAGATAAAATCATATAAAATTTCAGTAACCTAAACTAATTTCAGTAATTTTGTGTAATATTCAACTCTCAGTTATTATTTTTCTTCCTAAAACACGGGTTATCCAAATATTAAATATGGCTTTACGTGAAAAATGGCAAGTCTGATATGAAAGTTGTGTATGAAAAAGTTGCAAGAATTGTAATTATAGGCAAATCAAACAAAAACAAATGATTTGAGAGATCAAATCAAAAAGCCTACCCGTAGGGGTCATGCCTGCGCAATAAAAAATATTTTTTGTTCGTAGTTGCATGTCATCAAAAATTTTGCGCATAAATAATCGGTGTCGCGTCAACGTCAGGCAGATTGCGCAGATATTTTAGAATGATTTATAAAGTGCATATCATTTAACATGTAATAAATAAGAATGTCGTGAGAAAATATTTAAGTAAAAAATAAAAATTAATTATTAAAATAAAATAAATGTGCTTAAATAATAATATTTAAATATAAATATAATAAAATAAATATATTGAAAAAAATATACTATAATTTTAATATACAAGTAATATATAAGTAATATATATATATTAAAATATATTAAATATTTAAAAGAAAATATATTTGAAAAAAATATATTTAGAAAAATATATATAAAATACATTAAAATATTAAATATATATAAAAATATATAATAATATAATTATAAATAATATAATCCTACTATATAAACGAAATGAGCATGTGCTGCTTCTATGTATAAGAATGACTGCTAAACAATTTTCTGCGCAAGTTTTTTTGTTTATTGTGGCAGAGAAAAAAATCTATAATACACCGACGCATGTATTACTGCAACTACGGACATGCCTATACCATTTTTTATAGATATTTCGTAGCATGTAGGGCAGCAAGTGCTCATCCCTTCGACGTAGAAATCCCTTAAATTGCAAAAGACAAGTTGTGGAAATTCGTTTATAAGCTCAACATCCGGATTGTGGAACTAAATATCATCTTATGTGTTCCTTAAACCAAGTATGACCTACATAAATTAAATACTAACATTAATCCCTTTTATCCTCTTGATTTGCTAACTTTCCTTTCTTCCCATAACCAGCAAATGTATCAAATGGTATAAAAGCTCCCTAGTATTTTGCCTATGTATAAAAAATAAAAAAATAAAAAATACCAATAAAATGTTATAAAGAACTTGTTTTTCACTTGAACAAATATTTTATTTAATATACCAGGTGTTCCATGCGTATCAGCTTTTTAAGAGCGTTTTTGTTTTATTGTTATTAATTTTAAAGAAAAATACTAAGAAAACAAAAAAAAAAAATTTAACATAATTTTCTTATTTTTTGTCGTAGAATTTGAATTTGCGTTAAAAAATACCCCTTCCCATTTGAAAATCTCGATTTCGGCCAGTTTCAGTCTTAAAAAACAAATTTTCGGTCCTTTCCGGAAGTTGAGAATACCACCAATCGATACAGCCTCGACCCTTGATTTAGTTAAATTGTTTTAAATAAGGGTTCCTTCCTTTCTTAAAAAGCTGATACGCATACTCTGGACACCCGCTATATTAACCGCTTTTTGCTTCTTACAAGATATACTAAAATTGTTTTCTATAATTGTTGGCTATATTTATAGTAAACAAGATCTCTTTTAAAGTATTTGCATTTTTAAATTGTTTTTAGAGTTTTCCCTGTGTCGTTTTCTACACCATAAGTTTTGTTGAGCTTTTCTAATGCTTTTCAAAATCATATAAGAGCAAATTCTTCATGGTTATCTTTTTCTTCCTTCAGATTATCTAACAATACTTAGTATGAAACTAATTGTAACCAAAATATGGTAGGCTTTAGGGTATTTATGTGTCATTCTTGGACCATGCTAATCCTATTTGTATCGTTCCAATTTTAGTACATGTTCTGTAAAAGCAAGATTATATTTCTGATACACCCAGTAGCAGCATTTTCAATTGATTGAGATTTTACTTCGTTACTTAAGTAATTAAATTCTATCAATTTTGTTTTACACTTATTTCTAACTACCAACTAGCATCTAAATATATTTAATTTTGTTGATAAAGATCGAAATGTTTAATGGTTTATCAGTTTTCTTCAAAATACACAGAATACACGTCGTTGAAAATCGTCTTCTGAGGTTAACACACCACTGCATCATCGATGTAACATTCAATTTAGTTTAATTAAAACATTATATTTATAAATAAAATCAAATCAAAAAAAATCATCCTATTTTAATATATTTTTTTCTACTATTCATTCATTTTAGACGATCACTCAATTTGTTAGGTATATATTCCACACCACTGATTTTTCTATATACCCAAGCTATTCCGCCAACCTCATCCCATTATTCTAAAAATAGATTCTTCAGAAATGTATGCTACACTTATATAAAATATATATGTATTATATAAATGGAATCTAAAATAGAAAAAAAAAATATGTATATATATATATAAAAAAAATTAATGTATTCCTGAGAAATCTGCAAAAGAACAAAATAAATAAAAAATTTCCAATATTTAAAAATAAAATACTACATAAAAATAATATTTCAAGAAAGGAAGAAAAAACAAGAGGAAAAGCATAAGTAAATCAAATACATACATAACAATCAAATATTATTATCAATATTATGATTTTTAATCATCATCATCATCATCATCATCATTAATCAATGAATTTAACTTCAATAAAATTGTATTTTCTTATTTTATTTGTTTTTGATTTATTTATTTTTCTTTTGTGTTTGTTATTATTTTTCTTCTCCATTCAGAAAAAAAAACAAAAAATAGAAGGACTCAAAGGACTATTGAAACTAGGTCATAAAAATTCTTGAATTGAGTTTGAAGCAAATCGGAAAATCAAAAAAAAAATGAAAGCCTCATGAAAAAAATAAAATTACTGGGAAACAGTATTGCCAACTATATTCAAAAAGCTTATTGATAATAGCGTATATACACATATATTTAAACCACATTAGTTTAAATATATGTATAAATTTTGAATATTAAATGTATGATTGTATGTGTATCCATATAAAAGATCAAACACAATAATATAATCATTTCAAAATTCTCACACTGTTTTGTTTTTTTTTTGTTTTTTTTATTGAATGAAGAGAAAAATATCAATGAAATTAATGGTGGCGCTGCCAATGCTTTTGTTATTGTTGTTGTTGTTGTTGTTGCAGTTTCCAATTTCAAAGGATGAGGTGAATATTTTCTAGAATGAATTCTAATTTTCTTCAATAGAATATTATTGTGTATATATATTTGAGATATCAATTGCGCATGTTCTTTAAATCATAACTGTATATTCAAATTTTGTTTTTTGTATATACATATTTTGAATCTATTGAAAACATTTTTTTTTTTTTTTGTATATCATCAATGTATGTAAGTTGTTATGTATTTAAATAAAATAATATATATATACATTATTGAAGATCCTTTTTTTTTTATATAATATATACATTTATGCCAATGTATACTATATTGTCCACATACATTTTAAATAATAGTATTTAATTTAAAAATACATAAAGTGGTGTATTTATTTTTCTTTTCATATTCAATTGATATGGTTTGTTACGTTATTGAGCAAATAATAAAAAAAAAAAAAAAAAAACAAAACAAAAAAAGGTCACTGCACATTATTAAAACATTATTTTTTTTTGCTTTTATTTCAGAATGAAGATGTCAAGAACATTGAAGCAAATAATAAGGTGATACCTACGTCGTCGAACATGAATTGATAATTTATTAAATTCATTGACCGAATTGGCATCATACAATGGTTTTGAGTTGAGAATCAATGATGAATAAAATAATGGTTATGAATTTCTTCAGGTTATTCCTAGTTCTAGGAAAATTTATTTGTTTAATTTTTTCCTTGTGTTTGTTTTTTATTTTTTTTCTTGTAAAATTACAATTTAGTATCTACTAGATACAATCTACAATCTTTTGAAGGATTTTTAATGGTGTTTTTTTTTGTCGTAAAAAATAATAAACGAAAGAAAATAAAAAAATTTCTTATACTCTATTTCACAAACACATATGCATATATACTAATAAAGAAAAGTGTACAAAATATATACAATTCATATGTAATAGGAATGACGTCATTGCTAGGATTAAAAAAATAAAAAAAATATCTATTGAAAATTTCGAAATTTATATGCATTCATATTAAATAAATAAATAAACATATATGTACCTATATATATGCATATATACATGTACATGTGTATATAATTCTAAATTAAGTATATTAAGATATGTATTTATGTTTTTAATTAAATTATAACATTGGTATTTAAAGGATTAAAATTAAAATTTTAATTTTATTTCGAATGTTTTTTTTTTTCATATATTTTGACATTTTTAATTTTTTTTTTTAGTTAAAATTTTAATTTTCTAACGGGATTATGAAATTCTAAAATTAGAAAAAAAAAATATGGTATATGTATATGACGTTTTCAAGCGAAAATTTTAAAATTTATATTAATACTTTAAGTTATAATAGTGGAGATTGGGTGGGAAAATGGGTGATTTTGCTGGTTTTAAATATGGTTTTTATGGGAATTTTATTATTTAATTTAAAATGATTTTAATTTTGAAGGACACAACATTGTAAAATTTATTAAGGCACAAAATTAAAGATAGACAGGACTTGGGGTGAGGATGAATGATCCAAGAATGCCAGATGATTAGATGATTGGATGAAGTCGAAAGATTGAAGTTAATCAATGAAGGACAGTTGCACAAGATAGGAGTAGAATGGAGCAAATTTGTAAATGAGATTAAGAGTCATGTGGAATTGTAAAAGCTACAGATTATGTTGTTGAAATAAATTTTAAACAATTACATTAAAGTTGTGCACTGATGTTGAAAACACTCTAAATTTGATTTCTATCTAGATTTCATATAATTATATTTTAATTTGGATTTGTTTGTAAAATTGGGCCAAATCATTGTAACTTTAGTTGTGACATTAAAGATTGAAATCTTTTTTGAAAAGTCACCTATATTTCAATCAAATCAAATATTTACTATATTATAATCTGAAGTCAAGAACTCAGATTAAGCTACTATTATTAATCCGTACTGTTGACCAAACCTTCATTGGAGAGACGAAGTATCGGCGGATTTTAACCAAATTTGCATCTTCAACGGAAGAGAATCCGCTCGTGATCGACAAAAATGGAGGATATTGATGAGTCAGGTCCATCAGGACCTACATGATCTGTTGGCCACCTAAGTAAGTAAGTAATCCACGTAACATTTTATTGTTACAAAAACAAAATGGGGGCTACAAGACTTCTATATGACTCCCGATAAGCACTAAAGGTGTTATAATGATGTTTTTATGGGAATAATGTAATTAATATTGCTATAAGAATGTTCTTATATGTTCTTATTGCGGGAGTTGTTATAATGGGATTTTCCGCAAGTGACACAGCAATGTTTTTATAAATCTAAAAGTGCGTAATCCTATATCAAGAGTTAAAGTGTTGTTATAAGAATAGAATTGGGGTTATTATTTTACTGTATTCCTATAATGTTTCTAATAAACTTACTGTAACTTTTAGATAAGTATTTTGCGACGGGCCATTATTTTCTACAAACATGGTAAATTCTTTTTAAATAAATAATAACCAAAAAGTTTTATTTTGTATTCTTTTCGCAAAAATATCATTGTTATTTAAAGAATAATTATTTAAATATCAAATTTGATGTTATATGCATTAATTAACATACATTATTAAATAT
The DNA here is from genome assembly GCA_963942445.1 of Argyra leucocephala. Taxonomy (NCBI): domain Eukaryota; kingdom Metazoa; phylum Arthropoda; class Insecta; order Diptera; family Dolichopodidae; genus Argyra; species Argyra leucocephala. The sequence continues at coordinate 140,570,229 of OZ012679.1, read as the reverse complement.
TTTAAAGATGCTATTTAAAAATATATTTTCTTTTATTTATTTAAAAAATTTTTTAAGGGCAATTTATTTTTTTGAAGTATTTTTATAATAAATGTCAATGAAATTTCATTCCCAGCTAAATTTTGCATTTTGGTCACAATAATTATAAATATTAATACATAATAAATAAAAATAATATTAATTGACCGAAAAATATTATTTATTAGTAAGACATTTTGTATATTATTAACTAATATCTATCTCACTTTCTCAGGAAATAAATATAAACTCGATAAAATTATTATTTGAAAATAAAAAATAATACCTTTCTCACTCTCGCATACCATAAATTATTTCAAATGCGTATCATTTCAAAATAAAAACACATACACTAATACATGTACACTAATCCTATAACAATATTACAGCACTTGCTCCGGTGCCTTATAGGATTCTCCATTTTAGTGCTATAACGTATTTATAACCTATCGCAGCAATTGCGGAGCACTCAAATTAACACTAATTCTGCTATAAGAGTGTTTATAATAGTGTTATAAGAGTGCGCAAGAGTCTTATAGCAATAAAATTGTTACGTAGGAAGTAAGTATTCAGTACTGTTAAGTACGATCTGAGTGTTTTTGAAGCATGCCTGAACAAATTATTACTCGCAATACTATATTAACATAGAGATAAATTTATACTTTTTTTTTACGAAGTTTAAAATCAATTGAATTGGAAATGGATAGACTTTCCTATTCTGTGAAGATGACCACTTTAGTTTCTGCGTCTGGTCGGTTGTGCGTTTGTTAGTTTTGTGGTTTTGAAATATAAATTAATCATATAGAGTTTGCATTTGTGGTCTTGCACATCTGGTATGTATTTTTTTTTGTTTGAGTTTTGAATGTGTCCGTTCTGGTTTAATATTTCAGTTTTAACCAGACAAATTGGAATTTTCCTGTTTGGGCATAAATGCAACTAATATTCGAACTCAAATACTTAAATTTGAATACATGTTCGACAAATTAAAAATTAAATTGTCAAATGGGCAGTTAAAATCGTATTGGTTGTTTGAAAATAGCTACGACTTTGGTTCTTGATATTGATTTTGTAAAGTTGTATGATTCTGAGGTATGCGTTGTTATGAACAGTGATATTTTGATGTTATTTTTGTTTTCTGTAGCACTTTGTCGTTTGCATAACACAATCTTGATGGTTTTTATAACTGAAATCTTAATTTCCTGGTAAAATAATTCTAATTTAGTGTTTGACAACATAGGGTTTTGATATTCGTTTTGATATTATTCTAGGTATAAATTCTCTTTATTTCGGATTTTTGACGTTTAGTTAGCTTCTTTCGGAGTGAGTTGTATGTCACAAATATGTTGTTTTTTTTTTATCTTTTTTTACATTATGGGCTCCAATTGAGTATCTGTATTTATGCTGCGGTTATTTGACTTTATTTGACAATATGTGCGTTTTCAGCTTCAATAAATTATTCAAACAATTTTGGGAGGGTGTCATAATTCCAAAAAACAAAAAAAATTCAAAAATATTTTTAAATTATTTTATGTTGATTCTTAACGCTGTGTTATTGAGAATAAGGTGATTACACAAAAATAGGGTTCCAATAATTTGGGGCGGAGCGATATATTATAAAGGCGAAGTTACTCTACAATTATAGGCGTAGTTTTCCACAATTAATATAGATATACAAATTCAAAAGAAAAAACTATTGTATGTGATTGTGTATGTCAAATCTGTAAGTAAAAGCAGTTTTAGTGTTCATCCCATAGTCTTGGAATAATTAAAAATAAAAACTACATAATGTGTTTTTATTTGTAATTTCGTAGCGAACCTAAATTTGCTAATTTTGAGTAGGGTTTTTTTTTCTTGAAATTTTGTTTTGTATTCGTATATAAAGCTAATTATAATGTTGCGTAGAATTTTTTTCATAAAAGTGCACCCATGTATTTTGATAATACATTTTTAAGGATTCCATTTTAAATAAGTACATATACACTTACTGTTATATCGTTTTAAATACAATTTAAAAAAAAAATTTGCCATTTAAAGGCTTGTCTTAAAACTAGTCAACAACCAAACTTTAATTGTACAAAATTATACCATGGAGGTGAAATATTTATAATGTCTGGCATCTAATTACCTCACCTATCAATTAATTCATTTGTTTTTTTTTTTTTAATATTAAATAACATCATATTGATTTATTACTTTAATTGTAATATTTAAAAAACTAAACACACCTATGTTGATTCCAATGTATAAGACATGAACATTTCATTAACGTCCATGAAACTAAAAATAAACATTTTTTTTTGATATTCATATTATTGTCTCTATATTACATCAGAAGCGAATTTTAGTTGGTAGCCTTAGGATAATAAACAAAAACTTTAATACATACTCAGAGTGAATTCAATTTAATGTCCTTTTTTCTTTATTCAAATATCCTTGGGTTTCATCATAGTTTTATACATTATGTAATTGGTTGTTTTTTTTATGTATTTTTTATTATTTTAAAAAAAATTGTATAAATTTAAGTTAAATTGGTTTGTCAACGAACACAATTAGATCAATTTTGATATACATTTAAATTTATAAGAAATAATTGCACCTTTTGATTATGTTATAATAGCTAAAATCGATCATGTCATACATTTTTTATTTATGTTTTAAATATAATTTATTGAAATCTAGCAATTTAGATCTTTGATGGTAACTGTCGATTTATCGTTGATCAGAAATTTCAAAATTATATTTTCAGATTGATCAAATTTGTATTGATTCCAAATTACAATTTAAGACACTGATACATACAGTGGTTCAGGATGAATAATAGATAATATTTTAATTAGAGCTAAAAGAAATCTAAAATTTACATTCTCTCTAAAACAATGTAAATCTTGATCAACAAGAAGCTAATGAAATATCTTAATAGCAATGATATAATTCATGATTCCGTTCAACTGGTGATCTTATGACTAAACATCAGCTTACATCAATCTGGTGGAGCTGTTGGATTTGGATATTTCAAAAGCTTATGGTCGGGTATGGCATAGTGCTCTATAATAGAAAAATGTCATGTTATGGTCTAGATCCAATTTTCCCTAAATGAGTTGAAAGTTTTCTTTCGATTTGGGATGTTCGAGCTTTAGTTGATGAAATAACATCTGATGAACTTCAAATTAATGATGGTTTTTTACAGAGCTCTGACCTCTGTCCAACTTTCTTTTTAATATTTATTAATGATCTCTTTCAAACAACTTTCAATCCGATCCATAGTTTTGCAGATGACAGCACCCTAGTAGCGTAATATGATTTCGTTAAAAAATTTAATGTTACAGCTACTTCAGTTTACGACAAAAGAACAATAACGGACGGCATCGTAAATCATAACTTAGTCAAAATTTCCGACTGTGGTCCACACACTTCCAAAACTCAAAGCTGTCTGTCTAGTTATGCAAAAATTAACGCCATTCCAACCTATTCTAAAATTTCAAGATGAAAGCTTACAGCGACTAGAAAACTTAAATATCATCATTGGAGTATTAACTCTATTTTATGAATATCTTGTGTGAGTAGCACATGCTCGGAAGAACTAAAATTACTACTTCCACCTCTGAAGCAATTTTGAACGCGAAAGGCTACGAATACCTACCTCTACATCGTCGAAATAGCAGGATAGTTCAAGACTGATTATGGAAATTTGTTTATAGTCAGAACTTTTAGAATGTGGAATCGCAACCCGCTACAAGCATTTTCAAGAATGAATGGGTAGTTTATATTTGTTTAATTTACAAAAATGCAAATTGAACATCAATAACATAGTGCCCAACTCCCCGCCGAACAAAGCTCCTACTTCTTTCTCTTTTTTTTCTTTATATCAAATAAGATGTAGGAATATTGATGAAAAATAATGTTAATTTTAAATTCTCAGATGCTAGACTTATCCTACTTATAAATAACAGTTACTCTTTGTAAGACTTAAAAAAATTTAACCACTGAACTGATTCTATAATGTTGATCAGATTTTTTTCATTTACTTAGGTGGTCAACAGATTATGTATGTCCTGGGCCTAACTCATCCACGTTCTCTATTTTTGATTAAAATTATGTAGAGCGGTGAATTTAAAGTCTGACACAAAGAAATCCTAATTTTATAATTTTTGTGTTGAATTATTTTTGTCTAATAACATCTGTTCTGTTCATTCAATCTGCATCATAAATTTCAGTCTAATATCATACCATTGTATATACAAATCAGTCTAAGATTAATCGTGAGAAGTTAAACAAAATAATAATTACCTTTTAAATTATCATGCTAACATTTTTAAGGACTACTTCGGTGTCATTTACTTTTAAGTCCTATAATCCTGGAAAAAGGGCCTAATTGTGAAACTTCCCAAAAGAGGAGACTTAAAAAGCTGCAATAACTGCAGTGGTATAACACTGCTTAAAATCATATACAAAGTGTTCGCGATCATACTGAATCGTAGAATACAGCCTAAAATAGAACAAAAAAGAAGAGACGAACCGGCCGGATTTCATCCAGAAAGGAATTGTACAGATCACATCAACACACTAAGGCTGATCATAGGGCAATATCTCTTGTTCATCGATTTCAAAAAGGCTTTCTACACTGTTCAACGCATATTGCGATATGGAATACATTAAGAAGAAAAGGAATTCCCGAAAAGACAAGTAAGACCAGGATGTCTTCTCTCATCATTTCTATTCCAGCTTATAATAGATGCGATAATGAAAGAAACGGGTTCTTCTGGAAGAGGAATAAGGTGGGATCTCTCAAGTATACTTGAGGACCTTGATTATGCGGATGATATATGTCTGCTAACGCATAGACTCTACGCGATTCAACATAAAGCAGATCTACTTCAGCCAGTAGCGCGCAGAATCGAGCTAGAAATTGACATAGATAAAACCAAGACCATTAGGATAAATAACACCAATAGAAACATCATAGCAATAAGAGGTAAATATGTGGAAAGCTTCTTCTATACTTAGGTAACATTCAGAAGCACATATCAATAACAAACTACGTAAAGCCAGAGCTGCGTTCGGTGAATTAAGTCCAATATGGAAGAATGGCGAAATAACTAGAAAAACAAAGTTTAGAATATTCAAAGCATGTGTAATGTCAACAGTGAAACTTGAATGACGACAAATAACATCAGTCCAAAACCTTAAGAATTTGCGAACAAGTGCCAAAAAAGAAAATGTAGAATATTCTGGCCCAACACCATAAGCAAAGAACTCATGGCACCGATAATGCATTAAAATAAGCGTAGAAAATGGATAAGGGCATACCAGAATATAATCAGAATGGCCCTAAAATGGAACCCCCAAGGGAACAGAAGACAATGAAGACCTGGCATCGAACTGCGACTTCTGAGCTAATGAGATATGGACGGAATTAGGGAGGAAATAAAAATTATTACGTACAACGCAGAACAATAGAGGAGTCAAGTTCATACGCTATGCTCCCATGATCGGTAATCGGAAAAAAAAATTGTACTACATATGGGACTTATATAGTAAATAAGTAATTTTAAATACTCCCAAGACCTATCTTTTAAATTCAAAATGTAAAGAATAAATTTTATCACTTTGTTATCAATTTGTTGATGCTATTTATTTTTTATATATGTATAATATTGACCACTGGTCCTTGGATACTTTGTAAGTAAAATTTTGTATGTACTTGAAATATATCAATTTTCTCTTGGGAATTATATTTTTTATAGGTTTGGAAATGTTTCTCTTAGGAAGCTGTTCTTATTTCATTTTATGAATTAAAAAATAAATTTAATTTTTTTTTTCTCCTAAGGACAAACTTGACAAGTGAATAACACTAATGACGTCATCGGAAGTGCAAACAAATATCAGGTGAAATTATTTAGGTCAAAAGTTTTGTTGTTTTTTTTTTTTGTTTTTGCAAGGCTATAACTAGGCCATCGATCATATATTTCTTTTGATGTATATATATGTATGTATTAATGCATACTACTACATGAATATGAAATGATGAATTTTCTTTCATAAAATTAGGAATACAAAAAAGAAAATAATAAAAATACATAGACAGGAAAACATATATAGTCAGGATATTTTTTTTTTTTTACAATTATAATTTTTCTTTGTTGTTTTATTTATTATTACCCATAAATATATAAAATTGCAATTGGTTAATATATATATATATGTGACGATGTTGATGATAATGATTGATAATAAAAAAAAGGAATAATAATTGAATGAAAAAAGGATACAAAGGATATATGCATTTTTTTATTTTTATGTTTTTGTTTTTTTGTTTTATTTTGCTGAGAAAATTCTGAATGAAAATATTATTTATGGAAGAAAACAAAGAAATAAATTTTATTTATAACTATCAAGGATTTTTTGAATTTATTTTTATGTTATATTCTTCTACTATATATAGTATATGTATTTAATGTGTGTATTTAAAGTTTATATGGAGGTCTATATCATAAATGAAGCTATTTTTAGCTTTATTGAAGTCATTGAAAATAAAATCAGTATATATAGGAATGAAATAAATAATTTATGATTATGGTTTATTAATGCAGTTATAATAAACAATAATGATGCAATTTTATCATAAATTTTCATAATATCCCAGGCACCATCGCCAACACGATCGTATTTACTTTGTAATTTAGTTTTTAATTTGAATTATAATTAATAAAATAAATTTTGATTGTATATAGTGCTTGTAGTATAATTTAGTATAATTCTACCGATCCAATTCTAGATGTTAACAAGCTATTTTAAATTAGATAATACATTTTTATTAGATAATTTATTAGATTAATAAATTGAGTATTTGCAAAAATTGTTCGAATTTGTGACTGTGCGAAACATTTTACATATAGTTCATATTTCGATTCGATTTCTTTAATAGTGATGTCACGGTATCTGCTTTCTGCTGATATGTAGTTTCTTTAATGGTAATTTATATTAATTAGTCTTTTCATTTTATATACATGTACAGCTAAAGTACCTTGTGTTTGTTATCTTGTTAGAATGAAGTAAATTTTTCTTTCCTTTGTAGTGAAAAATGTGTTTTTTGGACCTATATATATAGGAATGCTTTATCATGCCATTGACCCAACTATTGATATCTATTTTTAGTATATCAGTCCTAGGGTACTATCATTGAACTTTTTTTGTACCATTTATGTAATTGGGGTTCTTCCAGTTTTCGGAAATAATAGAAAAAGCTGCATTTACTGATAACAAACGTGTTATATTCATTACTGATATTTGAAAGTTAATGAAATGTGTTTTTATAGTAAAGAACAAAATATGAAATAAACTAAACTAAACTAGCATAAATGAAGAATACAGAGAAAAACTATATAACTAGTTGTCAGAAAAATACATTAGTGAATCAGACAGTATAGAGAACTAAACTAAATGAAGTAATTCTATGCAAATAAACTTCACAAACATTAAAATTTATTATAATTCGATAGTCCCTAGAATGTTTTTGTACGTTAACACAGTCAAATAAGTTGATGTTATCTTAATTGAAGAAAACACAGATACGCCGCGTCCTAACCCAGTCAACTCCGAAGATACAGATGCTGAAGTGTGAAGCAGAAGTGAAGCGAAAGAACAACAAAGCTGCTGGACAAGATAACCTGCCAGCTGAACTCTTTAAGGCAGAAGGTGAAGTGATGATTGAATTCATGCACCAAACCCTCAAACAAATTTGGATCGAGGAGAGCATGCCTGATGACTGGAGTTTAAGTTCAATATCTCCAATATTTAAAAAGGGCGTTTCCATGTCCTGGGCCAACTATCTGGCGTTGGAGGATATAGTGCGACGTTCCGGTGTGAACATACAGGCCACAATATTTTACAAATCGGTGCAACTCCTAGGTTTCTCTGATGACGTCGATATTATCGGAACATTACGACGAGCAGTCATCGAAGCCTTTACACAGATTGAAGAAGAAGCGGGTAAAGTGGGTCTTCTCATAAATGAGAACAAAACAAAATATATGCCATCGACAAATAAAATGTCCTCACAACATCATATAGGACACAACATCACTGTCGGCTCATATAATTTTGAGGTAGTTTTGAGGTAGTTCAGTAGTTTATCTACCTTGGAACCAACATCAACTCCACCAATAACATTGATGTTGAAGTAAGGCAAAGAATTACCCTTGCAAACCGTTGCTACTTCGGTTTGTCCAAACAACTGGGTTCAATCCTTCTGGCTTCTATCCCAAAATAGCAAGGCACAATTATACAAAACGCTCATCCTTCAGGTGCTGCTTTATGGTTCTGAATCGTGGACATTACCAAAAGCAAGCGAGCATGCACTTGGTATCTTTGAGAGAAAAATTCTTCGTCGCATTTATGGTCTTGTGTTTGACGAAGATTTGAAGATACAATACATCACCAAACCATACCAGCTATTCAACGACATGAAAAATAACAAAAAAAAAAGTCAGAATAAGACGGCTTCATTGACTAGGCTATGTAGAGCATATAGACGAAAATGCTCCAGCTAGGAAACTCTTCGAATCCAACCATGGGGCAACGCATCGTCGAGGGAGGGCACACCTTTCTTTCAAATCACCAACTGGAGAGATTCAACTCGTGGCCGAAATCAGTGGAGGACAATTTTGCGCCAGGCCCAGGATCTTCAAAGTCTGTAGCGCCCAGCAAGTAAAGTAAGTAAGTATCTTAAACGAAGAGCTTGAAGAGCACATTTAAGAAGCAAAAAGTAAAACCTAATAGGAAAGTACTCATATGTGATTAACTATCAATTCTATTAACTATTAACAAGCTTGTTTTATTACAACAGAATCTTGAACACAGTTACAAAATATGGAGCTAATTCAACTTAGAAATTATTTATAAATGATACTTGGTAGTAAAAGAAATAATAAAAGCTCTGTGCTAATGTTGAAATAGTAATCCACGTTGATTTCTGGTCTGACATGAAATCATTCTAAGATATATTAAAATAATAAACTCAAAGCCAATTGAAAAGTCTTATGGAACATAATGTGGAGATACTCCTGCTTTTTGATAGTCAAAATATTAGAGAATGGTTATGTGCATTCATATTTATATTTTTCTTTAGTTTTTCAGATTCTATTAAGTCAGCAGTTATTTTAATTAAACCTTCAGAGTTCACTTTATAATAAGCAAATCACAGAAAAGAGTTATGAAAACGTTCTCAAAAAAGAAAAAAAAACATAACAATGAAGCCGGAATAAAATTGAGTTTTCACTAGATTGCAATATAGAAGAGGGGTATATTTTGATGGGAAAAAAAACGTTTTATATACGCAATACTAAGCTAACAAAATAAATTTCTCTCTACCTACTGTGCCAAGCTGGGTGGCGCAGTAGGTAGAGCGTTTGCCTCAGATCCCAGGTTCGATTCCCGATGAATTAAAAAAAAATTGCATTATGGGTTTTTTGACCTGGTCCAGTACCTTTTGTCATTGGTATAAAATAAATGACAAAGAGTGATTGAGAGTAATAATCTGGTAACAAATTAAATAAAATGGAGCTATTCTATTTAAGAGGGCTTAGTTCCTGACAATAGCAGTAGCCTTATATAAATATAGCTATATATAGCTATATATAAAATTTGATGTAGAATCATTTCAAAACTATTATTAACAAACTGTGTTAGACTAAAATGCCCCACGGCTGGCGTTACAACAGGACAATGATGTTAAAATAAAATCCTTAAACATTTAAAATATTTATTTAGGTATTGGTTGAACTACAAATACACTTGGTATAAAATAAGTGTTAAAGAAAATTTAATGGTTAATTTAATTATGTAGTTATAATTATTGTGAATTGGATAGGTACATATTGGGTAAGAGTTTTTAGTATGGTTTTTAGAATCTATCCATGTTATATTTTTTGGTATAGTTTTCTCAGAGTGTGACCTATCAATTTTTACCATTTTTTGCGCTTAATTTGGTTCACTGTCAGTTCTTCAAGTGCTGGCTGTCATAGAGCCCCTATTGCTGGTGTGGTATTGAGCAAGAATATTCCAAGAATTTTTTTTTTGTCCGTTGGTCATATATACTAGAAGTTTTTGGTTTATTTTATTTGTCATCATTCAATTTTCGCTGTTATACAGAAGTGTTGACATTACACAAGCTTTAAATATTCTCATCTTAGTTTTACTGATTATTTGGTCAGTCTTCCGTATTAGAATTAATTCACCAAATATACAGCTCTCTGTCCTTACGTATTTTATTGTTGACATCTTCTTCTGTTTCACCGTTTTTTTGTTATAGTTGTTTGCTTAGGTAGGAAAAGCTTTCAACATATTCGACTGATATATGTACCAAAGCCAATCGGCCTAGTACTTCGATAGTGTTTTGTATTGGTGTTATTTAATTTTTATGTTATTTTGTGTTTATTTTTTTTTTTTTTTTTTGTGTTATTTAATATTTATTCCCATTGCCTTGATTTTGTTTATGTTGATTTCTAGAAAAGACTTGGCACTGCTTGTTGAAATAAATCTTAGAAAAATGTAACTTATTAAGATGAAAAGAATCAAGGTGATTTTGATTGTGGTGATTTCCGCTTAGTATTCAATGATCTGATAACAATTTTATCTCAATGAGTTTAAGTTTGAGAGTATATGTATATTAAATTTTCTAATCCATTCTTAATTTTATTGGGAATCATACAAATTTTGTGTATTTTAATCTTATAAATGAAAATAATAAAAAATAGAAATATTTTCACTTCAAAATGAAAAATTTGTAATTTAAGAAGAAAATCATTTTTGGAAAACAATTTTTTTTTTATTTGCTGAATTAAAAATATTTTTTTAATATTAAATGAAAAATTTTGTGTATCTATATATAAAATTTCAATGAAATTCACTGCTGAATTTTATACGCTAGTCTTACTCCATAATTTTAATTATATCATAAAAATTAATTTAATGAATTTAAATTCAAGGAACTAAAATGCATCATTTATCATGATATGCGAATACATTTGTGTTTATTATGTATATATATATATATATATATATATATATATATATATATATATGTATAGATTTGATATTGTATTTTCGTTATTCTGCTCATGTCTCATACTCTCTATACTGTTCTCAAATGTATATTTTAAAGTTTTTATCATCCTGGTTATTATCATTACCATCATCACCACCACCACCACCACCACCACCATAACCGGTATTTTTACCCTAATTTTCATATATTTTCTATATTTTATAATGTAGAATATTATACATTTTATATACATACAAAATATTATAATATTATATATTTAAATTTCACTAGAGGTAAATGATATGAATGGGAAAATTATTTTATATTATTTTGTGTGATTTTTCAGTTTTTTATTTTTTTTTTTGTTTTTGTTTTTGATAAATGAATATTAAAGCCGTCCTATGCATATATATACACATTCATAATATAACGAAATCAAAATAAAAAAAATATATATTATATAAATGTTTTTTTTTTGTTTTTCTTTTTATTAATGATGACGTCAGACGAACCGTAAGTAAAAATGTAGGTCAAATTTCTGCACAGTCATTTTTTATTTGTACACAATGTTTTTAATGTTGTTTTTATTTTAAATTGTAAGGATTCTAGCAGAATTTCATATATATTAAAAATAAGTAGGTCACAAAATTCTATTTTAAATCAGACCTAAGATAAAAAAACAATAAAAAAAAAATCAATGAATTCATTGTGAATTTTTGGTTTTAAATAAAAAAAAAATTTCAAATGGAAAAATTTTCCATTTTCAATGGTTAGAAAATTCTATATAAATAATGTATGTTTTCTGTTTACAATCCCTGGCTCTTAACAATATAACAGAATATATGAAAAAAAAAAAAAATACCTAATATTAATGGAAATAATATACATTAAAGGATGGTAGATATAATAATACCATTACTGTATAGCGCCAGTCAAAAGTAGGTCATTGAATTATAGAAAATAAAAAAGTTAACTTTATTGAAATTGAATGGTAAATAGAGACAAGTTGAGGTGGTTGGCTATTATGAATGAGATTTTCTGTTACCATCTGTATATATATACTTATCTCTAGAAAATCCTTTTTTATATATTTTCTTTTTATATACAATTAAATAAAATTGACGCCATTCCTGCAATATTTTAAGGACGAATTTTTTTTTTTTGCTTTCTAGAGACCTAGTACCTACATTGATGAATACATTTTATATAGTTTTGTTGAATTGAATGAATATAATGATGAAAATTTTTTAATTCATTGTTTTATTATATACCAAATATTATGGTAGGTATATATTATGTAATAAATATTATTTATTATACATCATAATAATGTAAAATATTAAATATAATGTACATAAAGTAAATATGTATATTGTACTTTATATTTTTACATATAAGTATGCAATATAAAATTGTGTATTTTTAGAAATTGAAAAAAAAAAACAAATAAAAATAAAAATATTTGACCTAAAAAACAATATTCTAAAAATAGAATTTACTAAAAATATAAAAAAAAAAATACTTATTTACTTACTTTATATATAGAAGGTTGAATTTGTTTGTTTTTTATTAACTCAGCTATATATAGGTTGTAATTAAATGAAAAAAGAACATACTATAGGTGGTATATAGTTTTTTACAGAGTAAAAAATTTTCACAACTAAAAACCAACTTTAGTTTCATTGACGTCATGACAATTATTACACAAATAAAATAATAAAGTTTATATTTTTTAATTAGTATAGAATAAAAAGAGTTGGAATTGAATAATTATAATATTTAACTTTTTTAACTAAAATGAAAATATGCGCTGATTCTCAATGTGCTTCCATTGAAAGTCCTAATTGATCAAAGTCAGTTCAAAATTCACCTATTTTTGACAAAAGAATTTTGATCAATGAACTTGGTAAAAAGATTTTTATTAATTGATTATCCATTTTCGTTATATCAACATTTAAAAAATTAATATAGGCATTTGTTGGCTTCTTTAAATGACTTTTTACTTATTTTACATAATAGCATTTTCATAATAACATCGCTAATACATTCAGTTATCAATCACAGTACATTAGATATCCATTTAAAATATAATGGTGTAATTATAATGGTTTATTTTTAAACGTTGATAAATGCGCCATCATATCGTTTATTCGCTCTGCAAACCCTATGTGTAATAATTATACCTTTGATGGTTCTATAATTAGACGAGTCATCGAATTTAATGATCTTGGCGTAACTTTTGATTCCAAACTTACTTTTAACATACATATTAATAAGATCATTAACAAAGCAAACTCAATGCTTGGTTTTATAAAAAGGTGGTCTAAGGAAATTGATGATCCCTATGTTACTAAATCGTTATTTATGACATTAGTCAGACCAATTCTTGAATATGCTAACCAAGTTTGTTCCACTTTTTATCGCCAACACATTGATAGAATAGAAAGTATTCAAAAAAAATTTCTTAGGTTTGCATTAAGAGCTTTGAATTGGAATAATCCCTTAATATTGCTCCCCTACATTGAACGTCTTAAGCTGCTTAATATGTATACTTTAGAAGGTAGGAGAACTATTTTAGGTATTGCTTTTATAACCCAAGTACTGAATAAACACATTGATTCACGTTTTATTGATAACATTTTAAGAAATATAATTAACACAAGAGCACGATTTAGGCATGAAAACATATTTTCTATTACATTTCATAGGACTAACTACGGAAAATATGAGCCTTATTATTATAAAATGATTTTATTGTAAATTTTAATATTGTAATTTGTAAACACTTGAACACTTGAACTAAGTAAGAATAAATAAAAAAAAAAAAAAAATCCAAACGTACGACGATAACAGCCAAAATTACTATTAGAGCTAACAAATTTGTTGCCAACTGCTCCAGCTCCGAAAACATTTTACTTAGGCAATTGGTCGATAATTACTAAATATAAATAAATTGTGCTTTAAATTTTTCTTATTTATCTATTTTTTTTTTCGATGTCTTTGTTTAGCTATAAATTAGTTTAAATCTAGTCATAAGTTTTTGAGTAAAATTTTTAAAAATACAAGTAGTCAAAAGTTTTTTGTAATTTTCCACCATTTTTCCTTGTATCAATTAAAATAAATTGTAAATCAAACAACAAATGTAATGCAAAATAGAAATTGGAATAAAATAAACTGGCAGCTGTTAGGATACTAATAATCTAAACTTAAACTTAAGTATAAGAGTACTTTGTCATTATAAATTATGTAATAACAAATTTTGGATATAAACGAACTATATTTATCTATCATTCAGTTATCACAAATGTTATTTTTACATCACCAATATGTCTTATTTATTATATAAGATGTCTTATTGTCATAGTTTATTTATTTGGAGTCATTAATTTTTTTATGATGTAAAGAGAAATGAATATATACAATTTAGAAAAAAATATTTTTTAAAATTTAAATTCCCATTCGATTTTCGTAAATTTAATTAATCGCGTTTTTATTTTACATTTTACGTTTATGTGTATTTTAAACAAGTTAGATATTTCGTTCAAACATCATTGTCACAGCGGAATATTTTTAAACACTTTTTTTGTAGCTACCTAGCATTAGCTAAACATAAACTTTGGAATTTAGGTGGGATTTTCCCTAATAATATAGATTATATTAGAATAAAATAATTAATTGAATATTTAAGTCAGGTTAGTCTAAATAATTACAAACCAATGGTGTAAATATTCTAGTAATATAAGCTCTTGAAATATAGAATTAAAATATATGAAAATAACATATTGTACAAATACATTAAATAAAATAATAATAATAATAAGGAAAGCATTTATATCGATCGAAATTTTGTCCCTAAAAATAGGTAAATTTTGAACGATTTTGTTCAATAAATTAAGATTAACTTATGTGATGAACTTTTTCAATCGCGCAGGGTGTCTCTAGTTCTGAGTTTTTTAGAAGAGATATAGTGGGAGAGTAATTCCCTAAAACAATTAACCACAACTAATATTTCAATCGAGCCGTGATAGGACACAATTCAATGCTAATTGGTTTTGGGTAAATAAAAGTTAAAACTGTTAACTGACATAATATATTATTTATATTTTTTTATAAATTTCCTTTCAGCAATAACAATTGGTGTTTGAATTCATGGACCAGCAACTAGTTTTATTGTTCGATGATCATTTTGTACTGGAGTATATGTTGATTTATTCACACCAGACTTTGGTACAAATGATTCGAAATGGATAAGTGATTGGGGATTAGGACATGTTATGGTTGAAACTATAATCATATTAGCTTCAATTGCTATGTTCAGTTTAAAAGCAACTGAAATGATGACTTCTATCTACCTATATATGTGCATTTAAGTCTGCTGATAGTTTAATTTTTATTTTGTTTCAATTTTACATCACTAATGAATAATTCATATATTCGTCCTTATTCTGAGAAGCGAATTTTGTGATGTGTAGCGAAAAATATATTTTGTAGCGATTTTAATTATTATTACAAAGTAAATTATTTTTAGTAACATTTCGATTTTTATATGGTATTAGGTCTGTATGTTTACTTACAAAAATTTGCAAATTAGAGGAAAAATCACGTGATCATAAAATTCTCCGAGAATAGTTAAAATGTTCTCTTTTGCAAACAAAAGTAAACATACGCAAAATTTGCATAAATTTATTCAAATTTTTTTATGTCAAAAATTAAGTGATTTTTAGGTTATGAGATTTTTTAAATTTGAATTAATTTAGTAATTTTCTGAATTTTTTTGTAAACTACAAAAATTATTTAATGTTTTTGTTGAAAAAAATTAAATTAAATAATTTTTCGTGGTTTTGGTATTTTTGTCGGTTAAAAGTTATATAAATAAGTTTTTAGGTTAGTTATACAACTTTTTATTTATTTTAGGTATACTACTTTTTATATGAAAAAATATTCTATTGACATTTAAAACAACAACAAAAAATTGACAGTAAATTTTTACAAATTTCATTTACAAAAATTTATTTAAGAGAGACCTCTGACGTCACGTTTTAAACATAAAATTCTCTTAAATTTCTCAAAAATTGGTAAAGAGCGTGCAAATAAAAAAGTTAACATACAGGAATTTGGATAAATTTATTTAAATTTATATAAATTTGCGAGTTAACATACAGACCAATTGATAATCAATTTTTTGTATTAGCTGTCATAAAAAATGCTAAATTTATCATTAAGAAAAAATTTGTCAAAAATAGTGAATGAGAAAAAATAAGTTTAAAATTAATATAAAATTTAATTAAATTAATTTTTAGATATATTTTTATTTAATATTAATTATTAAATATAATTTTAATAGTAGAAAAGTTACAAGATACATTTTTTTTTTGTTTTTTGAAGTTGATATTTTTTTTCCTCATCTCAAGATATATCATAAATTGAAATCATAAAATAAATATCAACCGGCTGAATAGTACCAAAATTTGTATGGCATCATAGTAAAAATTAAATGTCAAAATTAAAGTTTTTGACAGCTTTCAATATAAGTTGTGCTCAGTAGATTTAGAACAGAATCGGACAGACAGTTTTGAACACTGACATTTAACTGTCAAACACTTTAGAACCACTTAGAATACAAAAATCTACTGAACACCATTTTTAATTTTTTTTTAACTTTTTTGTTCTAACTTTTGTTTACGCTCAAATTTTTTGTTTAACTGTCAAAATTTAAAGATAAAACAACAACAAAAAAAGTGGTCCAAAACTGTTCTCAAAAAAATTCAGAACAAAAAAGATCAATTTAGAACAGTTTCGCACAATCTAATGAACACAGAACAGAACACTTTCGGACAAAAAAGAACAAGTAACGGAAACTAATGAACACAAAAACGAGTTCTTTTTTTACTCTAGAACGTTTTAGAACGTCCTAGAACAGTTTACTGAACACAACAATAAATAACAACCCCAGTAACCAAAAATTGTCATAACTAGTTTTTGCAAAAATATTGTCAGAAAATTGTGGGCACACTCTGTCGTCAAAATAATGAGGACACTTTGTCGACAAAATTTGTTACAAAATTGTAAATCAATCAACAATTTTTCCATAAAATGTTGTCAAATATTTGTTATGGCAATTTTTAGTCAACAATTGGGTGATAGGGTTTGTAAGTTTTTTATTTATTTTAATATGTATTAGTTATTCTTCAGGCTATATTCAACACTTTTGAGAATTGGTATTGTTTTGACATTTTCTATTTTGAAAAACACAACAAAGTATATGTATTTAAAAATATGAATGAATTTTGTAAAATTAAAAAACAATTGAAATAGAACTTGTTTTTTAATTATTTGTATAGAATAAATTATAGATAGAATAAAATATATAATATACATATATAAAAACCATATTGTTTTTATTATTAAAAATGCTTTTATAACTTACTGTAAAACTGTCCACAAATTGATGACAAATCATTCACAAGTTGTTGTTAAATTTGTTGACAAATTGAATTTAAATAATTCACAAATTGTTGTGAAAGTTATCCACAAAATGATGACGAACTATTCACAAATTGTCGACAAAATAACCCACCAAATGATGATAAATTAGCTACAAAATGTTGACAAAATTGTTGACAAAATTATCATCTAAACTGTGACAAATGGGGTCAACCTTACCGACGTTTTTTCAACAAAAAATGTCACAAAATTTTGTCGACAATTCAACAAAATTTGACAATATATTGTCACCTTTTTGTGACATTTGGCTGCTCGGGAAGGTTTCAATGTACAATGCTAACAGTTTTATAAAATATCATATACCAAATACCAAATGAATTGTTGTGATGTAATGCATTGTGATTTGTGATGCTCTATCGATACGAAGCAAAAAATTTATTCGCTTTTCAGAATAAAGCCCATTATATAAACACATTTATTTTTGTTCTGCATAATATCAAAAACATGAAATAGAAATGATAACTTAAAATATAAAATATTTTTACAACAACAATTTAAACATATAAAAGTTGTTCCTTATGATAAATAAAAGATAATGAATAATTTATTATTGTATGTTTGGATGTAAATTAACATAAATTTCCAGCATGATAACTTTATTCAAAATAGAAAAAATTAATGAATTCGATAGATTGTTTTAAAGTCTATATAGAATGGAATTAAACCATTATAACATAAAAACTGAATTAAACTAAAAATATTAAATAAAATTTAGGAAAGGAGTATCAAAATTAAAACATTCGGAAGTTGAAATCTCTAATGATTGCATTCCGTAATGACAGTAAGTTGCTTCCGAAATAATGATATTTGTAAAATAAAAATATAAATTTATTAGGTAAAGAAAATTCAATTTTAAATTGTTAAGTTTAAGATATCACTATATAAGAAGAAATCTTATTATCAAAAATAATGAAAGAAAATAGCAAAACAAAAAGAAAAATAAGAAAAAATATATATGTATAATATGAAAAATATTTAATTATGCAATAAAAATTTAAATTATTTATATTATTATTCTATTTAAAAGCTTAAACACCCCAAAAGCTATGGCATTGAAGTTGGAAGTTAAAAATGTTTAATCAAATTTGTTATAGTATATTCTTCTTCCTAACACACCATCACATACTATACATTTTAGAATGAAAAAGGACATAATATAGTAGGACATATAATA
Source organism: Argyra leucocephala (assembly GCA_963942445.1). Classification (NCBI taxonomy): domain Eukaryota; kingdom Metazoa; phylum Arthropoda; class Insecta; order Diptera; family Dolichopodidae; genus Argyra; species Argyra leucocephala. The sequence goes on along the minus strand of OZ012679.1, from coordinate 140,551,489 downwards.
CAATTGTTGATATATTTATCAAGCAGCATCGGCTAATATGTGATAAAACAATTGCCTAATAATAGAATTAAAATAATTTTTAACATAGTTAATATGTTAACACAAGTTTAGTGTTTTGAATTCACTATAATTCACTAATTATAGCTATAAGGCACACAATCAACTTTTTTTTTTTTTTTTCTTTATTTCAATCATACTAATTTAATATAAAATTTCATTAACTTAAAACTAAATTGTAAGTTGTAGATCTTAGCCTAGGCTGTCTGATCTTAAAATTTAAAAAAAAATTAAAGTGCAAATAAAAGTTAATATACAAAGAAAAGCTATGGAACTGTCAATAATTTGAAATAAAATAAATTACATTATAGGAAAACTTAAAAAATAAGATAAACTTCAAGGCTTAAATTTATAAAACGAAAAAAAAAAAAATAAAAAAGAAAACAAAAAAGTACTAATTCTATTATAAAAATTATATATAAAGACTATTTAAAACTACTTATGAAATTAACTTTAACATTTTTACTGCAATTACTACTATCAAACATTTTTAATTTTTTATTATTGTTGTTGTAATAATACAAAATATTCTTATATTCAAATTATTTTTAGCTGACTTAAGGTTTGCTGGCTCGCACCGTTCCATACAGGATTGAGATATACAATGTGTGACACTATAAAAGACGAATATATTGCATATAATGCTTTGGTTGAGATAAAGTTCCGTAATCTACGCAATATGAAAAGATAGGGTGATATTTTGCTAATAATATGGTGCACGTGGTCAGTCCATTTCAACTTTTTATCGATAATTAACCCTAGATAATTAAAGCTATCTACAGTTTCTATTAATTTAGATTTATAAAAGAAATTTTCTGAGTTATATAATTTATTTCCAAACAAAATAATTTTGGTTTTTTTTACATTTAGGCTTAATTTGTGTTTAGTAATCCATATTTCAATATTATTTAGATCGTTTTCAATATCCCTCCTCAATTCGATTTCGCTTGTTGCTGAATATCGTATTACTGCATCATCAGCATACAGTTGAATTGAGCCTTTCAGCTTTAGTCGGAATATATCATCAATGTAAAGCTTAAAAAGGTCTGGTCCTAGGATGGATCCCTGTGGTACCCCTTTTTTAATAGTAAGGTAACTACTAAGAGAATTTCCTATTTTGACTCTTTGTAGCCTATCATTGAAATATGATTTAAAAAAGCTTATATTGGATGGACTAAAACCAAGATTAATCAATTTTAATAACAGTATCTCATGGTCAACGCAGTCAAATGCTTTTTGTAGATCCAAAAATATACATGCAACAAATTTCCCATTGTCGATGTTATTGGATATAAAATTTGTTAAACTGAGACGCTGATGTAGTGTTAGAATTATTTTCAAAACCATATTGTTCTTCATGTAAAATGCTGTTATTTGTAAGAAATAAATTAAGGCGGCGTTTGATGATTATTTAAAAAATTTTTGACAAAGCGTTTAGTACAGAAATCGGTCGGTAGTTTGTTGGATTTTAAATCAATCATCAAATCTTAAAACAGTTTACTGCCCAATAATTGATTAGATAAGAAAAGATGGATAATCTCGGAAACATGAATATATTTTTAGAAACAATTCAGTTAATTTTATCAAAAAAAATTAATGTAAATTTAATATCAAACAGGAAGAAAATGTCATGGTTATGAAACTTTCGTCAGGACAGCATCAGCGAACACAATATTCAAGGATATTGTTAACAACTCTACAAATTTATAACAAACATCCAAAATCTAATTGTAGCCAAAATAGTTTAAGAAAAATTACTTATAGCTTAAAAACTTATAAAAAATAGTTGAAACATAAATTATTAAACACTCATACTAAAATGATGTTATAGATGAAATTATAGAAAATTGAATATTAATGATGAAATTATAGAAATAAAATCATTATTAAATCAAAGCAATCCCAATCAAATTTTCTTAATTAACTTTTATTAAAAAAATTTATATTAAAATATCCAAAAATAGAAATACATACTTTATAAGGTTATAAGAATATGATTATCATTTACGTCATCATCCAGAATATAGATTATGTATTTACTATCATAACTGAAATCGTACGTATAAAAATAAAAAATACTGAATTCCACAAAACCAAAAAAAAAAAAAAAAATCTTCCCTTATTCTCTTAAAAGGAAAATAAAAAAACAATAAAAAAATTTCATTAATCTTTTATTGAGGAAAAACAAACTGAATGAATTGAACAACAACAAAGTTGAAAGTAGGTTACTTCCCAGGATATGTGCATAATATCACTTACTATATATAATATATATTTAACAATTTTTTGTATAAACGATTATATTATGTATATATAACATTCCGGGGTCATTGAAACCAATTTGACCTAGTTTTGAAAAAAAAAAAAATATTTCATATTAATTCTCAATGTACATATACTTACTCTACTCTGCTACCTATACACATATGTTCATTTTAAGAGATACAGACAGACGAGAGAAAGAGAAAGGAAGAGTGAATAAAAGCCAAAGAGAAAAAAGTAAAGTTGAATATAGTTTCAGAAGTTATTGAAAACTACAGTAAAATGTAGATTTTTTTTTTTTTTATATAAATGAAAAAGAAAATACATTGCATATAGAAATTTTATCCTTTTCAATAATAACAACAGAACAAAAAAAAAAAAACAAAAAAAAAATATTTCCTTTAGTTGCGCATTTTCAAATTATATATATATGCATACATGTAAATTGCAATTTTCTTTCTGTTACACATAATATCTGCAGTTAATATTTTCCTCGTATGTAGAAAATGTGTTTAATATGTGTATTGAATATTCTTTTTGAATGAATTTTAAATGAATATTTTATATATTAATATTATAGTTTTAAATATACATATATATATATGTATATATAGGTATATTTCAAAATAAACTTTGATACGGATATAATGTAAAACAACTAAGTTGTTAATGCTATCTGTAAAATAAGTTGGCAAAATTATAAAATTAGAGCTTTCTGAGACAATGTGTTGTAATTCATTTGTGGTCAAGCAAAATGAACAGACAGTTTTTCTTAACATACTGTACAAAATTGGCTTTTTAAAAAAATTTGTAAACCAAAATATCTGTCAAACCGTGAAATATAAAAAACAACAATAAAACAAATCACTTGAATTCTTCATCTTTTTAAGTAACTGTTTCTAAATTTTGGTTATTTGTAGTAATAATATAGTTTTTATTAAAATTATGTATTATGTAGGTATATATATACATACCTCTTTAATGACAAAATTTTTTATTTTTAGTAATTTTATCACTAAATGCCACTTACTATAGGGAATATATCCGAAACGAAGCAGTATATAAGGGACGTTTATTTATCTGTCCTAAATAAAACTTACTAACCACAAAACTTTTTCTGGTGGTTTCTGCTATATCGTGCGAAGTCTATGTCAGTATGTAAATTCCCGTTTTTTTTTAAAACTTTAAATTTGACTTCAATTTGAAATATAATTACTCAACAGGGGCCCCTAGTAAAAATATAATCTAGAATGGTAAACTTCTAAAACTCCATATGAATTCATATTTAATACATATAATTTTACGTATAATCATAACGTTTTTTAAATTATAACATATTTTGATATTAAATAATACGTTTTCTCTATCAATTCATAGTCCTAAAATGTGTGTTGTGTACCAAATTGCGTATTGTGAATTCTACATTTGCAGTTGTGTGGTTAAAAAACTTGTTCTGATATGTTCAGTTGATATTTAAGTTTCAAAACAAGAAGTGCAATTTGTATTATGTGTTATTTATAAAATTTAAATTGAATGTGTAAATTAAATATTACAAGAAGTTAATAACAAAAAAAACATAAACATTTACATTTTTATTTTATTTCGATTCTCCTACTCCTTAATGAACATAAGATTGTATATAAAACAAAAATGCGCACACAGTTGATTTTTAAACTTTGTTTAAACTTTTAAATCAATTTTTTTATTTTTATGTACATAATATGTATATAGGTACCAGGCAATATTTTATTATTTTTGTTTGAATACATAACATTCATAACTAACTGCCAATTTTTATTGTACTATATGTTAATCATCTTTATATAATAGAATAGATGAGTAACATATTTAAATGCATTTATATGAAAATATGACATCTAGATATATATAGATATAGGTAATTATATTTAAAGTTTGTTTTTGTGGTGGTTATGAGTAAAAGTATCATCTATAATTATAATTGACAAGCATTTAAGGTCCTGCGCAGTAGACACCTTTTTATTTTATTTCGATTCTCCTACTCCTTAATGAACTTCTAATATAATAAATAAGTTGCATATAAAACAATAATGCGCACACAGTTGAAAATTTTGTACTCATATGATTTTATTATTCAGCAAATACATTGTGCATATGTGAGAACTTATTAAAATAATAAACAAAAGCAAACAAATCAGTTATTATATTTTACATTATGTACTTGCAAATGAATCTATGTACATATGCCAAAAAAAAACAAAGAAACAAATTCATCTAAAATAAAAAAATATAAAAACAACAAAAAAACCAAATCACTTGAATTCTTCATCTTTATCTTTTTAAGTAACTGTTTCTAAATTTTGGTTATTTGTAGTAATAATATAGATTTTATTTAGTAAATTACTGTTTTTTTAAAAACTTTAGATTTGACTTCAACTTGAAATATAATTACTCAACAGGGGCCCCTAGTACATAAAATAATACATATACAATAGATATAAAAACATTTTCAAAATAAAAAATAAAAGTAGGTAAAGTAAAAAAACTGTTTAATAACAATAAAATAAAAATGGATAGTTTCCAAAATGTTGAAGAAATTTTAAATTTTATTTATAGTATGGAATTGAAAATGAAACTCTTTCTATGAATTCAAAAGTGTTGTCGTGATTGCAGTCCTTTCCTGACTCAATTAGTAATAAAGAATCAACATCATCACCAGCAGCAAGTTGTTCAGACTTAATTTTTCCTTCAATAATTGTAATAAATATTAAACTTATTTTGTTTTTCATTATTCATTTATTTATTTTTAGGATCTATCTATAATTCTTAAAAGATCTTTCAAAGGACCAGCTTTACTTTCTTTTTATGAAAAAAAGCAGCTTTTTATTAGAAATTCAATGGCAAGATCTAATTTCTCTCATTTTAGAAGACATAAATTCTAAAGAAAGCAATTTATTGCCCAAGAATTTTGATCATATTGGAGAAAAAATTTTGGAAATTTTTCCAACCGAGTGTGTAAGGTAATATTTTTAGATATATTAGCAAAATAACTTTTTTTATTCAAAAAATTTTCAGGACTACTATTTCGTTCCTCGTCAAGGAAAAAGATTGAAAAATCCTGGTGGAAAATTGTACGATAAATACGTATATGGTCGAAGAAAGCGCAAGCTATATGAATCTTCCACATCTTCATTAAACGATGTGGAAATTTTAGAACATCGCATGAAATTGACCGAAACCGACAGGCTTTTATTAAATTCATTTAAACCGTCTTTGAGCAAAGATATTTAATTGGGACGGAGTTAAAGAAAAATTGGGAAAAAAAATTTGTTTTTAAACAAGAAAACTTACAGTCAACAAAATCTAATTTAGAATTTCTTACTGATTGGCCAAATTATAAAGACGCAAGTGCCCCAGACCTGGTAAGTTTCAACAATCAAAAACTAATCATTTTTGTAATTTTTATTATTAATTTTTATAGATTCGCATAGATTTTAATAAATTATATTCAGCAAAAGAACATAATTTTTTGGGAAAGTGGGACGAATTCAAGCAAAAGGTATTAGAATATTACGGAAACCATATACATGATAAAAGAAGTAAGGAACTCTTAACAGCGCAATCATACAGTTAAAATAGAGGTAAAGATACTATACTAATTTTACAATTTTGTTATATTTACAGACTCGTTTCATTATATATACATAATTCTTCTGAACTCCGTAATACATCCAACAGCACGTTTCAAAGATGAATCTAAACCATCTGGAAGAAGAAAAGTAACTATCGGCGATGCTCAGCAAGCTTTTACTTTACATCTTACTACAATAAATGACCTTGAAAATAAAATAACTGATCTTAAAAACAAATATTACAACGGAGAATTTACAATTCAGCCTTTAATTATTGTAGTTGGAGCAGATATATACCAACTCAGTGAGTTTTTTGTTTATTTCGACCAAATTCTAAAATGTTAATAAAATTTGTATTTGAGTAATGCTAAACAAAATGTACATATCAAAAATTAGTATGATATAAATATTTGTGAAATAAGTATAAGTATTTTAGAATCATAAGAATATAATAAATAAAATGGATTAAATCTATAATTATATTTGACAAGCATTTAAGGTCCTGCGCAGTAGACACCTTTTTATTTTATTTCGATTCTCCTACTCCTTAATGAACTTCTAATATAATAAATAAGTTGTATATAAAACAATAATGCGCACACAGTTGAAAATTTTTTAATGATGTGGGTTTATTATTCACCAAATATATTATTCGTGAGTTCTTATTAAAATAAAAAACAAAAACAAACAAAAATATAAAAAAACAAAAATAAAAAAAAATACAAATACAAAAAAAATTCAGTTGAATTCTTCATATGATGGGCAATTTCATCTTTACAGAATAGAGTCAAAGTAGCTATTTATAACTATAATCGACAAGCATTTAAGGATCTGCGCAGTATACACCTTTTCATTTTAACTCTCTTCTCCATAATGAACTCTTAATATATCATAAGTAAGTTGTAGATAAAACAATAATGCGAACACAGTTGAAAATTTTTTAATCATATGGTTTTATTATTCTAAGTAAGGTATTTATGTTTTTTTAAGGAAAACATACTAATTTCAAAGCTTTTCATTAAAACATGAGTGTTTTCTGCTTTGTAATGAGATGTCTATCTCAGTACGTAAATTACTGTTTTTTTAAAAACTTTAAATTTGACTTCAACTTGAAATATAATTACTCAACAGGGGCCCCTAGTATATATATATTTACATAAATATATACAAATCGTATGTTAACATTTTTATTTGCACGATCTTTACAAATTTTTGAGAAATTTAAGAGAATTTTATGTTTAAAACGTGACGTCAGAGGTCTCTCTTAAATAAATTTTTGCAAATGAAATTTCTATTTGCAAAAATTTGTAAAAATTTACTGTCAATTTTTTGTTGTTGTTTTAAATGTCAATAGAATATTTTTCATATAAAAAGTAGTATACCTAAAATAATTAAAAAGTTGTATACCTAACCTGAAAACATATTTATATAACTTTTTACCGACAAAAATACCAAAACCACGAAAAATTATTTGATTTAATTTTTTTCAACAAAAACATTCAATAATTTTACAAAAAAAATCAGAAAATTACTAAATTAATTCAAATTTAAAAAAATCTCATAACCTAAAAATCAATTATTTTTCATATGAAAAAATTTGGAAAAATTTATGCAAATTTTACGTATGTCTACTTTTGTTTGTAGAAGAGAACATTTTAACTATTCTCGCAGAATTTTGTGATCATGTGATTTTTCCGCTCATTTGCAAGTTTTTTTAAATAAAAGTAAACATACAGACCTAAAATTAAATATCATCTGTCAAATAAAATGTTACAAAGCCTCTAGGAATTTAAATTTTTCCGAAATTTTATCGTCTCACACCTACATTGACCGTTGGTAATGCTGTAATATGTTAGTTCTTTCAATGAAAATTCAGTTAAATCCTCCCACACATCGCACGCTTGCCGGCTCGAAATTTACGCGGATCACAACATTGTAAATCAGGCATAAATATAGTTTTGTTTTTGAAAGCTGTATGAATGTTATGACCAAAATGTAAAATATTTAAATTGAAATCGTATGTTTTTTAAACAAAAATGTATAAATGGTAAATAATCATATTTATATTTTCTGTTTACAATGCGGGTATTTTAATACCTTAGACAAACTTTTTTAATTGAAATTTGGATTAGTTAACCATCGCTTTATTAAATTTTGTTGCAATGAAACAAAATATTTTTACTTTTTTGTTACATTGCAAAACGAAAATAAATAAAATAAGTTTGGAGTTTTACTCAACATTTTTTACTTTATATAGGGAGATAGGGTAGCAAAAGGGTTAAAAGTTAAAAGAAAAGTAAATAATTTGCATTTATAAATCTACTTAAAGTCTAAAACACAGCAAAATATATTTATAATTGATAATATAATTAGTTTGAAAATTATTAGTTTTATTGCTTGAACAAAAACAAAAGGTTTTTTAGTGTGCGATACCATCGTAATAGTTCAACTCGTTGTAGGTATGCATTTTCATAAGTTTCTCAATTTAAATGAAAAGATTTTGAATTTTTTTAAATTTTTTTGAATTTAAGCAGAGCCAGTGAATTAATTACAATTATCGAAATAGTTATTCAATTCTGGATAATTAATTTAATTTCAAGGTTTTTCACACATACATACCAATACACCATATCCATACAATATGTGTAATGGGGTATATTAACAATTATTTGCTATACGTAATTGCATTCAATACAATTTATTTTAATAGTTTGGCGGGTTTTTTTAGTTTTTTTTCTACTTGATTGATTCATTTGTATTTACTATGTATGAAAAAAAAAATAATAACAATAACAACAATAAGAAAAAATATAAATATGAATTAAATGAAAATTTTCATTCAGCTATTCTCATACAAAAATCCTTTGAAGGATACAGCATGAACAGAATAGGATATATATATATATGTATATAATATATATACTGATATTTTAAAAGTGCGCAAGACAAATAGGTCAACATCCTTGAGAGCAAAATAAAAACAACAGCAGCATTTTGCAAAAAATACCTAAAATTTTATATACATACTATGAACAGTCAATGACAAAAATATTTAAACAAGGGAAAATTTTGTTTTTTTACAAAAATTACGGATTAAAATGACAATGTACAGCCAACTGACACACTTATAATAAAATGTCTCCATGATTTTAAAAACTCTAAAAATTTAGTGAATATAAGTGTAGTAAAAATTTGTATTATTAAAGTCCGTGACATTGTAAATGTATCGACAACGTCGCCAACATATTGACGTATGATCTTAAATGTCAAAAAAAAAAAAATTGTTTACATTGTCTCATGATCGGTAATTAATTTTACAGTGTATCCGCGACTCATTTTTACAACACGGGTTGTTAAATTATGTATTCGGATACACAGTATAGTTTGATAAGGTTATGTTGAATTTTTTTTCTTAATCAAGCAATAAGTTTAAAAATTAAAGAAAAATAAGTATAAATTTTACTTCGTGTTTCAAAAATAAATTTAAAAATGTTTTTTTTTTTATTTTAATTTACTTTAATTTTAATAGGAAATGGACTCACAAAGAAGATTTTTCTTCAAAAAAACAAAAAAATTTTTTTTTACGAAATTGTCCATATTAAATCTTCATATATAATCTTTCACAAATATATTCAATTGAAATATTTTAAAAATTTATCCACAAAAAAGGTATCCACAAGAGTATAATATTTTGACATTTGATTTGACGTTCATTTCAGAGACGATGTGTTTGAGAGTGATCGGAATTGTAAGTAGAGTACATTGTGTCGCCTACATCAATGTTGTCAATTCATAAAATTTAACATATTGTATTTGTATGTATGTACATTGTATCGGTTGAAATTTTTTGGATACATTTCCGATGTCACCGTTAAATCTTCTACAATTTGAGTTTTGGCGACAAGTGTGAAAATTTTTTTGAAGTTGAAATTGCGCAAAGCTAAACGCTGAACTAATTGTGTATATGTAAATGTACTGAATTCGAATTTATTTGAATGTACATAATTAAAATAGTTTGTATAGAAATTTTCTTTTTCGGTGGCTTCTTTTTTTTTCCGATTTATAATTTAACTCAATGGACATTAAATTAATAAAAAATACTGGCGGTGATTTTTTTAAGTTAATTATTATTATTTTATTTATTGCCTTAATGTATTTGTACAATATGTTATTTTCATATATTTTAATTCTATATTTCAAGAGCTAGAATATTTACACCTTTGATTTGTAATTATTTAGACTAACCTGATTTAAATATTTAGAATAAATTTAATTTGCAAAGTACAAAATGGCAAGTAAAAACCTTTAATTCATTATTTTATGCTAATATAAAACCTAATGTAAACCTAACCTTAATCCTAACTAGCGTCTATTAACTAAAATGATCTTAATATTAAATCTTAATCTATTATCGCTCTCATAAGCGGATTTTCGGAATTGTACCAGCTTTCAAAAAAGGCAAATGCTGTTTTTTGAATTTTTTCTATAATAGTATTAGTGTTTGCTAATAAGTGCAATCTGCTCTTGTGGAGAAATAAAAGGGTTTGCTAAGGATTTTTTAAGTTAAAGTTATACAGGCCAACACAAGCATTATCAAATGATATGTAATCAATTAAGCGCTACAATTCATAATATATTTTAGTAGGCTGAACGCATCCATAAATTTAGATTTGAAAACGGTGATTTATAGTTTCAATATTTGCGTTCATAATTTCAGATTTAATTTGCATTTCACATTTCATCAATTAATAAAGAAATTCGATAAAGCTATACTGCATACATATATTTTATCGAATATTGTGGGGGATCTAGCTGCAAAAATTTAATTTATAAATATTTTATTTTTATTTTATTTGGTAATTTTAACCATTTACAATCAACTATTCCTTTTTTTATTAATTATTTTATATATGTAGTTAAGACTGATTAATACCCTTATCATGATTCTCGAATCGAACATATAAGTAGGCAAATTCGCCGTCATGCGATCATAATTAGTGAAGCGAATGAAATACGTTCGACAATTTGGCGAATGAAAAATTTAGGTGACAACCGTAAAACAAAAATAAAAAAAATTTTTTTTTTTTTATTTATATTTCAAAATATATATCTTTAAATTTGTTTATGAAATTTATTAGCACAAAAAAATACAGTTTCTTTCTTTTTATTTACTTTTCAATATTTAATTTTCGAGTGTTAGGTTAGCAACGACTTTTCCACAGCGAATGAATTTATTCGCGAATGATGATCACATTTATGCGAACGTTCGACTAGCATATTCGCTTCGACTCATATTCGATTCGAGAATCATGATAAGGGTATAAAATTACTCCTAACATAATTTAAAATTAATAAAATAACACGCTGAAGTTTATGTCTTCACAAAATTTGTTCAAATAATCTTGATTGATTTCAATATTATTAAATCATTATTTTTCAAGAAATTTTTTTGATTATTTGTTTTAAAATCTATATATACAAATAATCTAATAGTACAAGTTGTGGTACAGTAATGTCGTCTGCGCTGCAACTGTAAAAAAATCAACTGCCATCACGCTTTCGGTTATGCAGTTGACGACAATTGACGATCGTCATGCTTTCGGTTATGTAAAATGGCAGTCAAATTTGAGCACACAAAGCAGCAAAAAATTTTATGATTAGTTGTTGATCTTCATTTGTTTTGTTCTTTGATTATGTAGTAAAAAAATTTTTAATGGTTCTACAGGTTTTTAAATATGAAAATATGTAACTTCAATTTATTCTTTATAATTTTTATTAAACATGTTTTTATAAAAAACGGATTTAAACAAAAATTAAATAAAAACCAAAAATACACACAACAAATTACAATTCACAAATCAAAAATTTATGTTCGGTAATATCAAAGACGCGTCAAAAGTATGCATTTCTTCGTCAACATTACCGAAAGCAGGAATAAAAGATGGCGTTCAATCTTTTAATGTTCTATGAAATTTTTGCATATTGAAATATGATGATTATACATCGTTTTTATACAAGAGTAAGTGAAGTTCCAACTAAAGGAGATAATAGCAAAAATAAAACAACTAGTTAACCATGTTTCGTTTTCAATTCTTGCTTCATACACCCATATTCTCTTAGACCCATCGTTGACGAGAAGAAAAAATTCATCTCGTCTCGTCTCGCTGAATATGCATTTCTGTTAGACACTGTAAACGGCGCGATAGATCATTTTTTACTGTCAACCAAAATTATTGGTATATAAACAAAATATGGTTTATAAAATTTTTGGAAAGTATTATTAAGGTTTAGTTTCAAAATATTTTTTAAATAAAAAATAAATCTAAATATATTTATGTTTTAAATATCTTTTAGTTTAGTACATAAACAGTAGTAATACAATAATAGTAAAGATGGTTTTTTTTTTTTCAAAACAAAAACACAATTTTAATAATAATGCAAAAAAAAAATAATGAAAAATTGTTTATTAATCTTTACTTAACTATTTTATCTATTCAATTTATTTATTTAATTCAATTTTTTGATAAAAAAAAAAAAAAAATACTTTGACGAGATACTCTATCGCTTACAATTTTTGACGAGATAAAAAATGGCTATCTCGTTTAGTCAAAGGTCTAACAGAATACAAAACTATCTCGTCAGAGATATTCTCATTCGATCTCGCGAGATGGGTTTAACAGAATGTGGGTGATAATAAAAAACCCATTAATCTTAGGATTTTTTTTTTCAATTTATTTGCTATTTTGCATAGTTTAATAATAAAATGGTACGGTTTAAGGAATGAATTTCAGTAACTGCCTAATGTAAAAAAAATTTCGACATTGACTATTTCTGTTGCTATAACATATTGTCACTATGCTCTGAACAGAGTAAAGGGTAGGAGAGGAGTTTCTACATTCATACTTATCCTTTTCACAAATACCCTTTTTGTACCTATAGACAACAATAGTGTGATATCCTATAGTATTTAAAATTGAAAAACTTTTTCTATCCTTTTTGCTTATGTTGTCTGTTTTTTTTTTTTTTTTTTTTATAAAATAAAGGTTTTCTATTTGAGGAAAATACTGAAAAAAAAACAAAAAAACAGACGAAATAAATTTTTTTTTTCAATGATGATAAGATTAAAGAGCACAAGGACATTGAAATTTCACAGCAATGTTCAACCTCTCTCCCTCCACATATTTATCATTCTCTTTTCACACGCTCTTCCTCTTTTTTGTTTTCTTCTATAAAAATGCCATTGACGTCATCGTTTTGGAAAATATAAATAAATAAAATAGAGAAACGGTTAATTTGATATACATTGAGGTGTATAGGTGAGGTAATATCCTTTATATAGGTACATATATTATATCCTTGGCTATTATATATATATATATATATATATATATAAAATTTTGTTTTATAATGATTTTAAAATTTTATATACGCACACATATATAATTTTACGTAATTTGAAACGTTGATGGTATTGAAATGGAATATGCTGGAATATATGTATCCGACGTTTTTGGTGTTTGCTTAATAAGCGAATTTCTGATTCAATTTATTTTAGAAAAATAAAGGAAAAAAAAAGAAAAGCAATTATTTTAATGATTTTTCATAAACGTTTGTGATTTAATTTAGTGGAAATTTTAATTTAAGGTAAATAGATTTTCTTAATAGGAATTTTTCATCGTTTTTCACTAAAGAAATAATAAAATTAAATAAAAACTAACATTTATAAATAAAGTAAATTAAATCAGAAGAAATAAAAAATTTAAATAATGCAAATAAGTAATTTGGGTTGCAATTATTTAGTTTTTGGAATCATGTTATTAAAATATGTATAGTATTCGAGGACAAAGGCTCAATATTGAAGCTTATACAGTTCAAGCCATTAAAACTGTGATGATTATGAATCTGATATGTATCGTATTAATTTAACCTTGTCATTAAAATAAAAAAAATAACTGTCTTTATATAAATAAATAACTTTCATATTAGAAATTTAGAAATATAAATTGAAGGTTGGAGAAAGACCTTGTTTTCATAAATGCAATGCCTGCAGTCAATCTGCATATTCTGAATTTATAAACACACTTGTCAGATTTTCTGAACGCTGTTCATAAATGCAGACTCAAAGCTTATTGAGCGTAAACTTGACAGAATACATTTTTAGTATGCATACAATTTTTTGAAATAGTTTTCTTTGTTGTTTTGTTAATTAAAAAAAATTATTATTTTCAAAATGTCAGTATTAATGAATAGAAACTTAGCAGAATTGTCAAGTATATGTAGAATATAGGTAGAGTTTTTCTTCATTATTGTAAAGTACGCCAACTGGTGGCAAACTTGTTGTCCGTTTGCAGCATTTATGAATACACCCAACCATTTATATACAAATACATAAATGTAAATTTTTTTTACATTACCATTAATATCATCCTCAACAAATTGATTCTCAATCATTTTAATAAATGAAAGTTTAAAAAAAACATGGATACGGTGTGATAAGCCATGGATATCATCTGGATGAAAGTAACTTATGTACTTACAACAACGTAATATTGGGACAAGCTATCTACATTTAGCATATCCCCTAATAATTTGTTCAGAGGATTTCTTTATAGTTGTTATGAGAAAAAAGCGGAAACAACATTTCATATGATTTTAATACTTTTTATGCTTTGTATATCAATCAATTTTTGTGTCAATAATAATCAGTATAAGTATCAATTTTAGCTATATAATGATAAGTAAGAATCATCAGTTCAGTATAAGTAATTTAATCACTATTTTAATTAAGTCAAAACATCAACAATATTGTAAGATAAATATGTCATCATAATGTCACATTTTATCTACACCCTATCTATTTCCATAATACATTTTAAAAAAATTTACTTCTCAATTCTCGTTCTTTCATTCACTACGTATATATGATAGCTTGAGTACTTGACTTGAATTCTTCTTGAAATTTCAAGCTGTGTATTCGATTGAACAGCTTGAGTGGGTGTCAGATTGAAAACAGCTTGAGTTTGACATATACATTTTTGGTGTCATAAATTTTTCGTCTAAAATTTGTAATCTTTTCTATAAATTTAGGGCCCCTATTACACATCAATGAATGAGTAATCAATGATCAGTCTATTGTCAATATGTTGACCGTTGATTGATGGTCGTTCTATCTTAATCCTCTAAAAATTCTCATCAATATTACTGTCAAAATCAGCTGAGGAAAAAAAAAATGGCTCTTTGGGGAATTTTCAGATATTAGGGCTTATCGTGGTTACCGTGATGCGGTGACCCTGCAGTAATAATTATTCACCTTATGTTTGGCTTCAATCGCAGTTACCACGTGAATAATTAAAAATCGAAACTTTTTCGAAATTGATTTGACAGTTGTCAAAAGTACATATGTTTTTAAGAAAAGTGAATATTTAGAAATAAAGTTTAAAAATATTTTTATCACAAATCTTCAACATGAGAATCTGCTAAATTCTTGTTGTATTTTAACAGTTGCAGTTCAACTATTTTTCTTTTAATTTTATTTTTTCTAAAGTAGTCTTTTCTGTTTCTAAATTATGCCGTTGTATTTCTTCTGTTCTATATCTTTTTTTTTTAAATGTATAATTAATGAATAAATGAATTAAAATACATAACAAATATTTACATTTTAGGAACTATAATTTTTTAAACGTCAACTAATTTTCGCGGTTAAACTTTGTTCTACAAACGGTAACAGTGCGGAATTACGATATGAAAAAAATTAATTTCGAAAAGCTGACATTTAACGTTTACAGTTTTTATGACCTACTGTAATCACGATACCAAATTTAAACATTTGCCGTTTTACTTACTTTTACGTTTACCACGATAGGGCCCATTATTTTTTGGTAATGTTCAGATAATGTTAATTTATAATGTAATTCTAGAAAGAACAATTTTTATACAACAACAACACAACATTTACTTTAAAAATTCAATTTAAATTGAAGTCAAAAACATTCCTCCAGAAATTATATTTTCAATATTCATATATGTTTCGAAATTATCAATATATTCAGAACACTTCCACAATATGTCCTTGCAAAATGTCAAAATATGGATAAAAAAAATGATGAGTATACATTACTGATGTGTAATCGCTCATCATTCTTTTTATCAGTATATTGTCAATATATGGATAAGAAGATTGATGAAAAGAATGATGTGTAATAAGTACCTAAAGATATAAAAAATTATAAAAAATATAATATTAATTTTTTTTTATTTATTTACTCTTTCAAATCTTCTCTTTTTTAAGTTCACTCTAAATATTAACAAACCTTCATGACATTAAATGTCAAGTCAACTCAAGCTCTCAAGCTGCGTATCCGATTGAAATTTTTAAGTTAAGTAAATTTTTTCATGATTGACTTGAGTAAAGCTGATTTCAAGAAACTAGTGTGTACATGATGTTGAAGCTTTCTTGAAGTTTACTTGCACCTATCATAACGTATACGGGATAATTGATAATGAACTGTTTTTTCATTAACATACTTGTTGTGACATAATTGTGTTAGTTGACCATTTTTTGCTTTACATTTTTATAGCGAATATGAATACGAATATATGAATGTGTATAAGTATGTATTGTGAAAAGAGTTTGATTGCTACAAATATTCATGCATAATATTTGGTAACTAAGGCTTCAGACAGCAAAACAAAATTATTATATAAAAAATATAAGATATGTGTAGCTACTCTTCAACAAAAAATTCTTTTTTGAAATTCGAAATGACATTTAACAAGTTTAATTTTGAAATCGGATGAATTAACTAATTAAAAATAATTGAATAGATACGAATTTATTTTCCAATTGGATACTTGGAAAATCATTATTCTACTCAGTTATATAAGTTAGTTAAGTAGAGTTAAGTTTGAATATTGAGACGTATTTCAGTTCCTACAACGACGATCAGTTTTAATTATTTGCGATTTAATGAAAATTATACATACCTTTAAACTAATAAATTTAAACAACATGTTATTCGTTGGGATCTTGATAATGATTATACTCACTTTTTTCACATTTATTTTACTTTTGCACGTTAAACTCCTATTTTTATTCTTTCTAAATGTCCCATACACAAAAAACGATTTGTCGTATACAGCAAGTTTTTTTTTTTTTAAGTTAAGCCAAACGATACATTTATACACGAATGTACAGCTTGGACTAATTGAGGATTGTAGAAAGAAAAACATCCCTTTGATCAGCTGGTTGGTTTTAAATAAATTTGTTAATATTACTCTTGAACTAACAGATTGTACGTAAGTATATTTTTGCATTGCGGAAACACGTTTGTTGGAAAATGGTTCCACATTCGGGAAAATTTGACTACAAACGAATTCCCATAGCCAGTTTTGAGCCACCTTGGAATTCGCATTGAGTAGGGGTTGGCACTTGATGCTTTTTTTTTCTTCGGGGAAATGTTTGAGAGATGGTATTAGGGTTTTTATTTCATCTGAGCAGGTGCCTCTACGAGACATCTATATAATAGCTGGCGTTTTTATACGTTTAATTTGTATAACAGATTGTAGTACAACTGCAATATGATTTGTACGGTACCCATATAAGTATTCAAAATAATTTTGTGTTCGTAAGTAAAGGAGTTTGAAATGTATACTTACCATCGGAATACAGACAATTAGTTTATATCCCATTAATACTAATTTTGGGTATATAATAAATTTAAATTCGATTCCAATCTGAAATTTTCAAAATTAAAACTAAATTAATTTCAGGTTTTTTTTTTTA
Source organism: Argyra leucocephala (assembly GCA_963942445.1). Classification (NCBI taxonomy): domain Eukaryota; kingdom Metazoa; phylum Arthropoda; class Insecta; order Diptera; family Dolichopodidae; genus Argyra; species Argyra leucocephala. The sequence goes on along the minus strand of OZ012679.1, from coordinate 140,533,777 downwards.
ATTATAAATTTTTATTTCTTAATATTTTAAATTCTTTTAGTTACAGTTTTTCTTCATGAATTTTATTTTGTTTTGTTTTCTATTTTTATTTGTTATTCATTATTATTTTTACAATTTTCAAAAGTGAAATAGAGATGAAATTTCCGAAAAGCAAAACACTTTTATAAAATATAAAAAAAAAATCACATGTTCATTTCTCAGCTCATGTTTCGCAATTTACTAAATTACTTTCTTTTCTATAAATCAAAAAGAACTGGATTCAAAGAAAATACTCATCGGTGTAATTATTAGAATGCAATTCAAAATAGTAAAGAAAATTTTTTTTTTCGGAAGTTTCCCTGAAACTTAATACATTTTTTGAAATAAATTATCATTTAGTATGATAAATATTTAAAATTTGAATAATTTACAATAATTGAAAATGTTTATAAAATAAAAGTTTTTTTTATTTGAAACTTGGCAATTTATTTTATTTATTTGAAAACAAAACATAATGTTTTACAAGTTTAAGTCTGGTTTATAATTAGGAATATTTTATGGAAAAAAAATTTAAAAGAAATATCCAGAGGCACTTTTTAATAATTTCAATTTACTTACTATCGTCATACTTTAATAGTTTTTTAACTTAAAATCAAAATAGATGTCTCTAGTTCAGTTCAGACATGATACAGTTTTATAAAATACAGTTAGAAATTTGTTGTCAGATAAACACTTTTTTCTGTTAAATATCATCAGTTTTATTATAATAGAAATACTCAAGCTTATTATTTTGTACGAGTTGTTGTCAGATATTAACTTCTTAGTCACATTTAGTATCGTCAATCTATCTAGTATTTGAGTCGAAGCAATAACCATTATAACAATATTATTGGAATTTTCTCTTTAACATTATTGTGGTGGCATTTAGGATGTTATGACTAAGCACCTAACCTAAAAAAAGATTGTTGTGACAACTTTGTTGTCATTCTCTATTTTGATTCACAACACAACATAATTATCTGTCAAAATTACACTACCTAATTTTTAAGTCGAGTTGTATGTAAAAACACCTTAACACAAAGTTGAATACAACGTCCACATGATCTTAAATATTTGCAAAAGCTCAGAAACGCTTGAAACATTGTCTCCATGATCACAATTGTTGTTGACGATGTCTCTGCGACCGGTTTGACAGGTATTTTGGTTTAGAAAATTTTTTAAAAACCCAATGTTGTACAGTGTGAATAAAAACTGTCTGTTCATTTAGCTTGAAAGCTCTAATTTTACAATGTTGCCTTATTTTATAGATAACATTGACAACTTAGTTTTTTTTACATTATATTAGGTTGAAGTTTTATTTTAAGACATTTATGATGTCACCGACAGTTATTGTGATTGATGACAACACTTTATATTTAAGTTGTCTGAGACAACTCTTTTGAATTTGCTAGGAAAAAATATATTTTGTATATTTTTAAGAATGTTTAAATGGGTTTCACACAATTACAACTATATTCAAAAACAGAGTGATTTTAAATGTTGTCTATTATATTAGGACTTTTCATAAACACATACCGCAAAAATAAAATATTTCATAAATTTTTTTTGACAGAGTTAATTTGAATTTTCTACATTTGCAGTTTTGTGTTATAAAAAAAAAAAAACAGCAACACAACTTATTGTCATTCTCTATCTACAATAATTTTGCAGTTTTCCTGATAAGTTAGAAATTTTTATGTACAAACTTCACTTTCAACATTTTGTTTATGAACAAAAATACTTGTCAATATAAACAATATTGCTTGTTTATGAAAATCACTACATATTATAAACCGTGACATCGTAAATGTATCGAAAACGTTGCCAACACATTGACTTATGATCCTAAATTTCAAAAAAAAATTGTTTACATTGCCTCATGATCGGTAATTAATTTGACAGTGTATCCGCGACTCATTTTCACGATACGAGTTATTAAATCATGTATCCGAAAATTTGTTGATACACAGTATATTTTGTTGTGTTGAGTTTTTTTTATTAAGCAAGTAATAAATAAAAAAGTTGAAGGAAGAAAGAGTTTTAAAATTAAAGAAAAATAAGTATAAATTTTAATTCATGTTTTAAAAATAAATTTAAAAATGTTTTTTTTTTTTTTTATTTTAATTTACTTTAATTTTAATAGGAAATCGACTCATTGCAGAAAAATGCTTTTATTAACAATAAAGCTAAAGTACAAAGATTTTTCTTCAAAAAAAAAAATTAAAAAATTTTTTTTACGAAATTGTCCGTATTAAATTTTTCTTTCACAAAAATATTCAATTCAAATATTTTAAAAATTTATCCACAAAATAGGTATCCACAAGTGATATAATATTTTGACATTTGATTTGACTTTTATTTCAGAGACAATGTGTTTAGAGTGATCGGAATTGTAAACAAAGTACATTATGTAGCCAGTTCAGAAAATTTGACATATTGTATTTGTATGTACATTGTACCGTTTAAAATTTTTTTTGGATACCTTTCCGATGTCACCGACAATCAACTAAAGGTTGTAAGATATCAGTTTTATTTTTCTTAATAAATTAAATAATTTTATTATATCCATCATAAATCACATTTTATGGTGCGTAGCGACTCATATTTCTGTAACTTCGATGTTAATGGCACTTATAGTCGAGAGGAAGGAAATGATTCAAATGATAACATCTTTTTGTTGGTATATTTCGATTCCTATAACTCAAATAATTTGTAATTTTCATTCGAAAATTTAATTCTTACTTTTCTACAATATCTTCTCCGCACTGCAGCAAAAATTTTCTTATTGTACAACTGTAAATTTACAAATAGATAACTGTAATTTTTTTTTTTTTTTTTAATTTAATACCTATCTATAATTATAATTAACAAGCATTTAAGGACCTGCGCAGTAGACACCTTTTCATTTTATCTCTCCTCTCCATAATGAACTCTTAATATATAATAAGTAAGTTGTATATAAAACAATAATGCGAACACAGTTGAAAATTTTTTAATCATATGGTTTTATTATTCGCCAAATACATTAAGAAAGAGGTAGAAACGAAACAGAAAATGAAAAGTAAGGTATTTATGTTTTTTTAAGGAAAACATACTAATTTCAAAGCTTTTCATTAAAACCTGAGTGTTTTCTGCTTTGTAATGAGAAGTCTGTATCAGTCCATGCAAATCCCCGTTCTTTTAAAAATTTAAATTTGGCTTTAACTTGAATTATAATTATTCAACAGGGGCCCCTAGTTTTGTCTATATTTGAATCTTTTTTTTTTGTATAATATAAAAACTTCATATTTTTATCATTTAAAATCAAAGAAAATGATTTCACAAATTCCAAGAAAGGGTTAAAAAACGAAATGAAAATGAAGGAAGGTTATTTTTAAAAGAATTTTTTTTTTTTTATGTATGTATGTAGTTAAATTTTAAAATATAAAAATATATATCTACCTCAATATTTCTGTGTCATAAATAATTAAAAATTAATTATTGACATACTGAAATTATATAAACTTTAAAACATTTGCACGATGGATCCTAAAAATAAATTTAAACTACACCATGTGTTGAAGTTTTTTTTTTTATTAATTGTTAGGTCATTGAGTTCTCAAATTCATAACCATATACTTATAACATGTTCAAATTGCTATGAAATTAGCTTCGAAATTAACTTCGAAATTATTATTAAAAAAGTGTTAGCTAGCACCTTTTCTAATTTCATTTTACGTTTTGTTTTTACTTATGTTTACAAAAAAACAAAAAAAAAATATATGGCGAATAGTTTTGAGAATAATTAAAAAAAAAAAAGTTTATTTGATTTCTCCATTTTTGCAAATAGATAAAATTTATAGAATATTCAATAAAAAAAATTCTAAATAAAAATATTGAATAGAAAATTCATTTCAGACACAATATAATGATTATAAAAATTATTGTTTACAAAAAAAAAACAAATATGGAGCGAGAAATAATTCTAATTTCATTCTCAGTTAAAAACGTAGCTGCCAGGGCACATTTTTCAAAAAGGTGAAAAAATAATTAACAAAATAATTTCGCCAAAATTAACTTGAGAAGATAATTTCGATGAATAAAACAAAATAAAACGAAATTAGTTTCGAGCATTTAGTTAGGAAATGACAGTTAATTATAATTAAAATGTGCTGAACATGGTAAAATGCATATCTTTATTCATGTTTATACAGGTAGAAAAGTGGTAGAAATCTACAAAAAATCACCTATAGGTGAAGGATGATTTCGGTAAGTGGTAAGCAAATCTACCAAAATTTTAAATTTTTAGTAGATTTTTGACGTTTAAATTCTTTTTCCGGAAATATGTCAGTGTCAAAATATTTTTATTATTTTTTATTCGCAAAAAAACAAAGAAATTGTTGTTGACAACGTAATTTTCGAATTGAATATTATAATAATAATAATGTTGGATTGACACTAGAATAATAATAAAAATTTATTTATTTCTTTACCAATAATTTCAATTACGGCCGTCTTGAGATTTCAATAATCTGACAGCAACAATGGTAGAAATCTACCAGTTTTTTTTACGCATGAACATGCAGGTAGATTTCTGCGGTAGATCTGCGGCAGATTTCTACCTAGTATAAACATGGGCTTTAAAGGGATAAGATAATAGGTTTGTATGTTAACTTTTATTTGCAAAAATTTGCAAATGAGAGGAAAAATCACGTGTTCATAACATTCTGCGAGAATAATTAAAATGTTTTCTTTTACAAGCAAAAGTAGGCATACGCAAAATTTGCATAAATTTTTCCAAATTTTTTCATGTCAAAAATAATTGATTTTTAGGTTATGAGATTTTTTTAAATTTGAATTAATTTAGTAATTTTCTGAATTTTTTTGTAAAATTATTGAATGTTTTTGTTGAAAAAAAATTAAATTAAATAATTTTTCGTGGTTTTGGTCTTTTTGTCGGTTCAAAGTTATATAAATAAGTTTTTAGGTTAGGTATACAATTTTTTATTTATTTTAAGTATACTACTTTTTATATGAAAAATATTCTATTGACATTTAAAACAACAACAAAAATTTGACAGTAATTTTTTACAAATTTTTGCAAATAGAAATTTCATTTGCAAAAATTTATTTAAGAGAGAGCTCTGACGTCACATTTTAAACACAACATTCTCTTAAATTTCTCAAAAATTTGTAAAGAGCATGCTAAAAAAGTTAACATACAGGAATTTGGATAAATTTACTTAAATTTATATAAATTTGCGAGTTAACATACACACCAAATGATTGTATTTATTCATTTGACATCTGATGACATTTAATTTGAATTCGATTTCATATCATTATGCAAATTATAAACCAAACTTTAAAAACAAAAAAATTTTACTTAAATAATAGAAACTTAATTTTTTTTTGTGTTTTTTTTTTATTTTATTTTTTTTTTTTTTAAAAAGTTTTTTTTTATTTTTCACTCAAATTATTCACAATTTTTGCAAACAGTCTTATTATATTTGTTTTAACAAATATAAAAATTGAAATTCGTATTAGTTAAAAATTGATTTTGATTTTTAAAGTAAAATCTTTTTTTTTTTTATTTATTTACAAGATGGCGTTTTGTTTGTGTGTGTGTTTTTAATACATTTTGCATAGAAAAGATCAACAATTTTTTATAATATTTAAATATAGAGTAAATTGAGATAATAAAAAATATGTACAGTATGTCAAAGAAATTGTTTGCAAAATGAAAATATTTAAGAAAATAATTTTGCATTTTGTATTTTGATTTTACACTAAAAAAGTACATTTAAAAAGTTCTTCCATTTTTTTTAAATCACAGTTTGTTGGAAAAAAGTGGGAAAACTGTTTTACTGTATACCCCTAAAATCAAAAACAAATTATTTTCCTACATTTTTTCATTTTGCAAATAATTGTTTCACTATATCTGCACATTATTATTTTAAGTGGCATTAAACAAAATCAAATACTGACAGCTGCTTCAGTTTAAAATGTCGATATTATGGTGAAAGTTCAAATCAAATTTGCTCTTGTTCTGTCTATTAATAATATATCGTGGTTTATATAAAATAGATAAAAAATTAAAATTTGTTGCTAGTAAAATAAAACGCTATGCTGTCAACTAACAAAATCATTTCCATCGATATTTCAACGTAGAGACAAGTGAATTGCTGAAAATCATTTGTTGCATAACAATAAAAAAAATAAATAAATAAATTAAAGTATTTTTAAGAAAGTGCTTATTTAAAGATGTCAGGAACACTATATATATTGTCAAAAAGTCAAGCTTGTAGATTACAATGTGTTTCGAACTTTATGTATAATCGAAACAATGATATATAAAAATATCAAAATAATTGAGGACAACACTACACGTTCACTATACATTACATGCAGACATGCTACTAACATGATAGCTATTTTGCGTAATAATAAAATAATATTTCTAGAATTGTTCTACTAAATTTATTAAATATCTTAATCGATTTCGGTCATTACCGTAATCTTAGTTTCGTAAAACCACATTTCTTTCACGAACAACATTCGTTCTTACATGACGAAGTTTGTTTTACGTATAGATTACGCCTTTTCAAAGTTTCTATAAATTGAATCCTAACTTCGTTCGGAGAAGTGTACGACATTATTGAAGGGGTTACTCTACAATCAATGCAATGCAAACTATCAAAATAAATCAGATATACACATTTTATTCCTAAATCTAGCAAAAAAAAAATCACAAGAGTAATTATTTCACAATTATTCCAACACAATCTAGTAAGCAATATATAAAATATTATAAAAGATATTTAAGGCAAAATAACCATGAAAATCAAAATCTGTAACGATTGAGATGAAAAATTTGAAATTTAAATATACCAAGAGTCAGTCTTGAGTTCATTTTTTTTCTTTTGTATCAGAAATCAGAAATTGAAAATCAAAAAAAAATAAAATGACTTTTTTCTGTTCTCTTGTGGAATTTTACAGGTCAAAACTGTACAAGAGTATGAAGAGTACAAGAACTGGAAAAAACTAATTTTAATTATTTTCAGTTTTGATATTTAGAAATCAACATTTTAAATTCAGAAAAGAAAACGCTTCAAATCTTCTTCATTAGAATATAACAGTTGGAACGAACAAATTTAATTGATTTTTAATTCTTGAATAATGCCCATATAAAAACAATAATTTTTTAATTTTTTTTTGATTCATTTTTATAAAATATTATCGATACCAGATATGTTTTAATTATTTAAAAAAAAAAAAAAATTTTTTTTCTTTTTTTTTGAATACATATTAACATATTTAAATCGTATTAAAAAATTGTAAAAAAAAAAAAAAAAAAATAAGTAGAAAAAAAATTCAGCTACAAGATTTCAAATACTTTTTTTAATTCAACCATTAATGCCCAATCAGCTTTTATTAAATCATCACGGAAATAATCCTTACATGCATCTATGCTTTGACGTGATATCTAAATTCAAAAAATAAAAAGAATATATATATTAATTTAAAAAAAAATTATTTAGAGTACATTTTCATTAGAGTTATTATGTATTAATAATGAAATGATTCTAGGTTCCAACTAGAAGATCTTATATGTTCAAATTTCAATTTAATTTTTGATATTTTTATATTACGACCCCAAAAAAAAACCAAATCATTGAATTAACATCCTAACTGTTTGCCGAAAGTCTTGTCATACAAACAATAATTTTTTTTTGTGAAATTTTGATATTTTCACTAATTTAAATGTGGTATTTTCGAGTAACTACTTCATTTTTTACTTGTTATTCAAATTTTATAATGTTTTTATCGATCTTATTCAATTCCTCAAACAATTATGATATTCTAAAAATTTTAGAATGAAATTTTAACTGTTATAGAAAATGAAAAAAAAAAATACTCGAAGGCTTTGTGCGATTTTTAGTGAGGCTGTTAATGACTTAAATTATTTAATAGAATTTTTGAAAAGATTTTGCGGAATAGGATTTAAAATCGTGATTATATATGATGCAAAATATGTATACATATCGTAAGAGTTTCTGCTGTTGTTCATTTTATTGTTTTTTTACTTTTACTGTGAAAACATGTTAAAATTTCCTTTGTAATTGAGTGCAAAGTGCTCAACTGCGCTCATCCAATTTTTCTCTCATATCATTCGCTCAAACAACTTCTGCGCTCATCCAATTTTTTTTTAATATCAATTAAACTTTCGAGTTATAAATTAATAAAATAAACTAGGATTCGCCAGGTTTTCAAAATTCGAGTAAATTTGATAAAAAATTGTATTAGTTATTGTTTTGCATATTTTCAATTTATCCTTGACACCATATAATTTTTTTTATTGCTTTATTTTAGACAACAACCGCATACGTCATAATCTTTTTAAAAAAATTAAAATTTTTATATGTTAAAATTACTTATTATTGGGGTGAAATTTTAAATTGAAATTTTTAATCTAATATCCATCATTTAAAAGAGTAATAATGAAAATTGGTTGTAAAATGGTTCAGATATTTGCAATGTATTTTTTTCGATTTTAAAAATTTTAATATAATGTTTTTTTTTTGTAGTAATCAATTTTTCAGAGCATAATTGATGTTTTCTACCGTTTTAGTTGATTATTTTACCAATCGTCGCCTTGTATAAAAGGTATGATTTTATCTAGTTCGAAATTTAAATACATGATTGTCACGATTGTAGGTTATACAGAGAGATAATATCCTAATATATTACTTAATTAATATTTAATTAACGTAAAATTAAATTACCTTGCTAACTAACATGTCTTCAGCTTCAAAATGTCTACCAAACATTTTTGGTGATTCACCTGGAATCGGTTCAATTTTAATACAAACTTCTTGGCCTTTTCGTGCTGATTCAACTTGTTTATGATTCGATTCAATTGATGTTACAATACCAATTTCAACAAACTGAAATAAAAATAAAAAAATATACATATGAAAAAATTTGTTTGAATAAAATATAAAGAAAGTATTTAAGTAAGAGTTAAGTAAGTTTTAACAGAAGTTAGAAAAAAGTGAAAAATTAGAAAAAACAGACTTCTAGTCAAAAAAAATTTTTTGCCTTTAAGATTTATTGAAATAAATCATTTTTTTGTTTTTAGAGACCTTATACAATTTTCCAAACAATTATGATATTCTAAGAATTTGTAGAAGATTTCTATGTTTTACAAAAGTCAAATAAATAATTTTAATTTCACATGACATCATATGGGGCAAGTCTCTGATAATACTTTTAAATTTCTCTCAAGTATGACAATACTTAAAAATAATTTTTACTTTATTTATAAGTTTATATAAATCGTTCTATATACTTCGTTCTATACACCGAAGTAAGGATGCTCTTCTACTGCTCTACTATTCTACGTAATGAATTAATGTTTATTTCAATTTTAAAATATGAGTTTTTAGTGAGGTTGTTATTCATTCAAATTATTTCATATAATTTTTGAAAATATTCCACATCACCGACAAAATTTACATTATAGATATAAGAGTAATTTATACTAGCTGATAACAAAATGGCAATGTTAAAAGAAGAATTGATTTACGCTGAAAACACAATCACGACGATGACGAATTTTTCGCGTTCAAATACATGAGATTATATGTAAATCGTGACGAATGACGAATAACAAAAATTTCGCGTTCAAAAAATAAATCTATTTCTATTTTACTCGTCGACGAATGGCGAATGACATTCAGTAATACCAACATAAATTGGTTTTACTTGATGTAATTTGTTTGTTTTTGTTGTTGTCAATTCAAAATATAAATAAATTATAGGTTACTTAAAATTTAGATTAGATGCGTATTTATATTTACATTTTTCATTTTGGTTTGGAATAAGAGTGTTAAGATGGATGTGCTCAAACCTGAGTTGATTTGGATTAACAAATGATGTTATAGACTAACTCTTTGCCAAAAATTTTATAAAATTTAACTCAAATAAAAGTAACCAATAATACAAGGGTTATGTAGAAGAAGTTGAATACATGTGAATACCAAAATATTTTGAATGGCTAAAAGTGGCCAATATGAGACCTCATTTCATGTACCTACCAAGGTAAAGTTAAAAAAATTGTTGTACATAATTATATGAAAAAAATTATATCTTTAAATTTGTATGTATGTGGTATGTTTTTTTTCACATATAATTGGAACAAAAGGACAAAAAAAAGAATTGAATCTGAAAAACTCATAATCGTACTAAAATAAGGAGCACAGGGACATATTATTACTGTTATTGGTAATTCTATTTATACTTCTTAATTAATTAACCAATTTGTTTTGTTTTGATTACAATTGGAAAAACCGTGAATAATGTTAAATGTGCATGCTGAAAATTAGATTTAGTTGTTTTATCATCAAGAAGAAAAACACTTCAACACATTTTATTTGTTTTCCATTTAATAATCAAATCATTAAAGATGCTTATAAAAAATTTGTTGGTAAAATATAAAATTAAAATCAATTTACAATTACATATGTATATATAAATAATACAAAATTGTTTACTTTTAGAATAATATAATTGCAAATGGCGATATAATTAAATGTAATGAAAAACTATTCATTCATTCGGGCAAATTACATTTAAAAATAATTATGTTATACGACCTTAGTAAATAGATTTATACCTTAGAAAGATGTTTGCGATGCATAAAATCTATCATTCTACCTTAGAAAGATAGATTTTATGCATCGCAAACAATAAAAATAATATACATATTATATTATTTTTGTAATTTTGATAATTCGGTCAATTTTTTTGGAAAATATCCATTTTGCAAAGATATAATTTGGTTTGAATAATAACAACAATTTATTTATTCTGTTTTTGTTTTATTAGTTTTGAAGTGTGTCAAAAAAGCGAATAGTTCGTGGTGATTGTGTCTGTAAGTGCGAATTTTGGTCATTCGTCGTGAATGTGTTTTCAGCATTAATTATCAAACTGCTGATAAATGGACTACTTTAAATACATTAAAGTACACAAATAATATATTCTAATAATTCCTTTTTACAAATGCATAATACAATACATTAAGCTCGTCATGTGTTCATAAATGATTTATGTATACATTTTTGTTTACAGTTCATAAACTTCATTGCAACAATCACGACACAAAATTCATTAGCAAAACAAAATCAGCTATGCATTATCAAATTTCATACTGTACAAAATTTTTCTCTTGTCAGTTTTGTTTTTTAGAGCTTTGGTTTTTAAGAGATAGATTTGTTGAAATTTTTAAAATGGCTGAGAGTAAAGAACAAGGTATTATCAAAATAAATTGCTTCATTTTCATTGTAATTATTTTTTATTTATTTTAAATTTGCAACAAAATTAATTTGAAATGTTGTAAACAAAATTAAAATCAATGAAAACTAAATTTTAAAATGCGTGTTCATAAACGTCAAATAAATTATTGTAGTGTGACACTGTGATCGTCACAAACTAAAATGACTTTAGAAGTTAGCCATTATAATGTAATAATTGTCACGTCATACTGCATTTATGAAAAAGCCTATTATAGATTATTAGATTGGCCAAACTTGATAATAATGCTGATGAGCTTTAAATTGCTAAAATCGTAACTAAATAAGCTAATATAGATCTTGTGGGATCTTGTGTTTGATTCAAGTGATCTTGCAAATCATTTTTGATCATAATTTCAGATCTTTTCAACCGAAATTTATTATGTTCTAAAATTAAATATTGTTAAATTTTTTACTTACAGAATATTCATTTAAGACCTTTTTATTAAAAAAATAAATAAAAGTTTTAACATACACACTTTTTTTTTTAGTATCAATTGACAATATAATAATTTCATTGATTTATGCCACAGGATTTAATTTCTATAATCCATTAAAGTTTATTAAAAAAAAGTTATTATAGGTTAAATAGGTTTGTTGTGTAATCAAAATGTTCATTGTTTCTTATGAATTTGAAAAAAAATATTTATATTTAATGACATTGACAACAAATAGACTCTTCAACAATTAAATGTCATTTCAAGTGCAACAAATCAAGTTAATTTCCATATAATTAAAATCATTATTATGTATATTAGTCTTAAAATTATCTAAAGGCTATCAAATTTAATCATTTTAAATTATTTTGAATTTATTAAAATAACGAATTGGACATTATGAAAGACCTAAACATACATGATTAGAATTCTAGGTACCCTAACTATAAAAAATAATCTTATACAATTCAAATCTTTCAAATTATCTTTGTTTTGTTGTTTTTGTCATTTTTATTCTCATAAATTTATTCTTAAATTCGTGAATGTTTTCATTCAAATTTTAAAACTCTTAAATGACAACACAAATAATAACGAGAAATAAAATAATTAAAGAGAACAAGAAAAAACAAAAAAAAGGTTACAAGTCAGAGTAAAATTTTACTGTTCGATTGGGTCAAAAAAAATGTTAACTGATTTTTTTTTTTTTTTTGTTATTTTTATTATTGGTAATTTTTGAAAAGGTTGAAGAACAAGAATCTCTTGAAATAAAAAAAAAAAAAAAAACCAAAATAACATGGTTGTAAATTTTTCTGAAGTTCTTAATGGATGATTTTTTTTTTGTTTTTAATGAAAAATAATTTTGTTGTATTTAGAAATAATGTTATAAAATATAGAGTACGTTCATAATATTCAACTTCTTCTTCTTCTTAATTATGGTAAATAATATTAGGTACTGATTTTTCATTATATTTCAAACTTTGTCTTGTGGTGTAATTTCTATAATTTTCCTTTTGTTATCTAGAACAAAGTTTGCTAACTTGGAGCAGTTCTCTATAATTTTTCATTCTGAAAACTTCAAAGTTTATGGCTCTGATATTTTAAGATATTTTCAGTAAATAGATTACCACAATTCATTTGACATTTTTGTATTTAACGTCTATACCAAACCGCTTACCAACCACGTAAGTAATTTAATCTGTGTTTGAGGTTTATTTGACGATTTCAAAGTACTTTTTTTTTTTTTATTTCAATTTCAATACAATTTATTTAACCTATATAGTCTATAAGACCTATAAGTCTCAAACTATATCATACATTAAATAAATCAATGTTTTGTGACCTAGTCTGAGCTGTCTGGTCTAATTATTTTCTAAAACAATACTTTTAATATATTTCAAAGTTATAATAAAAAATTATATGTGTAAATTTGAAATGGATTAGCGACCTTCTGCTTTCTTATATGAGAAAATAAGATAGTAATATAGATAGATAGTCCGTTTATTTCCAAAATTTGTTAATACATAATTTATAATGACAGATTCTTCTTACACTCAGATAGCAACATAAATGTCAGAAAATGTGATGATAAATTTAATAAAAAAATAAACAAAGATGTGAATCTGCGAGCAGTCTTAAGACATCTTTTACTTATTGCAAATGTCAAATGTAACTGTCAAATCGTAGATTTCGTATTCTTTTTAAATATAACAGTTATCAGTTTGTTAATTAAAATTTAAACTAATCATGATTATTCTTAAAGAAAAGATTGAGAGGGTTCAAGAGAGAGAGAGAGATTGTAAGAAGAACGATATATTTATATTAAAAAAAATTTCATCAGTCCTTCTAAAGATAAAATCGTGATCAATAGTTATATACAAAAGTATATACGGCTTGCTAACTTTTAGAAAATTTAACTAATTCTGGTTATTTTGTATCTACAGTGGTGATTTTTGTACAAATAGCAACTTTAATTTGAATAAGTTTAAGGTAATAAAAAAAATGTGCCAATAATTAATTCCCCCACCGAAATTATTGAACTTAAATTGGTAGGCTCCTATTACACGTCAATCAATGATCAAACAATGGTCAATATGTTGTCAATATATTGACTGTTGATTGATGAGAAATGATTGATGGTGGTTCTATTCTCATCAATCTTGCTGTCAAAATTCTCATCATTATTGTTGTCAAAATCAGCAGAAGTAAAAAAATGGCTTTTTGAGAATGTTCAGAAAAGTTTATAATATTAATTTATAATGTAATTCTAAAAGGAACAATTTTTATATTGTTATTGTAATATTATTATTGTAACAATTATTGTAAAAAAATAATTGATATATTATTCAAATATGCAAAACAATAATTTTTTTTCTTTTATACAAAAAATTAACTTTAAAAATTCAATTTAAACAGAAGTCAAAAACATTCCTTCAGAAATTATATTTTCAATATTCATATATTTCCACAATGAAGTGAAATGTCCTTGGAAAATGTCAAAATATGGATAAAAAGATTGATGAGTGCATTATCGCTAACTGTCAAATCGTAGATTTCGTATTCTTGTTAAATATAACAGTTATCAGTTACGAATTAAAAGAAATGCTTGAGTGAAGATAATATATATGTATTTAATTTTTACTGAACTGCGAGATATCACAGGAAATAAGTGGTTGAAACCATAAATATTTAATATTTTAAATGAGTATTTTGGTAATACAGTGCAGTTGTTGCAAATAAGTGATTTTGCAATTCAGATTATCTCTCTGTATACCTAATATGATCACACTTTTCAGCCGCTATATATTCTATTTGGATTATTACATTTATATTTAATGAAAATTCAGGATAAAAAATATCAATTTTGATGGAAAAAATACATTTCTGAGTTTTACAAATATTAAAATTAAATCTGTCTTGTTCTCAATTAATTTAGAACAGTTAAATATTCCAATCAAAACATTATTAGTTGAACTGACCATTACTTTTGTTGATTTTGGCAGTGATGAGAATTTTGACATTATTTCTATGAAAATCATAGGATGCAATCAGAGTGGCAATCATCAGCAATGGGTGATTTCCAAAATGCAGTAAAAAAAAGTATTAATACAGTTTAAATACAGTTAAATTACGGTTTAAAGCTTTTATAACCACTTCAATATACAAAAAAAAAACTAAAGCTACATTTTGGGATACTATTTTAAAAGTAAAATACATATACATAAATTCACTTTGATGTTTAAATTATAGTTCTGTGTTTTTGTAATATCAAACGGTAATAATAATATTAATAATAATTTGGAAAATGAATGTTTTTATTAATATATTAGCCAAAATTTAATTAATTTGAATAACGAGGGTAATAACTATTGCTAAACTTGAATCTAAAATATTTTATCTTTTCTTACATCAAAATTAATGTTGCCAGACCTCCATTGGTCAGCATATATTTTCGACGGAAAAATACATTTTATTAATATATTTTGCTACAATTTGGCATAAAACTTATTTTTTCGTCAAAAGATAATGCTAGCCTATAATTTAGTTGATTCTGGTAACTTTCTCTATGACATGTATACAAAATGTAGTCTAAATTTTTTCGTTACACACTCTGCTCTTATTTTACGTTTCCTATACGTATTTTAAACATTTTGAAATAAGTCTACAAAGTCAATAGCTTTTGAAATACATTTTGGAAGATGCTAGATTGTAGATTATAAGATTTCACTGCATTTTGGAAGTCATGGAATATGTTTCAGCTTACTCTTCCCAAAGTTGATCAAATTTACTTATAAACTAATTTTAAACTTAAATACATTTTATATTTAGTTCTCTCTAAAGCACACACTCACATAATATTCCAAATAACTTTTAATATTTTATTTTCGTTCTGAAAAACCAATGAGTCATAACAAAAATCTATCAAAAATTAAATTTTCATTCGATTTGTCATAAATATCAAATAAATTTAATGAACATTTTTTGTCACTGCAAAAAAATGATTAAAAAAGACTATTCAAATTTCATTCCCAAAATTTCCCGATTTGACCTATAAATTTACTGCTCGTAATCTCTTAACTGAGGTTCATTAGTTTAGCGACATACAAAAAAATAAAACTAAGACTCAGTCACTGGCTAGGCCACGTAGAGCGGATGTAAGAAAATGCTCCATTTAAAAATTCTTCGAAACTAAATCCATGGGGAACGCGTCGTCGAAGAAGACCACACCTTCGTTGGAGAGATGAAGTATTGGCAGATATGAAAGAACATCATATTTTCAATTGGAAAAAATTTGCTCTTAACCGCAGTTAGTTGAGGACAATATTACGTCAGGCCTAAGACCTTCAAGGTATGTAGACTCTTGAAAGTAAGTAAATTGGTCCATTATTATAAATGACAACGTCAACTTATTGTATTTAAAAATAATTGAAAAAAAAGTAGGAAGAATCACTTTTGAACACTAATAGATCTAACATAACTCAATCAACCAACACCATCCTACAGTTTGCAACGACAAAGTTTGTATAGTTTTTTTTTTTTTTTTTTAAATATTTGTATACATAAATTTATTTTTAAATCTGAACTAGGTTTTGTATTTTTTTATTTATTTATTTTTTTTTTTAATGAAACGGAAGTCGGAGGCGGGTTTCGAAGTTATGAAGTGATATTTTAGTTATTTTTTTTTTTTTCATTTATTTTTTATTTTTATTATTTACATTTATTTGTTATTATGACCAAAATGCATGAACCAAATCACATCTCCTAAAAACAAGAATTAAAAAAAAAAAGAACAAAAAAAAAGACAAAAAATCCAGACAAATTTTTATCTTCCTTTGAATTTTTTGTTGCTGTTGTTTTTGTATTTTTTGATCTGAATTCAAACTACTTACAATATACACCAACTATGGATTACAAAAACAACAACAAAATTTTGGTTGTGTCCATTTTGGTTCGTTCTTATCTGGTTTTCTTTGATTTCATTTTTATTGTTTTTTTTTTTTTGTAATTTTAAGCTCCCTCGTACTCCCCCTTTAATGACATGTACATTTATATATATTTTTTTAAATTACTTGAGTTAAGATAAATTCGAAAATTATGAACTCAGTATGTTTTTTTTTTCGTTGTTTTTTTTTGGACTTGCCGCATAATGAATTCTTTTTTTTCTCTCTCTCTCTCTTTCACACTATATTGATCTGAATATATACCACATACTCTATTAGAGTATATTAGATAGATAGGTTATGTCTTATGTTAATGGGTAAGTCCAGATGATAAAATAATGATGATGATCAGAGTTTTGTAAGATTTTAGAGATTCCCTGATGAGTTTCTTTTTATTTTTATTATTTTTCATTATTATTATTTTTTTTTTTTTTTTTTTTAAGTTTTCTTTTCAATGAATGGATTTTAACTAGTGGATAGGTAGAAAATTTGTTAAATTCAAAACAAGATTTTATACTCGAATCTGTATAATACGTATACATTCGTTATTTGTTGAAAAGGAAGGGTTTTTATCGACACCTGCAGGCAATAAAAATGTACAGAACAGAAAACGAAAAAAAAAAAAATCAGTTCTTGAATTAATAACTTACACACTTTTAACTGAACGGTCACCACAATTGTAATTTCAAGGCTGAACAAAAATCGAAACAAGTCTGTCTTTACATTTTTTAAATTGTAAAATAGATTTGGGACTTTATTTTAGAATATGTTGATAATCTAGAATAAGGGGTTATGATACATTCGTCACGTACTTACTAAGCAAAGCTGTATCATTATTAAAAACTCAGGTAGACTCAAGAACATCTATATAGCGAAGAACAAAAGAATTGGTTTGTGTTTTAAAAAATGCCACCAAAATCATTCAATACAAAACAAAATACGATGTAGAATTTTATAAATAAGTTATAAAACCAATCTAACTTATTGTCGGAATGTAGGAACAGTCATTTTTTTTGTTTGTTGACCAACTACTCGTCTGAAATAATATAAATGTAGTGAGGATTTTAATGTACAAGAGGCTAAGGATGAACTTGAGCTATCGAAAGTTAAGCATGTAGTCTGCAAATCGTGTGTTCTGCAAATTATGTATTCTGCAAATCATGTATTCTGCAAATCATGTATTCTACAAGAAATTGATGTATTCTTCGATATAGCGCAACTTATCAGTATTTATCGCAACCTTTCGGTTTTGATGGCAGTCTGAGAAGCGATTTTATATTTCACCTGTCAAATGTTGTCTTAAGGGCGTTTCCGAACCTCTCGCACTTGCACTTGATACTCGCACTAAACCTGTCAAATCGCACTTGATTTGTTGTCAAAATTTTAGTGTAGTCTCAAATACACTAAACATCGCAAAATTAAATTTATTAAAACTGAAAATAAAAAAAAAATTTAGTGCGATTTGAAAGGTTTAGTGCGAGTATCAAGTGCAAGTGCGAAAGGTTCGGAAACGCCCTACATATTTTGAGTTGCCAAAAAAAAAATTTTAAATTTATGACTTAGAAAATTTTTGTGAAAAATTAAGAATAAGGTGCCTATTAAATATTTCGATCGATTTAAATCGAATCGTTCATCGTTATCGTTAGAGTTATTCGATTGAAATCGTTAGTGCCATTATGTATTTCGATGAAAATTTGATCGAAAGTGTTTAAAAATGCTGCCATTGTTAAATTCAAATCTACGTATAATATTTACTACTTATTTTATTTACACGTGAATTTGATGAATTATTTTCTACTTTATTGAAACTTTATTTTATTAACAGTTTTGATCAAAATTTCCTGTTAAACAACATTACTTTTATGGATTTATTAGAAAAATTAGGGAAAAAATTGAAATAGCCAATAAGTAACACTTCGATTCCAAATATAATTAAATTGGCCAGTGTATTAAGATTCTGTGCGGTAATGTACCAAGGAAATGATTTGCAGCGTAGGAAATGATTTTCATGTCGAACTAGCACAGCTATTATTTTCTGTTGTGCTTAGGGAAGTTTCATATGAAATTTGCAGTTTATACTTATGTCCAAAATGGTTCAAATTTCATTACGCACTAGAAGAAAAAAGTCAGACAAACATTATTTTTATGATTAAAGTAGAATTACTGAAATAATATTAGCAGTAGATGGAAAGCTTTTTCAAATTAAATCACCGAAGCAAAACGTACAGCATTTATGTTATAGTAGAAAGGGATTTTTTAGCATTAATGCAATTCTGATAAGTTTATACTTTATTGTAATTAGTTTACATTATTATAACAGTTTTTGTTTTTAGATATGTGATCATAATCAGGTAATTGGTTTTGTGAGTGCAAGATATCCTGGTACCTCTTTGGAAAATTTATAATGGTGTCTCATTATTTACACTAACTTTTCATATTGCAGTTTATTTGTAACTGGCCTTTCATTCCTTTTAAAATTTGTTTCAATAAAAAATAACTACAAAGAATATAAAGTAAAATACCTACTTCCATTTCAAATTTTAAATTTATTTTTATTCACAAAAAATATCATAAATATAAAACAAAATACAAAATGTTCAAGACTCACTCTTTTATTTTATCAGTTCAATTCAAAATTAAAATAATTTGTACAAAATTTTTTTTTCGATGTCTCTTTTGTGATAAAATTTAACATCGATAAACTTTAAACAATCTCTGAACGATATCAAAATACATAAGTCTGTATATTTACTTTTATTTGCAAAAATTTGCAAATGAGAGGAAAAATCACGTGATCATAAGATTCTGCGAGAATAATTAAAATGTTCTCTTTTGCAAATAAAACTAGACATACGCAAAATTTGCATAAATTTTTCCAAATTTTTTCATGTCAAAAATAATTGATTTTTAGGTTATGAGATTTTTTTAAATTTGAATTAATTTAGTAATTTTCTGAATTTTTTTTGTAAAATTATTGAATGTTTTTGTTGAAAAAAAATTAAATTAAATAATTTTTCGTGGTTTTGGTCTTTTTGTCGGTAAAAAGTTATATAACTTAGTTTTTAGGTTAGGTATACAACTTTTTATTTATTTTAGGTATACTACTTTTTATATGAAAAATATTCTATTGACATTTAAAACAACAACAAAACGTTGACAGTAAATTTTTACAAATTTTTGCAAATAGAAATTTCATTTGCAAAAATTTATTTAAGAGAGAACTCTGACGTCACGTTTTAAACATAAAATTCTCTTAAATTTCTCAAAAATTTGTAAAGAGCGTAAATTTGTAAACAAAAAAGTAAACATAAAGGAATTTATATAAATTTATATAAATTTACGAGTTACCATACAGACCAAATGGCAATTTTGCATTTTGACATTTCGTTCGATCAAATCGTAATCGTTATCGAAATACTTAATAGGCACCTAAGTTTAAATTTAATTAAATTTATGTTAAGATTTTATATAGTTTTATTTAATAAATTTATTTATTTTTATTAATTTCATATTTTAATTGTAGAAAAGTTTCAAATTAATTTAAATAAGGCGAAATTTTGTGTAAATAAATTTTTTTGAGAAAGAGACAGGTAGTTTTCATATAAGTTGGACACAGGTATAATTTAATATTTATTTTTGTCGAATAGATCATCAAATAACTTTTTTGTTAACTTGAAATTTTGTTTGTCTTCCTCTTATTTTTGAATAAGTGCATTATTTTCGATTTAGGACAAACAAAATATATTTCAAAAAAAGTTGTAAAAATAATCGATTTGTTTCATATGCTTAATAAAAATGAAAAAAACCGGACATACAATAAAAATTCCGTATTTGTTTCTGCCGCTGGCCAGTTGACTTCTAAAGTTTAAGCCTGATGCTTATCATCTCGCTGTTTCTCTTAGCCACTTGCATTTGTTTCAATCTACTAAAAAAATAACACCTCATGCATAGTAGATTTAAATTTCGTAAGCATCAATAAATATAAAAAACGATATTCAAGTTACCATGACAATTAAATTTTTAAAACATTTCATATTTGACAATTTATACTACGATTACAGTTTTAACAAAAATATTCAAAAA
Source organism: Argyra leucocephala (assembly GCA_963942445.1). NCBI lineage: Eukaryota > Metazoa > Arthropoda > Insecta > Diptera > Dolichopodidae > Argyra > Argyra leucocephala. Next base: position 140,512,969 of record OZ012679.1, on the reverse strand, counting down.
AAAAAAAAAAAAAAAAAACTTGGACAAAGACGTTTTCTTATTTAATTTTTGGTTTTTTTTAAGTGGCAATTCAATTGAAACACAAAAGACACAGATACCCTTACTATACAATAAGGGGATCTAAATTACAATAACAACAGCAACAGCACCAACAAAATAATATACAATATATTCATACTCGTTATATATATATGAAAATTTGAGGGGACAAAAGGATATAAGGCTTAAAAGTAATAAATTTCATTTTTGAATTTCATTTTTTTCTTTCTTTCTTAAGTTAGTTTAAGCCGCGTTCTCCAAGTCTTTTAATAAAAAAAAAACTTTACAACAACTGCAATATAGCAGTTACATACTCCAAAAGTATCAAGCACAAAAAATAAAGATAAAAGCAAAATAAAATATAAATTTACTTAAGATTAAAATCTTGTGTCAAGATCTGAGGGTATATCATGCTTTAAAGAGACACAACGAACGACCCAGTAATAAAAATAACAATAATATCGACCTAAGAGAAAATAACAAAACAATAACAACAAAAGAACGAAAAAAAAAAACTTTATTTACCTGATCGAAATTTACCTGATGGTTTTTAAATAATGAGATCTTGATAAGTTTAGCGGAGTCCTTTATTCTCTTGTATACAACAACAACAAAACAAAATAAAAAAAGTAAAATGTGAAAAAAAAATTTAATCCTGGACATAATCTAGAATAAATTAGTTTGACGCTTATAGAGAATTACGGACTTTGAAAATATATATATATATAATATATAGATGTATATATATGATGCTGATGGTATATACTGATGATATTACCTTGTCTAGTGTTGCAAGAATTTATCCCCTATCACATTTATTTTTATTTTTTTTTTGTGTTTTAGTCTTATAAATGATCTGTGTTTTGATAAGTAAAAAAATGTGTAAAACCAAAAATAAAAAAAAAAATTAAATAAAACAGAAAATTTGGAATTGAAGTCATCATAGCTCACACCTTTGCATTGGTCCATTTAATTGAATGTTGTACTTGTTTTTTATATGCAGGAAATTTCAATAAAATTAAAAAAACAAAATACCGCTTTTCAAGTGAAGTGACTTTTTGTTTTCATTATAATCTATGAGTTTCTGACATAACACCCAAAATCTTAAAGTATGTTATGTGGGTAATGTATAGTGTTGAGATTCATGAATCGATATGACTAATATTTTTATTAATTTTAGACTACGAAGTATCACTTTTAAGATTTAACATTGCGTATACTGTACTGGGCGATGTTGTTTCTACAAAATTGTCAAGTGAAATCTGACTGTGAGTAATTTTTGAATTTGGTGCTATAAAATTATGTTAAATTGATTAATTAGTTTTTTTCTAAACCTAATTCGCAAATAGAAGGATGTAATTATCATCGCAAAAATTTTCGTGGAGAAAGATTTTACTTTTTATCATTATCGGAAATAAAACAATATTAAATAAAACAAAGTTAAAGCAATTTTGAACAAAGTTGTAACATATTGCCAAACTCAAGAAGCAAAATACAGGATACAGGAAGAAAAATTATTGTTAGAGAACAATTTTGCATAAAGGAATCCTTTCCTATAGTGTTTGGATAGTGTGTAAAAAAAAAATATTTTTCATAGAGTGGGTCAAAATAGATGACTAATGCCAGACTGAAACAAACAGACAAAATTGCAATAAGAACAAGAAAAAGTATTTAAATATTGACTGCGCAGAAAAGTTATTAACCAAATCTATTTACAATTTACTTACTTACTTACTTGGGTGGCCAATAAAACATCTAGGTACTGGGTCTAACTCATCAAACTCCTCCATTTTTTCGATCACGAGTTTAAAGCACAGAAAGATTATGCCAAAATTTCATGAGAAGAAAACCACATTAAATTATAATTTCATTATTCTATAACTACTAGATCTCAAGGTTTGTTTTTCTTTAGTTTTTTTTAATGTTCTTGACAGTAACTTATATAAGTAGAATTACCTTTTCGTGTTTAATTAAGTACGGTATTTCTTTTGTCACGTGAAAATTTATATTGAATATACATTGATATTAACTATAAAATCCAGATACCGGATATTGAAACAAATTTTAATAACTGCTTGTATACCATATTTTGATTAGTGGTACTGATAATTTAGAATTATATTCAAATTAGTTGTTTTCTTGTCCATTTGATACTAAATCATTCTTTCTTCTTACTTTTACATACTTTTACTTCTACTCTAATCTATTATATATTTAGCAAAAAATATTACCAACACTAAAAATGCCACAAAAATCGATAACTCGGCTTCCAAAATTTTCTAATTATCTTTTGAGCTGTACAAGAATAATAAGTAGAAAGATGGATCAGAAAATGAAAATTAAATTTTAGGAATAACTGCAGGAAAAAATAAGTGCGGATAAAATCTAACTGATAAATTTAGAGTATTTAAATTGAAATAGTGTTGAAAAATACGGCAAAACAATAATTCTATAAGGCGACATCTTATGATACAGTAAAAATCAAGACCAAAAGATTTCAAGATCGGAAAAAAATACATTTAACTTCAACTCAATAGAAATCATGTTAATTGACCTGAAATGTCGATATAGACACAACTTGGAAACGTACAAAGGGAGTAGAACAAGACAAAGACTTATTAGACTGTTCAAATGTAGTAAAATTAAAATAATTTTCAAAACAATTCCTTTAAATTTATTATCTAAATACAAATTACTATTTTTATTCTCCACCTTTTATGAACTCATTCACAAATTTGATATTATTTAATAAAAAAAAAAAAAAATTAAAAAAAAAACCGAACTTTTGCAAATTGCGCACTTAAATTCCCGTTTATTTCTACCTTTCCTGGGTTTCTCTAAGAAAATGATGTTTAAACAACAAAAATTCGATTTTAATCGGATATTTTAATGCCTTTTATTGTCAGACAATCTGGATCCATATAGAATTCCTTTGAAAATACTTTTATAATAACGCTTTTTAGTTGTAATTTTTTTTGTTTTTGGTTTTTTTTTTGTTTTTGTGTGTTTGCGTGCAAGGAGAGAGAAACACTTCGCAATAATTTTATTATTTTAGTTTTAAATTCAGGCATGCGGGAAACGTGATTAATTGATAACAAAAAAAAAATGATTTTTTTTTTCCTGAAGATTCTTTTGAATCCATTAAACGCGCAATTTCAATACACAGAAACATTTTATTTTTTTTATTTTATTTTGTGAAACCGTATTTAAAACTGCGCGCGAACAACTGTCATCCAAAAATAAAGGGGGCATATTCATTATATCCAGACACGTTTTTAGAATTATTTATAAAAAAAAAACATGTACGTACACCTAAAATGTTTGTTGTATTTTAATCCTTTAGGGGTAATCTTCATTTTGGAAAATTTAATTTCTTAAATAAATATATCAAGTCAAAACTATTAGATATCTTTAAACCATATCTGGTAATAATTTAGAAGCTATTAAATCTCATGTTGAGCATGATACGATGATAATAACGGAGTATTTCAGATTGAACAAAATCGTTATTAAAGCGGAAAAAACTAAAATCATCCATTTTAGACAGCGTCAAAGAAATATAGGTTGTATGGAAATTAAAATTGGCAATGTAGTTTTGAAAGAAGTTGATGAAATTAAATTTCTAGGAGTCATATTTGACAAATATTTAAGTTGGCAGCTACATATTGATATTTTAGATAGAAAGCTCAATACTTTTAATGGTATTTTATTTAAATATAAATCCAAAACTCCTAATAGTATTAAGCTAAAAATGTATCATGCATATATAAATTATATTCTTTCATAAGGGCACAGCAATCTGGGCGTCCAATAATAGAATTTCTCAAATCCAAATTTCACAAAATAAAATTTTGAAAAATATTCTAAATTTACCTTTACGCTATAATACTCATCGCTTATATTTAAACCTATATTTAAAATAATGACTATAATTTTCAATTTCAACAAATTTTGGGGATATATAAAATACTTAATAAAATCGACAACAATCGACAACATAAATTCCATTCAAAATTATACTCATAATTTTAATACTAGAAACCGGAATAATATTAGGATACCAAGAGTTAATAATGTGCTAGCATCTCAGAGAATTTCAGTGTCAGGATCTGGGTTATACAATCGATTACCTAGTAATATTAAAAATATAGCATCAGTGGGTACTTTTAAAAAACGACTAAAGGAGTTTCTTTTGGAGTCGGATCATTTGTTTAACTCAATATAATACTTAATATAAAATTTAATAAAAATATATAATATGGGTATCTTAATAATATATAATCTAAAATTTAAAATTTAAAATATTATTTAAGATTTATTTAAATTTTTATAATTTATTATTCTTGTATTTTATTCTGATTTTTTATTTTTTTTTTTGTTATATAGCTTCATTAAAACTAACGTAGTTTATTCTAAAAGCGCTTGTTACCTTCTTTTATAGTATGTATTTTTCTGCAATGCCACTTAGCCGAAGAAACTATCTAATGAATTATTGTATTATAGTTAACTTTTGAAATAAAAAAAAAAAAAAAAAAAAGCTCAAATTTTAACTCAACTCAAATCTTAACTGAAATTTTGAGCTAGCTCACAGTTGAGCTAAGCACTATTAACTTAATCTACGATTTACGAATTAGCTCAAAATGTGAACTAATTATGTTTATACTATAGTTAGGGACTCAATCATAGTTAACTCGATAAATGCGAACATAGTATAACTCAACATATAGTAAGCTTATATTTTGTTATGTTGTGTGTTTAGCTCAATTGTGAGGTAGCTTAAAATTTAAGTTGAGCGTGAATTGAGCTTGGCATTTAAGTTAGCTTTTTACAACACTGATTTTAATTTTTAATTATTTTAAGTTTTCTTTTTTTTGCCGTATTGTATTGTATTGCTTAATTGTATAATAATTGATATTTGTTTGTTTTTATGGATTTGAATATTTTTAAGATATTTTTATGCACTTGCAGAGAATAAATAATTTTAAACCCAATATCTCTTTTTTATTTTTTGTTCCTAACGATAAATAAACTTAGCTGCATTAAATGTAAAATTAGCCTCCTAATAGTACAAACACTACTAACACTCTCTATGAAATTATTTTTCCATGGGTCTACAAATACAATTTTCTAAACATCAAAACACTTCGATAAACTTGGCCAATCATGTAAAAGTGATATTTTATTGAATCTACAAATAAAAATTTTACCTTATAATAAACTTAAAAATAATACTGAGCCCCTACCGCGTATTCCTAATTTCGTATTCGAAAGATTAGTACTATGTAATACGAAATTCGAGCTAAAATAAGTTTGACAACTCGCAAATCGTATACTACTTTCGAAATTTTTTTATCATATTTTATTCGAATGGAGGTAAAACTTTGTGTGTGTTTTAAAATTAAGTGAGTTATTTAAAAATATAATGATATTAAATATTATAATAACTAATAATATAAAAAAAAATACATTTATATTTAATTTATTATTTAAAAAAATTCATATTATTTCATATTTATATGTTTTATAGATTAGGCTTAAACACAAAACAAAACCATCTCAATTTAAAATAATGATGGAGTTTCAAATCGGAATACAAATACAATAAAATTGATATAATTTTAAATAATACTTTTCAAAATAATAAACACACATTTTCAAACAAAAACACTAATGACAATTTGAAATTTGGAAACTTACGTTACCAACTTAAATGACGTTTATTTCCTTACTATTGATACGCGGTACCAATTAGTTTTACATTCGAATCGCAAATTCGGATAATCGTTCGAATCCGAATTTCATACACGGTAGGGGACCTGTTCTCAAAATATTTAAATTTAGATCAATTTAATATGTAAGTAGGTAGTAGACATCTAATGAATGTCTACTATCACATATAAATTAATCTGTGACAGATAATGTTTTATTCCGAAGTGCAATTAATTTTTTAAATAAAAAGTATTATAACTTCAAATTTATGCAATTTACTTACCCATAGATGTAGTACATATATCAAACATACATAGATGTTAAAAATATAATATAACACTATACATATACGTCTATATGTAAATTTCCCAAAGTTTCTTCCTATAGTTTTCCGTATCTTAATATTTACAATTACATGTTTTTCACAACCAAAATTTAGTATTTTCAATTCACATTGAGTTTTTTTACTAAATTATTGAAAACACAAAACTCAGAATTTTTTATAAAATTGATTGTCCTCAAATCACGATTAAAAATAATAAAAAAAAAATAAAAATAGAAAATAAAAAAAAGGAGAAACGATTTCTAAAGATGTACGATCATTTTTAAGAATCTTCAGAATGCAAAATAAGGCACGATATTATTGTTATTGAGACTTTTGTTCACTATACACAATTTTTATTCATTTATAGTTTTATTCTGGTGTTTTACACACATCTAAACATACAAGCATACATACATTACGTATAATCCTTTCTCAGTTATATAAAATTGAAAATAATAACGATGATTGAGTATAAAAGACTGAAAAGAAGATTAAAAACAACAAAGAATAGAATTTATAAAGCTACCGTTTTACGCAGTATTAAATTTGCTAGAGTGTTTGCGCTGAATAAATTATGTTAATAATAAAAAAAAAAATACATAATAATAATAATAAATCGAAGTAAAATTAAAAAATAAGGTTGTTTTATTTTCTTTATATACATATATATATATATATATATGTACACATTGTGAACAGCATATACCTATATTTTCAAGAGGATATTTAGAGTTAGATTGGCTTCTGTATTTAAAAGAAATGGATATGTAATTTAAAAATTGATTCAAGATTTTAAATTTTTTTTAAACACATTTTCTCAATTTTATATCTGCTTCTATATATGGACTTATAATGTAATTGAAATTTCAACCACTTAAATTATCTTTTAATTTTCAGTTATAATTTTTCAAATAAAATATAGTTTTTCTAATCATATAGGTCACAAGCCCGAGTATTTGACCAATATCTACAAAACGCTCGATTAGAATGCCTTCCAATGCAATGCGGAAAAAACATTGACGATAAAAAAATCAAAATATCTGCACAGAGGAATTCTGAAATTTTTTCGAAACATACATAAATTAGTGTTAACGAAGTATTATATTAATTTTTTAAACATGCAAATAAAATCTAGATCTTTATTATTATTATTATTAAAAAGGCAAACAGAAAGTCAATGACACCATAATCAGATTTTTCTATTATGGGCTACGTTCACATTAAGTTGCAATTGCATTCAACTTCTTTCTCTTTCACACTTATACGTTTGTTGTAGAAAAAGCTTTGATTCGAATTGAATTCCAAATTAATGTGAAGACAGGAATAGCTATTTATTGTAGTTAATTTAATAGTTGTCTGTCAAGGCAGTTGCTTCTATACTAGTTACACTAAAAATTGATTTTAAAGTGAAAAATTTATTTCTCATATTAATTAAATATCTGAAAGTATAGAGTAAAAATGTTTTTAATATGAAATGCGCTTTTTAAAACAATATATTTAGTACAAATATTCATAATAGATATAGATAAGTAGACAATTCAAGCAGTTATTATGTTTTTGTTGTCTCACACAAATTAAACACTAAATGTTGCCAATAATATAGCAACATTTCCAATCAACATAACTTAAAACAGTAGTTCTGTATGTTAAGTTAACTTTTATTTGCAAAAATTTGCAAATGAGAGGAAAAAACACGTGATCATAAAATTCTGCGAGAATAGTTAAAATGTTCTCTTTTGCAAACAAAAGTAAACATACGCAAAATTTGCATAAATTTTTCCAAATTTTTCCATGTCAAAAATAATTGATTTTTAGGTTATGAAATTTTTTTATATTTGAATTAATTTAGTAATTTTCTGAAATTTTTTGTAAAATTATTGAATGTTTTTGTTGAAAAAAATTAAATTAAATAATTTTTCATGGTTTTGGTCATTTTGTGGGTAAAAAGTTATATAAATAAGTTTTCAGGTTAGGTATACAACTTTTTATTTATTTTAGGTTTACTACTTTTTATATGAAAAATATTCTATTGACATTTAAAACAACAACAAAAATTTTACAGTAAATTTTTTCAAATTTCTGCAAATAGAAATTTCATTTGCAAAAATTGATTTAAGAGAGAGTTCTGACGTCACGTTTTAAACACAAAATTCTCTTAAAATTCTCTAAAATTTGTAAAGAGCATGCAAATAAAAAAGTTAAAATTTAAATGTATAAATTTGCGAGTTAACATACAGACCAAATATGTTGTGTAGTTTTGACAGATAATTGGCTTGTGTTTTAAATAATAATAGAGATGTTAAAATTAAGTTGTAAAATAAAATTTTATATTAGGCTGTGTTGTGCATTAGAATATATTATCCCTATTCGAGTCAAAATCAATCCAACATGTTACATTTATATTAAAACAAAAGAGCTACTTTGGAATTACTCTAAATAATATAATAATTTTGCAACAAGAAAGCGTGAATACCTAGACATTCATCTAGATTTGAAATCAAATTGACGGAAACAAATTGAGTTAATTTTGATGAAAATGTAGTGGTAGTAAAAGTATATATATACATACAAGAACAGAGAATGATTACAGATTACAGAAAATAATGATCATAAAATCAAATACATTTATTTATAGTCTAAATTATAGTCATTATAACATAGTACTTTTTCTGAATAAGAAATTTCAAGAATTTTGAAACAACTTTAAAATAAAATTTTGATATACCTATATTTATAGATCAAATTATATGTTAATATATTGCAACAATAATCATTAAAGTGACTTATATTGACTATCTAAATTTTTAAAATCTATTTAATTTGAAAAAGGCTAGTAGACTACTGACACGAAAACGATGTGAATGCGAATTTGATTTTAAAACTAAGTATTTTAAATTGCCAAACTTTATTAATAAATAATTCCTTCTAGGATTAGTATTCGAGCTCTATTATTGATTTCTTTATTTGTAATTTTGTAAGTTTTTTTTTTGTCTAAAATTAGTAAAAAAATTAAATTGAAAGAATTCATAAATATACGATTCTAAATGAAAGTACCTATTCACCATAAAAACAAATATTTTAGTTTTTATTATTGTTTTATAATTTTTATTTTAGATTTTCTACATTTAATTTGTTTTTAATAAAATAATCTGAGAGGAATAATTTTTAAAAATAAACCACAGATAATTTATAAACCTTCACTTTTTTTTTATTATTTTGATGTTATGGTTTTTTTTTTATTTGTCGCAAACATAAACCATTTACAATCCACCTATATTTAAATTAATATGGCAACACAACACAACATCATCAACAAATCTATATTTGATGCATTTTACTTAGCTGCATACTGTATTAAGTACAATTGCATAGCATGCTAAATATAAAAAAAAAAAATAAGTGCAAAAAATAAATAAATGTTTTTGTTTATATCTTTCGTGCGCGAAATGTCTATTTTAGGATGCGCAATACGCTAATGCAGATTTTTTTTCTTTTTTGTGTAAATTGATGAGTAAAAATTTAAAAATTATAAAAAATTAAAAAAAAAAAAACTATAATGTACATAAATAAACCAAATTAGACAAACAAAACAACTTTTGGGGTCAGATCATTGAAAATAATGTAATTTTGTTCTACACAAAATAATATTTTAGGTAGGTGGAAATCATTATTCCTTATACTTCTGGAAAGACGTATGTTATGTATAGATACACTTTTGAACAAAATATTATCATTCAGTGCGATTAGTAAAACACCGATACCGTTATTGAAAGAATAGTAGTAAATTAATTTAGATAACAGCATGCATCGGAATTATAAAAAATTGTGAGAATTTGGTCAAGTAGTAGTATTTATGTTAAAATATAAAACAAAAACAAATTGTTAATTATTATCAGCCCCAGGTACTTACGCAATCTACTTTTGAAAGTTATTATAAGGCTTAATTGTTGATAAAAAAGACTAAATTCTGGTAATTAGCTCAAATCTACTATATTCAGTAGAATAAAATAGAAAATGAAACATCTCAACGGTCCTGAGATTAGCTGTCTTCTTTTAATACAATTCAAGGTCTAGGTTTTATAAATTAAAAGAATGTGTTAGGTGAATGATCTGGATACATTTTTTAAGTTGCCAAACTTGTTAATTGAATTATCAAAAATTTCTATTACAAAACTACGCAAGCACAACTCGTGGCAAATATCATTACTAAATATTTGAGATCTTATTGTATTATAATATTCAATTGTAATTGTATTTCTATATTCATTAAACAGGATAAAAAACACACAGTTGTTAAAAAAAAACAGTACAAGGGCTCAAATGAGCGTCAAAAACTTAGATTTTTGCAGTTTAAAGCTTATATGAGTTGAAAAAAAGTCTCAAATTACGAATTTACTCCCAAAACCTTTATAAAGCTCAAAATATTGAACCAAATTAGATAAAGTATAAAGTGAATTTAATACAGGGTGTCTTAGGTATGTAGGTACTAGTAGCTGCCGACTCACTTGAACCGGTAAGGTCCATTGTGATACCACGGGAACTTTCCTCGCGTAAGACTCTACTCGTTGAACCAATTTTAGCTTCTAACGAAGCGGGGGAAATTTTTGAGGGTATAGTATATTGTGAACAAAATATAATAAACTCTAATAAACTTTGCGAGTTTCAAAATTTTTAAAATATGTTGAAATTATATCTATATAGACCGATAAATGTGACATCAAGAGATTCTGATATGTTTTTCCACAAATACACTAAATTTTCCATTTCGAAAAAATTGAAATTTATTGAATTTGTAAATTTAAAACCTCCCTTTTTGAAAAAAAAATACTATTCAAAATATTTATATTTCAAATTTAGTAAAGCCATACGTTTTTCTTCATTAAAAATAGGGGGAAACAAAAAAAAAAAATTTATTTTTTGCAAAACTAAAGTAAAAAGAAATATTTTTGTAAATTTTACCTACAAAAAGGAAACACAAAAAAAACAAAAAAACAAAAAAAAAGGAAAAATTCTATAATTAAAATCGCGACAAATTATTGAGAACATTTCTAAAATTAAATTTATTTTAACTTTTTTTTTTATTTTAATTTTTTTTCTTTTTATTTTTATTTAAGAAATTTTTTTGTTTTTCTCTAATTTTCTCTTCTTACTTATTTTATACGTTTTATCAATATTATTAACATCATCATTGATAATATCATCATCACAAATGACGTCATACAAATAAAATTTTCTATTAAGGTTGGGATTTTCTATATCATATAAACAGCAGCAACAACAACAATCACAAAATAAAGGAAAACTGCAGTAGAATTGGCGCGATAAGTTGCGCGCCATCATGAGTATTTTTTTTTTATATTTATTTATTTTATTATTTTTACAGTTTTAAATAATGGCGCAATGATGCTACATTACATACATTCAGTGGTGAAATTGAATCAATTTTTATAGTTTATTGCGTATAGGGCTCATAATGAATTTTTTAAGGGTTTTGGAAAATTTACATAAGCGTTGGCGTAGTAACAATATAGGTACGTAGACGTTGAATATAATTGTATAATGTTACGGTATTTCGACATATCTAAATGTGTGTTAATGTGGATTTCCAAAATAACCCATTGTCGGTATGTTAAGCTAAAAATTTTAATTAGTTTATTGTTGAACATGCGCTTGTTCGAAATTTCATTAATCTCAAATTTAATTTCTAAAATATTGTATAAAGGTATTTACTTTCGAAAGTTTCTACCACCAAAGACTAATTCAAGCAATTAATAACTAATAGACAACTAAATAGTTGAAAAAAAGCAAAAGCAAAATATATACAAATGCCAATAATGAAATTCTGGCTATTTTTTTGTTTGACAGAATATAAAGTAAAACAAATTCATTTTTGAAATTAATCTTAAATTTTAATTTGAAAGTAGTATGAATAAAAAAACGTACGGGCAATAAGTTAAAAATATCGTTGGTAAAATTACATGTTAAAAAAACATATCCTAGTTCTGAACCCATATAGGAAAACTATATATTTAATACTAGAGCCAAATAAGATCATCTGAATAATAGCAAAACATTATAAAATCAATGAAATGTGAAGCTTTTTTAAATTATAAGTATTTTTATCAAAAGAATAAGGTACCCATACCTATTAAGATTTTTAAATTTCCCTGGCCTGTGTCTTTAAATTAGTCATGTATTATATATTTCCAATTGACTAGCGAATGTTACGTCTGTAATATCTACTAAGAGTCTACTACATTATATCCACAAACGTAAAATTTCATGAAATATAGATGAAAAAGTACTGCAAAAAGTATATTTACTAAATGTCCTTTTGGTCATTTCAATGCAACATTTTATTTCTTATTCAGAGGTCCAACATTTATTCAGTTATTAACTCATTTGAAACTGTAGCATATTATGTTGTATTGTATCTATTATGATCATAATCTTATTTGTGATATAATGAATAATTTTAACTATTTATTATTACCTGTCAGAAGTGTGTTATAGTCAGCATATAGGATATTATTGATATACATAAACACCCATCATTTACTTTGATACCAAATTCAAGTGATTTTATTTTCTTCTAGGAATATATTTCCTGCACATTATTTTTTACAAGAATTGCCAAATTTTAAATAAATTTATAACTACAAAATTTTTGTACGCGTACCGATTTTTTTTTTAAATACATATTTTGGAATTCATCTCTGTAAAAACAGACCCATTAGTATTGCACTTATAAATATTGGCTTCAGTAATTGTTGCAGTAATTTTAGTTATTCTGTTAATGTCAAATTTGAATTATTATTTTAAAATGAAAAATAAAAAAAAAAAAAATATAAGAAATTTTTGAAAATACCTATTTTTGAATTTTACAATAATAAAAAATAAAATTTTTGAAATATTTATAGTTAGGTTAAAATATAAAAGCTGAAAGAAATAATCCAGAAAATATAATTTTTTTTTGGTTTGTATGTGTATGTATGTTGCTGTGGATTGGATTAATTCCAATTCAGTGAAATTAATTGATAAATTATAAAAAAAATTTAGTTGATTTATGTAAATGCAGATAAATAATTAATGTTGTGGGACAATTATTGTAAGCCTACACACAACATGGGAATACTTTAAAGAGAAAATCTAACCTAAATGTATATAATATAAAAGAGTTATTAGAGTAGTTAAAGTATCTTAAGAGATGATTAAAAAATTATTGAGCAACTAAATATTGAATAGTCAGCTTAATCTGATCGAAAAAAAAAAATTATTGTAAAGTTCGGATCAAATTAGATCTAAAGTGAGGGTTGATGTCAAAATATTTATGTCACTGCAACCGTTAGGTCCATAAAAAATTCCTCCTTGCTAGTCCAATGGTTCTTATTCTGATCTCTCAATGAATCTTGATACAGTATTAAGTGAAATGTATAAATGTGGTTGAATAAATTATTAACATTAGAACAGGGTTGTAAAGAAGTTTAAAGGAATTGTTTTTTTTAATACCTAATTTGAAAAACAATAAAAAAAGAAAGAAAGTAAAATCGGAATAAAAAGAAAAATTATAAATTGGTGTGGGGTTTTTTTTAAATTGAAAACATTTTAATTTTTAATTAAGTAAATTTCATCGTGATAGAAGTTGCGATATTGATGAATATATGGCATTGTGTACACCACATGTGCTCCCAGAGGTAATCACATGGCAATGGCTTTTATAACTGTTATCTGAAACTCCAAGTGATGTGCCCCTCATACCTACTGATGAACAAAACTCTGACAATACTCCCACGATCTTTTGCTAAACTGCAAGTTAAAAAATCTGAATGAAATCACCAAGTCCAGTTTTGATATGTATGTATGGTGTCTTCGGAAGAAGAATAACTGTATCATAACAACTTTTATATTAAGCAACAAAATTATACTATGTATACTTAATATCTTATGTATAAAGGTAAAATAAATTTTAAACATTATATTTCGTAAATAAATTTTTTGTTTTTTGCATGTAAATGTTGATGTATGAGAAAGTATTTTATTTTGTTTATTTTTTTTTTTTTTTTTAGTGTAAAAATAAATTAATTTTTAGTATTAAATGATGACAGATTATTTAATAAGAATATATTCTTATATAAATACATATGTACATACAATATGTAAATAAATAAATTTTCTTTAAAAAAAATAAAATAAAATATGATGGAAAAACTGCTTAGTCATATTTCCGGTCATATAAGACAGAATCCGGTGATGAAAGAAATTTTTTTATTAAAAAGAAAATTTAAATTTAAAAGTTTTTAGTTTTTTCGTTGTTATAGTTTATTAAATTTTTTTTTTTTTTAGTAAATTATTTTATTATTTAAATTTGATAATTTGAATTATAATATATAACTACTACCCATTTAGAGACTTGATGTTTGTCATTTAAATTATGAAATTCACTTAACAATATTGTTTTTATAAATTGAATTTTATTATTGAGAGAATCGAAAAATATGTTGTATCTGCTAACATTAGTATTCTTCTGATTTTATTATTATTTTGTTTTCAGTTGCTTAAACAATTTAGTCTCAAGATAGGTGAATTTTATCTTATGTCGCATAATACAAAATATCCACTCATAAGAATGTGATCATATGTTTATTATATAAGAGTTTAAATAAAATTAACAAGTGAGAGATAATTAATTTCTAAATATATATATATTTTGTACTATAACTCTATACATTAAGGTTTTACCAAGTGGGAATTTTGTTTGGTTTTTATAATTCACATATATTTATTTCTTTGAAATCTAAATATCAGTTTTGTCAAACTGTTCAAATATAAACTGGGAGATGTTTAGGTAATTGAACATTTACAATACTAACTGATGAGTTCCAGTAGTGTTGGTGAACGAAATACTACTTTAATTTAAGTTTAATTCGTACAAAATATACTTTATAAATACATTTTTTTCCTTACTCCTCTTGCATAGGGCTTCCACTTGACATTTCCATCGCACTCGATGTCTAGCTGCTAATTTCACTTGTATTTCCGAGGCATGTCTAATTTCATTTTTAATCTGTTTGTACTGTCTAAGTAGGGGATTGGTCTACTGTAGAAGACCACTTTGATAACACTATCTGCGCCTACGTGGTAAGACGACGTCATATTTTTCTGCAAGTTGTCGCTGCGATTTTACCCATATTTGACGTTAAGATGCCTGACGTTACTATGTTTACTGGGTACATCATGTCATATACTTTAGTCAGTTTTTGACAATTGTGTAATCATTAGGGTTTGTCCAATATTATTTATTGTGTTATTTGGTTAATATGTGTTGTATGAGATATATGAGTTTGATATAGATATTGTTATAGATAATATTTTTAGTTATATAAAGTATTAAATTATATTAATTATTTTTATTGATTATACATTTTATATACAATATTTTGCTATTTTTTTAGTTGTATTTTATACCCCCCACGGGAATCGTACCCGTAACTACCACATCGTAATTGAAGTCACAGTTCTGTGCTCCAACCGATATTTATTAAAAAATAAAAATGTATAAAACCTTAACAAGTGAATCTAAATAAATATAGTTTTTAGGTTCTTACTATAATTCTATTAACTTAATATAATTAAAAAAATTTAATAAAGTAGACACTTCTCCCAACTATGTCGTCTTCGGTAAGTTAATACGTACATTATGAAGATTTTATTTAACACAACTATTATTTTTGTTTGATCAATCCATGCTTTTCTCTGTTATAGAGGAAATTCGGACAAAAAAACGTTCTCAATTGCCTCTACGTGTATAGAAATATATATTGTGTAAATCACAATTTATTGGATTTGAACTTTCAATTACTCATTTGATACGTCATTGTCTAAATGTCACAACAACATTTTATTATTAAATTGATTAAATTGAATTTAAAAATGTTATCAAACTGCAAATGAAAAATATAATTCTATTTTTTAACTAATTTTCAACGAAACTTTATTTATTACACTTTTTTTTTTAATTTTGTATAATTTTTTTTTCTAAATTAACCTAAAAATTTATATTCTATGAACTGGTTGCTTAAAGTCATTGACTGCATTCTCATATTGTTATCTTTTTCTAATATTTTTCTTTTTTCATAAATAAAAATCGAAAATTAAAAAAAAAAAAAATGTTTCAAACAAAAATTATGATTATAGTAACCCTTACCTTCCTACTTACCTATACTATACCTACCTACCTACCTACCTTTAAAATCTTTGATTTATTTACTTTTGTCATGTTTTATTATTATTTTATTATTATATTTTTTCTCTTTCTTTATCATCATCTCTATAATATATTATCTTGTCATCTCATTCTATCTCTCTCTCTCTCCCTCGATTATTATAAATTAAAGTTTTAAATTACATACAAATGTAGCTCGTATAAAATAAGAATTTAGAAATAAATATTTATTTTAAAAGAAGAAAATATTATGAACAACAACGAGAAAATCTCTTGCAGATAGGTAGACAGACATGCATGTGTATCTAAGGCAAAAGGTATAAAAAAAAAAAAAAACAATAACAATAACATCAATAAGACTAACCAAATATACACCAAAAAAAAAAATTGATCCCCATTTTTTTTATTTGTTTTTATTTTCTTTTTAGTTCTCAGAGACATGGCAGACAATTTGTCGTCAAGCGTTTTCAACACTAAAAAGTCAAAATACACAGAGTATGATGAAAAAAGGCATTTTTTTGATTGTTGATTTCAAAGTTCGAAAAATGATGTTTTTCTTTTTTTTTTCTTTTTTTTTTCGTAAAGTAAATATAAAATATGGCACAGTGTGAAAAAAAGTTCTAATATTTATTTTAGTTAAGTAAAAAAAATAAAAAAATAATAATAATAAAAACCATTTTAGTAATAGTCAAAAAAGAAAAATTTAAATTTAATATAAATTTTTTATTAAAATAGAATTAAAAAATTAGTACCTTCCAAAATTCAAATTTAATAGAATCATGTTTAGAAAGGCATGGCCAATATTACATACAGAGAGAACAATTGAAATGAAGTAAAAAAGGTTTTAACTTAATAATCTTAAGGGGTTAACACAGCAGCATATTTTACAATTTTAAATAAATTTTTGAACTTATTTATGCAATTTTGCTCTTTCATAAAAATTTGATTATTTTTACGATTATAAATGCATCCCAGGTTTTATCCAATAGATTTATATAATGGGCCTTAGAACAACAAAATGTAAGTAAAATATAGATTTTTTTATGTTCTTGTGTTCATTTGGGTTAAAAAATTTAATTCATAAATAATTTTTTGATAAAACAGGAGAAGAGTCGAATCAAATCAATTCAATCAACTGGTGAGATTAATGAAGCAAAATAAAGAAATTGCTCAGGGGTTTACAGCGGGACCACCAACTGAAGTAGCATTATTTTGGGAGAAAACTGCTGGAGAACTAAATAGTTTAGGACCGCCAACCAGAAATGCACAAGAATGGCGAAAGGTAATACTTTAAGTAATTAATTAGTAGCAAGTATACTAATTGATTTGTTTTAGGTATGGACCGATTATGAAGCATTTATAAAAAAAAATTAGTAATAAGAAAGAATCAACTGTAACTGATGGTGGTCGAAATAAAAAGATCAAATTAACACCAATAGAAGATGATGTAGCATCAGTTCTGAACTTAAATGAGACCATTACAGGTATAATTGGAAGACCGTGTGGGTTAAATGAAACTGAACCAGAAGATGTTGAAAATGATGCTACATTTGATAGTTCTGCTGCTGTACCACCATTATTCACATCTCCCAGACCATCAATTAGGCCATTAAGTAGACCTCGAACAGAAGATACAAGACCATCGGTTTTAATCGAAAAACAAATAAATATTCAGCAAAATTGAAGCTTGAAGAAATAAAAAAGTTACCCGCAATAATGAAGAAAAACAATGAAGAAATATGTTGTAGCATGAGAAGAGTCTAAAAATCACTAGAAAAAAATAATGAACTGCAGTCAAAAATATGTGATATCAAAACAGAAAATATGGCTGAAAATAGGTGTCATAACATAGAAATAGAAAAATTAACAATAGAAAGATTAAAATTAAAAAAAGAAATTGTGGCAAAGAAAATATCTTTGTTAAAATAAACAAAGATATTTTATTTAAGATTTAAATATTTAATTCGACTTTTTATTTTCTAGCCAAGGAGGCATTTGTGATTTTATATTAGATTTAAGATTTTTATGAATTCATTTTAAATTTTATTTTTTGTTTGTTTTTTTTTTTTATTTAATAAAGACATTCTTTTATAATATAAATATATGAATTTCTTAAAATATTTTTGTGTTTTTATTTTTAATTATTGTCCAAATTTACAAGAAAGATTCAGCGATCCTTGATATAATTTAACTTTGAAATAACATACATACATATTTGACGTTTATCACTTTGATTTCGGAAATTTTTCAAATTTAAAATATTCACGCGTTTTACAC
This sequence comes from Argyra leucocephala, assembly GCA_963942445.1. Taxonomy (NCBI): domain Eukaryota; kingdom Metazoa; phylum Arthropoda; class Insecta; order Diptera; family Dolichopodidae; genus Argyra; species Argyra leucocephala. Next base: position 140,494,397 of record OZ012679.1, on the reverse strand, counting down.
AATAGCAATTCAAAGTGAAGTGAATACAAAGAATCACACGTCGCGTTTGTCGTACGTTTACCACAATAAGACCCAATAACTCAAGTAAATTAAAACTAAATAATAACAATAGGAATAAGAATAATTATATAACATAAATTAACATAAAAAGCACACTATTACTTCACATGTTAATAACAATATCACAAAAGCTATTTTTTGTAAATTTTATCTAGGCTAAGTAATTATAAGAATGTACGGGTAAAATAAAATTACAAAAAAAAAAAAAAAAAATTTGAGATGCGTATTATGGTGACATTTTTTGACATGTGAATGACTTTTAAGCGAAAGTAGCAATAAATGATAATCTACCAGACAAGTTTAATATTTTATTATATAACAAAACTTTATTAGAAATCGAAACTGTGGACTTCCAACCAATTTGTCAATTTCTGTATTTACACTGGAATTCTTTAATTTTTTCTGTACCTTTAAAATTTATTTTTTTTAAAGATTCGAGTTCAATGTTCTGAGGATATATTTTGCATTACTCTTATATACAATCACTGCGATATTAATTTTAACTGAGAGCGGAGTTATTATTTATAATTTTGCACAAAGGAAAAAATATTGATTCAAAATAATTTTATCGTAAAATATTTATTTTATTATATAAATAAAAATTAATTTTATTCGTAGAAATCATTTATGAATGATTTAAATGATTAAAATATACCATGATAACAATAAATTTCAAAACAAGAAAAAAAAAAAACACAAAATATTTTTTAAAGTTAAGTAATTCTTAAAAATTCTAAAAATATTCGATTATAATTAATTTTGTTATTTTCTTTGTTTCTAAAAATATCATTCCAAATCCAAATTAAACAACCAACAAATAATTATTACAATTATTTTGCCATCCATTTATAATATTGTGTGACCCCACAAAAGGAAAACCGGACACATTTTTCTTTCAACGTCTTTTGACTTTATTTTTTTCTTCTTTTTTTTCTTTCTTGCAAATATTAAAAATTAAGTGTCCACTGTAAATCATTAATTGACATCAACAATAAATTTCTTTCCAAACATTGTTTTTTTTTTTTAAGAAATCTCTTTGGACATTTTATATAAACTTACAAAAAAAAAAAAAACAAAACAACAAAAATATTTTTAGAATATTTTCTTCTTTACTCATGAAGAAAAACTAAAGAGAAAAAAACAAAAAAAATTAATCAAAAAAGTTAAAAAAAGAACAAAAAGCGAAAAATTTAAATAAGTGATTAATTCAAAAATTTGCGCCTTTCCCTCCCATCTTCATCCCCCTTCCCCACCCCTTTTTCTTTTAAGGTAATGTGGTGTAAATAAGAACGAAAATATAATATTATGTTGATAGTATGTTGTGCGACAATACCAATAAAATGTTACAGTTTAAATTAAATTGAATGCGATGTGGTGTGACTGAGCTTTTAGCGTAAATTAATGATTACCCTACGCATAATTTTTTTTTTTTATTTTTTGTTTTTCTTTTCTATAAAAATTCATTTTGGGTTTTCAGTTCTTTTTTTTTTTTTTTTTAATAAAAAGAAAAAATTTAACGTGGGGAAATCACACGGAAAATAGAAATGATTCACAATATGAATGGCCTGGCCTACTTTAATATTCTTTATTCTGATATGATTTATGTATTAAAATAGTATGTTGAAAAGAAAAATAAAAAAAAAAAAATTAAAGAAAATATTTATATAAATTAAAATATTGTTTACAATATGTTTAGACATATAGAACTATTTACCCTAAATTGTTATGTTTCATTAGAGCTGCCAATTTAGTACTTTTGAAAGTCATTCAATTTTGTTGAGGTTCTTTATTTTATTTTAAATTTTTTTTTTTTGTAATAAAATTTTGTAAAATTAATAGAATATGACTAAAAGAGTCTATTAACAATTAGTACGAGCCATACATATCTCCTGTTAATAGTCCTAATATAATCAGGAAGAAAAGAGTTTACCATTTTGCATATTCTAGAATAGTTACAGAGAAAGCGTTCAAGAGAATAACTATATACGTTTGGTGTCCAGCATATTGAATGCTGGGCCTAGGACCTATGACATGCATAAATTGAAATGGTCAGGAAGAAAGCAGATAAGATAATATTTAATAATTTATCAATTTAAGCTATTCTAGAAAATTTGCTGAAACCGTAATACATCAGTAATAAACCGTAAATAATATAATGAGTTCAGTAGAATCTACACGAGTTTTCGAATAAACAAAAGTTTTAGATTTTACATTAAAATTGTAAATTATTTGGTTTACTGTTAAAATATAAGATAACATTTTATTGACAAATTTAATATTTTTATCATTTTAAAATATGTTACAAAATTTTATTTACAAAAACTAATTGTAGTGTAAAATTACAGTACCGTACTTAATTAAGCACGAAAAGGTAATTCTACCTAAGTTACTGTCAAGAGCGTACAAAAAATAATAATTTATAATTGAAGTAGGATGCGATAGAAGACAAATCGTCACAAAATATAAAAAATTAGGTTGACATTAGAATATGTTGTGATAATTGTGAACATTGTGATAACTAACATTTAATCATCGAAAAGCATTTAAAGTAAAACACAATCTCTAATATTGTCATGACAATATTCTTATGTTTTGTTGACATAATCAATGTACCATAATTATGTTATCTGATGAGTTCTTATTAAAAGAAAGAAAAATATTATTGTATCTATGATGTGATTGTTAGTATGTCAAAACAGAAGCAGTTAAGAGTATTTATAATAAAAAAAAAAAACAGTTAGAGTGTTCACCCCATACTTTTGAACAATTTTACATTAAAACATTTTATAAATGTTAACTTTGTCAAATTAACGTTTATAATCCGTTGATAAAGTTTAAGGTAGGCGGGAAAGAAATTGGAAAAGAAAAGAGAATAATCTAACTACAGTCTGTTTTTTACTACAGCCCCTTATATTCTAAGAGCGAAACATTTAACGTACCAAACATTCAAATTAGATTTCAAACAATTTATCCATAACTACGATATATTTTCAAAATAATTAAGCTACAATAATAGGACTATCTTCAAAATGAACAAGATGTGCAGTATCATTTATATAGGGTTATATAAGAGACAAATAGAACATTTTTGAAGTTTTTCCAAAAGTTTTAATGCATTACTGATGGCCATAATCCATATATGGGAATTAATATTCTATTGCATATTATGAGGTCGTATATAAGCTTTATAAATTTTCAAGAGAGGTTATAAGAGAAAAATTTGAATTTACAACGACTCAGAAAATCTAAATATTTGTGTAGTTACATTTTTGAAATATTGAAAATATTTTATCTCATTTTTCGATTTGCAAAGCGAATATTTTTAATCATCAATTGTAATTTTTATCATCATCAATTGTTATTTTATAATATTCAATTTTTTAAGTACAACTATTAAAATTAAAAAGTTAAATAATTAGTATAACAATTTCTGTTATCATTAATTTTTTCAAAAAATTCATCACAACCGCATCAATATAACTTACAACAACAACTGTCAAAAATATAAAACCTAGGTATTATAATAAATTGTATAAAATTTGTTTTATATCATTCACGTATTACATGGTATTACATTTTATTTGTGATATACAAATGTGTATGTGATTGCTAATTTTTACAAGGTATTATGACTAAATTAAAAAAAATATACATATACATACCTACATATGTTATATTAGATTAGAATGACTGCAATTGCATCAGTTTTTTAATTCATATTTTGATATGTGTATATTATTATTTTTGAATTAACCCAATTTCTGTATTTATAGATTAGCTATATTATAGTAAATTGGATGCGGTTATGGTTTTTTGAAGTTATTCTACTAAAATAAATTTAATTCATAAAATATAAATTCTGAAAGTGAACTCAAATAACTGTAAAATATCAAAGTGAAACACAATAAAATTGAGTGTGGAACAATAAATGTCAAAAAATTATTTTTTGTTTCGTTATTTTTATTGTTCTTTTTGTTGTCATTAAATTTGAATGAATGAAAATATGTTCGCAATATAATTTTAGTGCATTGTTATTCATTCATCATCAATATAATAGATTTTCGTTCATACATATTTTAATTTGTATAATACAAAAATGTATAATATAAATTTTATAATATTTTGTATATATATGTATGCAATAATCAATATATAATATAGGTACAGTGATGGAAAATAAAATATCAGATTTATATGAAAGGAAAATGGTTTTTTTTTTTAAATTTTTAGAACAAATAAAATAAAGTAAATTTTAATAAAATATTTCATTGTAGTTGGTCCTATTTGATTGATTTTACTATATTTATGTATTAAATTAATAAATAAATCAAATATACATTCAATTTTGATAAAGCACTAACCCATTAAATTACTGTAAAATTTGCGATTACAGTTAAGACTTTGTTTTGTCGAATAATCTCTATCAGAATATACTAATGAAGTATTGACAAAATTGTTTGTGAAAAGGTACATACTTTATTTGCATTTCTATATGTGTCATACAGCTTCAAATTTTTTTTTTTTACTTTAAAAATAAATCTGTACTATAAAATGTCTACCATTTTTACATTATAAAAATTACATATATCAAAATATAGGTAAGAAAAAGGGAAATAATCGACACTAACCAATTTTTTTCCTTTTCGCTTTTGTCTAGTTCTTGATATATATATATCCTGTTAGCTTACACTGCCTCTTCATTTTGAAAGTTGGATTGGATTATTTTTGGACAGAGACCTCGAAAATTGTATTCAAGAAATAAATAGGATCGATAGTCTTCCTTGTAATAAATGACACTTAATACTAATTGATAAGGTGTTTTAAGGAATCTTTCTGTATATTTATGGGATCTCTGCAACCTTTTTGCAAACATTTCGCTAACGAAATATTAAATATAAGATTTTTATATATTTTTTTTTATATCCTAAATCCAGATATATTCTCATTATATTTCACAATATTATAATTAATTTATTTTTAATAAAAGAGATCTGAATGAAAGTTTATTACAAAATTGCAATAATATTTTATTTCAAGTCCTATTTCTGATCAAAGAGATATAGTTTAAAAGTAACTTATTAGTTTCAACAAATCTTATATCCTATAGGTATAGCTCCTTGATTTTAACACAATTTTTTATTTTTTTTTTTATATTTTAATTAAGACATATTTTTCCTTTTTTTATTTTCCGTCTGTCTGTCACAACAGTCTGTTTTACTGAAGATGACAACTTCAACGCTGTCGAAACATGTCTAATTTTTAAATTTAACAAGAGACAAGCGTCCATATAGACGGAAAATAAAAAAAGGAAATATATTTCCTAATTAAAATATAAATTTTTTTTTTTATTTGTGGCGTGGAAACAGAAAGTAGATACTACTAAAATGTATTAAATTTTTATATTTACTTACGTCCTTTATTTAAAAATTTGTAATTTTAGCTCTGTAAATGATATTGTATAAAATAAATAAATTCATTTCTAATTTTATTCTTTAAATATTAATTGAAAATATTATGAAATAGAATTGAAATGAATTTAAAAATCTTGTTTATTTTTGTCCCATCTAATGTAGTAAAAATAGACCTATCTTTCTAAATAGTTTAGTAATTTCTTACATGTTAGTATAATTAGAATGATACTGGCAGCTTAACAGATATGGAGAAAAAAAGGGAAAAGGGTCATTTTTTTTATATAGGGCGTTTCCGAACCTCTCGCACTTGCACTTGATACTCGCACTAAACCTGTCAAATCGCACTTGATTTGTTGTCAATATTTTAGTGTAGTCTTAAATACACTAAATATCGCAAAATTAAATTTATTTAAACCGAAAATAAAAAAAAAATTTAGTGCGATTATCAAGTGCAAGTGCGAAAGATTCGGAAACGCCCATAATACGTTTTTGAAACAAGCTATAAAATTAGAAAATAGACAATATTTCAAAATCGGCAGTAATTTGTAATGCCGTTATAAGATAATAAATGTAAATGAAATATAATATTGTACTGATTTAAATGAAATTGAATTAATTTAGTTATGTCTAAATTGAAATGAAAAACAAAAAAATAATATAGCAAAAAAAATTGTAAAAGTTATAGGTACATAGATATGTATATCAAAATAGTTTTAGGTATTTATTTATTTATGCTTAATACAAACATATTACAGGTATATCCAATTTGTTTAAAAAAAATAAAAATTGAAAATTGTAATTTTGTATGCAAATCATAAGTTAAAACAAGAAAAAATTTGTAAAAAATAGCCCACAACCCTGGCAGCTAGTGCTTGTAAATTACTATTCTTTATAATTTAAATTATATTCAATAAAAAATAATAATAATAATAATAAAACGAATAATAATTATCAAAATATTTGTAAGATTTAAAATGAAAAACTTGCGAATCTGGGCCCGAAATTTCAAATCTTTAACTTATCGCTAAGTTAGTTTATAATCGATTACAATATTTGCACCGAACCAACAAACAAACAGGCAAAATATACGAGTTAATAATAACGTATTAAAGCGGGGAAGGTGTTAGAAATTGAATATAGTTTTAAATAATTCTGTTATACTTTTGTGTGTAATTATGGAGAACTAAATATCCTATAAAAGTTGTGTTATTAACTTATCGTTTGTTTTTTCTTTTTCTTCACTTTCCCCTACTGTATATAACATATTGTTATAACTATTTAATAGCAACAGCCGCTATTTTCTACTGGTGATCACATTTTTTCCCATCAAAGTGTACATATATATTTTCATATACATATATATTTTCATATAGATATATATATACATATAAAATATATATCTAAATCACCACTAATATTGTGTCGTATTTGGCAAAGCTTCCTCTTTTTAGTAATATAGAAAAAAAATATTAGAAGAGACTTCTTTAGTTACCCCTCACAATTTGAATAAATAAAAACAAACCATAAATGAATTAAAATGAATTTCTATTCTATTAGAAGCCAAAAAAAAAAAAACAAAAAACAAATTTAAAAAATTATATTATATATGTGTGTACTACACTGAAGAAGAGAAAATTAGACTCTAAAGAATAACAAAACAGAAGACCAAAAAAGCAAAAATAAAAAAAAAAAATCAAATAAAAACGAAAATTATTATGCAATCATAAAAACTCTAGACTTATTTCAGACCGGATGTCTAGTATTCAAAAATAGAATTCACCACTACAAATTTTCATCAATTTAAACAAAATAAAAATAAAAATAATAAAATAAAACAAAATTATTATTTATTCGTATATTTATTGTGTATAGCTGCTCTCCACTACTTAACGATTTAGCAGTGTACCACATACAGTATTTCTAATTCTCCATTTATTTTTTTTATTTTATATTATTTTATTTTTTTTTTTTTAGTTTTTCTTAATTTCCTTATGAGAAAATTGTATTCTAAGGGAATATTATTATATTTGTATCTTAATGTTAATTTAATTGTATTTAAATGTGTGTTGTCATCAATTTTTTTGATTAATATAATTAAAAAAAAAAAAAAAAACAAAAGCAATTTTTTTTAGTGTTTTAAGCTTAAAAATAAAATTTAAGTCTAATTTAGAAATAGTGATATATATATATACCTATTATAACGGATATCTATAATTTGTCATGGGTGGATACGAATTTAATTGTAGAATAAAATAACGGTCCAATTGTTGTAGGAAATCCGCTATGACGTCAATATGTAGTTCAATAGTTTATTTTGTATTAGCGGTAGTTATCGATTGTCACCCGAACTTACTAAGCATAATAAATTAGAATAAGTAATTGAAACTAGCATATACTAAATACTTAAAATCTGTTAAATTGATATTTATGTGCAACAAAACTAACTTATTTAAGAGATATTATTAGAGGGATAGATTTAAATAAACTTATTTGATATTGTAGCTTTGTGGCACACCATTTTTCTAAATACGACAATATTTGTCAAAATATTCATGGTAACAATATCACAAACCACCTCAGCTAAATTTATATTTAAAAGGTAAATAGTAGACAATTTTTGAAATTAATATGTATGTATATGCTGTATATATATACAATATATTTTTGTTTTAATTATGATTTATCGTTACAACTATCTTATTATTATTAATTTGATTAGCGATACTGAGTAATTAAGTTTGAACTTATAAAAATTGATCTGTGGTGAGCGGATATATTTATGCATCTCCTTTTAGTGTCTTGTAATTATTTTATCACTTGAAGTAGTTTATTATTAATCATTGTTTGAAGATAAAAAAAAATAACACAAATTATTGGTTTTGGAATCTATGTCAGGGTTTTGCATCATTTCAGGCAATTTACTTCTTCACTTGTATTAACTAAAATTATTAAATACATATAGTTCATTTCGGTAAATCGTACTCTTCTTAAAACAAATTGTGTTATAGGTTACAGTTTTTTTATTGTTTCACCCGTATCAGCATTTAACATCGATATGGCTTTATACAATATTACATATTTTATTTCTGTTAATAAAAATATTATTAGCCAGTGTAAGCTGTTAAATTTTCTGTCGACTATGGAAGTTCATTACAAAATAATTTGTGGATTAACCACGTATTAGTGAAGTATTATAGTGAAGTATTAAAAAATTATAGCTGGACAGTTCTCTTTTGTGGCAATATCGATGATTTTTGAAAGATAAACATACAGATTTTCATACACTAGGCTTGATTCATCAAGTTTTTAATCATTTTTATATTTCGATTAAACCAATATAATACAAATAGACTTTTCAGAGAGCTTTTTATTAATTTGTGCTTTACATTGCAATATTAGGACTTCTAGAAATGTGTCTCCAAATTTATCTCTGCTTTGCACTGATGGGTCTAAAATGAACTGCGGAGTAGGTGCAGGAATTTTCTCAGAAGATTTAGAAATATCAAAATCTTATAGTCTCCCTAAATACGCTAATGTCTTTCAAGCAGAGCTGCTTGCAATTAGGGAAGCGCTTAAAACCCTTAATCACATTCATACGACCAAAACAAAAGTCACCATTTTCACGGATAGTCAAGCCGCTATCAAAGCTTTGGTAGCGGACACTATCTGTTCTAAGCTGGTGGAACAATGCCGAAACGAAATTGGAAACTTAGATAACCGGTTCTCGATCTCTCTACTATGGGTTCCTGGTCACAGTAACATAGACGGAAATGAGAGAGCCGATGAACTGGTAAGGCAAGGTTCCAATCTCGACAGGCCCGTTGAGGAAGACATTTACTGTCCAATGAGAGTCGTCAAGGAGCGCATCCATTCATACTTTCGGGCCAGAGCGAATGAAAGGTGGCATAGACTAAATACCTGTGCGACCTCGAGGAAAACATTGCCCGCGTATAATATTAATAAAACCAAACAACTCTTAACCAGGTCCCGTACTGATATAGCAGGAGTAGTAGCCATCAATACGGGTCATTGGCCAATAGGAAGCCACGCTGCCAAGTTAGGTATTCCTTTCAATCCTCACTGTCGCAGTTGCAAGGATCAGAATGAGGCAGAAACTCTTCGACACTTCCTTTGCAGCTGTCCAGCATTAGCTAGAGTCAGACGCCGGACTTTAGGTGAAGCTTTCCCCAGCAATACAGGTTTTATCGCGGAAAGCAAAATAGGAGATCTGATCAACCTTCTTAATCTCACAGGGTGGCTCTAGTACTGAGTCCCTGGGGAGAGTGAAGATAAGAAAACGACCACCTGTAACAACTGACAACACGAAATAGGTCACTCGAGTCGTGGTATTAAAAAGGCACAATTGGTTTTCCAGAAGTAGCTGGAATGGCCCCTTCTACCTACCTACCTATTGACATTGACAAATTAGCTAAAAGTCAAAGATTGTTTTCAATTTATTGCAAAACTTAAATTTTTTTTAAAAATCTTTAAGAAATCCAAATCGAATAAGCAATACTGACAATACTAATAATAAATGATAGATTTTTTTCTTCTTTAATGACACTGCAACCCATAAAAAGTAGTTTTGGCCTCTTTATTAATTTCAATTCATTTCTGGTTTTAGAATCTGTTTTCCAGTTGAGGATGGTTTGTTCTGCAATATTTCGCAAGCTCTCTAGAGTCTAGTAAATGTCGAACTTGGTTTAATAAGTTTTTTTTGTGAGTATATTTAGAGCTCTTTTACACTTCTTTTGTTGCGCATGTGCAGTACATTGAAGGTATCTAAAGGTCAGTAAATTTAGATAAATTTAATTCTTTGTATGCCGATTAGAGTTGTATGCCGAGAGAGACTATACCGAAAGTCCAAAAATCTATTTTCACATATCGGGGTTCATCGTTTTAATATTTTTATTTGTATGTACCAGTGTACTGCATAATACCACTTGAAAACAAAAATAACTCATTCATTAAATCATAATACAATGCAATACAATATAAAATATTTTGTATGAGTTACTTGGATTTGTTTCATACAAATCAACAATTTACACTTGCTTAGATTTATGAAATATCAATTCATACTTGATATGAGTTGAATATGATTTACTTATTGAGTAAGTATAGCAAGTATAGTGAATATATTAACGATTACAATATATCAAATGGTGTATTATAAATTATAATGTATAGTATATAATCGTATAATTATAAATTGGTGTACATATAGTTGATTTTTAATTTTTATGTGTCTGTTTCTGTATAATTGTTCTTGAATGTATATTATTGTTTTTCATTTTTTGTTATTTGATTTTGTATAATTTTAAAAAATTTTGAAATTCTAACTTCCAAAATTTCAAATATGGATATCATTTTTATCGAGTAGGCTTTTAAGAAAAAAAATATTTTATTTTTCTCAATCAATACTGTAATAAAATAATTTTATAATTGTTGATATATTGTACGTGAACCGTTGTACATACATATGAATATTTATTATTTATAGTTGTATATATTGTATTGTTTTCTAAATAAAAATAATTTTCTTTGCTTCTTTTTTTTTAATTGAACAATTTTCAAAAATAAATAATTTATATAATAAAGAAACATAACATATAAATATAAATATATATTATAAATAAACAATATAAATATATATGTACGTACATACATGTTTACAAAAAGGATCACATTTTTTTAGTTCTAAATAGCTATGCACTATTTGAAAAACTCATTATTAATAACAAAGAAAGAGCCTTTTTTTACGATTTGAATAGATAATCCGAACACTTGATTCTCTTATAATCTTTGAATGCGTTTATGATGTTAGCTCCTCTATCAGTTACAAATACAATTTTATCAAAATTTTGTATTTCAAAATCTTCCAAAATTTCTTTAATTTTGATAATATTTTATTGCCGGTACATCTTTCAAAATCCATAGATTTCATTCCGAGAACAATTTCTTGCATTTCCGCTTCTTTTTTATAATGAAATGTTGTACTCAAATAAGTTCTTCTAATAAAATTATCCGTCCAAAGATTTGATGTTATAACACCAATACCTTCATTAACTACGCTTTGGATTTCTTTTCGAATATTTTTTCTTTCTTTTACGGCAGTTTCATTTACATGCCGGAAACTGTTGTAGAATGGGGTAATAAATCTTTGACGTCCACAGAATCAGCATTTTTTGCTCCAGTTTTAATAAGTTCTTGAACTAAATTTATAAAACCCTCTCCATCAACTGCAGAGAATGATCGACAATCTCTAATAGCCCACTTACAGCATAAATCCAAAATATTTTTTATTCTTCAGCTCCCACTTTTTGAAGAATTTTTGTTTCTACTTTTTTTTATTATGGCAGAATTCAATAAAACATTTGTGACGCAAAAGATTTGTAGTTTGCTTACCGTTAAATTTTAATAATCCCTAACATTTCCGGCAACAAACTACATTTTCAACAAAGGTTTCATCTTCCTTTTGAATTTCTGAAAAAACTTGCCAATACAATACATATTCATATCTAATAAAATTACTAATGTTGAAAAAACTTAAATATTCAATATACTCAATATACTCAATACATTTTCTCTATTCACTATATTTGAAAGTAGTATAATTCATTTTAGCAAGGAATACAATACAATATAAATACAGATACAGAATAAGTATAATTGATATTTTCACTCATTTCTTATTTGTATTGTATTGTTTGTATATTGTTAAATGTAAGTATATTCATAAGTGTTCACAATAATGAATGGATTCATGCAGTACACTGGTATGTACTACCCAATCACGTTTCGTTTCTCAACGTTACTATCATTCTGATGAAAATGAACAAATTATTATAGACGACAATATTTGTAAATGTAGAAAGCCGCGATTTAAATAAACGCAATAATTGAAAAAAAAACATTAAGTTGTAAAATCTTTCGGTATTATGCGGGTGGTTATGAAATTCTAGTTCACAAATGAAAGATAAATCATCCAACAGAACTATGAGAACTATATTTTTTACTGACTGAAATTTCAGTTGCCAGACTCGCATCACTTCATTATAATAATTTGCGGACATCAGAAGACAGAACTTCCTTTTCATTTGTACGTTTTACATGATGTAAAATAAAGTCAAATTATATGAATTTACCATGAAGTCTATTAATTTTACAGGTATATATGCATGTATATAGGTTTGATCAGTAGTCATTCTTTATAAAAAAAATAATGAAACTTACATACCACCAGCTACAGATAAGATTTCAAATCTATAAATTTGTTATCAGAAATTTTGCGACAACGCCTTCGTTCTTCAACCAACTACATTGTTAAAAGAAATATTCTAACGAAATTAATGACTTATATTCAAAATAACAAATTCAATCAGTCTTAACTTTGCGAAAACAAAATAAAAAGAAAAAATGTATCAAACATTAGATAAGAAAAAAACAAAATTAGTTTTGTATAGAAGAACTGATAAAAATGATGTCATGATTGATTCTTTCAACAGATTAAAATCAAAATAGCCAGTCCATATAATTTTTTCAAAACAAAAATATTTACTTAGGTATTTTATGTTGTTATTTAAGACCTATCTCAATCAAAAACAAAAATAAAAAAAAAACAGAAATCGTTACTCTAAAGTAAATACACCTGTGTCAATAAGAAGCCTCATTCGATAAGACGTGTCTGATATTTGTATTTTGCTTGTTTTTTTTTTTTTTTTTCTATAGTGAGTTGATGAGTACGCTAGCTGTGATACGCACCCAATAAAGAAAAAAAAAAAAAAAAAATACAGAATTTTACACAAAAACTACGTCGTAAGAACTATAACAAAACGGTAAAAATATTCTGATCTATATAAAAAAAAAAACGAAAATTAAATTTGTGGGTTTGGTTGTTACCAAGTAGATTTAGTTAACTTTACAAGTATACATATACATGTTTTATTATAAACGATAGTTAAAATCAATATACTTATTCTATTCCGATTCAGAATTTTTCACTATACTACGGTTTTACTTTTGTATGAGCAATGAGTTATCTGCACTTTATATTTGTAATACGCAGTGGAATGGTATCTTATAATTTATATTATAGAAGCCAAAATCAAAATCAAAATAAACATAGCATTACCACAAAAATGCATTACCGAAAAATTTAATGCAAAATTTTTGTAACGTTATTATAAGAACTGATAATTTTTATGGAACAAATATTTCCGTTTTTCGAGTAAAGACAGAATGAATTACCATGCTTTCGTAGGTTCTGCAGTACATAGTATGCTATATAGTGGCATTTTATATAAGATTGCACTACATAATGCGTTATACTCTGTAGTGAATTAAATTTACAGGGTAAGGGACCTAACACGATTAACATCCCATGACAATATTCATTATAAATAAATATCTGCGCTCCTAATACTTAATTCAATGATAATTTTTAAAAAGTCAGATACAAATTAAGTTATCCTATACTAATCTAATCAAATGATAACGTTAGACACAGAAATTAACAAAAATGGTCTCCTAGTATCATTCAATATTTTTATACATAAGAAATTCCAAGCATTTTACCTTTATAAATTATGATTCGATAATGACAATTTAAAATGAGCTGCAAGGAATCAATGTGTCAAAACCCCAACATACGCTAAACTATTTTTTTAACTTTTTATTTTTAAGCAATCTAAGTTCAAAACTGTTTTATTGTTATTATCCAATATAAAGAAAATCCTTTAAGTAAATTAAAAAAAAAATATTTAAATTATCAACTGGATTAAAGTTGAGATACAAACAGCACAATAAATAAGAGTATTTATAAATAAACAAATAACTTAAGAATTTACTAAACTGTTGACATTTATGTAATCAAATAATGTCACACAAGATATTTTACGCATTTTTTTTTTAAATGTAAATTTCTAATTTAGACTGAACGATATAGCAAAGATTATATTTACACATATTGAAAATAAAAAAAAAAGTTTGCTGTATGTTTGTATGTAGTTTGAAATATCGAATAATAATTATTCACACTGTTTACAGAAAAATTTATTGTACAGATTAGCAAAAAAAAAAAAAAATTATGGCTACCAGAATTAAAAAATCAAAAAATAAACAAATATAAATAAATAAATTCTATAAGGAAATGGTTATTTACTGATATTATGATATTTTAAGGCTAATGTGAAATAGTAATGATCTTGTAATGTAATCAATTTTATTTTGGAAGCGAACCTATACAAATCTCTATTAAAACGTGCTGAATAAATGTTTACAAAAAAACAAATCCATCTCAGATGGAAAATATGGAACAAAACAGCACTTATAATTTTCAAAGCATTCGTGAAATATGTCAAAGTAAAGCTACAGTGTTTCCGAAACATAATTCTAACTTCTGGGAAGTTACACTTACCATTATGTATACCCAACATGGTATAGTAGTTATGTATTCTAACTATACTAACTAGAAAGTCGTGAATTCGAATTCCGCTTCTATAATGGATGTTATGAAAAGTGTTGTTATTTAAATTAGTCTGTAATACATTTTTTTAACCTTACTAACACATACTTACTTAGGTGGCCAACAGACCAAGTACGTCCTAGGCCTAACTCAACAACGTCTTCTATTTATGTCGGTAACGGATTCTCTCCAGTAACTGGAAACTGTTTGTTTCTACTCTACAAGTTCATAATAAGACCTTTAATATTTTATGCAACATTTGCATTATGGCCAAAAATAGAACTGATAAAAACATGTGCCAAGCTTACTAAAATACAAAAAATAGTATGCCTTGGGGCTACCAGAACACTTAAAACGTGCCCTACTGTACCCCAAGAAAAAATTCTGGAACTGCCACCGATTCATCTATATCTGATGAAGATGGCAAGAATAACCGCAACAAGGCTGCGTCTAACAAATAACTTCAAGCAAAAAAGACCAGGACACAGGATGGTACTGTAGAAAATTAAACTAGGAACCGAAATTATTGTAAAGTCAGACTATATGACAAAAGCAATTTATTGCCGCAGGAACTTCACTGTACTAATACCTAAATGGGAAGAAGTCAATAAGAGCGTTACCTCCATGAGCTTCAGTATGGTATACTGATGGCTCAAAAATCGGGTGCCGGCGTATTTGAAAGAAGGTTCAAATTTAGCGCGGCACTTGGCATATATCCCACTGTTTTTCAAGCTGAAACTTATATTATCAAGATATCAGCATTACCGTGCAGTAAAAGAGGGCACAAAGGTGTCAACATATACATAATTTCAAGCTACTCTAAAAGCTTTGGTTTCTCCAATTTTTAAATAAAAGCTTATCTATAGTTGTTACAGAAGTTTAATAAATCTAGCGGAAGGAAACAGAGTTACTCTTACGTAGACTCCTGGGCATGAAGGAATACAAGGTAATGAAGAAAAACATTTGCGAAGAGTCTAGAGCTAGAACCAAGTTTAGCTCCTTCAAACGCCTACTTACAAAGAATTGTTTCCAAGTATGGCAAACTATCGAAACATATGGGATAGTTGCCAAGAACTTACGCAGTATAAAGCCTTTTCAAACTAAGTATCCAAAAACTGAATCAGGTAATCAGGGAGACTAGATTCAATGTCAGAATGCTGACATGGTTTATCACAGGTCATGGTCCATTTACCACAAGCATCTGTTCAAGATTGGTAGATCAAGCGCAGACAGATGCAGATTCTGCTTAGAAAAAGAGGAATCATAGCCTCATATTCTATTTGTTTGCAACGTCATGGCTGGCAAAAGACATAAATATTTCCAGGACTACACATTGCCAGATTCTGAAATTGAAATCAAAGCACGAATAGCGTTTATAAAGGACTGAAACCTACAATTCTGAAATAAACGGCGAACTACAATAGATCTTAAGAGGCCGGGGTTACATAGAACTTCCCATTAAAAAAAAAGGAAAATAATTTTGGAAATTTTTAAATCATCTTACAGTTTTGACAAAGTTCTATAAAGCATATGCATATCTTATTGGTTACAAAAATCTAACCAATGAATACCACAATTATTGAATTGTACGAATTAGTTGAATTTTGCTTTAACTCATCCAGCACTACTTCATACCATCTTCAATTATATTTCGATTTTACTAAAATTCACTTTTAAATTTTCTAATCAACAATTACTAGACCTAATATATCTTTAAAACAACAACAACAACCAAATTAATCTACAAAATCAAATATTAAAAATGCATTCACATTTGACTTATTTTTTTTTGTTTTATTGAGAAAATTGGCGTTACATTTTAATGTGACTATAAACGACATCGATTGTACGAACTTATGAAATTTGTTACTTTCTTTCAAAAAAATTGTTGAGTATAACAGAATTGTGACTACAAACGTTTTTGACTATAAACGAATTAAAACACATCGATCTACTACGTTGAGAGTAATGGGATTTTATTGTGTTAAGTTATATTGAAATTAATATTAATTTCGTTATAAAATATTAGGTATTATACTTTAATTTCATTATATATATATTCAATAATCAAGCGATTCAAAAAACAACTACAATTTACCAAAACAAATATTTCTTTTTATATAAAATCGTACCTGAAAGAACTGCTTCTGTGGAATTGCGCAGGTGATTCACTAGTAATAGAACAATATAATAATAGAACACTATCATTACATTCATAACATAGTCCAAGGTGATAGTTACCGTGTTTAATTAGAAATTTGAATTCTAATTACAATATATATATGTATATATGTATATAAATGCTATTTCATTTGAATTTATTTCACCCATATCATATTTTTTTTTTAAATTTTTATTAATTTTTATGAAAAATTTTATTACTTTATTAACTGTTATAATATTTACATATATATGTATGTTATGTATATAATAATGTGATATTCTTCTCTTACATTACATCGTTATTTAAATGTCACTCATTCTTATAAAATTGAATAATAAAACTAATAAAAATTAAAATTTTCAAATTAATTCAAAAATTTTACATCAATTATTTTAATTTATGAAATTAACCCAAATTAAACGAGATCGCAAAAGTTCACGATCATACATATATGTATATATACAAATATGTTATTATAATGTAATAATATTATAAGAAATGGAATTTTTTTTTTTTATTTTGTAATTTATTGTCTTTTAACATAGTAAATAAATGCCGCATTTAATAATAAGAAATTTGATTACATCTCTTTCAGTGTAAAATGAAGAATTTTATTGAATTTTTCTGTGTGCAAATATGAAAATTAATACAACAAATACAATACGAATGAGAGACATTTGAGCTACATTTACAAAGCTTTAGTCATAACCAGACTTTCAATTTTACATAAACTTTTTGCAATCAATATAAAAAAGTAAAAGTTCTAAGCAACTGGACAAATTGAATATGAAATTTTTATTTTTAAACTTTAATATCTTATAGACAGTGAATTGCAATATAAATAAGTAATCAAATTTTCCTATTTGAATAGTTGCTTTCACCTACCAATCTATATAAAATGTCAATAATAGTTAGTATAGGAGTAGTGCAGTTCACTATAATACTACTTGAACTCATTAGTTGGTATTTATAATGTGAGGCTACCTATACACAGTTTTTACTTTGATTTTATAACTTATTACAGGACGTTATTAAATACATCTGTGAGTTATAAAAATCGACCAACATTTTAATGTCAAATTAACTATTAACTAGTTAAAATATTTTTCTTTATTTTCATCAATTTTATTTGGATCCCACTTTCAAATCAATTTTATTCAATTTTTGAACTTTATTGCAATTCTTGAATTTTTTTAACATATCTAAAAATTTGATTTAATATTTTCAGTATTTAAAATCATTAACTTTATGTTTTGAGAAGAAAAGACAAGTAAAGCAAAGATTTGAAAATGTATGAAAATAATAGAAAATATGACCATTAATAACTTTAATTTTGAAGGTATTGTAAACTTAGCGTATAATAATAAAAAGTAATTCGGCCATAAAACAGAGGATCAATGCAATGAATAGAAACTTTTATATTAACAAAAAATGATTGCAATCAAGTTGAGTGTTACAAGGCAAACAAAACTTGTAACATATAAAACTATTATAAAACCAGGAGTAGCACATACAAGTGAATACTGGACACCTAGATTCAATTTTTTTTTTTTTTTCAGATAGAATAAAATCATCAAAAGAGTCTTCATTTATCGTTCTAATTTCCGGGGTGAATCGAAGTGAAGGACTGTGTCGACTTTAACCCACTAAAAACTACTATCGTTTTGTTTATATTAAAACTACTCTTTTAGACTAACCATTAATACAGTTTTGGCTCTATTACTTCAGATATCTTTGATCAAGCAAAATCCCATTAGGAATTATTGACAGATAAAAGATTTTTTCCTAACACAGTTCGAACGGTTTCGTCCGTTTAAGACGTCTAACAAAGTTTTGACTGTCAGCTAAGCGTAAAACTTTAGTATTAACAATTCAGTATTTTTGATTTCGTCTTTTATGATAGGGATCTTAAGATCTCTATGAATGTTAGCATTGCGAACATACCAGGCAGCATTGACAATGTTTCGCAACACTTTGTTTTGGAACGTTTGGATAGTTTGAATATGAAGTTGTTTAGCACAACCCCATATTTGAATACCGCATGCCCAGAGTGGCTTTAATATTTGATTGTAACTCAAAATTTTGTTATATGTTGAAAGCGAAGATGTCCGCCCAATTAGCCAATACAGCTGGTTGTATTTCAGTTCTAACTCTTGTCTTTTTTTCTTGACATGTTCTTTCCATCTGAGTTTTGCATCAAGTGTCTTACCAAGATATTTTGCTGAATTTTGATGTGGTATGACGACATTGTTTATTGTAACCGCTATGCGCAACTCTATTATTTTATTTGTAAAATTAACATGTGTCGATTTTGATTCGTTTAATTTAATTCTCCACCTTTTGCACCACAAGGAGATTTTTTTGTTTGCTTGTTGCAATTTATTTGTTGCTTCTACCAACCGCTAATACTGCAGTATAATCTGCAAAAGTTGCCATCGTTGCATCTTCTAGTTCTGGTATATCACTGGTGTAGAGTAAATATAGAATGGGACCCGGAATGCTCCCTTGTAGTACTTCTGCATGTATATTGCTTAGCGTTAAGTAATCTTCCCCTTGATTAATATGAAATACTTTATTTTCTAAGTAAGATGCTATTATGTCGACATAGGCTTTGGGTAGAATACGGTGCAGCTTGAAAATAAGTCCTTCATGCCATATTTTATCAAATGCTTGTGAAACATCAAGGGATACTGAAGAGCAGATACATTTTTCTTCTAGTGTCTTTTCGATAACACCAATTATTCGATGAACTTGTTCAACAGTTGAGTGTTGTTTTCTAAACCCAAATTGGTGATGTGGTATGATGTTTCTACTTTCTATTATTGATTGTATTATTTTGAGCAGTAATTTCTCAAAAAATTTGGAGATTACTGGAAGCAGTGAAATGGGTCTGTAAGACTTGGCCTCATTCGGGGATTTTCCTGGCTTATGAATCATTATAATCTCTGCCACTTTTCAAGCACTCGCGACATATTTTAGTTTGAGCGCTGCATTCATTATTTTAGTTAGAACTGAACATTAAATGATGAAAAATGTTTGCGAGTTGTTTCAAGGAAAATTTTTTTGAAAAATATCTAGGCGGAAATTCCTGCAAAACAGGGTATGTGCTCAATTCATTTCAATTTATTATCAATTACTAATCCTAAGTAATTATAGCTATTCACAATTTCTATATTCTTTGATGTTAAAGTTGAATGGGTTTGTTTGTATGTTTTTTTGACATAGTATAACTACCTAATCTTAATAGTTTGTTTTTTATATTTAGTTTCAATTTATGAAAGTGGAGCCATTTCTCTACATAATAAAATATGAAGATATATCTTTTAAAGTCGCACCCATCAGCGATGGAAATTTTCAAAGACAAACCATCATGTAATAGAACAAGAAGAAGACCAAAAACAAGATGGAGAAGCAACATCGAGAATGACTGTTAAATAAATTAGCAAACATCTGTATAGAAGCGATCTACCTGCAGGAATTTTACGAAGAAGGCTTTAACTCACATGGCGCATTAATGGTAAATGAAGAATAAGAACTTTAGATTTTTATTAATATTTTATTAAGCGTTTATAAGGGCTTCTTTGAAGTTTTCAGTACAATTAACTATTAGTATCTGCTCTATTTTTGTCCTAGTTTTGTTTTCAAAGTAAATAGAAAAAATTGGGCAATTTATGTAAACAAAATTATAATTATTAGTTTTAATAGACTTTCAACAAAACTGAAATCACAAGAGGAGACTCATAGAATCGTGATTAAATTCATAATTATAGCAAAGTTATTAATAATATAAATTACACAAATTTAGTTAACAATCATCATTTTTGTTAAGGTATAGGTACATTATTTATACAATGTAATTTAACAATGGACCTCACCGGTCTGAGTGTTGCAGCGTATTGTCGGCAACCACTACTTACCTACCATAGTATTTACCACATACATTATTGGTACATTTTTTTGTTTTCTTTTTCCTTGCCTTATTAAAGACTAACAAGAATTAAACCTTTCGAGTTGCTATAATCAAGGTAAAATAATTTAAAAAAATTATAAATATGTACTAATATTTCTTTTTTATGAACAACATTTATATTAATGACATTTCTTATTAAACATGCTACAGTAGTAACTGAAAACTGTAATAACGGACTCCCATCAAACAAGTCGATTAATCTACTGTCTGAATTTTAGCTTGCATCATGTAGTCAATAGACTAGTTTGATTGTGATGGTCTTGTGAGTTTCATTTGTGTCATATCTCCAGCTAGACCATCAGTTAAGTAGCATACAGACTATCATTTCATTTATCATTTCAGTGTCGTGACTGTCATTTAATAGTGTTAAATGATGGAATGACAGTTTTTTTTTTATAGTTTGTGGGATTTCATCAGTTTCATCACTGAAATGATAAATGAAATGATAGTCTGCATGCTACTTTAGCAGAATTTGTTTAAATTGAATTAAAATAAATGGTTAGAATGTAAATTTTACCTATCTACGTATATTTTGAAATGTCAGGTCCTATTATATTGTAAATTATAAATATTTTTTTAAAAATCCCAAAAACCAATTTTTGAATTTGCTGTTTAACTCTAATAAAATTATTTCATTTTACTTGTGTTTGGAACAATGGTTCAATTTTGGAAATTTAATGAACATAATTTTCCTGAGATATTTCTTTCAATTGCAGTTCTTCTCTCACTTTTTTCTACAGTTATTCTTTTTCTCTTTCTTAGCCAATAAATTCAAACGTACAAAAGGCTTATTTGACCTAAGTTTTGGCTGCAACAATGCTATTAATTATATAAATTATCAGAATTTGGAGATTTCTGTTTTCGGTAAATTGAATTTGTGCAATTTCAAAAGCAGTTTAATTCAGTCAAATTATGTGTAAAAAAATAAAACAAAGAGAATTCAAATTGTTTAGCAAATATTAATAAAGCGTGTCACGTTTTAAATTACAATTTGGGAGAAACATCGACAAAAACGTTTATAGTAACCGTTTACAAAATAATCATCATTTTGAATTGAATAAAAATTCTTTGAAATTTTAATTAGAATTTTTAAATTAATTAGGCTCAAACTGAAATTAAATTAACGTGATCGTTTTTAAAGTAAGTATCTATGTTGTAAAGAAGAAAACAAATTTAATTTTTTATTTGTTCTGTTTTTTTTTTTTTTTTGAACAATCAAATTTATTCATTAATATGCGATTTTTTTTTTTTTTTGTAAATACATATTTGCTTTTCCTGCTTGTAATATAAAATTGTAATGAACCAAATGAATGACTAATATATTATGTGTAATATACATATATATATATATTAAGAAGACGCCTGCTATTATCGCATTTAGTGTTTATTTTAACGCGTTCTGATAAAAGAAAAGAAAAATGAATAATGGCGACTGGCGACGCCGCTGTCTAGTAAATATACATAAAATAATAATTACGACTTTAAAGGTCAATGGAATTATTTTTCTATCATGTTTGATAACTGAATTTATTGATACATATTATGTACATATGTAATTGTTGTTGAAAGTCTCTATATTACTCGTATTTTTATTTTATATATGTACTGTTCGATACTATGTTATAAATTCGACATATTAGATCTATCGAATTTACTAATGTACTTACTTGTTTCAAAATTGAGTAAGTTTTTTTAATGCTGTCAGTAACTTAGGCAGAATTAATCTATACTGTACAAGTTAAGTACGGTATTATGCAATTTATTACATAAAGTGAGCAAGCGATTGTTATTGTATAAGTTTATTAATTAAATAAAACAACTAGAAACCAGATCTTCTTAAACAGCATGATTTCACTTTATTTAATTAATTTGCAGATTGTTCTCTAAATAAATTTTATAGAATTTCATAATTTCAGGATCTGTAATCTAAAATATACATCTCACCTACTTCGTAAGGAATTTGAAACTAAGACCTTCAGATTAGTATAGTCAGAAGATATAACTATACTACACCATACCGGTCGTCTAAACTTTACAAAAATCTTTATTAATAAAAGTAATATTTTCAACTGCTTGTTTTATAAAATCCGACACTTTTTTTCGTAGCTATTTTGTTTGTTGTATCTTGTAGACTCTCATCGTACCAACAAATTGTACTATTGTTGTTTTTTTAATGCTTTTGACAGTAACTGAGGTAGAATCACCTTTTCGAGCTTAATTAAGTACGGTACTGCAAGTTTATACTACCATATTTACAATATTTCGAGTATTTATTTATAAAATTACTGGCTTACTATATGGAAAACTATTGTCAGGAATTAAGGTGCCTATTATGTATTTCGATCGACTTTCATCGAATCTTTCATCGTTATCGTTAGAGTTATTCGATTGTAATCGTTAGTGCCATTATGTATTTCGATGAAAATTTGATCGAAAGTGTTTTAAAATGCTGCCATTGTAAAATTCAAATCTACGATGAAAATGACATATGTTTGATTCTTTCACTGTCAAATTCAAATTATTATTCGAAAAAAAAACAAAACAATAGTGTTATAACTATTTGAAATTTTTAAGTTGAAGTTAAGTGTTTAAATAAAATAAAAATTATTAAATTAAAAGTTTTTATTTATATTTTTATAAATGATTTTAGCAGAGTTTAATTTTTCAGTTTCTGATAGTGCTAAAAAACTCTATCAAATTGCAGAGTTAAAAAACAAGCCAACATATAGTCGGGATTATTCCAATCCATTGGATTTGGAAGATTATACGTATATAATTATACATGAAATTGATGAGTTATTATCTACAAAACTTAATTTTATTAACAGTTTTGATCAAAATTCCTGTTAAACAACATTGCTTTTATGGATTTATTAGAAAAATTAGGGTAAAAATTAAAATAGCCAATAAGTAACTGCGTATTAAGATTCTGTACGATTTGTACCAAGGAAATGATTTGCACCGTAGGAAATGATTTTCATGTCAGACTAGCAAATCTAATTTTTTTTTGTTATGCTCAAGGAAGTTTCATATGAAATTTGCAGTTTATACTTATGTCCAAAATGGTTCAAATTACATTACGCACTAGAAGAAAAAAGTCAGACAAACATTATTTCTATGATTAAAATAGAATTACTAAAATAATTTATTTACACTAACTTTCATATTGCAGTTTGTTTGTAACTGGCCTTTCATTCCTATTAAAATTTATTTCAATACAAAATAATTAGGAAGAATAAAGTAAAATACCTACGTCCATTTCAACTTTTAAATTTATTTTTATTCCAAAAAATATCATAAATATAAAACAAAACACCCAGTGTCCAAGTGTCACTCTTTTATTTTATCCGTTCAATTCAAAATTAAAATAATTTGTACAAAATCTCTCTTTCGATGTCTCTTTCGTGATAAAACTTGACATCGATAAGCTTTCGACAATCTCTGAACGATATCGAAATACATTATGACAATTTTGTATTTTGAAATTTCGTTCGATCAAATCGTAATCGTTATCGAAATACATAATAGTCTCCTAAGACTTCTTAATAGCTCCATTTTATTTAATTTGTTACCATATTATACTCTCAATTATTTTTTGTTGTTTATTTTATACCAATGACAAAGGGTATTGGACCAGGTCAAAAAACCCATAAACATTTCAATTTTTTTGCTTCATCGGGAATCGAACCCGGTATTTTTCGATTCAAAGGCAAGCCGCGCTCTACCTACTGTGCCACCCAGCGTGTTCATGATTTGTGAACAACCCTGATTACACCCGAGGTGAAAAAATGTACAAAATGGATAATCCAGATAATTTCAACGCAAAAAGAAACATTTTTTTTATATCTCTAACTCATATCACTGTAAAAACGACCATTCAAATATATCAACAATTAACTTATTTTTTTTTTATAATAGAGATAATGTGCAGCACTTTTATCCTTGCAATAACCATTTCAAGATATTCCTTGCTGCAAAGAACTACACCTGAAAGCGTGTATAGACTATATGCATTATAATCGAAGCGAAATATTTTCTAATTATATATATATACTTTTTTTTTTAGTGTTATGAAAACCAATTTTGTTTTGCTATATATAAGAACCCGTTGTTGAAATTAAATTAAAAGTTTTAATTCTTAAGCCAATTCTACTTATTTATACTTCAACGGTTTATGCCTGAAGAGATAATTCTTATAAGAAGGCTATATAATATACATATAGAATTTCAACTTGGTCGAATCCATACTCTAAAACTCTGAAAATTGGATCAATATACACAAGTTTGCCATATGTAATTACTGTCTAAAAGTCAAACAAATATTTTGGTAAGTAGTCAATTATTTATGAATAAAAATGCTGCTATAAATTCGTCTGATATATTGTTATAATATTACAAAATACTTGACCCATAGTTGAGTTATATGATTGTGTAACATTTCCATTAATATATATTATTGGATTTAGTCGTTTCGTAATAGTTGTGAACGAATTCTTAGAAACATTTGTAATGATAATTAAAATTTCAAGAAATTAGAAAATATACGTTCATAGAACCAGTATGATAATGCAATAATCCGATTATCAAAAATACTTCAATAATTTTAACTTTTTTAATTTTTTTTGAAAACTATAACGTTCAAAAAGTAGTACACCCAGAAACCTATGGTACAAATATTTCATTTTACATCATTGTTTTTTTTTCATTGAGTTAAATTTTGATATAATATACAAAATGTAGTGTGAATTTTAAATAATTTTGGCATTAAACATCATCCAATTTACTCTCTATCACTGTACATTTCATTAAACAATAAAAATTGATTCATAAAAACAAATTTGATTTTTTTATTTGTATAGAATTCAAAAAATTTCTAACAAAAAAAAAAAAAAAAATAAAATGCATTGATTGATTTTTAAAAACACAAAAAAGCAGTTGGTTGCTCGATTGGTTGGTTGTGTGTGGCAGTTGTATCCGTACATGTTCAAGTTAAATTCTGTTCATTTCATTCATTTATATATTTTTGTATTTGTTTGTTTTTTTATTCTAAAAACAACACATCTGCCATTTTAATATTTTTGAATTATTTCAAAGAACCAGAACCAAATAACAACAACTTTTAAAGTGCCAGAATAAAATACAAAAAAAAAAAAAAACAATTCAAAGTTCGGCATTAAACAGCACACGGTAACAAAATAACAAAAACAAAAAAATTAAATATTTTCAAATATCCGCTTAACATATTGTTGTACAGTATGTTTGCATAATATAAATAAGAAAGAGTTGTTTTCTTTCTTTTTTATTAAATACAAACAAAAAACAAAATAAATAAAATAAGAAAAAAAAACAAAAAATATACTATTTTCATTCATAAAAACCTGCACTTTTTTTCTTGTTTTAATTTCCTTCCTTTCCGTTGTTTTTTTTTATTTTAGTGTTTTTTTGTTTTTGTTTTATTCATTCATACATTATTATACATATGAAATTATTTTCTAACAACAAACTATCAAACAGCACAACAAGATAGCGGTGAACAACAATAAAAATTTAAAAAAACAAAAAAAAAATGAAAACAAAAAAACTAAAAACATCGGAAATAGTTTTCGGAAATAAAATAATACAATTACAAACACATTTTTCTATTTTATGAAAAATTCACTCATCAATACGTCCATGTATAATATATGTATACATTTATTTATATAATATATTTATAGCTTAATTCACAGTCTATTGAATTTGAATAGGTTAATTGATTTTTAACAAAATATGTTAGAATAAAATTTTAGATTAACAAATTTGAATTAAATTTAAAATGATTTTCAGGTGACAAGATAAATTAGGTTTTATTTCCAGAATTTTGTAATAAATATAATGAGAATGACATAATATCAGAAAATATTTCACTTTTATTTACCTGATTATGTGTATCTCAGTCTCAGAAAACAACTTTAAGCCATCATGTTAATTTATATATATTTTATATGGTATAAAAGATATAATATACTAGGTTAATCATCTAACCTAGAGGATAATAATTGTTCATCGAAATATCGATTGATCCCGATTAATCATATTATTTGGTGACATGATAAAATTAGGTTTGGACAAAATTTCATTTAAAATTATTTGGTCTCAGTTGAATCATCAAATAGCCAGTTTTTTAGTCTTGTCTCCATTGTTAGGTTAAAAAATGTATTTTTTTTTTTTTACATAAATCAATGATAGGCTCTCTATATTAACATTAGATCTAAACAGAATCATACATAAAAATTATTATTAAATACTGAACGAAGGAAAGTAATTAAGAGGAACAAGTCATCGATAACATTAATATCTATGATAAAGAGAATTAAAATATGTTTTCAAATGCCTAACAATAATTAAACATATGTATTGTAGCGTGTTAGCGGTTAAATAATACTCAATAAATTGTAGCTTAACCTTATTCTTTATTTATTATAATAATTACAATATATATTATTATTTACTTTGATCTTCACCTATTTTTGACTGACTAGACTACTCAATACTGTTGCTTTTTCAAAATCTGATATGTTATTTATATACTAAATTATTATTCTAGAAAGATTTACAATCTAGAATATTCTAACTCAATTAATACTATATAGTACAATAATTACCTTATATAAAAGCAATATTATACATTTAATATAACAAATAACATTACATTTGTATTAAATTTATGCACATTATTGTATAACAGTTTAATTATTTATTATAACAATAATCTAATCTACTAGATTGATTTGAACATTTATGGATGTTCTTGTATATTAGTTGCATGAATATAGTTGAAATTTGACATTTAATCCAAAATGTTTAAGTAAATTATATGCGATTAGTTGAAGTATATAGAATACAGATCACACCTCAAATGGTTTCTTTGTGTAAAAATTAATTTTGAATATGCTGATGACAGATCAGAAATACAAACTTCTTCAGCTCATAGTGAAGAGAAAAATAATTACGAGAAACTGGACAATTTTATCAAATATCAGTTATATAATGCAAATAGCAACGGATGGCAATTAATATAGCAGGATTTTATTCATGTATAATATTCAAGGCATATAATATGAAAATTTTTAGCTAAAATTTAGTTTACATAACATAATTAGAAGGTAAATAAATATGAAAAAAAAATGTGAACAAATGTCGAAAGAATGTTAATAAATCAAATTTCGTTAAAGTAAATTGTAAAGTTTCACAGCTTCTTATTAAATTTAGTGATTATAAAAAATATATTGATTACATATTATATATACTTATATGTTATGTATATATTATAAAATAACAACCTACAATTCAACTATACAGTTAGTTATCTATACAATTTCTGATGTAACTAATTATTTACAAAACATTGAATTTATATGAAACTGGTTACGACAAAATTCATGGTTTTAATCAAATGACGATTGTCAAAATGATGTAGAAAACTACTTTATATAATGAACTAACAATGAATCTTGCATGGTGTGGGGGAAAAACTCAACATGTCTCACGACAAAATACTTTCAATAAAAAAAAAATAACCAAAAGAAGAAAAAAATCGTTAAAAAAAATTCATTCATAATCACATTTTATATTTTTTACGTTTCTTTTCAATTTACTTTAGCTTTTTGTTAATTTTTGAAAGAAAATATTAATATTTGTTGACGTCTGCGTTTTATTTAGTTTTAAATTTCCAAATAAAAAAAAAAAACACCATGGCACAACAAATATAAAATTCAGGCAACCTCCTCATGTAGATATACAATATATATAAACTGACATACAAATATCTGTATAGCTATATGGATAATATCTAAAAATTGTTTATCGTATTTATAAAACGGAACTAACTATTCTATATACACACATTTTTACATACATATATGTCACGATAAATATTTTCATGTAAAAATGCTGCGTAGGATTAATTTACTTCCGGTTCGTCTTATAACTCTTACTACAGGAATATAAATACAACAAAAAAATAAATATTTTTTTTTGTTTTTCTTTTTTTTTTTTTTTTTTTTCTTATCAACGGCATATGTTTGTACAGATGTATGTGTATTCTGTATAATAATAAGAATTCTATAAATTTCCTCACGTTGCACAAAATCCATTTTTTTTTTAATTATTTTTTTTAACCTAAAAAAAAAAACAGACGGCAAAACAATACATATACAAAGAAAGCTGAAAAGCGGAAGAGAAAGAAATGAATGAAAACAACAAAAAGGCCTTAAATATTAAAAAAAAAACAAAAAAAAAACAAATTCATTCATTGGTTCCGTTGTTGATTCATTCATAAAATATAAACGATAGCATTAAATTGAGGTAACGAACTCAAAATTGTGAATGAAAAAACAATAACAAAAATAAAAATTTTATCCAGTTGCCATGATTAGGTAAAAATGCATATGGTTATAGAACCATTATACCGTATGATATCTGCTTATAAATACATTCACAATTGCAATTGAGATACACTGCATGCATGCATTTATTAATTCATTCTTACATACAGTCGTACATATAGTTTAGCATAATAGTACATGACATGTGTACATTTAGTTCCGGTCTTAATTATTTCTTTTAATTTTTATGTTTTTTTTTTTTTATTTTTTTTAATTTCAATGCATGACCAACAATTTTATTTACTTTACTTAAGACCGGAAGAAAATGTTCTAAAAAAAAAAAAAAAAAAAAAACAAAATAAAAATACAGTTCTTTTTTTGTTGTTGTGTTGATTATGGTGATGGATAGATGATGATGATGATTATGATAGTCATGATAATGATAAATAATAGCGATGATGATAAGGGCAAAAATAATAAAAACGAAAACAGTGACAATGACGGCTGAGTATTTAAATAATGTTGCACATGTAATATTAAAGAGGATATGAATTAAAATAAAATAAAGGATGAGAAGAGGGAGAGAAAAAGAGAACGAGAAAGAGAATAAGATATCTGTATTAAGAAGCTACACTTATGAAATTCTGGTTGTAAATTTCATTAACATCATTATTAATATAAAATAAAACTGGCTGTAACAGGGATGTATTTGTCTACTTGAACTGTAAAATTTCACAGCTTCTTATTAAATTTAGTGATTATAAAAAATATATTGATTACATATTATATATATACTTATATGTAATGTATATTCAATTCTACTATACA
Source organism: Argyra leucocephala (assembly GCA_963942445.1). NCBI lineage: Eukaryota > Metazoa > Arthropoda > Insecta > Diptera > Dolichopodidae > Argyra > Argyra leucocephala. The sequence continues at coordinate 140,464,132 of OZ012679.1, read as the reverse complement.
ATTTCTGATTAACTAATTATTTACAAAACATTGAATTTATATGAAACTGGTTACGACAAAATTCATGGTTTTAATCAAATAACGATCATTGTCAAAATGAACATAGAACGGTGTGATATGGATTAAAAATCTTTAAACTTTAACCCATTGGCAGCTATTGAATAGCTATTGAAGATATATAAAATACTATTGAATATATCTTCAACTTATATGTTCATAATATGGAAATTGACATTTTATGTATACGTCAATATATAGTTGTCAACTTTAGTCTTCTACTAAAACGAAAATAAATATTACTTCTTACGTCTACTTATGTCGAATATTTCTTGGCCTATACATAAATTGCCATTTTCCTATTACTTATCGAAATAATAAGAACGTAATAAAATAATAAAACCTTTCTAAAACTATTTTTAATTGTTCGAATATTTTTGCAAAAAACTTTTTTGTACTGATCCTAGAGCATCGGAGTACACTGTATTTGGAATATATGTATTTATATATATATGTATTTTATCTATTTCGTTCTAATCTAATTAAAAATTACTATGTAGAACCAGGTTTTAATATTAAAATTGAAAATATTCTTCAGAGATGAAAAAAATTTGTGTCCTAGTTAAGCGTCTTTATTTACTACAAAAAAACAGTACCCAAAAACCGACTCAAACCTACGGTTTACCAATGCAAACCTCCGTTGGTAGTACCAATTAAGTGGATTCAGATTTTTTAATATTTGATAGAGAACTTATTACTTATATAATCTTCAGAGAAACTGAAATCTGCAAGAAGTTATAGGACGGTTAAAGTATAATCATAAATAAATAAGCAAGATGAGATAAATTTTTGGCCATAAAGTACATAGTACTTTGCCTTAAAGACATTAAACTATTCCGACTTTTTAATATACATTTTTTTTTAAAATTATTTATCTTTAACGCTTTTGCAATGAATATAAAGCAATACAACGAGAGGTTTGAACTCCTGTTATAAAAACTCATCTCTATCAAGACTAGAAAATAAATATATGTACATAGAAAGTACGTATCCAGGTTTTTTGATTTTTATAATTTCTTTTGTAGTAATTTTATATGACAATTCTATATATTTCCCAGAGTTTTATTCAATTTACGATTTACAAAGATTGTTCAATTTATCCAAATTCGATTTTTGTTAATATTCAAAGTTAGGTATACATTTCTAATATCGTTTAAGTTTAAAATTACGCGGTCTAGAAATAGCAACTCACATCAACTCTAGTAATGTTCAATTTGATTAGATTTAATAAAATTAAAGTAAGAAATGACAACCAATTTTATCATTGTAGTAGTGTACAATAACAGAAGGTACAAACACCCTTGGTTCTCAATGAACATTTATGTATATTTTAATCCTGAAATTTTTTAAAAGGTTGATATTAGCAGCTGATATTAGATTTATATATACATATATAAGTATGTATATATATATGTATATATCTAAATCGTTGATGAAATTAAAAAGGCAGAAAATTATAGCAATAAAATGAAATATAAAGTAAAATGTGCTTAAAAGGTTTAAAAAAAAATACAAAAACAAATACCTACGATATTTTTAGTTCTTTTTTATTTCTACTAAATATCTCCCTAAAATAATTTTTTTAGAGAGGCTGATGTTTCTATGTATTATTAAAACAAAATATGAATCCCTTAAGTTATTTTTTTTTCCTGTTTTGGGGATTTTTTTTATTGCAATTTTACACGTACTGTGAACGCGAAATGTCATCAACAATGCAGAGATTTAAATTTACAAAAACAATTTATTTTTCTTTTTTGCTTATGAAGTGTTATTTTCACTGATTTCAATTTTGTTCTTGCTTTTAATTTCCATTGGTGGAAAAAACTAGAAATAATTCAACAGACATGTATATGTATGTATATGTATTTATTATTATGAAAAAAGTATAAATTTTTTGCGACCTTAGATAGGCATGCATTTTATTTAAGATTAAATTTGAAAATATTTTTACACAAAAATATTTTAAAGGTGTAATTTATAGGTTAAAAAAGTTGTCATATTTTAATATGTTTATTAGGTTTGGACACTAGTACTATACCGAAACAAACTTAATCTATTATGTTAAGCATAGGATAAAAAGATATCCTTGAAGGGAAATATTTTTTAATTTATATACAATAGTTTTTTCTGTTAGGATATATGATATGTGTACTAATTTTTCCACATGTAAATATATTTATTGTAACTTTGCCTACATAATAGCATAGTTCCACTTTTATTTTTAGTAATAACCAAATTATATCTCAACTATTTTTTATGATTTTTTTTATCAAAGCGACAAAGAATACTCGACCCATGGTCAAAAAACCTATAAAAGCTGTTTTTTTCCTTCGTCGGAAATCGATCTGGGACCTTTCGGTTGAACGACAATCGATTTACCTACTTATTCAATTAACGACATTTACCTACTGATAAAATCCATAAGGGTTGTCTGGCCTTCTAAAACTTTAATAAATTAAATAAATAAAAATTCTACAAGATAATATACAAAGTAATTTCACAATTTTAACTGTTTCTGCTGCATCAAAATTACTTTAACTGGCTTTTTCACAAATTCAAATTTCAAGATTTGAGATCATATTTATCAGAATAACATTTAAATACAGCCACAGCAACATAAATTCAATTTGTTCTATGATCATAGATGCACTTATAGTGTCACTTATGTAAAATATAACAGTTTTCTCAAATTATAACAGTTTGCTGAATTTTATTTTGAAATTTGAGTGATAAATTCACATATTCCGATGTCAATTCAAAGCCAAATCCGATTTGTAAAAATAATCAAATTTTAAAAATAATCAAAGGAAATAAATGAAGGAAGTAAGTTAATTTTTGCCCTCACCAAATAATTTATAACATTTTAGTAAAAATTAATTTCAAAAGTTTTGTACAATAATTGTTAGTTTTCGAATAATAATTTTAATAATTTATTGCTTAACATTATTGTAACATTACCAATTTTTATAAAAATTAATTTTGGATTCTAAATTGTATATACATACATATATTTAAATTTTTAATTGCTGAAAAGTTAACTTTCATATGAATGTAACTTCTAAAATCAAATTTTTTTTTTTTGGTTTGTTTCAATAAAATAATTTTTTCATAAAGATTTTTTTTATAAGCAAATTGAATTCAAAAATAAATCTTCTTGAAGCTACTGTCTTCCATTTTTAATTTAAAATCTAAAAAAAACAAAAGCAAATTGTTTTTTCTTCATTATGTAAATTTTTATAATCTATATACCTATGTATACATGCAATGTATATGTATATTCTAAATGAAAAAGAAAACAAAAAACAAACGAAGTTAAATAGCTTAAGAATGTTCATAATGAAAAACAATAACAAGTAAAAGAAAACAATAATAAAAAAAATTAAATCCACCTAAAAAGGAAGTGGAAGTGGAAGAGTAGAAAAATTTGATACAAAAAAATTAAATTCATTCATAAATAAAATAACGCGATGTTCTTCAGAACTTTTACATGGGGTCTTTATACACAAACAAATATACATACATATTAACTTATCTAAATAAATTTTATATGGATACATTATAATTTATATTTATATACCTCTATATATCATACAATCAGTGACGAGGCGTTATAAATTAATTTATAACAAAGTAAAAAATTTCGAATTTTGGTATAAGTTTGATAATTGTACATTATTACATATCACAACTATGATGCTGTCAAATTTCCAATTTGCAAAGATGCAGAAGAATTATAGTACGTTTTCAAGCCCATGTTTATGGATAAACAACTAGCTCATAAACCAGTCAAATGTCAAGTGTTCACAAGCTTTTTTGGAAAACCACCAGCTGTTAATTTCGCATATTTATTATTTATATAAAATTTTTTTTTTTGTATTATCTTTGAGTAGAACTTAAGCTATTATAATTGCTCATACGATAAATAAATAAAATAAAAAAAAAATATGGAGGATTTAAAAAAAATAATAATATCAGATAAGCAAATTTAATCTTTGAGTCTTTACTTAAGCTATTATTAAAAAAAACAAAATTATTACAATTAATAATAGCAAATCATATAGTGTTAATCAATAAACTTGTTGTAGACTTTAAACAAGATAAAACGACTTCGAAAAAGGTAAATGTCTGTTTCTAAAATTAAATTAATTTTAGAAACATCTATTCTCGTTATTTCTTGAACTTCTTTTAGTTTTTTTTTGTAATTTAATAAAATTCACATTTTAGTTTATTATCATACCCACTTCACTCCCTTCAACATTTAGTTCTGAGAATCTTTCAAAAACGAAATACAAAAATAATCAATTTACAATTATATAAAAAAAATAATCATCATTTTAATTTATTATCTGTTTTCCATTTGAATTTTTGACTTATATATAGCTAAAGCCTTATTTTTTATACATTTTTAATATATAAAACTGATTAAATTAAGTGAATTAAAAATAAAAATGCATCTTTTACAATATCATTTGTTTTAATTCTTCTATTAACTTTCCATGTAAGTCCTGTAATTTCTCAATCATTTCTACAACTCCATCGAATTTTTCTTCACTTTTTTCTATTAAAGTTATACAAGATTGTCCACTTAATCGTGCTGATGATAATTGAGAATTTGTACTTGATTTTTCGTTTTTTTGATGATCATTAATTCAAAAGCTAAACTAATTTCACACATAAAGATCTATTCTTGGTACTTCTTTTCTTGAACTTCTTTTTGATTTTTTTTTTTTTACAAATGACAAAATGAGTTTATGACAAAAAAATTAAGGGGCATGCAAAAAAAATTTTAAAATCGACAAAAAATCGAAATTTCATGGATTTCATGTTTTTGAAGTGGTTTATGTGGTATAAGACCTAGTTAATTGCTTATGATTTTCAGCAAATTTGTATGGGAAAACAACTACGTAATCAACCATTTTATCGTAAACACGATGTTTATCCATAAACATGAACTTGAAAACGTACTATTAGCAATTAAAAAAAATGAAAAAAGTTTTATGTAAACGAATTTATATAGTGAATGTTATAAATAAAATAAAAATACCGTACATTTTATTTTAAAAAGAATAAAAAAATCATAAAACAGTTACAAAAATAATAATATCATAATCGAAGTGCATAAGTCATTTGAAGAAAAAAACAAATAGGTAGGTATTTATTATTTTAATAAGCAAATATAAAATGTATATAACTAAATTGGAATTTTCATTCCACTTATAGTTTAATTTTATTTGCTTAGTTCTTATTTTTTTAATAAAACTTCTGTATAAAATAATAACTTTTGCTGGCATAAAATAAATAAATTATTCAAAGTGATAAGATACACAACACAAAGCTTCACCTAACTTTATTGACAAAGTAATGTATGATAAAAATGTATAGTTTTATTAAATGTTTTATTAGTAAATAAATGTTGCCATGATTTGATTATCAGTTGCTGGGCATAATTAGTATACCATAATCAATGTAATAACATAATTGTAAATAAGCTAATATAATATGATTGACCTACCTTAAGATATTTTGCATATATAAGAATATTGTTTCCTCTTAAAAATACAAAGAGAAGCAATGATTCATTTTGCTTCCATATACGCTTCGTCGCTGACACGTCTGTAGTATGGAATTAGAACCAACTAGTATTATATATTAATATTACAAATGTTTGTCACTATGTGTAGTCCATGTGTGAATAAAGACAATAATAAAAACCAAAACAAAAACAAAAACAACTCCATTATGGCATCCAGTGTTTTTTTTTTTGTTTTTTTTTGCCATTGTAAGACACTTATGATGAGATCACAAAATACGTTTTTAGTTTTTCTTATTTTTTTAGTGTTCTTTATTTTTTCTTTTATTTTCTGTAAATAAATGTATATGTACACATAGGGTTTGGTTGGACATAGATGTATATCTTTATGTAGAAGCTATGTGTAAAATTTTTATATGACATTGAATTTATAAAGAGAAAAGGAAGAAAAAAAAAATGACAATAACAAAATAAAATTTCTTAAATTTCCTTCCGGTTAAAGAAATTTTTATTTTGTTTTTTTTTTTTTTTCATTAAACCGGAACAGAATTGTAATACATACCCTCCTTCAAATTATCATACTAGTATGAACATTAATACAGAATACAGATATATGTATGTATGTATGTATAATATCCATGGCAGATAACAAACATTTGTGAATAAACAAATTGTAATTATTTTGTTATTGTTTTTATTCTAGATAAAAAAATGGAAAATAACTGGAGTATCTGCTTGACTACATCTAAATTAGAATTGGAAAAGGGATACTATAATTTATAGTTAGCTCAGTAGAATTTGTACTTTTTAAAATTAAGCTTCTGAATTTTTAAATGGAATGCGTTTTAAATTTTGATAAACCAAAATGATTTTGATACCTTAAATAAATCGAAATCGACGAAAGCATATTATAGTTTTGTTAAAGATGTTAAAAAAAAAACGAACTGATTTCGTACTCCAAGGTAGTATACTGGTCCCCATACTATATTTACTATACACTAGTGATATTCCAGAGATAGAAAATGCGACGGTAGCTACTTTTGCAGATGACACGGCTTATTGGCTATTTTAGTCTAAATATATAAATGAAGCTACAAATACAACAAGTCAATAATAACATATCCATTTGGTGCAAAAGGTGGAGAATTAAACTGAATTAATCAAAATTAACGCACGTTAACTTTACAAATATAAAAGTTGAGTCACACATTCCAGTAAGATTAAAGAATGTCATATATACTACATATCAACTACATATTCAAACTATCCAAATGTTCCAAAACAAAGTATTGCGAAACATTGTCAATACATTGTCTTGGTTCGTTCGCATTGCTGATATTCACAGGGATCTCAGGGTTCCTCTCATAAAATTCGAAATAAAAAAATTGGCTGTACGCCATAAAAGTCGTCTCTCTTAACATGTCAATGTCGAAGTTTCACGTTTAGCTGACTGTCAAAACTTTGTTAGAAGACTTAAACAGACGAAACCGTTCGAACTGTGTTAGGATAAAATCTTTTAGCTAACAATAATTCGTAATGGAATTTTGTTTGATCAAAGATATCTGAAGTAATAGAGCCATAATTGTATTAATGGTTAGTCTTAAAGACTAGTTTTAATTTTAACAAAAGGATGGGAGTTTTTAGTGAGTTAAAGTCGGCACAGTCCTTCACTGCGTTCTTCCCCGGTTCAAGAACAGAAGTTGAAGACTCTTTTGATGATTTTCTTCTATAAGAAAAAAAAGGTTTATAATAACAATTCCTACGATATTTGAAAAAAAAGTCTGTTTTAACAATAATTTGGGAATTCTGAATTAACCACAGCAATCACTGGTAAAGACGAATTGATGTTAGAGTTCGAAAAAAAATACTTTATGGATTTGATCTGTTCTAAAACGGAACCTTGAACTAACAATACGAGTAAATAAATTCTTGATCATATTGCTAATTATAGCATGTTGATCATATTTTTGTTAAATTAAGATAGTAAATGGTTTAGAACAATAAAAAAATTAATAATTTTGACATATTTTTGGTTGCACCGGGCATCGTAATTCGAAAATAACAATAAAAAACAATTTATTTTACAAAAATTTCTTATTTTTTGATGTAGAATCCGAATTTATATAAAAAGGTACTTCTTCCCATTTGAAAAACTCTATTTTGGCGAATTTCGACGAATTTTGGGCTTAAAAAACACTTTTCCGGTCGTTCCCGCAAGTTGAAAATATCACCAACCGATAGAGTATCCTCGACTTGGTTAATATTTTTTAAATAACAGCTCCTTCCCCTCTTAAAAAGCTGATACGCATGAACTGCAACACTCGGTATACTATACACTATATTGCAACACAAATAGAAAATCCTGCTTTCCAGGAAAGTTGCAACAACTCAAATAATCCGCTCATAAGAGCAATTTTAGAATAGGCTTTTAACTTAGGTTTATTTTTTAGCATGTAAGTAGTGGTAAGTTTTATGAAAAAAACATAAATATTCAAAAAAGTGTTCTGTGACCATTTTTCCTTTAAATAATAAATAAATTAATCAACTAGCCTCAAAAATAATTTAGAATAGTCATAGGTGTAAATACAATAGTATAAGTTCCAAAAAAATTAGAATTGTTAAAAAATTATGAATATGTATCATATGGTAATAAATAAATGAATAAATAAAATTGGTGTAAATAAATAATATATTCAGAATTATAACAAGAATGATATTACGGGGTTTGGAATTTGGATTTCCTTCGTTAAATGAATTATATATTCTATATATATATAAAAATGAAATTTTTTATGTCCGACTTAGTGTCTTCATGATATTTATAGACTCTAAAACTACTGAATCGATTTGGATGAAATTTTCAGAGTATATTACTGGAATAGAGGGGAGGGTTATAGGTCTACTCGCTTTTTAAAATTCCAACGGATTCGAGCAGCTGCCATACAACTTCCAGCAATTATCACAAATATTTTAAGAATCAAAAGTGCTACAGAGCTGAAAATTTGTACTCAGGTACTGCTTCAAAAATAAATAAATATGTCCATTACCGTTTTTCAAAATTTTGAATGGTTCGGGCAGCTGCCATACACCTCCCAACACCTATTACAAATTTAATGAGCAAACAACCGTCCTAAATCTTAGTGGTTCCGGGTAGCAGCCATGCAACTTCCATCACCTATCAGGAATATTTAAAAAATTAAAGTTTTTGTGTAACTGAAAATTGTACTTCAGGTACTCCCTCATAAATAAAATAATGATATACGTTTTCTAAAATTTTGAGTAATTAATAGATGTTCATATATAAATTCTAAGAAATTTTTCCTTTTGTTTTGACAGATTTTAATTTTAATTTATATTAGCCAATTTATTATTTTTTATAACTTTGTACAAATATTTTAACACATTGTATTCAAATATTAGTTTAAATTTTTTCTTAAAATAAAGTAATTGAATAAGATTTAATTTATGTCGGAACGGGTACAGCTAGTTATATATATATATATAAACATGAAATATAACTTCTTCACTATATGCTCAAATCTTATTCATATTCTAATGAATTGAGTCAATATTCAGCCGTATAATGGTGACCTAGTACAAATCGACTAATCGTTCGTAAATTTGTAAAGAAAGACTAATTAAATATTTTATTTTTTTTATCCATCCTGTTAATTTCGAATCCTTTAAAGGCAGCTAAAATATGAATCACTAACATGTACAAATTTAAAATAACAAAATTGTAAAAATCCAATTTATGGAATGATACCAAATATAATTAAATTGTAGATTATTCATATTTGTTAATTGTTTAATTCATAAAACAACAAGCCCGCACTATTATAGTTCCCAAAAAATAAAAATTAAATAGGCCAATTTACAACATTGCACAATTTGTAAATTAGGTTTGGAAATTTTTTTTTTTTTAATTTAAATTAAATAAATACATATATATAAAATAATTACTCACTTCTTTACTGGGAACACATATTGGTGTACCTTCTTTGACAATACCATTTTCGACTATAACACCCATAACAATAGGATCACGTGAATTGAATATAAATTGTGGCAGTATCTAAAATTTTTGAAAATAATTAATAAAAAAAAATATATAAAACAAAAATAATTATTAAAAAAAAAAAAAAAAAAAATGTGCCATGAATGAATTAAAATTTTTACGACTTAAAAATTACCTTGAGCTTGCATGGAAATACAGCGATACTTCGGAATTCTTCTCGTTTCCTTTTTTTTAATTCCTCTCTATGTGCCATAAATTTATCAAATAAATGATAAATAATATCCGCTTGGAATATTTTCACGCCTAATGTATCAGCTAATTCTTGAGCATCACGTTCTACTTTAACATCAAAAGCTAATATTGTTGCATACCTATAATAACAAATAAAAAAAAAAAAAAGATAAAACATAAAGAAAAGGTAAAATAGTTTAGGATTTAATTTCCGGTGATGGTGCTTCTTATTTAAAAAAAAAATTAAATTAAATATTAAAACAATAACATATACATATACATGTACATTTTTAATTATGATGGAATTGCAGGTGTAGATTTTATTAAATCTGTATATTTAAAGAATATTTAATTAGACTTACAAAAATTTATTTTGTTTTCCATTTCAAGATTTCATTTTTTAAATTTTCAATTGGCATACATTTCATGCACAATTTCAATGTCAACAAAAAACAAAAAAAAACAAAAAAAAAAATAAAACAAAATTAAAACAAATAAATAAAGAATTAAATATAGATATGCAACCATATTCAATTACAAGGGTTACCTTTTCTGAAATGACTTTACATTGGTTCGGTTGTGGAAATTATGTAAATTCAAGAAAATTAAACATTACCAAAACTTAATTTTTAGCTATCACTTTGACATTTTTGAACAGTCACATACAGCATAATTTAATATAACCTCAAATTTGGATATTACAGAAATAAAATTCAATAATGTACGAGTACAAGCAACATTATTTATTTACATTTCACAATGCTAAGGAATGATGGGCTTGGTGTAATAGTTCGTTTGGTCGTGCTACTTTATATTTTATGTTTTAATTACATTATTTTTTTTTACGTTCTTGACAGTAAGTTTTGTTTTGTTCGTGGTTTAATTAATTACGGTACTGCTAGTTTGTTTTTTGAGTATTTATATATGAAATTTCTATCTTATCAAGTCATTAAATGTGGAAAACTACTACTATTGTCAAGAACTAAACCTTCTTAAATATAGTAGCTTCACATTATTTAAGTTGGTACCAGATTATAACTTTAATTTTACACGGAAATAAAAACAGATATTTTCTATACATTTTTAAAGCCATTTTTTTTTTGGATAAGCGGATAATCTAATATGTCAATTCGATTTATATAATATGCGAAATATTTTATATAGTGGTTAGGTCTGAAAAAACATAATGAACTGACTAAATATATGATTGATGAACAAAGGAAGTAAATTATATAAGTTGTTTGATAATATTCCAATAGAACGAGTATCCAGCTTCAAATATATTGGATACACGAAGATCGGAATGTGCACAAACAAATCAAATGTTTCCTTAAAATGACTCTTAGAGCTTTTTGCAAATTGAGGATAAAACTATATGTAATGAGAATATTTAACATTAAAGTTCGAATACGATGTGTTTAAATGCTATAGATATGCTTGCACTACTATACTATGAAAAGATGTACACTGAAAATATTGTACATGCGTAAACTAGAAATTTGGATCTATTGATAGACGCATACTGTGTAATAAATTCCGAGATTCGAAGAAAAATGCCAACTGAAAGACACGTCATAAAATTTCGAGCAATTTCAAACAGTTAATTGTCAAAAAAATGCTTATTTCGGCCGATATGAAACGTAATGAAAAATATGTGAGCATATTTGTTTTATGCTATTATTAGTAACTTAGGTCAAATATATTTTCGTACATTAAATTTAGGGTACTGCAATTTATTAAATAAACCAAGTAAACTACTATTTAATGAAAATACATACTCCTTGTTTTCATAAATGCAAACCTGCAGTCAATCTGCATATTTTGAATTTATGAACACAATTGTCAGACTTTCTGAACGCTGTTCATAAATGCAGACTCAAAATCAACTGGGCGTCAACTTGGCAGAATAAATTTTTAGTATGAATAAAATTTTTTCAAGTATAGTTTTCTTTGTTGTTTTGAGTATTTTTGTTTTGTTATTTAAAAAAAAACTGTTCTTTTCAAAATGTCAGTATTCAGAAACTTTGCAGAATTGTCAAGTAAATGTATAGAATAGAGTCTTTGTTCATTATCGCATTATCATTATCTAGAATTTCCTACAAATTATTAAAAAGAACGTTTAACGTTACGAAATCGCATTTTTATACAGTGTAACACAAATAATAATTTATATAAATAGGTGAGCTCCTAAAGTACACTTCAAGCTTAGTAGATTTATTGTATTGCTTCTTCAAGTCTTCAATGATTTTCGGTGCATTAAAAACCATCTTTAGTAAGGCATTCAAAATGTTTGCTTCAGTTTCTTGAAACCATTACATTTTTTACAAAATATTTTATTAGTTTACAGCTACTTTTCTATATTTTCTATACATGCTTCCAAAACCGCAGTTCGTCTGGTATATAAAAGAGATGAATTTTATATTCAAAATCAGATTTGAGCCCGTGCTTTTCACATTTTTGAATTGAATCTTTTTCTACGCTCCTACCGAGTAGTCTACAGAGAGAGAGATAAACATATTAAGAGTAGAATGTTAATTTTATTTATTTTCGTTCATTTATTTAATCCCGAATAAATATAAATATTCAATTAGAATGTGGGACCTTAATTTGTCCAAAGAACAAAAAAACAACATTACAAGTCACACTATGAAAAACAACACGAAATAATATTGTATATTGTATATTGGCATTGGCATTAGCAAATAGGTTTGCATAAGAAATTATTCAATAGGATGATACACGAAATTTCAACCATCACTTTCTCTATTGATAACAATTGTCATCTCAACACGTTACTAAAAATTTCTCAATTGACACAAATAATTTTTACAAGTATTTAAAATTTTTAAACTAAATTCTTAAAGTTCTAATTTTTTTTTTTTTATAAACAGCCGCGCGCTAGGATAGGACCTTTGATACTTACGTACCGCTTGGCTGTGATAGAGAAGGAAGAGGAAGAAGGAAAGTGTGGTACAAATTAACAGGTAGTGTGAGCAAAAAACGGTTAATGTTTGATTTGAACCTCTGGAGATTATAAGAAGCTGTTCTGTTATTATTTGATTGTGGAAACACGTCGGGAGGGATGTGATTCCACATTCACGACGCTCGGACTATAAATGAATTTCCATAACCATTATTTTGTCATCTTGAGATTTCCACTGTGTAGGGGTGAGCATTTGCCGCTCCTCTTGTTTCGCGTTGGAACTGTTTTAGAGGAGGAAGTAGTGATTTGATTTCTAGTGAGCAAGTGTTCAAACCTACGAGATATCTATAAAACAGAGAAAGTGCTTCTACTGTACGACGATGTCCAAGAGAAGTTAAGGATGAAGTTACATTTGGGTCACCTATGAGACGAATGGCGCGATTTTGAACGCGGTCAAGGTAGCCTGGCTGAAATAGGAACGCCAGCCCAAATGTGAGAATTGTATTCCAATGGGTCGTATAAATGCTTTATAGATATTAAGGAGTTCCAAAGGTGAGAAGAGAGCTTTACAACGGCTTAAATAACCTAAGCACTTGGCAGCTCCTTTCGCAATATCAAAAATATGGTCATTCCAAGTAACTTTTTGATTTACGTGCATACCTAAGATGTTTAGACTATCCGAGTTTTGCAAAGTAACACTTTGGAAGGAAAGATTGGGTTCAAATCTTAGAAGTTTGCGGGAGATTAGACAGCTTTGAGCTTTTGTTGAGTTGAACTGTTTTTTTAGCCCCAGTCAGCAACTTTGTTCAAATCATGGTTAATCATATTCACCATGATTTGCCTTCTATTGCTAACTTCGACGTTTGAAGCATTGATTCTGCGGAGGAAATCAAAGGATGCTACCAGAGTGCTGTCATCTGCAAAGCTGTGAATTGGATTGAAGGTTGATGGAAGTAGACCATTGATGAGAATCAAGAAGAGAGTGGGGGAAAAAACTGATTCTTGCGGAACATCTGCATTTATGTGAATTTTGTCAGACGTGAAACCGTCGACTAACACGCGAATCTAACGATTCGAAAGGAAGCCTTCAATTCATTTAGAAACTACAGAACTTAAATCAATGGCTTGGCATTTAACAATTAAAACCACGTGCCATACTCGATCGAAAGCTTTGGAAATATCTAAAGCAACAATGTCAGATTCTCCAGAATTCTCGGTAGATCGGTACGGTTTAAAACCATATTGTCTGTCAGATATTATGCCTTTGCTCTCAAGATTTTCGAAAGTTTCTCTTTGATTAGGCTTTCCATTACTTTGGAAAGAATCGAAATAATAGCTATTGGTCTATAGTTTGTGGGATCGCTTTTGTCACCTTTTTTGGGAATTTTTGGTACTATATTGTTCACATCTGGTATAATTTTTTTTCTATCTCGGCTTATGTAGGAAGGCAGGTAAGTAACATTTATAGTCAATCACACCCAATAAACCAAAATATGTTCATTGTAATACTATTACATTCAATTTCTCTAAATTTAGACTTACAAATATATTAAACAACTTCGCTCCAAATGAGACGCTATCCCAACCAATTTAATTCTTCATATTTGTTCAATTTATCTATATTTTTTGTATTCGTATAAGGAGTATCGCAATATAGTTTCCAAAATAATGCAATCAAAGCATAATACATTGTTGTAGATTAATGTAATTGTCTTCTATTGTCTTTCCATAAATATTGGATTTTTCATAACCCTAATAAGAATCATATGATATAATCTTTAGATGTTTTCATTTCCTTTCTTTATATTTAATTAAGTAAATGAAAAGAAATTTGATTCGTAAACAAAAAATAAATTCATATTCACTCTTCACTGATATGAATACAAAAAGAGCACCGACAAAGCTTCTTACTTATATTGCTTATATTCATATTCAGTTAAGTTTTTTTTTTTTTTAATTTTTTTCTACTTAATTTAGAATGTCATATGATTAAATATTCTAAAGAGGTACCCGAACGTGTACATTGAAAATAATAATTAGTATGCAAAAAATTTTTAAATTAACAAAAATAATAGAAATAATGATTTTGATTATTTAAGCCCAAATTATTGATACACTACGCATCATACACAGTGGTAATGAAAATACTAATTTTGTTTTAAAGTTTTGATGTTATGGAGTATTTTTGCTCCAATTTTTATTTTACGATAGGTACAATTATATTAGTTATCTTGTATTTTTATTTTAAAGAATTATTTTGTATTAATAAATATATGTATATTTATATATACAAAATTTTATGATTTTGAAATGAATATCAAAGAGGACAATGTTCATTAGCTCAATATATAACCACTCATTTCTATATTGTGAAAAATTCTATATGGTGAATCAAAATATGTTACAAAATTTACACATTACTAAAACATTCCAAAATATGTGAAAGTATCTATGTATATATTTATAAGTATTTCCAAAAGTTCATATTTTGTTACAAAAATTGTATATAAATAATTTACGTATATTAACAATAGAATAAATCAACCTCCAAATTAATCAAAAATCTTTGTTCTATCATTTTTTATCAATTTGTGATTTCTAAACTATACTTAATAGTCTTCTATACTATTACCTATCTGAAAAATATTAAACAATTGTACACAATAAATTAGGTTTGAAAAAAATTCGCAAGAACTTTGTACTCGTATTAGATTCGATTCAGTTTTATATGTAGATATCATAAATGATTATAAATTCGGAATAGTTTTGTTTAAAGCTTTATTTCACGACACAAATATATACCGAAAGTATAGAGATAGATGATACTCATAAAATAATATGATTTAGAATGACTAACGACTATAATATTGAAAATACACATATATGCATATTTCAGTACATTAGGGTGTCCTTAATTTAAAAAAAAAAAAAAATTTTGCTTTTAATGTAAAAACCGTTTTAAACGCCATTTTATTTTTAGTTCACAATAGTAAGACTACTCTGCGAAAATGGACAAATTTGCAGTGTCGAAATATTTATTATAGAAAATTTCCTACGTCTTATCTGTCATATATAATATGTCTTTCGGCAATACGAATCCCCTTCAGGAAATTCAATTTACATAAAAATACCATTTCTTTCAGAGAAGATAATATTCTGGTTTTTAAAGAAATCAGTCCGACGTGGAATATGTGGAATGAAATAAAAAATGCAAAATATTTTATCGACGATGCGAGCCGAATCTTTCATAAAAAATATAAATTTTTTTAGCAATTGATTATTTTTGAGCTTGAAATTTCGTTTAATTGAAAAGCATAGAATATAATGACTCGACTAACTTGTGTATAATTTGAATAGTGTCTAAAACAAAATCTTTACATCAAATAACAATATTGGGGTTGAATGAGAAAATACATTTTGAAACATTTTTCGTATACAGGTTTGCAATGTTTATTAGAGTCAGAAATCATTAAACAGGAAGTTATAATAAATTTAAAAAAATATAAAAGTTAGAAGGAGGAGAAAAGGGACTTGATTGTTAAATTTAATTGTCAAAGAGAGACGACTTACTATGATAATTGGAGAGACATTACATAATAATGATCATAGCAGCAATTATTTAATACTGCTCACAAGATCATCTGGAAGAATTTGTTAGTCATGTTCCGAATAAAATAGATCAGAAAGTAGAAAGGTTAACAAATTAAATATGTAACCATCTTTTACTACTTGAACAGCTTAATAACAACTAATAGAAGAAGTTCACTAAGGCGTATTAAAGCAAGCAAGACCAATAACATTCTGATCAAATATCAAAACCTCTAGATACTAACAAAAGTCAAAATAAGAAAGAGAAGAGATAAGTATATTCGGAAAATCGGTAAATAGCATTAAACAAATGAACCTATTGTGAAGTCTTCAAGAAGACATTGTTGATAAAAAACAAACTCCTGGCAGGACACAACGGTTAAAAATATTTATTTGTTTTTAAGAAAAAAATGGCTAAACAAATTCTTCCTAATTTTTTTTACCATAGTATATTTTTATTTCATATAAGTATGATAAGTATGATAAGTGATAATCGCAATAACTATAGTTGATGGTTTTAAAGAAGACAAAACCTGCATAAAAAATTATTCCAATGACAAACAATATTGGGGCAGGCCGAAAAACTCATAAATCACTGGGCTTTCATA
Organism: Argyra leucocephala; assembly: GCA_963942445.1. Lineage (NCBI taxonomy): Eukaryota > Metazoa > Arthropoda > Insecta > Diptera > Dolichopodidae > Argyra > Argyra leucocephala. The sequence goes on along the minus strand of OZ012679.1, from coordinate 140,447,177 downwards.
GGAAATCGAACTTGAGATCTTTCGATTAAAAGGTAAACGCTCTAACTAACTACTGGGCAACCCAATATAATATACATTGAGTCTTATTCTGAGAAGCGAATCACTATTTCGCTACGTACCGGTAGAGCATCACATTGCATCATATTTGGTATTCTGAGAAGCGAATGATACGATATGTTGCAAAACTGGCAGCATTGCTCGTTAAATTGTCAAATTTTATTTTTTTATGTTTTGACATTTTTTGTTTTAATTTTTTGTTTGAAAAGTGAAATTAAGTGAAGTTAAATTAAAATTTTATATTACGAAACAAAATATAATAAAAAAAATGTGTTCAATTATATTTGTTTTTTTGAATTCATTAAGTATTTCAGACTCTCGAAAGAAGCCTTTACAATGATTATAGATAAATTAGTCAATAATTTAAATCCTGCAATTGGCCCACATTCAGTAAAACTCATTATAAAATTGATTGGACCATTGCGCTTCCTTGCTAAAGGAAGTTATCAAAAAGGCGTATTTTTGGTAGGTTCAGCTAAATCAATTATTTCTAAAATATTAGCCAAAACATTGTCCATATTAGAGACGGAATTGTGTCGAGAGTATATAAAATTTCGTGAAACTGCAGAAGAAAAATCATCCATCAAATTGGGATATTATAATATATATGGATTCCCAGGAATTATTGTATGTTGATGGAACACATGTAAATATCATTGCACCAATTAACATTCAAAGTGCCTCCTATTTGTAAGTTTTCTATAATTAAAAATGTAAAATAATATTTAATAATTATTTTTAAATATATATATATATATATATAAAATTAATTTACTTGAATTTTACGTTAATTATATAAAAGTAAATACTTTTTTTTCTCATTCGCCATCTTTCACTACCTTTTTCTATAATGGTATATTTATCGTTTTTTCTGACAGCGAACAAAATAAATCGATTCTCGTAATACCATGAAAATCGAAACATTGCGAAAACCGTATCGCTACTTGGCCTCGCAGAATACCAAAAATTAAATTTATCATATTTTTCAGTACGTACCGAAAAATTCGCTTCTCTGAATAAGGCCCATTATCTGACATGGAGAAAATGAAGGTATCATGATGTCCTGTTAATCATGAAATATTTCCGGAATTTGTATTTGTTATATACAATAATTACACAAGAAGTTTTATAATGTAACAAAATTGCTTCGTCTGCTGCCCTAAAACCATTTGAGAATGTGATGAATTCATTTTTTTAAAGATAGAAAATTACTGAAAAAGTAATTCGTTCTTTATATACAGTATTCACAATTACAGTTTGTTTAATAACAGTTTGTTTAACTATTTATGTTGCAGATCCACATTCTAAGCGTTTTATACACCTTCGTTAAATTGTTATAATTGTTCTGAGAGAAGCAAAAAGCAAACAAAAAATATTTGAATTTATTGGTTTAACTTTAGGATTCGAAAACTAATATGTCCTAACAAATCCTAAATTCAGAAATACATTTAAGAATTGATTGCAAATTTAAAATTACATGAAAAATAAACTATATTGACAAATATGAATATTGTGAGGAATTTTTTTTTAAATATGGGTGTTGAAATGCACTTTTTAATCAATTTTATTTAATTAATTTTTGAGATTTGAGATTGCACCTAAGCTTATTTCGAAACAGAACCTCTATTAATTAGATCTAAACTAAGTGTTATTATAAATATAATGCACACTCTAATTTACATATATGTATATAGATATAGATATATACACATATATAAAGTATACACAATCAAGAAATATGAGTCTAATAAACATTTGATTTGTTGGTACGCAATAAATAGATACAATAATTATGTAAATTCATTTTTGTAAATGAATATCTCTGTTTGCTCGTACTACCGAGTAACCCACTTTAAATTTATGCTTTTTATTTCAATTGAGTTTTAGAAAAAAAAAAAAGACAATGAAAAAATTGAAACAAAAATTCAATATTAAAAAAAAAGCACAATAAAACAAACAACAAAAAAAAAAGGCCTTACACAACAGAACGGATGTTACAAAGTGCTCTTATTGTAAATTGATGCCTTGGACAGGAAATCAAAAACAATTTTTTGTGGTTTTTTTATTTTTTTTTATATTTTTAACTGCGGATGAGTTTTCATCCATATTTATAAATACATAATATGTATGTGTGTGTGTGTGTGTGTACAAATTATTTCTACTATTGAAATAATATTCATGCATATATGATGGTACATATTAAAATTTATCTAGATTTTTATAGAAGAGTACTCCACTAATTTGCTAGATAGTAAAATAAATATTTTTTTTGTGTTTTTTCTTTTATTGCAGTTTAGAAAAATGTTGCAGAATTTGCAAAATCAACGTTGTGATAATTCTTTTTTGTTGTTTTTTTTTTTTTTAGATAATTTAAGGGTAAACGATAAAGGTAAAATAGTTATTTACATCCTTTTGAATGCAGACTTAAATTTTTAAAATATCTTTTACATTTTCTCTAATTTAGAGACCATCATTTAAAACTTGTTTAAATGTAATAGACTTTTGATTTGTTTTTCAAATTCATTCGTCTACTAATCGTCCTCCAAGAATAAATTACAATACATTTAATATTTTACTGAATACAATAAAAAATAACAAAATAAATCTAATTAGAATTTGTATTTACACAATTTGAATATTAATTAAAATATAACTTACTGAGGTTCATGTTCCAACATTATTGAAGCTTTCATTACATCACGTTTAACAACTGGACCAATACGAATTGCCGAATACTGAAAATAGAAAAAAAAATAATTTTGAAATAATTGAGAATTTATTTAAAAAATATTAAAATATGTCGATCTTTAGATTGAATGAGAAACTATATACATACGTTCATTAATTAACCAACAAAAATAAAACAAAGTATAATTTGTTACAGGAGTAACACAACGGTTTATTTTTTTGTTATACAGTACCTATTTTCTATATCTGTAGAAGTGTACAGAATATCTTATATAGATTCAACCTATTAAACATAATTTTCATAAGCCCAAAGAATTTGATCGAGTGCATTAGTCCCTTATCTAAAGACGGTTTGGATCATCCCTTATTCCCTTTACCATTAATTCTAATTTGCACAAGATACCAATAGTAATATTATTTTGCAATTGCAGTTAACAAATTCTTCTTTCTCTTTCGCACTTATACGTTGAAGAATTTGTTGGCTGCAATTGCAACTTAGTGTGAACACAAGGGATTTATATAATTGATCACGAAATTAATAGCTAACAAATATTTACTTTTGTGGCTGCCATTTCCTTTTAATTTATCCACCAATTAACTAATTTGATTGTTTTCATCAATGGAATGTATAGTTCTCTATGAAACGAAATATATCCAATCATAGATTAAATATAGCAATATAAGATGTCGCACTCTACACAATGGTTTGTACAACAGTTTTTTTTGGCTTGCATCCAGCGATGGGTGCAGCAACATGTGTCTGAATATTTATGTTGCCGCTGCAATGTTCTTAAATATTCAAAACTCACTAGAAGAAACCCCCGGGTACATACCCGGCCGAGCAAAAGAAAGCAATTTTTCTGTGAAACGGCACACTAAAATGATTTTTCATCAAATTAAACATTTGACATGTTGAAAGTATCTGACAACAATATATAGAATAGTAATATTAATAGCACACCATAAAAAGATAAAAATTTTCAAAGTTAATCTTTATAAAATAAACTCTTTTATTTATAAAATAAAATATCAAAACTATTAGAATATTATTAAACTTTTTTTATAAGATTCAACTTGTTTTTATTATTTTTTGAATTTTCGAGGTAAGGTGAGAGCCTCGAAAATACTAAGCAGACCGCGTACGTAGCCAATTAGCTATGTGAGATTTGAACCCACTAAAGCCATCGAAACCCTTTACCATAACTGATATTATTGACCGATTAATTGATTTTTCGCGTTAATTGGGAAAGTGTAGTGTACTGGAATATTATTAAAAAATAGTTTCCGAAAATTTTTTTTAATCCATTAATCATAGCTATGGCTTAGTACCATTATCGTTTCCCAATTATTATGAGCGAGTTTTAAAATTTATCATATAGAAAAAATTGAGTAAAATGGAATATTCTAGCAAGCCTCCTGGTATGCATCATTGTCAGTTACACTGTCCCTGTCAGTAGTTTTCGCCTTGGTCCTGGTAGAATTTTAATTTTTAGAGCAGTGGATTTTTTTGCTCTTGACATTGCTGTTTGGAACTGACCATGGGTGACACGTTTCACAGCAAAATTCTTTTTTTTCGAAAGACCGGAGATTTACCAGAGGATTTTCTAGTATGTATATGTTATACAATCTGTCAAATAAATTCGAACAATACAATTTTAATATAGGTTCGATAAACATAATAATGTATCACATCATTTCAGTTATCTCTTTTTGGTATTGGTCAATATACGTTTCTTTAAAATCTGATAATCTGTAAAATTATATAAATTCCTATAAATTTCGTGTATCTGAAAAGGAAATACTTATATGTATTTTATAAATTTTCCTTTAAAACTTATATTAATGTTATTCTACTAATTATTTTTTTTTCCTAGTAAAAGTTCAAAAAACCAAATGCGATAATCCAAAAACAATAGAATATTTGGTAGTATTGTATTGTTATTGATGAGCACTGAAAAATGTTAATAACACAATATTTTAAACTTAATTGTTCAACAAATGTTTGGAAACAAATAATTCAGCAACAGAAATTTTTTGCTAAAATTGATTTTATTCTGACAATTTTTTATATGGCGTGGGACATCTTATAGTGTTAATTAATCTATGATCCAATAAAAAGTTAGAATAACAAATGATGAGATACTTTAGAGTTTGCATGATGTTCGCAACCGAGATCAGCTCATTGCGAACATTACAACCCTTGGTGGGCCTGCTTAGCCTTCTTCACAATTTTCCTCCAATAATCTTTTTTTCTTGCAGTCGTTTTACAATTTACTATTTCCAGATTTCTCGCATCTGCTTCAATATTGTGTTCCCATCAATTTCTCTGTTTGCCTCTACCTTTTGTCCTAATGGAATTTGTCGAGAATGTTCTAAGCTGATCTCGGTTTTTTAATGACATTCTTATTATATGCCCCGCCCATCTTAGTCTTTGACTTTTGATGACGACTCATATATTTCGTCATTATATCTTGTTTCTTCTATCTATATTCTATATTGTCCAATTTCTAATCTAATAGCACCGATTTGTCGGAGTATTTTTCTTTCGAATCTTTTTAAAATATTCTCGTTATTCAGTGTTTATGTCCAAACTTTACACCCCAGTATGTGACTACCGGGCGAATTAATGTTTCGTATATTTTGTATTTTGGTTTACTAAATAGAAGTTTGGATCTCATCTAATCTAATTTTTTATGTGCATAATAACATCTTTTTCCCGCTTGTAATTTTTCTTGTATGCTGCTTTTCATAACATTTTCATTACATAAAAGAACACAGAGGTACTTAAACGATTTTACACATTCAATTTCATATTTGTCAATTTTTATATTTTCAGGTTGTCTTCTTACTTTACTTCTACTGGTTCTTCCTTACTTCCCAAGAGGTTGTGAACAAATGGTTAATTACCAGCCACCTTACAAAAAATAACGAAACAGAAACGTAGCGTACTTTACTTATACGAACCATGAGCGATGGAGCAAATCTTAAAATAAAAAAAGATACACAGGTACAAAATTCCTAAAGACAAAATGTTTAAAGACAATACCCCTAAAACTGAAATTTTTATTGAAAATATTAGGTTGTTTTCAACAATTATTATTCAAATTTTATTCCATCGCTAAAGAATAATTTTTTCTAAAAACTAAAATTCTCAGCAACTTAAATTCACTAGGTATACATAGATTTAGGGATCAGAGTGAATCACCGCCAACAATAAGCCTATTTTTTAAAATGTCAGCATAAACTGAGTTTGGCAAAGCAGACTTTTTCCATAATTTTTACCGTTATTTATTTTGTTGGATACAAAAACCTGGATACAACAGCAATTTTGCGTAGTCACTTTTGAATACCAAAAAAACAAAACATGGAGATATGGAATTTTGGTTTGGGTTTTTTGGAGATTTTAATATAATTTTTGAAATGGTAATCTCTAAATAAAATACATGGTGTGGTCGTCTTTAATAATTAAATACAAATACATGCAAAGTTATCCACTTTTTAAGAGTTAACATCTTTTTTGTTTTGAAAAATATTCTTTAAATTTCTACAACACTTAAATTTGTAATTTTAATTCCAATTCCACACAAAGTACACAGCTTAGAAGACTAAAAATGTAAGAAAAAAATGTTTATTCATTTAATTGTGTTATAAATTCGCACTTCCATCTTGTGAATAATCATAAAAAAAGAAAAATTTATATTACTTTTTACACTTACTAACTTAATTTGTAAAGAAAATAAAACCGTTAGAGCTTGAAATTGAATTATTCTCGGAACGATATTTAAAAAAAAAAAAAAAAAAAAATTTACTAAAATATTTGAAATTAAAGAGAAAAACAAAATCAAAAGAAACTCTTCAAGTGACTTCTGTCTTGCGTTATACTACATTATTTTATCTTAAACTGGTTGAATTTTCTTTATTTTGTTGTTTCAACCATTTTATAAACCATTTTTTTTTTTTGATGTAATTTAACTATGGAAATTTTTTTTTTTTGTATTTTTTAATTTTGTTAAATAAAAAATTACTAAAAATATATATTTAAGTAATTTGAAATTTTTCTCCAAATTGAATGAAATTAATTTTTTCATAGTTATGAGAAAAATTTACATATATGGAAATAATTACAATTTATTAACGCAAAACGTAAAAAATAAATAAATGAGTGTGTATAGAAAAAAAAAACTATTAATTATTATCACGGACGTTGTTTTTAATGTAAGAATGTGTTCAATGAACATCTCACATTAATTGCACTAAGAAAATATATTAAAAATTAAATAAAAATGAGTTCGGTTCATCATTTTTGTTAAATCAATAGAAAATGTAATAAAAATTAGTCAAAATATTGATAAACTCGTATCTTTAAAAAATAACTCTGAATCAAATTTTAAAATTTTACTTGTATATTTTTGAATTAATATGCAAATTTAATATATATTATTTTATATTGGTTTACACGTATTGGTTTACACCTTGACAAAAGAAAACAAAGTAAAGTCAATATAAAATCATCCGAAATTAAGTCTTAGGGTATATTGCTTGCACAATGTATGTAATAAAGCGAACTTTGGAATAACATTGTCAGTGCTATATTATTATAAATACTCTAAGCAATATTATAATCGCAACAATTCTAAATACACCTTGAAATGTTCGCAATAGATTTTTGAAGATATACTTAAGTCGTGCATTTATTAAATTTGATGTTTAATAATAGTAATTAACATAATTTAATATTCTCTTTTCTTTTTTAAAATTCGATGTGATAACTCGTTTATTTCTTTTGCACTTTTTCAATATATATCTTTTTTTTCAATAATTCAATATTTTTTTTTCTTAACTTTACTTTACATTATTGATTAAATTTCTGTTAATTTTTGATAATATGAATAAAAACACAAATTTAAATGAACTCTGTACGAGCTTTTTAAGCTCCTTCTGAGATTTTTTGAATGAATAAATAAAAAATAGTATAATAAGACACCATGCCTTTAAAATGTGCACTTTTAAAAAATAAATTATTGTTTTATGGGGGTCAATCATAATAGTCTACAAAAAATGGAAATATAATAGACTTACAAAAATCAACAAAAACACACCACGTAATCATGAAGGTTTACTGACATGATTAGATTTAACTATAAAAATATTACCATTGCTGGACAAATTTTCAGTGTCCAAAACATATGAATAATCTACCAATTTTGTATTTTTAGTTGATTGGTATGTTAGTATGTATGTACAATGTGTGTCAAAATAACACCTTTATTAATTCATTTATTATATTGAATTAATTTGTAATTGTTTTTTGAATTAATAAAATTGTAAGTGAACACAGATAAATAAAGAAAAAAAAAATCATGTTTTTAAGAGTTTTGTCTGGAGTTTCAAGAAGTGCCTAAAAGAAATTTTTATTGGTGCCCATTATTGAAAACGGCGGTTCAATCGCGGCTCGTATTGAGTAAAACCGTGTTCGATTGGATCGAATGATAATTTGGTATTTTTGAAAACGTCGGTTGTTCCAGAAATCCGGAAAATTTATCTGTCCAGCGGTAAATATTTTGTCGTTGTATTGTTGTACGCAATAAGTATTTAGTACGAATAAAATATTTCAAAAATGGATTTTATAACTAATACATGAATAAATTGAAGAAATGGCAAAAGAAGAAATGTAAAAAACATTGCAAAGGATATTTTTAATTTAATTAATGAAGAGTAGTAAAAACAATTTGTTTGAACAAAATATTTAAAATTTATTTTATAAAAGATGTATTATAAGAAGCCTATTTAACTTTTAGGTTTATAAATATTTTTTGACTAAACAAAAATTCGTTTAAATATGTTTTAAAAGAAATAGAATTTGATTTTCATAAAATTCTAAATCATTACTCGAAATTATTATTAATTTAAAATTGTAAAAAATTTAAAACTTCACTTTAAATAACAAAAAAAAAAAAAACATTTGATATTTCTAAATAATTTTGATATAAAACAAAAATAAATAAACAAATATTTAATATATTTAACTTAGTTTTTTTATATCTATTTTATAAAACGCACTAAATTAATAGCGAATATGAAATGCTATAATTTGTATGAAGCTCGTTTCTACAACGTTTTCAAAAATACCAATAAACTTTACCGATTCATTTTCAAAACGCGCGTTTTCAAAAATACCAATTTTACAAAATCGAAATGAATATCCGAGCCGCGATTGAAACGCCGCTTTCAATAATAGGCACTATTAATTTTTGACAAATAAATAAACGTCTTTTAATTTAATTTTAAAACTTTGCAAAAAAATAATTTTTTAACACAATATTTTACTTATATTTTTTTATTACTTTCCATCTTTATTGTTGAATTTTGAAAGTCTACTGCAAAAGTGCAGTGGATTTTAAAAGTCTAAAATATTGTTGACACATTTTAATCGAGTAAACTTTCACGATACCAAAAATTGACTATTTTTTATTAGACTTTCATGATTAACTGTGAAATTGTTCAAACCAACTATAATGGATAAAATATAAATAGAAGAACTATCTAATTAATAAATTAAAACGTTTTAGAATTCCTTGTCTGTCTATCATGAAGGTTTTCAACATTAATTATATTCAATTTCGGAATACCAATGATAAATTTAAAGGAATTCGAATTCTTTCTTACACATCAAAAATAAGAACAAAGACACTTAAAATCTCTATCAAAATTGCTTATGGAAAACCTCTAGAAATAGTTTTGAAGTTTCTATATTTATAAGGTAGCTAGTAAATATGAATAAAATCAACAAAACTAAAATAGAAATTAAATTTTTAGTAAATTTACTATTATAAATTTAGAAGAATTTAATTTATAACATAAAATGAATAAACTTAATAATAGGATATTTTCGCAAGGAAATTAGAAACATATGCAATATGTGAGACATAAGGACGAAAAGTAGAAAAAAAGAATATCAAAATCACATCAGAGAAAGCAAACATTTTAAATTGGAGTATGACAACTATATACCAAACATTTTGATATATGTGGGAAAGAATAGAGATTACTTCGCCTCTGACAATATTCCAATTATTATAATATGTATGAAAGTATGTATATTATATATGTGTATATATAATTTAAAATATAATTATTAACTAAAACTATACTTATGAAAATATAAAAGAACTGCTCGAAAACAAACGCTATAAATTACATACATGTTTTACATAAATTGACTCCTCTTATATAAATTTTACATAGGTAAAGAGTATAAATTGGAATAAAAAACATTTTATTCAGTCAGCAGCTCTCTTTTTACTATCCATTAACAATGATTTTTTTTTGTTTGTTATTTTTTGCGGTGAATTTTCTTTAAATTCAAAGAAGAAAATTTTCAGGAAAAAAAATTATAAGAAAAAAAAATTACATTTCTGATGGGCACATCATGATTTTCTTGTCACGCTACGCGGATCAACGGTTATACTTATTTTTTTTTTTTTTTTTTTTTTGTTTTTGTTTTTGTTAGTTTTATGAATAGGTTATGATGAAATTTTCTTTGCGTTTTATTATACCTTCTTCCTTCAAAAGAAATTACTTGAATTTTGTTTTTTAACTGCGATTTAACGAAAACGATAACAAAATTATGTATGTGTGTGTGTGTGTGTGTGTGTGATTGTGTTTGTATTATATATGAAATGTCACTTACATGAAATTCAAGAATACTTATGTAAATATAAATGGATTGAAGAGAAAAGAAAAGAAGAGAGGAGTTCATTAAATTTTTTTGGAATTAAAGGGAAATATAATACAAAAGACATACCACCACACCACCATCTGAAAAAAGAAAATTTCCCATTCATGAAAATGTATATTTTTCTTGTGTTTTTTTTTTATATTATTATTTTTTTCTTATTTAAAGTCAGTCATCATCGTACTTTTCTTGTTTCTTCAACCTTGAAGTTTTTTTCTTTTGATTGCATCCGCATTTTTAATATTATGAGGACGTTTACTTTACTTTAATGTTTAAAAAACAAAATTTAATTTTTTTTGTTTTTTGTTTTCTGACTTTTTGTTTTCGTTTTTGCTTAAATATTGTTTCTGTATGATGAGAAAAAATAAATCGTCGTCGCCGTTGTCTACAAAATAATAAATACAAAGAATGTTAACATTTTTTCATACTAGTAATCAGTATTGCCAAAAATATTAAAACTAATAAATATGTAAAATTTCTTTTAGACCGGCATGTTTGTGTGTAGATTAATTTAGGTTGATTAACCGAATGTATATAGTGGGTTAACTGAATGTCGAGAGGATTCACTACAACTATGATAATATATACTTAATGGGTTCAATAATATATAATTGAAAATTTTATGACTTTCTAATTTTTTAATATTTATATAATATTCTTGGTAGCACTAATGTTATGTATTTTATTCCTAGAAACTTCTTAAGACTATTTAGCCATACCTATAATATTGTTAGAAATTTTGTTTATACTTTGAATAAGTTCGTTTTTATAATAAATTTTATTATCAAAGGTTCAATGAATTGACAAAATAGACATAAGAATTATGGAACTGGTTTGGAATCGATAAAGAAGCATTTGATAAGTCTCTGAGTCAGATGAACAACTATCGAATTTTCCTTAAAGTATTCAGATTATCTCCACGCGGTGACCTCTCGAAGTTTTTTTTTTTTTTTTTTATGTTCTAGACAGTAACTTAGGTAGAATCACCTTTTCGTGCTTAATTAAATACGGTACTGCAAGTTTACACTACAATATCTACAAATATTTCGAGTATTTATTTAACAAATTACTGGCTTATCAACTCATTAAATGTGGAAAACTACTACTATTGTCAGGAACTAAGCCTTCTTAAATAGAATAGCTTGTATATAGCATCCGTTATTAAACTGAACAAAAAATATTTAAGTTTGGGATTGACGTTAGGGTAAGACTGATGCAATGTTTTTTGTATTTTTTATGTTCTTGACAGTAACTTAGGTAGAATCAACTTGTCGTGCTTAATTAAGTACGGTACTGCAAGTGTATACTACAATATCTACAATATTTCAAGCATTTATTTATCAAATTACTGAGTTTATCTACTCATCAAATGTGGGAAACCACTGCTATTGTGGAAGGAACTAAATCTTTTTGAATAAAAAAGCTCAATTTTAATAGCAGGCCATACACCACAAATTCTTACTCGCGCGCAAACTTGTACGCGAAAGTGTGAGTTTTTCCTGCAATCTTGCGTGGAGTGTTGTTTACCCATACACTGTACACACTTGCCTACGCGAATACTGTTCCTTTTAAAGCTTTAAGTTCAGCCAGACAAATTGTTATTGTAATTAAGATTTTGGAGTGGCGTGTGGGGTGTGGTAAAATTAGAACACTCCAAATTAAAATCGAACAGTTTTCTGGTTATTTTAATCATGAGTGCAAGTAAAGTACCTGTAGTTTTTGCTTTAATTTATTTAAAATATATAAAATTCAAAAAAGAAACGTAAAATTTGGCAAAAATAGTGGTTAAAAAATAGAAAAAATTATAGTGACGTGAAATTACTTAAGGAATTAAGACAAAATAATCCACAAGATTTATATAATTATTTTAGAATGGATGCGGAAATATTTGATACTCTTTTAAATTTGGTCAAACCATACATCCAAAAACAAAATACACAAATGAGAGAAAACAGATCGGCAGAAGAACGGCTTATAACTACTTTAAGATTTTTGGTAACTTGCCGAAACTGTGAAGACTTAAAATTTTCAATGGCCATTTCAGCTCAAGCCTTAAGTTGCATTATACCTGAAACATGTAGAATTATTTTCGAAGTGCTTCGTAAAAAATATATGAATGTAAAACAAATATGAACTAACATAAAAAAAAACAAATTGCAAAAATTAATTGTAAAAACAAAACGTAAACTCCACGCCTACGTCATTGAGCACGGTTAATCTTGCATGTTTATGGTAGCAAAACTGTACAGTTTTAAGTACAGAATACGCTCGTATAAAGTACAGATTACGCAATCTTCTCCATATGTTTATTCATATACAAACGTTCTTTCGCGAACGCTATTTTATTTGCTACCACAATAATACTCTCAATTATTTTTTGTCATTTCTTTTATCCTAAAGGCAAGGGATACTGGACTATGTGGAAAAACCCATTAAGCTTTTTTTTTTTTGCTTCATCGGGGATCGAGTCTGGGATCTTTCGGTTGAAAGGCAGACGCTCTATATACTGCACCACCCAGCGTGTGAATCTCGAATTAAATGCTCGCCTACGATCGAATTAAAGGTGTACAGTGCACAGGAAGTAAGTAAATATATTTCAAAGGCACAGATAATTTCGTTATTAATATAAAATACTACAAAACTCTAACTCATATTCTATCATTTGAAAGAGGATGTAAGGTACGAAATTGTTAAAATTTAGAACAAAATTGGTAAAAAGTAAAAATTGTTATGACTGTATGACATTAGGATATAAAATCGAACAACGTGATATCAGATCGATAAATGCATAAAAGCCGGTTAAAATCTAGTAGATTTATTTTTTGTTATCTAGGAAAAACAGAAAATTAATTTCGTAACGAAGACGTCTAAAAACAAGATTTACAATTTTATTGATGTTTTTTTTAAATTGATAATTAGTCTTTATAATAGAGGAGTTGCTCTCATATAGTGAACAATTATCATATGACAGGGTCTGATCTTAAAGTTTTTATATTTAAAATTCTAACATAATAGGAGATCGAAATTCAAGATGAATGTTGTTCTATTCATATTAGACTATCTTCTCTTTAAATATGTTATAAAAACTTTTTAGTTTATCTTTGCCAAACCAAAATGTTTGTATTTTAAATATAAAAAAAGTAGATACATATTATTATAAAATGTTTGAAATGTCTGGCAACACTGTAATAGTAGAAAATTTTGTTCATTAAACTTGATTTGGTTCCATTTAGTTAAAAAGCAAAAAAAAAAAAATAAAAAAAAAAAATTTAAATTGAAATTTTAATTTTAGGAGATTTTTATTAAAAAGAGGAAAAATTCCAGAAAATCTAGGTTGGCTGGTTTGCTTTATTTTCATTTTGCTATTAAAACAGATAATATACATACATATCTAGTTAAGTTCAAGGCGATACAGCTGACTGACTGGCTGGTCATTCATTAAATTCTTCATTCATAAAATTACTTTTGTAATCTTTCAATTTATTGAGAAAAATAAAAACAAACAAAAATTGTTCTTGAGTAATTTACCAGATACATACTTAAGAATTTTATATCTTATAAATACATACATACACCCTTTATATTATATTATGTACATAATATGTATGAATATTAAAATTTCGTCTACTTAATTTTTATTAATTTAAATTTTTAACATTCATATTTATTAGAGTTCTATTAAATATGTATACATAAATACATTAAATTATGTCAGTTCTTCTGGATAGTTTTTTTGTAAGATCTTTGAAATAAGAAGAAATAAAAACAGTTAGTTATTCATGAATTAATTTTATTCAACTATGAGTCTTCCTTCATCGAATAATATACTTTTCTGAGTCTATTATACAACACAGTATTGCGGAAATTAATAGAATTGATATACAGAACTGTCAGTGCAGACATAAAAAAGCATTAAAACTTAAACACGTTGAAATGAAACATTATTGCGCTAACTATAAAGACATAGAACTATATATGTAAATGTCAAATTTTCTAACGAATTTGATATATATATTTGTCAAAGCATATACCCATAATGACGTAGTAACATAAGCAAACAATAACAAGTACAGTCGAGTACAAAACACTGAAGAAGTCTGTAAGTAGTAGACGAGATATGTGTATCTGTATGATAAGCATATCAGTAAAATTAAAAGGAAAATATTCGACTATTTTCGACAATTATAGAAAAAGCTTGACTCTAACGCTAGAAAACAAGTTTTTATAAAAACTAATAGCAAAAGGAAAAAGATAATGTCGAATTCGGTTTCGATAGAATTTAACATAAGAATTGTATATTTAACGAAAATTTAACGAATTCTCAGATTCAACTTAATTGTCGCATATGTCAGTTGTGAGCATTTATACATATAAGGAATATCACATATTATGCCATGGCATATGCAGTTCTATGTAAATATATACATATATAATACATATTTTACATTCTTGTTTCTTATATTTAATAAAAATAAAAATTTTGGTTGAGTGTAATTATATAAAACGTTTAAATAACTAATTTATTAGTATGCATATTTCGAATGATTTCTTGGAATCTAATAATTTGTTAATTTATTAATTATAAGTACTACATTATGTAAATAATATTTGAAATAAATGGATTATTTTAATAATTTTAATAATAATTATAGTTAGTGAATTACTTCCCTTTTATAGCATAGGACAAGATAAATGTACTGCACAAGACACGTTATGTCATTTAATTTTCTTCCTATACAGGTCCTGCAAAAATCGATTAAGGAGAACCGAATTTTGCTCGCATACTTCCCGATAAGTCCGTACCTCGTTATAACATTTACTATCATGTTTTAATGTTTTTAATGATGGAATAGAAATTTATATGAACATTTATGATTAATATGGACCAGATATATTTGGTTTCATTCAATCAACCTCTATGTGTTGCATAGAACAGCTTTTCGTAGCGTTGAAACTGTTGTTACATCGTTTCATAGCTTGCCTGTCGTTTATATCATTTTGACAGTGCGACTTCTATTAAGATGGTATTCAATGACGGAATAGATAATGGAAAAAAGGAAAAAAAAAGAATACAAAACTCTTCACTTAAATGTTTTTTACAAACTCATAACATGGACAATTACATCAAATATTTCATACTTTTTGAAAAAAATATTTACAACTAAATCTAACTCTATACCTATTGAAAAATATCGTTCTGAATCTGAAGTTCTCAATTTAAAAAAACATGATTAGCAAAAAGAAGTTGCCCAGCTCAAATTAAAAAACGATATTAATGGCGTTTCAGAACCTTTCGAACTTGCATTTGATACTCGCACTTCGCACTTGCACCTTCCGAAAATATATACTAATTTATTGCACCACTTATTTCTCATACTATATTTTTACCCGGATTTAAAAATTTATTTATGACAGTACTATATTTTTAGAAGTAGAATCAGTATTACCATAATGCATATTTTTTTAGCATTTTTATGTCAAATTTATTTTGAAATCAGCAGAAAAGGGATTTTTCTATCATCTCTCATTTTAGCATCTTTATCAATTTTTTTACTATGGCAATATTATTTAAATTTTAAATTTTACATATTATGTCATTTGTTTTGTGTTATTATTAGAAAATTCTTGTTGTTTTAAAATTTATTATGTAAAAAAAATAAAGGAACCTACGATGTCTGGAGAAAAATTAAATATAAAGACCCAACCATAATGAACTTAAGCTGAGTCAAAACTAAACGAAAAGCCAGCTAAAGTTTTGTAATTTACTTACGTTACACATAATAGACTTTAGCTAACTTAAGTGATTTTGACTATTGTTAAATTGTAAATGTAAATAAAAATGCGTAGATAAAACAGAAGTTTTGTTAAATATAAATTATATTTTGTTTGTTCATATATATTTTAAATTTTATTATTAAACGAATTTTGTTTTCAGTGTTATTTTACACATATATTTTAATTAATTTTTTTATTTTTTTTAATTACAAATTTTCAATAAGTAATAACAGTTCCTAAATCAAATGTCCGTACAGAATATGCGAATGAAATCGCACTTTCCGTAAGCCAGCTTAAGTTAACGAAAACTTGACGAAATTCTCTGATATTCCTATTATGGGTGCACAATACAATTTACATGTAATCGTACATTTCCTTAATTTGGCTTAAGCCAGCTAAAATTCATTTTTGATTGGATCTTAAGTAATAAATAATAATTATTATGTTGTACACTAAATTTTGATAGATAATAAAGTGCGATATGACATGTTTAATGTTATGTTTAATGTTATGTCCCCAAAAAAAATTTCGTGAGTTTTTAGGAATAAATTTAGTGCGAGTATCAAGTGCAAATGCGAAAGGTCAGAAAAAACGCTCGTATTAGATGGAAACAGTTTGTGAATAACTTATGGAACCCACAGACTATATTGATCATTATAGATCACAAGAATAAAAGTGATTCGATATAGAAAATCGAAGTAATATTTGAAAGTTTATTTACTCAGATATATGTGTGATCCATATGATATATTATAAAAACATTAAAGCCTCTATGAAAAATTGTAAAAACACAAAACGAAAAAAGTAACAAAAAAACAAAATTCAATTTCGAAAAAAAATACAAAATAAAATCTGTGAAACTTCTGTCTAGTGAAAACATAAAATATTCACTTTATATTCAACGTAATTAATTTCATTTCATTCATAAAAATAATTTTTCTTCTGCATTTCTTCAATTATGGTTTTTATTAACCGATTGTATATTTATTTTTCTTTATTTAAATATCATGAATCAAATTTCGTTTTGTTAATATTTTCTTTTTGTTTATGGTGGGACGTTTATATAATTTCCTTATTTTCTTTATTTATTTTTATTTCGAAAATTTATTTTTTACAAATGTAATTTTTTTTTTATTTGCCAAAACAGTAAATAAATTGCAAGACCTAATAAAATAACAGGAAGAAAAAACAAAACCTCAAAAACAAACAGAAAATATTTTCTCGGAAATATTTTAGGAGAACAACTAACGAACCACAGATTAAAATCAATTATGTACTAGTAATGCAACAACAATGTAGAATGTACCAAAGAAATAGATCGAAATTCGATAGAGTATCAAAAGGGGCATTTTTTTTCTTAATTAGGATTTTTATTGTAGGGCACCTATCAACTATTGGATTTTAGCTGTCATATACCAGAAGATTGTTACTTCGTAAAAGGCACATTCCTATAGTTTTATATAGAACAATAAAAAAAAAAAGAATTTTTAATAAATGCTTATATATCTTCTAAACTATTCGACGTAGATAAAAAAATAGACCTTCCCAACAGTATATAAATATTGGGGGGTTTTATAGTAAAATCTTGATGTATTTGAATTTTCAAGAAAGAAAATAAAGATTGTTTTTTTTTTCAAAATTGTCTATTTTGAACTACAAGATCTCCATAACAGCAGCACAAATCATCATCAAATTAATGTTAAAATATGCTCCAGACCGTATAGCACTGTAGAATATATAACTGAATATAGGGTGTCCCAGAACATGCGTATCAGCTTTTTAAGTGGGTAAAATCCGAATTTTCTGACGTAGAACCCGAATTTGCATAAAAAAGTATCCCTTCCCATTTGAAAATCTCGGTTTCGGCAAATTTCAGCGATTTTTGGTCTTAAAAAGACCGTTTTGCGAGCCTTTTCTAAATTGGAAAATATAAAAATATAAAAAAAAAATTAAAAAGCTGATACGCATGCTCTGGAATACCCGGTATATACATATATCTAATAGATCAACCGATTTAACGGTATTTATACAAAAACATCAAGACAACAAAGATACTTCAAATGTCCTTTTCGTCCTTAAAGGATAAGATTACATTATTTTGGAAAGCTAGCAATGCCAGCTATCCTTGGAATATGGTCATTAGGTTCTACTTCGATACAAATCTCCCTCAGAAGAGCCAAAAAATTGAATCTCTGTAATTTTTAATCACTTTTGTCCATTGTAGCAAGATTTTAAATATTTTATTCCGAAACAATGAACTACCTTTTTGACGCTTGTTATTATGTGATTTATATTTAGATTGAGTAGCTGTTTTTTTTTTTATTTTTTTTTTTTGTATATTTTTGTAATTAAAACATAAAAATTTGGTCTAATTCTAACACTTTTAAAATATTCCATATTCTCTATATACATCCAAATATTAATTAAAGTATTATTTATGTGAGAAAGCCCTAATCAAAAAAGTATTCTAAATTTCGAAATTCGATATAAAAAATGTTCCAAGATCGAATAAATCATGTACAACGTCCGTGATTGTGACAAATTGAAAAAAACTAAAGAAATCTAAACCAAATAAATGATTTTTTAGACGAAGTGAACTAAAATTCAAATTAATTACCACCAACTAATAACAATGAAATGAATTTGAGAACGCGTTTTAAGATTCAATGACCGCGGTTAATGAATTAAAGAGTTAGAACTAAAATTATTATTTAACTATGCATTTTATGACTTTTATTCTTCGAACTTTCATAGAACAAAAAAAAAACAACAACAACAATAAAACCAAATACAATATTAACGATTCTATTCGTTAGTTATTTTGAAAAGTTGTTTTTAAACAATAAATACATATGTACAAAATTAAAAAACAATGACCAAATATAAAAAAAAAAAAAAAAAAATATTTACATTACATTATTTATAAAGTTAAAATTCCAAAACGAGTAAAAAGAGGTAAAGGCAAAATAAAAAAAACGAATAACAAAAGAATATAAAAAAGAAATATTTGGATTTAGTTGCGAGGTGATACCGTAAATGCCGCAACAAAAAAAAAACAAAAACAAGTAATACAAAAAGACACCAGAATACCAAATTACGACACCCAGTAATAATATTAAATTCACTATATCATCATTATTATCAATATCATCATCAATATAAAAAATATCACCACAATTCACATTATAATATTAAGAAATAACATTTATATGAACTTACTAATTTATATATATATATATATATATGAATACATATAAACAAGTAAAAAGGTTATGTGTATATATAATAAATATATATTTTGTTATTACTTTTGTTTTTTTTGTTTTTTGTTTTTTGCGCGCATGTTTTTTATGAATGAATTCAATGAATGGGGCTGAGTAAATAATTTTTGAATGAATTATAAAATATGCATGTGTGTATGTATGTATGAGTTTAAATAACACAACTATTATTTTTATTATGATTGTTGTTATTTATTTTAATGTTTATTCATTAAAAAAAAAAAAAATTAAAATTAAATAGGCAAAAAATAAAAAAAAAAATATTTAACTTTAAACGAAAACAGACGTAAATGCACGCATTTTACAATTTATGGAAGAAAAACAAAAACACAAAATGTGGAAATTCAATTTCAATATAATATTAGGTTGTATTTTCCTGAATTAAATTTAGATTCACATTTTATTAATTTTAATTGTTGTCACACATCTAATAGTTCTATATATATACAGTTTTATCTAGATATTGACAACTAATTCAAAAATTAGACCAGTATTATATATAAACAGTTATTAGCGAGTTCAAAAATGAATAGTCTGAAGTTTTTGAGTGTCATTGATTACTTCTTACTATAATCAAACTATAATCAAATTCAACTTTCTGCAATTAATCAAGTTTTTATCGGGTTTTAATAAGAGACGAAAAAATAAATTAAGTTTCTGTTCAATGCGAAACCTTATTGAAAATTATAAAATTTTGTCCAGGTACAAATTTTGACGAAGTTTGTGATAGATTTTCTTGAAGATTTGTAATTTGAATTTTTTCTTTGAAATAAAACATTTTTATTATTAATTGTTTTAATTTAAAGTATATAATTTATTAATTAATACTGATAACAAAACTGTGTCATTTATATAATGAACAAATATATCAACTCTCTATATAATGTAATCGGTTTTGCAGAAAAAGAAAATGCAATGCAATTGCAACGATGAAAAGGTATCGGGTTCTATAATCCTGTAAAATAAAAATTCGTTTATTTTCAGTAGAATATAGGAACAGTAATCAACTACATTACGAAAAATTTTCTAATAAAAAAAAAACTAAACACAGTATCTGATTCAAAATGAATTCGAGATATAAAGAAGCAAATATATCCGAAAAACAGTAGAAAAAACACAAACAAAAAAATTTAATTATAGAATTAGTGTTATATTAGATTTGGAAAATTTGAAATTGTAAACAATATTTTTGGTCAGATTTCGACTCTGGACTGGTCTAAAAGATACAATGATACCAAAACATAATGTTTAGTTTAGAGAAGTTTTAAGGACATTAAAAAAAAATTTTGAATCATTTATGCCCAGGTTAAGTTATTTTAAAACAAAATTTTTTATCGAGTCTGATATTCACATTTTCGTGCTGTTTTTCTTATGAAACAAATCCTATTAGGTCAAGAATTCGACACATTATAAAATAAATATTGTTAAATATTTGTTGCTAAAAAACATATTGAATTTATTGAGTGAAAAACAGAAAATGTTTTGTATCAGCAAAAATATAAGGCCCAGTTTAGTTGATTCATTCATATTATTATATGTATGAATGTATGCTATTACTAAATCTTGTAATTGTCGTGGTATTATTATATATTTTCTTTCTTTTATATATAGTATTCGATTCATGAATGAATATTATACCCTCATAATTGGTATTACAGTGAAATTAATTTTGTAATATTTTTATTCATTTTGAAATCAACTGGGATTGTAAATGTGGTGTAACCCTAACGTAATGGTATAATGATTGTTTTTTTTTTTCGAAAATATAAATTCAATTGTAGCAAATAAATATGAAATTATGTTGATACAACAATTACTTGAGAATAATAAAATATCAAGCATTATTAACAATAATATTAATTTATTTTATTTCTCATTATAAATTTTGCTAGTGAACAACTTTTGTTTTTTATTTACGATTTATGTTTACGATAGCATTTATAATATCTTCTTAAAATGTCGGCTTAAAAATCCATCGAGGTTAAATAGCCTAATAAAAATCTATTTAATTATAGTTAAAAATTGTAATTTCTTATTTTGGAGGCTACGGAAGAAAAAACTAAATATATTGACTTTTATTTCTCACCTAATCTTACAACTATGAACCTTTAAATAAGTAACTCAACTACAAGTATGACTATAATATTTTTAATAGTTTATTAGTTCGACGAATTGTGGAGTTGATGATTTTTCTATATGGAAATTAGCTTGCTTTGGTTTTATATTAAAACTCATATCCCTTTTTCGTTAAATTTTTTAACATTTAAGAAGAAAATTTTTGTCTATTGATTAAATCAGAGATGACTTATCGTAGAAAATAATTTGAGTGTTCAAATTAGGGATGAAAATTTAAAGTTAGTAACACATTTTTTCTGTAAAAGATATATCACACTTTTACTTGATATCCGTAATTGTCAGTTTTTGCTATTTTTACTTAGCAGTTCAGTTAGAAAATGGCAAAGAAATACGATAAAATAGCACTAGTGAACGTTTGACGATATTCCTTTGAAAGATTTGTTCAGATCAGATTCATAATGCATTATGTATAGATTATTAGGTTATTTTCTTTGGAATAAAAACCAGGGGTATAATAAGTATAATAAATTGATATTATTTATATACTGTAAATAGAACTTTCAAAAATTTATTTATAAGATAATCCCGCACGAGCATTGGATGGCAATTTTGGACAAATACGAATACATATTTGTAATGTATACATAATTTCTAATTGCTAAAATTTCACTCATTAATTCTATTTATATGATCATTTCATCTTTATTTTTCTTAAATTTTAAAGTATTAAACTAAGTTTTATGAATACATTTTTTTTGCTCTCCTCACTTCGGACATGATCCATATTTATTATTTTTTTCTCAGATATCTTATTTCAGTTTTTATGATTTTTTCTTTAGGAACTGAAATATTTCCGTAATCTATATGCTTTGTAATCTATGGCTTAGGCCATGTGACACATGTTTTATAGATGTTAATTTTGTTTACAGTTATAGGCGTAAAAAAATTAATTTGTACGCTAAATTTGGACAAAATATAGTATTTCAATACAATGATTATACAAATATTTGCTTGCAATGCTAATGCACTTTTTATGATTATTCGGTGACATCGGAAATGTATCCAAAAAATTTCAACTGAAACAATGTACATACAAATACAATATGTCAAATTTTCTGAACTGACAACATTGTGTTGGCGACACAATGTACTTTGCTTACAATTCCGATCACTCTAAACACATTGTCTCTGAAATAAATGTTAAATCAAATGTCAAAATATTATACTCTTGTGGATACCCATTTCGTGGATAATATTTTAATTATTTGTGAAATTTTATATATAGAGATTTAATATGGACAATTTCGTAAAAATTTTTTTTTGTTTTTTAGAAGAAAAATCTTCTTTGTACTTTAGTCTTATAGTTAATAAAAGCATATTTCTTTTGTGAGCCTATTTCCTATTAAAAATAAAGTAAATTTAAATAAAAAAAAACATTTTTAAATTTATTTTTGAAATACGAATCAAAATTTATACTTATTTTTCTTTAATTTTTAAACTTATTGCTTGATTAATAAAAAAAACTCAAGATACATAATTTGACAACTTGTGTTGTGAAAATGAGTCGCGGATACACTGTAAAATTAATTACCGATCATAAGACAATGTAAATAATTTTATTTTGACATTTAAGATCATACGTCAATATGTTGGCGACGTTGTCGATGTCACGGGTTATGAATTATGATATATCTTGAGATGAGAAAAAAAAATATTAACTTTAAAAAAGAAAAAAAAATGTTATATTGTAACTTTTTAATTAAAATAATATTTAATAAATAATATTAAATAAAAATATATAAAAAATTAATTTAATTAATTTTTATATTAATTTTAAACTTATCTTTTCTCATTCACTATTTTTGACAAATTTTCTTAGTGATAAATTTAGCATTTTTTATGACAGCTCACATAAAAAATCGCTTATCAATACCGTATAAAAATCAAAACGCTACGAAAAATACTTATACGTTGCGCCATTTTACTTTGTAAAAGTGGATTTTAATTGACCAATATTTAAAATCTTAAAAAATTTATTGGCTCTAAAAAGGGAGATAACATGAAATGACATTATTTTATATGAGAGCAAGAGCATACGACAAGAACAGAAAATATCATTTACCGGGGATATTTTCACAAAAATTTGGGATATTATACTTTGATAAAATATATTTTTAAAATATCGGAAATAGTTTCTTTATATACCGGCAACACTTTTTCAAGAATTTTTCGTTTCTCAGAATAAGGACCAAAATGTTTTTCGATTTGTTATGTAATAATCGATTGTCAACATATTGTCACACTATATTTTTACAAATATTTTTTAGTTGATAATATAACGGAATGCTTAAAATTTGTTCTTTTTACATAATAGAATTTTTTCCCACATTTAATGGAAATTTTTTAAACAGTAATTGATGTACATAAAATTCACAATAAATTTTTGGAAAATTCTATTTACAGCATAGTCACTATTACACTTATATACCCTGCTTATATACAGCTGGTTTTTTTTAATACTAAGGGAATAACATATTTTAATCCATTATTACTGTGATTGAATTTGACAAAAAAATTCTTCTAATTGGATTTATTAAATTTATTATACTTTTATTTATTAAATAAAACTGCAACACCATTATAACTTTTGCATCACTATAGATAATTAAATAGTGCAAAATATCGTAACTAGATCACAAATTATTTTATTTATAACATTAGAAATTATTTTTGAAAATTTTCAGTTCAAAAATTAAATTATCGATTTTTTTTTTATTGTGTATTAACACCATTTTAACAATTTTTGTAAATTAATATTTTGATATTTTGTGATGGGTTATTATTTGTGTTTTGAAGATATAATATTTTGTGTATACTTGTATTATAAATAATAATTCTGTTATACATATGAATTTTCGTAATTATTTTTTTACTAATTAGATATTTGGTATAATTTTTATATATATATTTATTATAAGTTTTTTTTTTATTCTAAATTATCAGTTCAATTTGAAAAAACCACATTATAATAATGATGGTGTTATTTTATTTAATTAATTGTTATATTTCATCATTCAAGATAGCTTTAGAGTGTTCCATGTTAGTAAATAAGTAAATAATATTGTGCAGTTTTTATATGTATGTCTTTCATTGTTTTTAGTACACAATAGCCTAATTTACCGAAAGGAACATGTATTTTTTTTATAAGATTTACATTAAAATTATTTTCATAATTAGTTTTTCAGTACTCTATGCTTGGTGTAAATTATTAACATATGATGTTGAACTTGTATACATGAAATTATTAAACTAATTTGTATAGATTCTGCAACTATATAATAAAAATTAAAAAAAATTCAGAAATTCCAGATAATCAGTTAATATATAACATCACTTTACAGAAATTTTGCAGCAAATAAATAATATTAAATCGAAAACATCTTAAACATCCCTATTAATACATTTTTTTTTTTCATAATATTCGAATTTTCATCATGATGATGTATAATGTGACATTGTGAGAAATTTATTTGGCACACAATAGGCCAAAATCTATGTATATGGTGTTCGCTAAAGAATTTTTTTTTTTAATGTATAAAAGTTAAAACTAAAAAATTTTCAATCAGTTTGAAGTGCTAAAACTTAAAGCTTGAAAGTAGATTTTTCATTAGAGAAAAATATCAAAAAATAACAGATCTTTGTTTGATTGGTTCAAATCAGCAATTAGAGTAAAGATAAAGTTTTGCAGTAATAAGGTAATGACCTGAAAAATTATGTAAATAAAGGTATAAATTAAAGCCTATAGAGTTTAATATAATGCGGCAAAGCTATCCGGTCATTTAAACAGTTTACCACAGGTACTCATCGTGTCATTTAATTTAAATAACGCCACGATTTCCTGTCGCATTACCCTGATACTGAAGATAGTGAATTAGAAAATAATAAATTTTAGTATTTTAGTATTCCGGGCGTAACATTAGCCGATCAAGCATTAAAAAAATATTTCTTACCTATTCTCATTCAAACATTTAATTCAAAACAAAGTTTTCTATTTACATATGGTATTTGTTTTTCTGTAATCTTCTCATTGTTACCTCATTGGAGTCAACGATGTGCAACTGTCCATTCTGATTTAAAATTTCTTTGGCGTACAACGGAGTACCCCATGTGAAGACGATAGTTTTGTAATTTCAGCATCAATTGCAGAAATAGTTCATATTGTCCTTGATATGTTCTCTATCTTGCTTCTGATGGTGTATTTCGTATAAGACGGATTTTTAATAACTTTTTAAACGTGGCAAAGCAAGATTTACAATCATGGCAATAATATTAATATTGTTTTCTGCCTGTCAATATATTGCTTTCCAAAATAAACATCCATTTGAACTTGAAAATGTGCCTGCGTTGGGCAATTAAAAATATGTCGAGATGTTTATTCAAAGACACGAACCAGGGAAATTTAAAATTTTTTAATAGGTACTTTTTTGGATAATTTTAATTGTTTTGATAACTTAAAAACACTTCTCATTTGAAAAGGTATCTTATATTATTGATTTTATGATGTTTTGCTATTATTTAGCTGATTTTATTTAATCCTTGTATTAAATATATAGTTTTCCTATATGGGTTTAGAACTTGGATATTAATTTCGATAAATGTTTTATTTGAAAAATGGACACACAAATCAGTACTCCTTAATTTTTGTTTGTTTCTGAAACGGTAATTTTTTATGGTAATATTTTGAAAAAGCTTCACATTTAAATTTTTGGTTCCGGTCATTGCTTTTTGTTTTAATTCACTGAGGTATGATGTTTTACAGACATTATTTGCGTATAGTATATATTAGATTACAAATAAAGGATTGATGCATTACATCCGAAAGGTAAGTAGTTAAGTACCGTTAGTGGGCAAAATGTAGCAGAATAATATTTTATACCAACTAATGAATTTCTACATTTAGAGATTATTGCATTGTTTTATTACATGTTAACAAAAAAAAAAAAATATATACCTTATAGGTTTTAATTTGTTTGGGAAGTTAGTCAAATTAGAAAAAATCAGAAAATTTTAAAATATCAAATTAAATTCAATCTAAGAATTAAGAGTTTTAAACATTGAACTAATTTCGGAAAACCATTATTATTCAATAAACTATAGAAATTAGTTGCTACCGTACAGTCACATACCGAATATTAATTAAAATATATTAAGATATTTCATGAAAATTTTGGTTTCATTAAAATTAAAAAAAAACTTATATTACGATATAATTAAAAAAAAAAAAAAAAAAAAATTAATAAAAAGAAATTTCAAGATCATCGTGCCACGTACTGCTGTACTTACGTAGATTCAAATTTATACGAATGTGTTTCTTTGTATATATGGTGTGGAAATAAACATATACTTATTAAAAAAAAAATAAAAAAAAGATACACTTTATGGAGGGATAAAAGAAAAATTTATTTTTATAACAATATCGCGTGTTTATAAATAATATAATAGACATTTGTTTTTTTGTTTTGGGAGATGGGAGATTTTTCTTCAAAACAAAAAAAAAAAATTGTTTTTTTTTCCTTTTTTCTTTTTTTTTACATATTTATGTACACGAAAGAGAATTTTTGTGAAAAACAATGTGGGTATTATTATAATCGTTCAATTCAAATTAATTAAAAATAATTGGGGGTTCCTTTTTTTTTAATTCTATTTTGATTTTAATGTTTATTTTTTCTCAATGAAAACTCAAGTTTAGAATTTCAAAACAAAAAAAATTATTTTAGTACACTAAATTTCAAATTTTTATTTGAATTCATTCATTCACAAAAGTTATAAAAAAAATAGCATAGAAATGATTTTTTGTACAAGTCCTAATGAAAGTGATAAGATTAAAAGTGGTGCAATAATCATCATCAAGATTTCTATAAATATAAATATCTAATGACGAGTGGAATATAATAGAACGTCACTTTTAGAGTAGACAATCTGTTTTGGCATATGTAATTGTTTATCAAAGAGTAAATTAAAGGTAATATAAAAAATACCGCAAGGCAAACGAAAACCTTTTAAGCAGGTCGAACTACAAAATTAAATACATTTTCAAGTAAACAAAAGAGCAAAAATAATTTCTCTCACTCAGAGCAAAATTAAAAAAACAACGGGTTAGACACTGTATATAAAGCAGCAAAGTCAATCAACTCAAAACTATTCTAAGCTCGATCCAATTAATCAAATGGAAAAATCGGAAATATACAAGATCACTTTGTAGTCACATTGCAACAAATTTTTATATAGGAAAAACTAGGAGAAACATGGAAATACGACTCAAGGAACACCTGAAAGAAACAGAACTAGCTAAGAAGAAAATTTTAACTGACTTCAGATCCAAAGTTGCAGAACACATCATCCAAGAGAGTCATGTTATTTATACGTTATTACTAGTAGAGAAGTTTATTATAAAAATATAAACCCTTTAAGAAATTATGTTTTTACGTTTAGGGGGTTAATTTTACGTTACGGTTTTAGGTTTGGATAACTGCCATACAACTCCTATCACCTATCAGGAATGTTTCAAAATCCAAAAGTGTTACAGATCTGAAAATTTACACTTAGATACACTTTCACAAATAAAGAAATATGACTGTTACCGATTTCGAAAATTTCTACTGATTCGGGTTGGGGCTATACAACTCCTAGCACTTCCCAGGAATATTTTTTCAAAACCAATTGTATTACAGACATGAAAATTTATACACAGATACTCTATCAAAAATAAGCAAATACGACAATTTGTCAAAATTTTGCCTGGTTGGGGTAGCTACCGTTCAACTCCCACCACCTATCAGAATTATTTCTAAAACCAACTGGGTTGCAGACATGAAAATTTACACTTAGATATTCTTTTAAAGATAAAGAAAAACGACTGTTGCCGATTTCAAAAACTTTGACTGATTCGGGTCGGTGCTATACATCAGCAATGTTTCAAAAAACAATTATGTTATAGACTGAAAAATTTATACATAGGTACTCTATGAAAAATAAATAAACACGTATTTACCTGGAAAAGTATTTCCGAATTTTAGGAATCAGTATACAAATTTTATATATGGCTATGTGAATTAGCCACAAAAAATTTGACAATTCGTTTTATTAATCAGAAAATACTGCAATTTATTCCAGGGGATCCATGTATACAAATAGATAGATACAGTTACCAATGAAAATGAAGCTGTTGACTACCGAACAGAGTTTTTTTATTCGTTGGATTTGATATGGCTTCCTCCTCACCAATTGAAATTAAAAGTATCACCTCCAATATTACTTCTATGAAATTTGAAGCAACCAACCTTATGGTACTAGATTAATAGTAAGAACTTTGCATCCTCATTTCATAGGAAGCATAAATTCAAATTGATTGTGGCAAAGGCGATCATATCTTTATTTCAAGAATACCGTAATAGCAAGGAACGTGCATGTTTATACTCTATTAGAAAAAAGCCGAAATATTGTTTACAAAGGAATAATATTAATATAAGTATAGTTTAAGTTGTAGTATTGTTAATTTTGTTACTGTAGTGAAAAAAAAAATATATATATTAGAATATTTTTGATAAAACAATTTTTTTCAATTTGATTCATAAATCAAACTTCATTGAAGTAAATTCTATCTATACATTTGGTGTTCGACCCGGACAACGACGGGTAGCTTCTTATAGTTTTATATATAGATATACTGTGAGCGGTTTAATAAAACACACTTTTAAGTTTTCATAAAAATAATTTTTCGGCTTTCGCATGTGACCGTAACCGTATTCTTTCTACCACACACTTAAGTCCTCGCTGTTTCGAATTATATTTGATTGAATGTTAGGTAATTGACAGAAGAACGTCTTGACCAAATGAACCCACTTAAGGGTCATTGCCAGATGAGCCCACATGCATAATACTTAAATATGATAAATATTTTCTTTTAACGTATTGAACATTAATTTTTAGTTAATCACAAAGTTAATCACATGCATAAATTCAGACAAAATCACTAAAATTATATTAAGCCAAATAACTGAAAATAATAGCTGAGTTTTTTTTTTGTTACGCCTCTTGGGAACATAGAACTTCCACTTGACCATCGTACTCGATTGCTGCTAATTTCACTTGTATTTCCGAGGCAATGTCTAATTTCATTTTTAATCTGTTTGTACTGTCTAAGTAGGGGATTGGCCTTTTGTAGAACACCACTTTGTTAACTCTATCTGCGCCTACGTGGTAAGACGACGTCATATTTTTTTGCAAGTTGTTGCTGCGATTTTATCCATCTTTGACGTTAAAATACCTGACGTGTTACTATGTTTACTGGGTACGTCATGTCACATAATTTTTGTCAGTTATTTACAATTGTGTAATTATGTGTTGTATGAGATATATAAGTAAACATTTTTTTTAGTATTAATTATCAGCCCAATCGTAGTTGTCAGTTATCAGTGTACTGTTAGTCAGTTATCAGTAACTGAGAAAATTTATCAGAAATGGTATCGTAGTACTAATACTGATACGTACTGATAAATTTACACAAAAAAATTTACTATTGCGAATACTGATAATTTGACATTTCAAAAATCAGCTGATTCATTGAATTAATTATTTTTTGTTTAGCTTTGTGAAATAAAATATAAAATAAAAGTGTTAATCTAATATAAATAAAATAAAAAAGAAGTAAAAGTAGAATAAAATAGAATAAAATAAAGTGAAGCAATTTCATATAAAAGACAAAAATATAAGTGAAATAAAATAAGTTTGAAAATTGTTTTTTTTTTCAGTAACCAAAAAAGGTTTTGTGAAATAAAAAATAAATCAAATGTAAATCAAATTAAAAATTAGCTAATTAAATATTGTGGTTGAATCAAACTAACTATCAGTCTTTTATTTGTCATATCACACACCTATTTATAGAAAATATAAAATTAATTCATATCAAAACAAAACCAATTAAAAATTTCATATGAAAAATTGTTAATTGAATCCCGTTCTAATTTTTATTGGTCCTTCGGTTTTTTTCTTTTAGTCTTTCATAATTTTCTTTTATTTTCAAGTTAGTTTTTTTGTTTTTTTTTATTTTAAAAATATACTTAAAGTTTTTTTTAATCTAAATGAATTTTATTTGACAATTTAAATATTATCCTTATATGCATTGTTTTGTAAATTTATTTGTATCACACAACTTATTTGTAACTGATACAGATTATGACAATTATCAGAAAATATGACAAATTTTAAGCACCCCGATATCAATCTATCAGTGACATTTATAAAGTTCACAATCGATCAGAAAAACTGATAGTTCTGACAACCACAATAGCACGTATCAGAATTTCTGAAATTCGTCATAAATACTGATAAAGAATACTGATAACTGACAACTACGATTGGGCTGTATATTAATTACATATTTTTATTGATTATAAATTTTATGTATATAATATTTTGTTATTTTTTTGAATTATATTTTATACCGCATCGTAATTGAAACACATTTCTATGCTCCAACCGATTACACCACGCAAGGGATAATAATAGCTGAGTACAGATTATCAAAATATTTTATAAGGAGAATAGCTAAAGATATATACATATGGGGGAATTTGCTATTTAAAAATTAAAGTTTTAGTGTAACCAAAACGAATTGATGACCAATGAAGAAGAATTAAAATATCATTTGGTTTTATATAATGTAAAAATTTTACTTCTGCAAATTATGGTATTGACTAGCAAATAATTTCAAGAATTATTTACAGTACAGTTTATTTATTTTGTCTGTTTCAATTTTCTAAACTTAACTCTAGATGACTAATATAATACTTAGTATTGAAAATTGTCTAAATTCTAAAATATCATGAAATATTTTGTAAAAATCTAAGAAGGGTTAAAATTCTCAATTAGACACTGTTAAAGTTAGTATGTAATTAAGTACAAATTTATTCTATTCAAAATATTGACCGTCATCATTACCTTATAGGAATATTCTCCAAACATTTATTCACTAACATGACTCAAATTGTTTATCTGATACCGCCAAATTCAAATAATGAATGAATTTTAAAAAACGATTTAATTTAATAATTTAACTATTTAATAGTTATATGTATGTATACTATGTATGTATATTACATAATTAAAAAACAAAAATAAATTGAAAATTAATCTTAATCGCGGTATAAATAATTGGCCGGAAATTATTTAAGCGCCATTTTTACTATCAATAATAAACGTATATCATCTTAATTTCTATATACTATGCTCATAGTAACTATATTTCTACACTATATGTGCATTGTAATGTGTAGCTCATCATAACCTAATTTAATATCCTATATGTATATATGAAATTTTATATCACATAGTTTTATTTCTTTTTTTATATAAGTACATAAAAAAAGAAAAAGTGAACAATTCTATTACGCAAATTACAAAAAAAAAAAAAAAAACCAAATGGAAAATAAAAAAAAAAGTCCACTTCCGCAGTTATCGGTTTCATTAATTAATAAAAAGAATAAAAAAAAAAAACCTTTGCAAGTATATGTCATTAGATCTTTTTCTTATCTAAAAATATAAAAAAAGATAAAATTTCAAAAATTTTAAAACTTTGAAACTAGATTTACTTTACTATCTCAACTTTAGTGCTTTATAAAAAAAGATAAAAAAATGAAAAAAATAATATAATAAAAAATATATATCATGGGAGGTTGGTTCATTTTAGAATATGGTGTAGTATAGTGAAATTCGCACCCATTCACAAAAATTTATAAAAATGAAAAAAATAAAATTGCTTAAATTTTATTGGGTGTGATGAAATTTTTTCCAAAGAAATAACAGCAATTGTTAATTTAAAATAAAAATGTTTCAAATTAATTATTGTTAATAGTGTGATATCAATTAATATCAATTGAGTTGTATAAAGAGAAATATTAAAGTCAATTCAATAATTAGAATCAATATTAGATTTCAATTGAAGTTTGATGATCTCAGACCACTTAACAAATTTTTTTTCCATTCATTCGAAAATATGCTTTCATACATTACTTTTTTTCAATTTGTTTTGATATAAATTTTTCATTTTTATATTACAAATACCCCCAGGGAGTACATATTATATATTTTTTGATATACTTTTACATTAACTCGTCAGCATCTGTTTATTTATTTATTTACTATTATAATTCTTTAGTTTTTTTTCTTGTTAATACAAAATAAGGAACCTCAAACACAGAGAATGATTCATTTAACGTTAATGATTTTTTAAACCTCAAATATTCCAAATTTTTATAAACAATATTCCAGCTAGCTCAATTTATAATTTCTAGAATCTTAAGACTGACCGCCATTCATTTTATTTTCTACTTTTTCGGGGGCGAACTTTGTTTTGATATATTAAATTTCATTTTATTGTTACGTATATAATTTTATTATACTAATAGTTAGAGATAGAAGTTGTTGCTACTTTCAAAGATACTGTTCGCAGTTTGTCAAAATATGAATTAGGCTATATAAACAAACTGCAGCTAGCCGATAGTAAACTTTTTAATTGATTTAGAATGAAGCAAAATTTAAGAAATCCATTTGAGAAATATCAGCAATTGATTTATTGCTTAAAACTTCACTTTCCAATTTTGATAAAATATTTATCTGCGCTGGTTAGGTTGTGTTAAATAATTTGATATTAAAACTACCCAAATGTTCCAAAATAAGATATGGTGAAACATTGTTAATGTTTCCTATATTATATTACTCCAAGATTTTTGGGGATGGCTCAGATTCAAATTTTTTCTAGTTCAAGGAGAAGTAAGTTTTAAGTGAAGGCTTAATTTGTTAAAAATTTTGTTTAACAATAATTTTATCTCTAAATTCTAACTTAACAAGTTTTAGCAAAGTACTAATGTATAAGTTTATTTTTTCAAGGTTTTGTAAATTTTTAATAAGCTTCAAAGAGTAAAATGTCCAACACTTTATTTTGATGTATGCCAGATTTATTTGGTAAATCAAGCTATTGACTAGTAATTTACAGTTACATTTTAATTAATATCGGATAAATGCCTATGCCGGTACACTAAAACCAGGAAGGTCGATTGGTATAACTAAGCTTAAAATCAACCAAAATATAGAATTCTTAGGTAAAAATATGAAAAATAATTCACAATTTACAAAAAAAAAAAAAAATCACAATAGAAAAAATTTACGAAAAAATATTTGAAATTGCTTATTGTCTATGGTAGAAATTTCAAAAATTCTAATACAAATAGATTTTCAACTCAATTAGGTTTTAAACGAATATAGTCAGGCAGGCAAACCATTTTGGAAAACCAGAATAAAAAGCTTTGATATTTTTTTTTATTATTTTTTTATTTATAAAAATGCTGATCGCGTATTCTCATTTTAAAAATTGTGTTTCATATTACTTAAATATCTTGTCGGAATGAATATACATAATATACTATACGATATATTTATATACATAGATATGCCCATATTAGTAGTAGTACACAATGTGTAGAAAACGTGTGGTAAGCTTACGTATCATATCTTGCATTTGTGGCATAGAAATTAAGTGTATATTTAAAGAGTTGAAAGCACCGGAAATTTGTTTTTTTTTTTTTTGTATTTTTTTTTGTAGTTTTTTTTTTTTTTAAATGAGTACAAGAAATCTAGTCGTCAGTATAAGCAATGCAATAATATAGCCGATTTAATACCCGCCTATGTAAAAGCTAGAGTAAAATGAATTAAATGCGAATAACGAGTTTGATAATAGCGAAACATAATATATTAAATACATATATATATATATATATATATATATACATATATATATTTATAATATACATAAATATGTATATATAATTAAATTTATACATTGCAGGTATATTACATTTATCAGTTAAAATATAGACATGGACAGAATATTTAAACTTTTGTACAATTTTACAGGTTGTAAATTATATTAATACAAAGCACTGAGGGAGACATGATTCCAATTTGTTATACAATTTTTTTACTTATCATACTTTCCTAATGACCTATTTTTTGTAGAAAAAATTATTTAATTTCGGGAGGGTAAAAAAAAAAAAATGTTGTGTAAAGAAATAAAAAAATACAACACAATGTCAAATAGAACAATTACCCTGAACGAAATTGCGTTGGAGATGATTTGTGGCAGATATATTCTTCCAAAATGAGTAACAAACAGTTATTTAATTTTAATTTTTTATTTTGGGATCTTTACTTGTGATTTGAATTGCAAATTATGTCAATACAATGACCTAAAGACGTATTACCTAAACAATTTTCGTAATTAAAACTTTATAAGAAAAATATTAGGGACGAAAAAAAAATCATTTGATTAGTTTCCTACTTTCTACGATTCGAACTTTGTTTGTGGGTGTTTATTCAACTAACTGTAATGCGAAAAGTTTATACGATTAGATCCCAGGTTATTACCTAATAATAAATAGTGTGTGGAATCGAAACATTTTAAAAGTGTACAATGTAACATTCCCCAGTTTTAGTTCCGTTTCAGTTCCGATTTTTTCCGATTATTATAAGTGTCGGACATTTTTGTTTTCTCGGTGTCCTTTTTTTTTAATTTTGCTATCCGATTTTTTTTCAAAATTCATTGTTACGATATTTTATTTTTTGTTTTGTTTTAGTGCTTTATTATTAATTGTAATCGAAATGGCAAGTGACGAAAAATTAATAGAATTGGTGCGGGAAAATTTAGTTTTATATGATTTGTCTAATAAAACATATATAAATAATAAATACAAAGATGATATATGGAAAAAAAATTGCAAACCAAATTAATAAGACATGTCTATCCTAGCCTAAGTTTGATTTTATTTAGTTGTAAATGAAAAGAACACTTTGACAAATATACAAAAAAAAATCGTCTCATCATTTTCATAGTTCTTTGTATAAAATGTAGTGTTTCTGCCCAGCTTTATGAAAACAAATTTTACGTTTTTTTAGATTCTGCATCCTATATTGGTAATCTAGTAAAAGCGCGAAAACTTGTTCTTAATTCTTCTACTAAAAAATAACTCATGCTTTTCTAATTTATTAAAAGAAGAACTGACATTTGACTGAAATGTATACAAATGTGACTGAACTGATATGTGGGAATCAAACTTAATAAAATTCTAGGAACTAAGATTATTTTTATAAAACTGATGAAATAATATTTGATAGTTTGTATTAGAAGTGAATAGTTTTATAATAGACTCACATACTTTGTTAATGAATTTTATTTTTATTTTTTTATATTTATATTTCAAATAAGGTTTGGTGCTAAGTTACTACACTACTCAGATTTAGTGTTATATGTCGTGGGCTTTTTTTTTTTGTTTAATATACTTACATATATTATGTATATTGTATAAATACAAAATAAATATATATATATATTTCGTTTTTGGAGTAAAAATTACATATTAGGAGCTCACATACGGATAGCATGGGTGGTTCATAAAAAAAAAATTGTAGGTATATTTACAATTCATATTTAAAAATAAAAAATACAAATTTTTATTCAGATACATTATTTTTGAATATATGAATAGTACATATGTATGTATGTATGTATTTAATAAGTGGTAGGTATTTTTATTATAAAAATTAATATTTATTACAACAAAATTTACGGTTTTTATTACGAAAAAAAAAATACTAAATTAGAAATGAATGAATGAAAATAGAAGTATGCGTGTAGTGAACGTGCCAATTTTGCTATATTTAAAATGATAACTGAATATACCTACGATAATTTGTATTTTTTTTTTATATCTATCAATGAATAGCTATTAATATTGATACAAACCATTATTTTTAATTGAACTTTTCGTGAAAGTTATTTTTTTTTTTTTTCATGTTAGAAATTTAAGCTATATATAATAAATGTAGATTGTAATATGAAATTATTAAGTTGGTGTATTAATAGTTTTAGATCAATTATCTATTAAGAATAATTATATGTATAATTATGTATTAAGAACTATTGAAATGAGATTTTTTTGATCAATTGGGGGGAAAAACAGTATATGAGAAGTTCGATGATCAGAAATATTTATATCACAATCAACATAAGATTTGATTTAATAACTCTTGATTCATGATTGATTGTAACTATATATAGTAGATATTGATGACATTCTGGAAAGGCAATAATCCAAATTTTAGATATTGATGATATTTTGGAAAGGCAGAAGCATTAAATTTACACATCGTATTCGGTTCAATCATAACAGCCTGTATAAAAATTTTCATATAGTAATCGTTTAACAATTAATCGCAATTACTTTATAAATTCACATTTACCATACATTTCGAAGCTATTTTGTAGTTATGTTTTTTTTTTTTTTTTCTTTATTCAAAAGTAACTAGTTTTAATTTAAAATAGTTCAATATTGAATTTAATTCAATTCAAAACATTTCATTTATTTATTTCAGTTTTCTATAATTGATATTTCTATTTAATAGTCGAATTTTTACTTTAATTTCCAGAAACAAAGTGAATTAGATACATTTTAAGCCCTCATCTATTTTTAAAAATAAACATATTTTCAAATTTTTGCAGAGCACTACTGACAATTTTTATAATTAGTGTTATACTGTGGTAATATTTTGTACAATTTTTAACAAATATTCCTTAAAAAAGATTGATGATATTTTGTTAAAAATATTATACTACCAATATCTGACAAGCTTTTTACATACCACTTTAAATGTTATAGAAAATTGATATCTAATTAATGCCATTCAAAATCTTAGGGTAAGAAAACAAAACGTATAAACTTTTTGTATTTTTATACTAATTTGAAGTGAATCCGATTTTACTTATCTCATTGTAAATTTGTAAATACTATTTCTAACCTAAACTACTATACATTTGTGGCCGCTTCTGATTTTCCAATTACAACTATTAATATTAAGATCGAATTATTATTATTAAGTAAGATCAGATTCACTTCAAATTGGTATCAAAATACAAAAAATTTAAAATTTGTTTTTATTAGTCTAAGATGGTCAGGTCAAGTTTATTATTTTTACTACAAATATGGATGACGTAAATTGCAATATGTTATTTAGTTTTATAATGTAAATATATAAACTATTACAATACTACTTACAATATTTTTTATATTCATTTCAATTTAATAAATAAGATGTTTTTATACTTTTAATAAGTTTTTTTTTATACATTTTAAATTCATTTCATATACAACTTATTCATATCATTTTACTAATTCCAAAATATTTGCAACCATTAAATCACACGATAATTGTCTTAAATCACCAAATGCTATTAATAATTTTTGTGATTGGTGTATAGTGCAAAATGACTTAAAATTAAATATTAAGAAATGTAAATGTTCCTCTGTAAAACTGTCAATTCTTCTGTATGCAAGATCAGAAAAAACATATTTTTATTTAATGAACGATTGCACATTTTCAAAAACACTTCATATTATATATTATTCTTATATTATTATATGTATATTATTTATATATATATCACATATATTATTTATATATATACTTCTTTTACATTATATTATTAAATTCACTTAAACATAAAACTATTATAAAAACAAAAAAATCAAACATTTTTGCTACAATACAAAATAATTTTATTAATTTAAATAATTACTATAAAATTATTTTTTTTAATTATCTTAATATGATTTTACTGAAATTTAAAAACTCGATTATAAATATTGCAAACCGCACGTATTCCCTTAAACTAAAAGCTTTTATTTACTATGCTATTATCAAATCATTTAATTATCTATTCTCTTATTATAAAATTTTTGTTATCAAAATCAAAAATATTTACCGTAAATTTACAAGTACAATAAACTGTCAAACTAATATCAATGTAGAGTATTCTACAGAGCGGGTGAAAAATATAAAATTAAATTATAACAATAATATAAATATTATTTATTTAAATACCAAGTCTTCGAAACAAATAATATGAATTAGAAGGTTTAATTAAGTCATATGAATGTGATATCCATATAGTAGTTCTTTCAGAAATCTGGCTAACCAAAGAAGAAAATAAATATTTTAATTTACCAGGTTATACTTCTTACTTCTGTAGCAGAAGAACTTCTTGTGGCGACGTAGCTATTTATATAGAAAATTCAATCACCAGTAATTTCATATTTGAAGAAGAATATTTTCTTTCAAATATATTAGTAATTAAATTAATAAAGTACAATATAAATATTATTGCATTCTATATAGATCTCATCACACAAATTTAGATAATATTATCAATAAAGTTGATGAAATTACATCAAAATACAAGCAATCATTTATACTAGGTGACTTTAATCTAAACTTGCTTGATAAAAATAATAAACATGTACAAAACTACTCTAATATTCTAATGAGTAATGGATATTTGATTTATAACAAAATATCACCAGAATACGCTACTAGATTACCTTCAAAAACTGTAATTGATCACTTCATTACAGATATAATTAAATTTCAATATTACTTTCACGTTCTTGATACTACACTATCTGAGCACCAACAGTTTGTAATTAGTGTTACTCTAACTCCTACTAAAGAGTCAACTCAAAAAACAATTACAGTCTTAAACTACGACGAGTTATCTAGAAATAATTTCTGGAATAACCTACAATCATGGAATGTATACAAAAAAATGATTTTTAACAAAGACTTTAAAAATACAGACAATCAAATAAAATCCATTAATTTCAATAATAAATCTTTTAACGAACCGCAAAAGATTTCAAATTTGATGAATGAATATTTCACCACAGTTACCGATAATCCTTCCTTCAAATAACATTAATCAGAATAGTTTCAGAAATTTCTCGCGAAACACCTTCTCAAATTTTCATTTATCTCCTACAAATTCAGATGAGATCATTCTGGCGATTAACTCATTAAAATCCTTAGCTGCTACGGGATATGACGGAATTTCAACGAAATATGTAAAAAAAATTCTCAAACAAACTTTCTCCTAACTTATCTAAATTTATAAACATATCTTTCGAGACATGTTATTTTCCAGACTGTTTGAAAATGGCTCTCGTTACACCAATGTACAAATCAGGTGATAGCACTGATCCATCTAATTACAGACCAATTTCTGTACTCCCAGTATTCCCTAAAATATTTGAAACTATAACAAAAAATAGGTTAACTAGCTTCCTAAGAAATAATAATATTGTTCATCCAGAGCAATATGGTTTCGAGCAGTACTCAAATACTACGGCCACTAACAGATTTCATCACCAAAAGTATGGATGAAGGAAAATACACTGGTTGTGTTTTTATTGATCTAAGAAAGGCTTTTGACTGTGTAGATCCTAAGGAGTTATTAAGTAAGCTTTCCAAAATTTATTTAGAAAGCTTACTTATTTCAAATTTTATTAAGATCGATATCTTGAATACTATAGGCGGACGTAATGTATAGGAATCATAATGTTTTCTTTTGACATTTAATCAGCCAAAATTTCTCCTCTTCTACGAAACCCTTTAACCCTTAGATGCATACTGTAGCAGATTTACATCATATCTTTTAGCTTCAATGTCCTTCATAGAGAAAAAGTTCAATTTAATTTTTAAACACCTTTCGTGGTTCTGGAGTCTGAATCTATTCTCAAATATTTTTTTTTCAATGGAAAACGAAAAATCATGCATTTAAGAGTTAAAATATGTACGCACCCAATGAAGAATCTTAGATCAAGAAGATTTTTGTATTTGAATGTTGACATACTATGGACACTATATAAAATGGCTGTTCTTCTTTAATTGACTTCAATATTGATAAAAGATTGAAATCCGGTATATGGAACGGTGCTAGCGAGAAAACTCTAAATCAGCTAGATGCCATTCATAAGAAATCGATAAAAATTATTCACTTGTACTCACGTATGTATCCAACAAATTTATTATATTCCGATAAATATTTAAGTTTTACAAATATTTGTAAACGAGATCTATATCTAACAGTGTATTTGAGAGTGTTGGTTATCACTTAAAATAAAATAGAACTATGCTATTATGAAGGCGAAGTACTCTACAATAGACATAGTTTTCCACATTTAAAATTAGTAGATATACCATAAAAGCTCTACAGAAAAGGCTATTGTATGTGATTGTGTATTCCAAATCTATGTGTAAAATCAGTTAGGGTGTTCATCAAATAGACTTGGAATCATATAACAAAAAAAACAGCGTTTAAAGTAATCAATAATAAAATTAAACATACATTTTGAGTAAAATGATGGAGTAAAAATCAAATTTCTACCTGTCTTTGCTTCAAACAAATTAACAGAAAAATACAATAATAATGTAAAAATAAAAATTTTTAAAATATACATTTATTGAAATAAAACTAGTCCCTTAAAAAGTAGAAAATGAAACTTGTGGTGGATGTTGAGTATCTAGAACTATTATAAGATAAAACGCTAGATAAGATAAAAAGTATATAATGAATCTGGCTGGAATATTATTAATGGAAATTTGAAATATTTATGGCATATATATTATACTCGAACCTGCCATTTTTTATGCTTTTTTGATCATGAATAACTGTTCAAAATTTCATTATCTTTAAATTTTTTAAACAAAATAATTTTTTTTCTTTTTGCGTTTATTTTTAATATTTAAAAAAAAATTTAAACCTACCTAAATGTAAACCTATAAATAATAATAAATAAATAAGTAAACATATAAATAAATAAATAGACACTGGCAAGTTAATATAAAAGTATATAATAAATGTCTGTATAATTGCTTAAAATTGTTTAATGAACTGATGCCAGTACAACTTAAACAAATTGATTCCATAAGAGTTTTTAAAACCGAAATAAAAAAAATTAGTTGATACAAAAACAAAAAAGCAATAATTTAATTTAATTTAATTTAACATTTATTAAAACGGCCGGAATGAATCCGGTCCGCCAATATCCCGCTGCCTTAGGCAATTGGCCAATAAAAAAGTAATAGTAAAACACAAATAAATAAAAGTAAATGAATAAAAGAATATTTTGTATTATTACAATAACAACAATAAAAATGTTTGATAGTAGTGATTGCAGTAAGAATAATAATGTAAAATTCATAAGTTGTTTTAAATATTTAGTCTATATATTTAATGTTTTTCTCTTTTTTTAGTTTTTTTTTTCAATTATAGAATTTTATTTTATTTTTAAAGTTTTTCAATACTTAATGTAATTTATTTTATTTCTTATTTGTAACAGTTCCATAGCTTTTTTTGTATATTAATTTTTTATTTGCACTTTAATGAATTTAAAGATCGGACATCGTAGGCTAGGATCTGCTACATACAATTTAGTTTTAAGTTAATCAAATTTTATATCAAAATTAATGTAGGATTGAAATAAAGAAAAAAAAAATAATAAAAATATCAGGCGAAAAATCACAAATTTCATGAAATCATTTATTTTAAACTTGCATTTTATATAAAATAACATTTCATTTTTAGAACTTTGCTATTTTCTTATAAGAATTCATGTATAAACAAGATTTAAGCAAAATCTGTTTAAAGAAAATATCCCAGTAGATATAAAATAAATAAATAAATATCGAACCCGATTTAATTTAGAATTCACTAACAAATCCCAAAAATTGCTACAATTTATAATATTTCTGATCTTCAACATTTGAAAACATGTTCCAAGGCAATAATCTAAAATACAATTAACTCTCGAACACCAATAATTGTATATAATCCTTTTTAGTAATTTGTAAAATTTTTATTTAAAATTCAACTTGCATTTCAAAGCATTTATTACAACAATTTTCATTCTCGCCTACATTATTCGAGTTATAAAATTAAATTTTTGAAACTTATTAACAGAAGAACTTTTTTTTTAGTATCTATTTTTTTCTTGTTTTTAGTTTTTGATAACTTCAACAAATTAAACTATAATATAATAAAAAAAAAAATAACTTTTTTAAATCAAAATTTTTCAATTGTTTATTTGTAGGCGGGAGAAACTACGAAAAGAAAAAAATGCAAACAAACAAAAACTGATAATTTGTTGATTCTTAAAAAAATCAAAGTTTTTTATGAAGTTGTATAACTTACTTAAACAATTACTTAACAATTTTTTACATATGTACACAACACATACCATCCTTTAACTTTACAAAATTAAATTAAAACGAAAGAAAATCCAAACAATTCTATG
The DNA here is from genome assembly GCA_963942445.1 of Argyra leucocephala. Classification (NCBI taxonomy): domain Eukaryota; kingdom Metazoa; phylum Arthropoda; class Insecta; order Diptera; family Dolichopodidae; genus Argyra; species Argyra leucocephala. The sequence continues at coordinate 140,404,329 of OZ012679.1, read as the reverse complement.
AAATGTAAAAAGTGCAACAGAACTTCATTTTAGATGTACTAGACAATGTCAATGATTCAGAATTTATTAAAATTTAAACTTTAAGTAATATTGAATTACTAGTGAATCCCCTATGCAATTACACAGAAGCGATTTTATATAAAAAGATATATTTGTTTTGGTATAATTGCATGTAGTTGTTTTCTGAATCACTTGATTATTGAATATATATATAATGAAATTAAAGTATAATACCTAATACTTTATGACGAAATTAATAGTAATTTCAATATAACTTAACACATTAAAATCCCATTACTCTCCACTTAGTAGATCTATGTATTTTAATTCGTTTATAGTCAAAAACGTTTGTAGTCACAATTCTGAATTCACAAAAATTTGTTTGAAAGAAAATAATAAACTTCATAAGCTCATACCATCGATGTCGTTAATAGTCACATTAAAATATAACGCCCATTTTTTCAATAAAACAAAAAAAAAGTCAATTATTTTAGTAAAAAACTGATTTATACTTGGTTTTTTTCTATTCTTTATTACAAATATGCATATTTTGTGATTACGTAACAGAATAATTATTATTTATGAACATAAAGTTTAAAATTGTCATACGAAAGATATTTCATTGAATTTGGTTTTGTTTATGAAGATGCAATTTTTTTTTCAATACAAACGATTCAAAAATATTACTGAAATTTAGCGAATGACTATAACCGTGTTTTACTGTATATATTTTTTTTAATGATATCAGAATCAAATGAACTAACATTTATTATATCATTTTTGAAGAGTATAATCTGATCTAATTTTTGTTTTTCTATTTGGTTTTCAATTTTTGTTTGTGTTTTTGTTTTTGTACCTTTTTCTATAAGTTTGTGTGTTTATTTTAAATGACAGAATTTTTATGAAGCCTTTTTAAAAATTGTCCGTGATTGAAATTTATTTTAGAGTATAGATGTCGCTCAACTTGGAAATAACCATCATTTATTTGATGTAACTATTTGAAATGTTTTAAGTGTTCTGCACTAAGAACTTGCTAAAATTTTAATATTTTTGTGGTGGAATTTACTATTCAATTATTCTTGCTTTCTTACTCACCACGTCGTTCATCTTGTGTATTATATATAAAATAATAAAAAATTGCAATTTCATTTAAATTCAAATTCGTACAATTCATTTTTAAATTCATGAACGCAGAAATTGCACGACGGAAATAAATCAACAGCATTTCCCATTTCAGTTCTATCAACATATCCCTTTGAACTTAAAAGGGAGCGTGCGATTACGAATATATAAAATGGTTTACATTTAACGGTTGTAGTTATAATAATACATATGATTATGATTTAGGATAATTTCAGATAATTTTTGTTTGTTATTTGAATTACAATAAATGTCCAGAACGATTGATAATTGCGAAAACAAATATAGGGGTCAATTATGAAAGTTCACTGGGATTTGACTTTTTCCACTTTAGAAAAAAGTAATTTTCTGTTATTATGAAAGTCTACTGAGTTGTTATAAGTTCACTGGGTTAATGATTTCAAGTCAACCGCAATTTTGCTGTTGACTTTGAACAATTGAAAATATATATATATATATATTTTTTTTTTTAATTTTATAAAATTTTATTACTTAGATAATTAATAAAGCATTTTTAGGAAAAATTTTAGCCACAAAAGGCAGCTGGAAAAACTGGTCACAACTTATTATTTAAATACACAAAATTTGACAAAAATTGTGGAAAAAAGTATACATACGTATTTAAAACACAATTTATAAGTATTAAAGTTGGAAGAAAAACTATTTGTATTATAAATAAAATATCATCAAATCACCATTTATAATACATATTAAAATATAAATCATGAAAATATGCTTAGCTCAACCAATTTTATGTTTTTTGACAATGAACATTTTTTCTACAATGGCAACCTTTCTAAATCAATTCTATTTCAGTGCACTTTCATGATTGACCCCATAGTTTTTGTTTGCTGGAAAAATATTTCGGGTATAAGACAACCAAAAATTTTCGTTAAGTTTTTTAGCAGTAACAACTTATTGCTGTTATTTTGATAAATTATACATATAGTAACATTACAGTCATCTCGACTGAGAGCAGAACCAAACTACATAAAAATACGATAGATTAATAGATAGATATAGATAAAAATGAACTAGAATAGACTTTCAAAAGTCATCAAAAATAAAAAATCACGTAATGTAAAGCTGAATTTTCATTGACCAATATTTAAAATCTTAAAAATTTTATCGGCTCTAAAAAGAGAGATAACATGAAATAACATTATTTTATATGAGAGCTCAATGCGTACAACAAGAACAGAAAATATCATTTATCGGGGATATTTTCACAAAAATTGGGGATATTATACTTTGATAAAGTACATTTTTAAAATATCAAGGATAGTTTCTTTATACCGGCAACACTTTTTTAACAATTTTTTGAGTAAATTTATATAAAAAAAAATAATTTTTTCCAACAGATGGTTTTGACGATTGAATTGTTGTTTTTTTGTGTATAAAATACATTTCCCAAATAGAAATTTAGAGAATTCTTTGCAACAGTCTATTTTTTTCTTACATAAAAATTCAATAAGCTATCTCCCTTTTTAGAGCCAATAAAATTTTAAATATTGCTCAATGAAAACCCACCTTAATAATGATCGTCTACTCTACTGAACTTAAAATTGAATTTGAAAATGTTGTCATTGTAGGAAATGTTTGTGAGAAACTTGTCAAATAAAATTATTGCCATATAACAACAAAATAGGTTTTCACGATAACCAAAATTGAATTTTTTCTATATTATAAAAACATCTATTCTCAATAGACTTCATAATTTACTCTACAATTATTAATTTTTATTAGATTACCCTAAGCTTCGTTAAAAATAACTAATGTACTCTAAATATGAAATAATGTGACTCCTTTAACATCAAAATGTTTTCAAATTTTCACTGCACTAAATAGATATAGTACAAATTAGTTATCTGACTAAAGCAATATATATTATACATTTTTAATATTACAAAAACAAAAATGGTGTTTTCAAAATGTTAAAAATATTTTAACGTAAAATAATAAATAAGATAACAAAGCATTTAATGTTAGTATATAGTTGAATCCTTCCAAAAGCACCACAAAAATAAAGAAAATCCAAATGCAAATTGAAGGATTCCTGTTTATCATGTTTTGGTATTATTAAAAAAAAAAAACTAAAAATAAAAATAAAATATAACAAATAATGAATAAGATAAAAAAAATACAAAAAATACAAAAAAAAAATGAATGAACCCACGCACAAAAATTTTCTGTATAGCTTTTAATGGCATGTTAAATAATCAGTAAACAAAAACATACATTTATGTATATATACACAGAGATAGAGAACAAAAAGCATAATGAACTCTTAGTTAAATTGAAATAAAACACATATAGAATGAGTCAATAAATGAATGAATGATTTAATTCATTGAAATCCCTGATCTCCTTTCTATTGATGATGGTTTCAAATTTTGTTTGTAATTCAATAAAAAAAAAAAAAAATTATACAAAAAAAAAAACAAATTTTTATGTTATTGTATAGTCTAAGAAAATAAATAGAGAATTATATTATTATTATCTATATTGTTTTGGTTGTTTATTTTTTATGTGTGTAAGTATTGAAAACCTACGATTTATAATGAAAATGTACACTAATACATATAAATATTCATTGTGGAAATTGTTAAAAATAGTAAATATGTTTTTCAAAATAAAATTTTACTTCAGGCTGATGGAATTAAAATAAATTTATTTAATATAAAAAGTATTGGTAAACATTTTACTTGACCAGGTATTTAGCCGGTAAAATAATATTGTTATAGCATATATATATATATACTTTTCTCAGTAGATTTCTCAATATGAGATTAATTGAATGTTACTATAAAATTTAGTCAAGTTTAGAAGAATAATTAATTCCATAGATTTTATATTTTAAATATTATTACTATTTTCATTTCGACCATAGACTTACATTAATAAAATTTAAAAAAAAAAATGCATATTGAATTTTTACAATATAACTTATGTGATCATATGGTTATATAGTTTTCTTTTCTGTAAAAAAAAAAGACTAGTAAATAAACTTACGACACAAAAATAAATAAAAATGAAGTTAATAAAATAGTAAATAAAAATACTATACTAAAAGAATTTAAAAATAAAAATTTGATTACTTCACTATAATGCTTGTCCTGAACTAGATCAGTGTTATACTAATTTTTGTAATACAATATCAGTTTTATACAATATTTGTGTTATATTTAGATACAAATTTAGATATTAATTTTCAATTAATGGTTTATGAATATCTTTCAATTAAAAATGATTTACACAAAAATATTAATTTGCATACTACTAAGTCAGTAGTCATGTAACCTGTCATATGTGACGGAAGTAAAATAAAGCCTAATTTTTTTCTCCTTCCTTAAACTTTTTATTTCGCATTTAAGAAAACTGAATTTTTATTTTTTTTTAACTTTATTTAATAAACATTTGAGGTCAAAGTCGCTATGTTTTTTGTATCACAGATCGATTTCACAGCAATTTCACAAATAAATATTTATAATATGTAGTTAGTTTACTTTATTCAATGAAACTTATTGCATACAGTCTGTCTGGAGAAATGCATTTTAAATTGCTGATTTATAATAAATTACCTATTCTTATTTTCTTAACATTTATTACATATACATACATACTTTCTATAAAATACTAGTTATTCCCGGCGTAACATTCGCCGGTCTAGCATTAGCATTATAAATGAAACAATTTATTTTATTTATTTATTTTCTTTATTTTCTTAAAAAAAATCAATGTTTTACATATTTTTTTATTACATAATAAATAAGTTAAATTGAAAAACTAAAAACTATAATTGTAAAACATTGATTTTTTTTAAAGAAAATAAAGAATATAAATAAATAAAATAAATTGTTTCGTTTATAATGCTAATGCTAGGCCGGCGAATGTTACGCTGGGAATTGCTAGTAATTTACAATATTGTTTAATCTATCTATAACTATTTTTTTTTTAATTTTTATTTAGGTATTTATTTATATAAGGCTGCGTTTATACGTTTTCTAATTTTGTTTATAACGTATAAATGATGTTCATTAAAGTTTGACATCCGACTTTGTTAAAGAATATCATTATTTTTTTTTTTTAAGTAATAGTACTCGACACGCATTTTTGTATTTCGCAAGTTGAAAAAGTGAATTTTGCGAGAAAAGGTATTTATAAACTTCTAATTGTGTTATGCCAATATATTGAAAGATATACATTAAAAAATACAAAAAATGTGTATTAAATATTATTATTATTCATCAATACAAATAATACTTGAATAATTGATTTACTACTTATATATTTATATTTCATAAATGTTCTGAAATTACACTGAATATTTATATTTGTTTATAAGTATTTATTATTAGTAATCGCCACGCATATTCGTATCTTCGTATTTTGCAAGTTTAGAAAGTGGATTTTGCATGAAGAAATATAGTATACTTTGCAACTATTTTTGTTTATCTTTTTTTATAAAGATATTATTCAATTAAAACTTTTGAAATAAAATTTGATGTAATTACAATAAAATTTGTAAATGTAATAAAAATAAGTAAAATAAAATCTTCATGAAACAAAATTTGATGTCTAAACACTCGCTAACAAATACTATTAATAGGGACGTACATATTTCAACAAAATGTGTCGAACAGAGATGTCGCTGGCAGTATAGATATGAAATTAAATGTATTTAAAAAAAATACCACATCCACATTAAAATAGCAATAGATACGTTTTTTGTGTTTTTTTTTGTTATCATAATAGCCCTAACTATTTCAAAATTCAAAATAAAAAACAAAACATTTATTTATAGAATTTATATTTTTATTTCACTTCTTTTAAATTTTGGTTTTGACGTTTTGGTATGATTAGGTATGACCATTATAGTACAGGTTATGATTGGTTACGATTTTGTTAAATCATATCGAATCATATAGGCCATTTAACGAAGTATTATATGACATCATATGACGCCTTATGACTATTATAGTTAGGAGTAAAGCCAATAATTTGATTTTTCTCTTATTGTTCAGTTTTTATTGACGCCTTATGACTATTATAGTTAGGGGTAAAGCCAATAGGTAATTATGCTTTTTCTCTTATTCTTCAGTTTTTATTGTTATATTGTTATCCCGATAGGGTCTCTGATGTAGGTAATGGTAGTCTGTAATTTTTCTTTTTAAAGTTTTTTTAATTTTTATGTGTACTAAATTTGCCGTGTGTTGAATTGGAACTTGATAATAATGTCATAACATATTTTGTTTTTCTTGCTCTTAGCAGATCGTAAATTTCGCTTTATGATTCTCCATGTACAATATAATATTTACTCAATGCTACTACGCATTTGAATTTATACTTTTGAATTATTTGTTAATAAAATAAATAAATTTGAATTATTGGAATTTCTGAACATAAGGTCAAAAATATATTTTCTAAATTTACTATTTGTTTTACCGGTAAGTTTTTTTGCTGTAATATCGTAATATTTTAATAAAGCTATTTTATCAATATAATAATTATATTCTGATAATTCGGTTTTTGTCTTTGCTACTTTGTTTTTTTTTAAAATTAATTCATATAATCAGATATAATCAATGATATTGCTGAATAGGTGAATTGTTTTTAGGTTAATTTTAATTTGTTTTTGGTTTTATTGTTTTGTGGTTTATGTCTTTAAATTCAATTTTGCACACTATAGTAATTCGTAATAGTTCTAATAAAGTTGTCTAATCTAGTTGAAGAAAGGTTTGTGTTGTAAAAGCTTTGTGAAAAGTTTAACAGACGTTTAAGCGTATTAATATATGAGATTGTCTGTGAATATTTTTCATGAAAAATAGTATTTTAAAGTACTTCAAAGTATAAGTATAGGTATTATTGCTAAACTAATGATCTGCTAAACTAATGAATCGCACAGCGGGTTCTAGTACTGAGTTCCTTGAGAAGGGGATAATGTGGAGAATCATAATGAGATAGTGATCCCCTAAAACAACCAACAACAACAAATAGGTAATTTTTAATTATCCAGTGAAAATTTGATTTGGTTTTTATAACTCACATATTGTTTCCTATGAAATCTGTATATGAGTTTTAAAACTTTTCAAATTCAAACTAGAAGTTGTATATAGGTTGGTAGGTAGCCCAACACCTCATTAATTTTTTTACTCAATTTAACTCTTTTTTTTAGAAATTAAAAAAAAATTAGAAAAATGAAACATCTGTATATAGTGTAGCGTGTAGTTGTATTATTTTAAGCATCACTGTATATTATATAAATGTGTGGGTGTATTTTTATTTTTCATTTTCCGTTCCCATTAATTAAACCGAAAATCTACAAATTGCGCGCCAAAAATTCTTATTTCATTAATTTAAATAAGATAACCTTGTAAAATATATCATATGTGGAAAATTATTATTAAAAATAATGTATAAAAAAATTTTGTCCTGGGTAATGTCCTTTCAAAATTAACACATACAAATACACACAAATAGGTACATACATTTTAACACAATATGGCTTATTTGGTGTTGTTGTCGCCCTCGTTATATTTTATTTATTCTTAAATGTGATATCGGGATATATTTTTCTTTTTGTTTTATATTTTAAATTTTACTGAATGAAATAGATTTGACTTCAATAGTTTAAATTTTTTATGTTTTATGTCAAATATGTTAGAAAGTTTAAAATTTATTTTTCAAATTTCTTACATTTACAATTGCTGTAGCAAGTTAAAAACAAAAAGTTTTTTTTTCTTTTTTAGAAATGCAAATAAAAATTTTAATAATTTCTGAAATTTCTATTAAAATAATTTTTAATTTTTGGCGGTAAAAAACACAATTGAAAATACCGCGGAAAAATTCGCAACAAAAAAATTAAAATACACACGCTCTTATGTATGTGCATACATTATACATATGCTCATAATTGCAATTACAATCGCTCAACCACAATTTCGTTGTCGTCGAAATAAATCCTATTTTCTATTTTTTTTTTTCGCTGGTAGTCGGATTTGACATTCCGGACCATCTTTTTAAACATTAAAAAATAAAAACAAAACAATTATTCTGAAATAGTGAAATCTGTTATTAGAACTACAATTCATTGTTTTGTTTTTTTAAGTTTATGTATATTTTTTTATAATATATCAAATTATAAAATGAAGTTCTGTAATATAAGTTATAATTTAACTAGGGGCGCCTGTTCACTAATTATAACTCAAGTTGAAGCTAAATTTAAAGTTTTTAAAAAATAATAATATACGTAATATTTTACGTAATATAGTTTTTAAACAGTAATTTACGTACTGACATAGACTTCGTACGATATAGCAGAAACCACTCGTGTTTAATAAAAAGTTTTGTGGTTAGTAAGTTTTATTTAGGACACATAAATACATGTCCCTCATATACTGCTTCGTTTTCGATATATTCCCCATAGTAAGTGGCATTTAGTGGATAAAATTACTAAAAATAAAAATTTTTATCATTAAAGAGGTATATACCTACATATTCATACATATTTTTAATAAAAACTATATTATACCACAAATGACCAAAATTTAGAAACAGTTACTAAAAAAAATAAAAAAAGAAAAAATCAAGTGATTTTTTTCTTTTTCGTTGTTTATATATTTTTCATTTTAGATGAATTTTTTTTTTTGTTTTTATTTGAAATATCTACATAGGTTCATTTGCAAGTAATAATAATAACTGATTAGTTTGTTTTTGTTTTTTTTTATTTTAATAAGAACTCACATATATAATATGCATAATATATTTGCTGAATAATAAAATCATATGAGTAAAAATTTTTCAACTGTGTGCGCATTATTGTTTTATATACAACTTATTTATATATTAGGAGTTCATTAAATAGAAGCGAAATAAAATATATACTGCGCATACTGGTGTATACTGCGCAGGTCCTTAAATGCTTTTCTTTTATAATTATAGATAATATAAGTTCAAGTTTTATTATTAGCACTAATATTAGTTATTATTAAATTAGTTTAATAAAAAATTAGCGTTTATTATTAATTGTTAAGTTATATAAGTATGTTCATATGAGTTTCAAAGATTTTATTGCATTTCTGTTTTGTTTGTTTATTTTTATTTTTCGTTTCGCTACAATTGTGTTTAATTTGACGAAAAATAGTTGAGCGAAAACGAATTTCGTTGGCAGTCGGTGGTCGCAATTGTATTTACTGTTTTAATTTTAAAAGTAAGAAACGTCAAAGATTTGACATTAATTCAACAAATAGAGAAAATAATTTTATAATAAATTTATCTAGTCATTGCATAAATTTAACTAGACTTTGCTTTCCAAATTGTATGATATCCAAAATATATAGATCTAACTTATATATTCGTTTGTTTATATTTCTTTTTGTAAATATGTATTTAAATTCAAGGATTCGACGATGGTTTGTAGTTAAGTCAAATCAATTGGAAAAAAAATATATCAAATTAATAAAATTTAGCTTTTATGTTTTCACTTGTACACTCTTGGTGAAATTTTATAAACATTTTTAAAAAATAAAAGACTCTTGTTAATTTCACTAATTTATTTTATTCTGACACGTCCATTTATTCCGACACATCCATTTATAAATCCATTTATGATCCATGATTATGATCGAAAGTTCGAAAGACGTGTCGGAATAAAATAGATTTGTGAAATTAACAAGAGTATTTTATTTTTTAAAAACAAAATTTAGGTTAGTATCAAAAGAGTGTCAATGATAACATTTTAAAGTAGGTTAATACCAAACAGTCACATTTAAGAAAGTAATAAATTTTAATAGTTGGGCAATGTTCTGACCATACTGTTATAGTACTTGGTTCCCTTAACACCTTATCTATTTGAACATTGTTCTAATATTAAGTAAAATATCACTGATCAGTGTTTTTTAAATGTACCTGTTTTTTGTTCAATGAAACATCAATATCTCAAAGGGGATCCATAATCTTCGTGGTAGTTGTCAAATGATATACTAATCCGTAATATTCTTTCAATTAAATATTAATCAATATCCTACACCTTCTTTAGATATTTTATAAATCTTTTATTTATTTATTTATTTCAAGCTTAAATCAAGCAATTACAAATAATATTTACTTAAATGTATGTTACAAATTTACAAAAAACAAAATAAAAAAGTTAGATAATTTTAAATAAATTTTGGTTTTTAAGCTCTTAACATAAGTTCTTAATACTAAATGATGGTTTCAGGTGTAGGAGAGGTAAGGAGAGTTATTTAGTTTGTGTATTTGTGCAGTTGTGTTTTTAATACAGCCTTTGATAGAGAGTAGTCAAACTACGGCCTTGTATTTATTTTCCATTATTAACATTCTATTAATGGGTTCAAATCTACCATAATTAGTTCTATGATAAACCAGGGTGAAAAGATTAACGAATCTAAGTCGAGAATTATTGTTAATGAAAATTTTATTAAAAATAGGTGGAGAAATAATGTTATACTTTTAACAATTTCAACAACAAAGGTTACATCAGCAATTTCCCTTCTTTTCTGCAGGGTGGCCAGATGAATTAAATTTAGACGATGTTAGTAAGGTGGCAATTGAATCGGATCTTCCCAAGGAAGATAACGTAGTGCAAATCTTAAAAACTTCTTTGGAATAATTTCGATTCTTCGTATATGAACATCATAGAATGGAGACTATACCTGGCATTTCAAACCATTTCGATCGGGAGTGTTTCTTGTACAATATATCCAATATTCCATTTTTTTCTGATCTTTCAATTCTTCTACAATAGAATAACACATCAGATCTTATCATAATTTGAATAAAAACGATAAATGTATCCTGTTTTATACGTAAATTATTGTATAATAATTCTATAATGTGAAATAACCTTATTTATCAATTTCTTTCAGTTTTCTTTGTTTTTGTTTACAAAATTATTTTTTTCAAGGTTTCTATTCAAAATATTGTAATATTAATAATTAAATAATAAATTCTGAAAAACTGAAAATTCTTTAAAACAAATAAAAACAAAAACAGAATCAGAATAAATAAATGAACTGTTTTTCTTCCATCAAATTTCAGAACAAGTGATTTTTTATTTTTAAATGGAAGAAAATGAGTATTTTTTTATTTTATTTTTCTTTTGAAGAATTTTTTATTCATTCATACTCATTTATATTATTATATTTTCATTCATATTTATTTATATAAATATAATATTTATTTGTAATATGTTGTCGTAATATAATTTATATCCTTGACTATTATGAGAAAAAAAGCAAAAACAATAACAAGAAAAATAAATAAAAAAATTTGCTATTTTTAATCTACATTGAATTAAGAGAAAATTTCTATACACACAAATTAGATTATCGCAAATAAAAAAAAAAAAAAGAATAATAATAAATAAATAAAATCGTAAAAATCAAAAGAATATTACACAATAATAATAATAATAATAATAATAATACATATTAATAATGAATAAATTGTTATGTTACGAGTATATGCAATTCGTTTTGTTTGATTAAATTAAGGTTATGTGATGTGCAAATTATGAAATTCTATTATGAAAATTCTGAATTCAGTAGATGTTCTTTTGCTTCCTTTTTCAGTTAAATTTTATTTAAAGCTTTTTATATTATCTATAATGCTATTTACGAAAATAAAATTCAAAATGAAAATGAAGAAAACGTTATTGAGAAATATTATGGGAAAGGCTTAACATAATTAACATTTTTTAATCCAATTTTAATCTAAATTTAAACATCCTTTAAAATTATTGAATCAGTTGAGGCAATTATCTGCTGAACGAATTTTTTTAAAGCCCTTAATTAACTTTAAGTCATTCATAAATTAAAAAAAAAAAAACATTTTTTTTTATAAATTCATAAGATAGTTTTAGGATATATGATGTGTAGGTAGATCAGGTATGGGTCTACACAAATGATTCAAATTTTATAATGTACTTAATTAATATCTAGAATAATTTTTAGGTGATTTTTTCGTTAAAAATAACAAATTAAGTAATGACTTTCTTACTTTATGAACTACTCCAAAATAGAAAAAGTATGGGAAGGTAATGAGTAAACTTACTCCTATAACAATTGGAAGGTTTATCTCAAGTTAATAAATTAAACTATTTTTTTTTATTACTTATTATTGATAATCCGAATTTTCCAGATTTCTCATCACGTCATTGGGTGTTAAAAAAACGGACTTTTCATTAACAAAATCAAACTAGTTTTTATAAAAACTTGTTTTCTAGCGTTAGCATAAATTTTTTTTTCTTCAAAAATTATAAAAACAAACTTCTTCTACATAAAAATATTCTAGATTTACTCCAACACACCATTCCAATATTTTATAGTTATTATTAGTTATAATAAGTAAATATAAGTAAATAAAACTGACTATTTCAATTATTTTTCAAAAACCAATCAACATTTAATTATGCCTTTCCACAATTCTATAGTAACCCACCTGATGTAGTTGTTGGTAGTTGTTAAACTTTTAAACGAAGGATTACTAGACCAAATTCAGTGCTACAGAAAATATATTATTAGGAATATTGAAATATATGAATAAAATAGAGACATTGAAATGTGGACCTACAGCAGAATTTTGAAAATATCATGGATCGAATACATGTTGAAGTTTTACACAGAACTGAAGCTGATCGAAAGCTCCTATTAACAATACAAAGCCGAAAAAAATATATTTCAGTTATATCATGCGTAAAGCTAAATATTGAGATTAATTATATAGTGCAAGAAAGAAGGAAGATGCTGCATTGTCAGAAAGTAGTTATCGTGGACTTTGTAGCATAAGAAATTTAACGATAATAACTTTAATTTGCAAACTAATTCAAGTGGCTTCAAATAAACAACAGTTCTCATAAACAACATTACATAAAAAAAACTCAAACATACTAAATTTGATAGACGGAGAAGAATACTGTTTTGATTTTTTATTTATAGAATAAAATGTTTTTTATTTTTTATTTGTTCAAATTAATTTTAACAACAATACCATTTAGATAATTCGAAATAAAATAATATTGTTTTTTTTTTTTTAAAGTTCATTATTAATATTTAATAAATTTCTAAAATCTTTTTATTATATAAAATGCAAAAAAGAATGTAATATTTATTTATATAATATATATATATATAATGAAAAGTATAATTAGAAAATCAATTTGCAGAAAAAAAAAATGTGTGGTTTTATTTTACACATTACGTTAACGTAACAAGGCCAACGTCACCTTTGTTTTTATATAATTTTTTTATTTTTAATATTTTTACCTTATATCAATTTCAATAAAATTAGATCTAAAGAAAAAATAAAACGATAATTATGCAATCAAGGAATTTAATATAATATTTTTGATATAAAATATCAAAATTTTATTGAATAACTTAGTAATGAACTTCAAATATATATGTATGTATGTACTATATATCTATTCTATACAATACGAATTCAATTATGAAATCAATTTACAAATTAGTTTTTTGGTTTTTGTATTCCGGTCATACATACATGAATTCATATATATATATATCAAATTTTAGTTTATTTTCAAACATGAAGATTTTTATATAAAGTAAATTTAACAATATATTTTTTATATATTTATTTTAGACTAGATAGTATTTATAATGTTTTTTTTTTTTTGTAATTTTTGATATAAATTTCTGTTGTATAATCCTTAGTTTAAATTATACGTAACACATTCATCACATAAATTAAAATTTCTTAAAATAAACTATTAATTTATTATTTTACTTAAATATAAAAAAGGAATAATTTTATACAAAGTAATAATATAATATCGTGATTAATATATTCTAATAAAATAGAATAGGACTGATATAACAGAACCGATTGAAACACAAGTAACATATTCAGCAGATCGAGGGGATTAAATGTGTGTTTATAGTAGGAATAAACACTGCTGGGAGAAAAAATGTGGCAGTTGAAATTTATGCTTGCATTTCCAAAATTTATTTTTTTTATTTTTTTTTTTTTTTTCTCCTATTACTCCGCGTGGTAGCATAGGGCTTCGATAGTGAACCTCCATTCCTCTCTGTTGAGTACTACTTCCTTAATATCGTCCCAGGTATAATTGTTGACTGTTAATTCTTGATCGATTGTGCGTCTCCATGTGTTGTATGGTCTGCCGGGTCTCCTTTGTCCTTGTGGATTCCACTCTAGAGCTCTTCTTGCTATATCACTTTCTGATTTCCTTAGTGTATGACCTATCCATTTCCATTTTTTCCTATTTATCTGTCTGTTGATAGGTTCTTCTCCAGTTATCATCCATAAATCTTCGTTGCTAATTCTTGCCGGCCAGAATATTCTGCATATAATTCTCAAGCACTTGTTGATGAATACTTGTAGCTTCTGTTTGATTCTGACCGAAGTGAGCCATGTTTCACTGCCATATATTAATGTTGACTTAACACATGCTCTGAATATTGTTAGCTTTGTTGTTCTCGATATTTGGTTGCTCCGCCATATCTTCATTAGGCTCCCAAATGTTCTTCTTGCCTTATTTATACGGCTGTTGACATCTTCTGTTGCACCTCCTCTTGATGTTATAATGCACCCCAGGTAGTTGAATTCTTCTACGTATTCTATCTGTTGTCCACTCACTGTTATTGGCTCACTGTAACTATTGTTTGTCCTCATTGCTTTGGTTTTCTCGATATTTAATTCCAGTCCCGATTTCTTTGCTTCTTCCTGTAATCTGTTGACTTTGTTCTGTAGGTCCCTTTGATTTTTTGATATGAGGCATACATCATCTGCGTAATCTAAGTCTTCTAAGTTTCCGAAGAGATCCCATTCTATTCCGTTTATTCCAGTGCAAACTTCTCTTAGAATGTCGTCTAGTATTGTGTTGAAGAGAAGTGGAGATAGTGGACATCCTTGTCTAACTCCTATATTGGTGTAGAATGGATCACTGATCTTACCTCTGTGTTGAACTGTTGTCTCTGCATCTTCATACATCGCTTTGATGATGTTGATGATTTTTTCAGGAACTCCTTTCTTTGTAAGTGTTCTCCATATTGCGCATCTCTTGACTGTGTCGAATGCTTTCTTAAAATCTATGAATAGTAGATATAGTGGGGCATTCCATTCCACTGATTGTTCAACTATGACCCGTAAAGTATTTGCCTGGTCTACACAGCTTCGGTTTGGTCTGAAACCTGCCTGCTCTTTCCGTAGTATTGGTTCTAGTACTTCTTCTAATCTTTTCTTTATAATAATTGCTATTATCTTATGAATAGTATTTAGAACCGTGATTCCTCTCCAGTTGCTGCAATTTGCCAAGTCTCCTTTCTTAGGTATCTTGACAATCATTCCTTTCTTCCATGATGGTGGTATATTCTCTTCTATCCATGCTTTCTTGATGTGGGGTTCAATTGTTTTTGCGAATAAGTCAGGGTCCAGTTTGGCTATTTCTGCTGGAATTCCATCTTCACCTGTTGCTTTGTTGTGCTTCAGGATATTGATTGTAGCTTTGATTTCTTCTATATTTGGAGCTTGAGTAGATATTGGCAGTCCCTCAGTTGGGTAGATATTTGCATTGTCTCTGTTTCTTATGTCTGCTTCATTATTTGTACTTTCTTCGTTACTCAGTTCTTGGAAATGTTCTCTCCATCTCTTTAATTGATCCTCTAAGTTTGTGATGAGCGCACCATTTTTATCTTTAATTGGTTTGTTTTGTTGTTCCGACTGGTTAGTTAAGTTCTTGATTATGCGATGCAATTCTCTCAGGTTATGTTGCTGTGCTGCTTTTTCTGCTTCTCCGGCTAAATTTTGTAGAAATTTCCTTTTATCTCTTCTTGCTGCTCTTTTTACTGTTTTCGCTATTTCTTCATATTCTCTTCTTGATGCCATCCTGTTGTTTATCATTTTCTTCATTTCACCTCTTCTTTTAATCAAGGCCCATGTGTTATCGGTTATCCAGATTTTTCTTTGTGGTTGTGAAATTCCAAGATTTTGTTCGCTTGTTTGGTTGTAAATTTCCAGAATCTCTTCCCAAGTGTATTCTCTATTATTTCTAATATTTTCTCGTAACGCCGTAACTATGTCAGCTCTTACTTGCGGATTTTTTAAGTTGTTTATATTTATTTTCTTCTTTCTATATCTTCTGCCTCTTCCTTGTTGGCTTAGTTTCATTCTGAAGTCCCCAGTTAGTAATTCATGATCGCTGTGTATATCTGCTCCCCTTCTATTTCTCACATCTAACATTGATTGTTTCCACTTCTTGCTGATGCATATGTGATCTATCTGATTTCTTGAGATCCCGTTTGGTGTTGTCCATGTGTATTTGTGGATATCTTTGTGTGGAAATAGACTCCCTCCGATTGCTAGGTCGAAAGTCTGACACAACTCTATCAATCTTTCCCCGTTGTTGTTTCTTTCTCTTCCTAACCCGTGTTTGCCCATTATCTCCTCAAGTCCATTGTTGTTAGATCCTATTTTCGCATTCCAGTCACCCATTAATATTATGATATCTCCCCTATTTATGAGTGCTAGCGTTGTTTCTATTTGTTCGTAGAAGTCATCCTTAATATGGTCTTCTGTTGGTGCATAGCATTGAATTATTGTTACATGTCTTGTCATATTTCGAAATCGCCCTATAACAATTCTATCCGAGACTGCCTTCCACGAAACCAATGTTTGTCTCAATTTCTTTGATATTAGTATTCCGACTCCACTTTCACCCCCTGTTTCCCTTCCACTGTAAATTACCATGTTTCCATTCTCCGTGTTGATTTCTCCGGTGTTGTTCCATCGCATTTCACTTATACCTACGATGTCTATGTTGTAAGTAGCCATTTGAGCTTCCAATTGCGAGAGTCTTGAAGCTTCTCTAAGTGTTCTTACATTCTATTGTGCAATTCGGGTCCTTTTTTGAGTGCCAAAGGTCGTTATCAAGTAGTCATTCGTGTATCCGAGGCTTCTTCTTCTATTATTTCGAATCCATTGATTTACCGATTATGCGGGTGATTGGCCTACAGTAACCGGTCCTAGGAGATGGAGTAACCATCTACCGCTGCCTAGAAACAACGTGGCGCTACCTTATTACCGGTTCGATCTCAATTAATGATTTTCATTCGATTAATCTCGAAATTTCAATTAACAAATTTAATGATGGATTTTTTTTTTTATAAATCGCCACCAACCAGGTTCGAACCGGGGTCCCCTCGGTCATGGATCCTGTTACATAACCACTGCGCCACCGAGGGGGTTAAAAAATTCTTAAATTCTAAAATTCTTAAATTTTCAAAATTTATAAACAGGTTAATTTTTTTGTTCCTCTGATATGTTTGTTTATCCAATATCTACCTGTATTGGATATAATATAATGGAACAAAATTTTAAATTTTGATTTTCTGTGAATCACAGCCTGTGAACATAAACTATGTGAAGTGTAACGAGTTAAAGAGCAATATGATTGTGTTATCATGGGAAAATTTGTCAACAAAGCAAATTGCCGAAAGATTGTGTTGCTCTAATGGTTTATATTTTTAAAAAAAATATCGTGAAATCGGTGGTATTCATAGGAATAAAGGATCAGAACAACCTTGTAACACAACGCAGGCCCAGGACCACTTCATAAAAATTTAAAGTTTGAAAAACTGTTTACATATTATCGTAGTGCTCTGTATAGAACAAACGGAACCTTGATTTCATCCAGTTTTATACAATATAGACTATTGAACAAAGGATTAAATGCACATCGTTCAGTCAAAAAGCCTGATGAGTTGAAGCCAATATATAGGCACAAAAGACTTGCATGGGCAAAAGAACACGTTTCCTGGACAGAGTTCACGATAGTGATGTGAGACATTGGTTTCGGAGAAGAGTAGGAGAACAATTAAGCAATAAATACATGCAAATGTTGCCGCCAAAATCTGAAGGTGTATTGGATCCAGAATAGGAAGATTATGCTTTGTTTCCTCCAAAATGAATGCGGATATTCCTATAAACATTTTGCAAAATAAATAAATGCCTTCTGTTCATATGCTCTTTAAAGACACTTCTGACTTCATTTTTCAACCAGAAAACACTGCTAGAAAGGTAACAATAAGTTTTTGTTAATGTTTTTTTAAGTAAGTATAGATATATTGTACTTTCATAGAACACATCAGTTAATTTCTTTTTAACTTCATTTTCAGGTTCAAGATCACATGAAAAACAGACATATCGTAGTAATGGAATGGGCTCTATATAGCCCAGACCTTAATTCTATTGAAAACATTTGATCAATAATAAAGCTACAGGTTGCTAAACATCGCCTAGAAACAAAGGATAGCCTCAAAATCTTAATTAAAACCATCTTCAGTATTGAGAAATTTGTCCGACTCCATGAAAAGAAGATGGGAAGCAGTTTTTGCCGCTAAAGGAGATCTATATAAACTATTAATATTTTCATAAATATTTTGAATCATTCTTCTTATATAATATAAAAAAAATTTTCTTTTAATTATTATTTTTTTTTCAATTACACCCAAATTTTAATTCGCTCCAGTATTTTCTAATTACACAAAAAATACCCAAAAACTAAATCGAAAATATTAATATGTCTTTTATAATTGTTAACTTTTTCTAGGTAGATATGGAAATAAATAATTCAAAAAATAATTGTAAAATAGAATTTTTTGTAAGTTGCCTATTACATATCATTCTTTTCATCAATCTTTTCGTCAATATATTGACAATATATTGATGAAAAGAATGATGGCCGATTACACATGCACTCATCAATCTTTTTATACTAATTTTGATATTTTGCAGGGACATATTGTGGTAGTGCTCTGAATATATTGATAGTTGCAAAACATATATGAATATTGAAAATATAATTTCTGGAGGAATGTTTTCGACTTCAGTTTAAATTGAATTTTTAAAGTAAATGTTGTGTGTAAAAAACAACAAAATATTTTTTTCCACATTTGTATAATATATCAATTGTTTTTTTACATAAATTGCTACAATTATTAAAATTAATATGAAAATTGTTCTTTTTAAAATTACATTATAAATTAATATTATAACTTTATCTGAACATTCCCAAAAAATAATATCTGAACATTCCCCAAAGAGCCATTTTTTTACCTCCGCTGATTTTGACAGTAATATTGATGGAAATTTTGACAGCATGATTGATGAGAATAGAACCACCATCAATCATTTCTCATCAATCTACTTGTCCATATATTGACTATATATTGACCATTGATTGATGTGGAATAGGGGCCTAACGTATTATTGAATGTTTTTGTTGTAGACATTTTAATTAAATATTTTTTCTCGGTTTTGGTCTTTTAACCATATTAAGAACTATAAAAATAAATTTTAAGGTTAGGTATAGACTACATTTTATTTAAATTAAAAACATTGGCTTGAAATGTAAAACAACAACAACAAAAATTGACAGCAAATTTTCATTAATTAAAAATTTATTTGCAAAAATTTATTTAAGATAGAGTTCTGACGTGACGTTTTAACTCTAAATTCTCTTAAATTACTCAAAAAATTGTATAGAAAACAAAAAAGATACTTTGCAAATCATATTTTTGCTTACAAAATATAATTTTCTAAACCTATAGCAAATAGGCTTTCAAAGAAGGAAATTCTCAGGGCTTATGTGACAACAACCTCTCACTAATTAACTTCAACTATAACAGGTACACTTACACAGAAGGGAGTTCCTGAAAAAATCATCAACATCATCAAAGCGATGTATGAAGATGCAGAGACAACAGTTAAACACAGAGGTAAGATCAGTGATCCATTCTACACCAATATAGGAGTTAGACAAGGATGTCCACTATCTCCACTTCTCTTCAACACAATACTAGACGACATTCTAAGAGAAGTTTGCACTGGAATAAACGGAATAGAATGGGATCTCTTCGGAAACTTAGAAGACTTAGATTATGCAGATGATGTATGTCTCATATCAAAAAATCAAAGGGACCTACAGAACAAAGTCAACAGATTACAGGAAGAAGCAAAGAAATCGGGACTGGAATTAAATATCGAGAAAACCAAAGCAATGAGGACAAACAATAGTTATAGTGAGCCAATAACAGTGAGTGGACAACAGATAGAATACGTAGAAGAATTCAACTACCTGGGGAGCATTATAACATCAAGAGGAGGTGCAACAGAAGATGTTAACAGCCGTATAAATAAGGCAAGAAGAACATTTGGGAGCCTAATGAAGATATGGCGGAGCAACCAAATATCGAGAACAACAAAGCTAACAATATTCAGAGCATGTGTTAAGTCAACATTAATATATGGCAGCGAAACATGGCTCACTTCGGTCAGAATCAAACAGAAGCTACAAGTATTCATCAACAAGTGCTTGAGAATTATATGCAGAATATTCTGGCCGGCAAGAATTAGCAACGAGGATTTATGGATGATAACTGGAGAAGAACCTATCAACAGACAGATAAATAGGAAAAAATGGAAATGGATAGGTCATACACTAAGGAAATCAGAAAGTGATATAGCAAGAAGAGCTCTAGAGTGGAATCCACAAGGACAAAGGAGACCCGGCAGACCATACAACACATGGAGACGCACAATCGATCAAGAATTAACAGTCAACAATTATACCTGGGACGATATTAAGGAAGTAGTACTCAACAGAGAGGAATGGAGGTTCACTATCGAAGCCCTATGCTACCACGCGGAGTAATAGGAGAAAAAAAAAAAAAAAAATAGCAGGTACGGTTTTAGGAGAAATATAATCACATTTTTTGATACTTTACAACAATTTTGCCAATTCGAATTATTATTATTTATTAATTTACTTATAAATGTTCTTTGAACTTCTTGTCTTTTTTAATGTTATTTTTGTTTTGAAATTTGTTAATGCACCTTATCACCGATGTTGTTTTCTATTTGAATATGGTTGTTATATTTAGAAATTACATGTGTAAAAAATAATAATTTGACACTCACAAAAAATTAAACTTATATTCTAGCTTTATTCAAAAATTATAATATAGTCAAACCCTAAGAAAGCAAACCCTAAAAATTTTGAAAATAATATGAAATAGAATTTTTGGACTCAATATCAATGTCAAAACAAATTACTAAATTACAAATTTTCAAATTACAAACAAATTTTCAGATAAACTTAGATATATACATACATACATATACCAATTTCACATTTTTCGATGATAAAAAAATTAAAATTTCAACAAAAACAAAAACAAAATTAAGACATTAATTTAAAACTGTTGAACTGTTTACAACTTTACGTTATATCAAAAAATAAAAAAAGTTTACGTAATGACTCTGACATAAATTAACCATAAGTATAAAAATTTTTAGCATCCTACAAGGAGGCGAAGTATATATAATAAAAATCTAATTATCGTTGCTTTGTACAGCGTGTTAGACTGCACAAAATTTGTGAACAAAATTTTATATATAAATAGTTTGTATTTAAATTATGGATATTAAAAGTGAGATATAAAATTTGCTTATAAGCTATGTTGCTCTACTTACAAGAAAAAGGTAATCTATTTCAATATACTTAACCGCACCATATAACCGTATAAACTCTCTCTCTCTCTCTATATGATTCACTACTAGCCACTATCCACAGTTTCAAAATTCTTTCTATTTAGTCAACTTATCAAAATCATTTTGTAATCAATTCTCAAAATTGGAATTTTGAAGTTACTGATCTAGTTCACAGGGTAAAACATTATCTTTATTCTGATATTTAAGTTGGGTCTTCAAAATTTTATTTATTAAAATTTAAATAAAAATTGAGAGACTGAAACCTGTCCAAGTATTCATATATAAAGCAAAGTATTCTCATACAAATCAATTTCATTTAGGGCAAATTTTTTCATGACAACCATTATTAAAAGTTTTGATATTCATTGTCAGATCACTTTCCCTTGACATCGAATTACTTTAACAGACGCAGTATAGTGAAAGAGATAAAAATATACATTGACATTTTAGATAACTTACTTTGTACATTTGATTTGACTTTTTCAAAAACTTTAATATTATTATCATGTTACTAACCACCCTGTATATTTACTATACTTATTTATATACACACCATTTAGAATATTAAATAAAAAATCAATTAAAATTTTGTAAAAAAAAAAGATGACTTCTATTCAAAAATGTAATAAAAAAAAAAACCAATTTGAACTTGAACAACCTAATCGCATATCAAATTAAAGAAATAAGATGACATCAAAACAAGCCAATCTTTTTAGAAAAAAAAAACAACAAAAACAAAATATCTTATTTCTCTATCTATATACAACCAACCACATGTCGTGCCAATAATTTGAGATCTAATGATGAAAAGCTATAAAACTTCAAGCCACCACTAACTAATAATACTATTATAGTATAAAATATAAAATAAAAAAATTAAAAAAAAAATATAAATAGAAAAAAATTAAATTATCAATTTTATAAAGATCTTTATAACTATTTTAGAGGAAAGTTAAAACTAAAAAAAAAACGATAAATTTTGAATAGTGTCATAAAAACCGCATACAAACCGCGAATCTTATAAAATATATTATACTTATATACGATTTTCAATACACATTCATATATTACATACATGTATGTAGAGTAGGAATCAAAAGTGAATGAACAAAAAAATTACACAGTTTTTTTTTGTTTGAGATACCAAACTATTGTTTTAAATTTTGAATTTAATTTTAAAAGCGATTTTTTTAATTATGTATACAACATTAGAACATTACAACATACATGTGTAAAAATTTACTGTAAATTTTTTGTTGTTGTTTTAAATGTCAATAGAATATTTTTTATATAAAAAGTAGTATACCTAAAATAAATAAAAAGTTGTATACCTAACCTGAAAACTTATTTGTATAACTTTTTACCGACAAAAAGACCAAAACCACGAAAAAATTTTTAATTTAATTTTTCTCAACAAAAACATTCAATAATTTTACAAAAAAATTAAGCAAATTACCAAATTAATTTAAATTTAAAAAATCTCATAACCTAAAAATCAATTTTTTTTGACATGAAAAAATTTGGATAAATTTATGCAAATGTTGCGTATGTCTACTTTTATTTGCAAAAGAGAACATTTTAACTATTCTCGCAGAATTTTATCAACATTTTATCAACATTTTTTTACAGACCTATTATCAACATTTCACATGCAACTTACTTTAATATTTTGAAAGTATTTCTCTATCAGTTATTTCGCCGTGTTAAGTCACCGTGAATGCTGTCGTGGAAATTAACATCAAAATACTTAAAACATACACCCACACACTATACATGACTTATGCAGCCGAAACCAGATCATTGACACAAATAAAACTAAAAACATTGTTCGCAGTGCAAATACATTGCAGAAATAAATATATTGCAGAAACACCATTATCAAAAATTTACTTCTAAACAATAAAATTATACAAACGTACAACACTTTTTTGGTGATCAGAACTACAAGAAGATCATGTAACGATAATGTACTTAGTGCTGCGAAGTCGATGATCAAAGAGCGAAAGTAGCTAAAGAAGCTAAAATAGCACGAATAACATTTTTCTGACCTATTAAAAGTTTATATTGCTGTTTTACTTGTGTTGCTAAGTTACAATTAGTGACAGCTAAATTTTGGTTCAACATTTTTTTTAAAATTTTGCCCCAGCTTTTTCGTTGTTTTTTTATTTTTTTTTTCATTTTTAAAGTTTTTTCTAAAAAAAAACGCATAAGTGCGAAAGAGAAAGAATATTTGTAGAACGCAATTGCACTACAATGTGAACACACGGATTTGATATTTTTTTTTATTTTATTTTATAAATATTAACTTAAAACTTTGAATGTTTTTATTTTTTTGTGGTTCCCTATGAATATTACTATTGTTGTCAGATTCTTTCAACATGTCAAATGTTTAATTTTTTTAAAAATAATTTTATTGTTCCACAGAAAAAATTCTTTTTTTTGCTCGGCCGGGTATGTACCCGGAGGTTTCTTCTAATTTATAAATATTCTATATACTGCAGTTATTACTTATATTATAATATATTAGTTTGCTGGTGTCATTTTGTGTATTACCTATAGTTTGTATTTTTGCATAACACGGGTAATATATTTATTTGTCATTCTGATCTTTAATTTTAATATAAAAAGCAACAAGGAGAACCAAAATAAAAATTAACAGAGTATAAGAGTGATTTTGTAAGGGGAAAACAAAATAAAAAAATTTATAAATAGAATACGTCAGTACAATAGTTTAAATCAATGGTGATGATATTCAATGATAATCAATCAGAGCATAAAGCTTAGTTTTGAGTAGATGTGTGCAAAAATTTTGTAACACGCTCAAGATAAAAAAAAACCAATTATTGTCTCTAGCATCGGAAATAAGTTCTATTAAAATATAAAAACTAATATTTTGAAATAGTTGACAAAATAAAATTATAATTATTGTTTAGTTATTTTCTACACACACTGTTCATATGTACGTAAGTATGTATGTAAATAAATGATATGAGTTGAATATTCAATTAAAATATTCTCGTAAAATATTTAAAATGCGCACAAAAAATTCATTGATTTGATTTGTATAAAATTGTAATTTAATTCAAAAAAAATATGTCCATATGTATATTCACATAACAAAATGATATTTAAAGTGAAAAAAAAAACAATTGAGATTTCAAAATTTAGAAGCGTTGGTGGTGAAATATAAAAATATTCAACATTAGATTTAATGACTGACAATAGAAATTTTTCAGGAATTGCAACAAGGTGAATTTTTACAGAAATTTTTCTTTTTATTTGAATAAGTATGAACTCCATATTTCAATTTTGAAAAGTATTCCAAAGATTTTTTTAAAAAATAAATAAAATACAATTTTTCAAATGCATTTTTCAACTGTCATCTTAAATTTTATTGGCATTGTTTTATAATACTAACTATACTTTGTTATATTTAATTAAAAATAAGAAAAAAATAATATACTAAATTACTTAAATAACTTAGACAAACAATAATCAAGTGACAAATACATGTCCACCGCATTAGCAAAGATAATATATACAACTCATCTTTAGATTAGTAAGTATGTTGTATGTACATAACAAATTAGTCATTAATGATCATCATCACCAATGTCCTGCAGCCCCATCCACGCATAGTCATTATGGCGTAGTCATTAATGATGCCAGAAAAATTTAAAACGAGTTAAATTGATTTCTAAAGGACTGAAACGTTTATATGCATGCTAACGATATAGAGAATTGACCATTTTTTTTTTTACATTTAAAAACAAAATTTGTTTTTTTGTCCACTAACTTTTCATTTATTCTCATTAGGAATTTTAAGAATGTTAAGTAACTGAAAAGCTAGAATTGGATATTAAATTAGTTGTCGGTTGATGGATGAGCAAATAGTTTTAATCAATATTAATCGATAATGCCCATATTCTGAAAGGGAAAAAGACCTGAAGTTGGCTTACAGATTTATCTGCAGACCTAACTGAATAAATAAATAAATAAATTAATCGATATTGCGTTTAAAACAAAAAGTTGAGTTTAAAAACTGTCTCTTCTTGTCATTAAAGTTAAATATAAATACATAATTTGATAATTATTATCGTTTATTTCTCGAACAGTAGAAGACACTATCATCAGTTAAATTATAGAGATGAGAAACCGAAGTTCCCAAAATTTTGAAAAATCATGAGAGAATTCACTGTTAGGTATAAAAAAACCGTTATTTGAAAAAACCATTTATTATTTTTAAAATTTAAAATTTTTTTTATCTCTAAAACTATCGCTTAGAGCTTAAAATAAGTATTTTTGTCAAATACTTATACTTTTCTTTTAGAGCAAAAGAAGTTTTCACCGATTTATTTTTTAAGTCTATTTTAAAAGAGATTTGATTGATAAAGAAATAAAATATTTGTAAGTCTCAATATTTTTGAACCCGTCGGCACAATACTAAAATTTTACCAACTAGAGAAGATCTCACGAATTGTATAAATGTGCAGTGCATACATTAGATTAACAATTTGTATATGTACTGTGTTCACTAAAATTCAAAGTAGTCTCTCAATGTTCAGACATCTCGAATTTTTCAATTTATACTTTCAATTATAACTTATATAGATAGTATTCTACAGTAATAATGAAATTTGGATTCTGTGGGGACTATTTCACATTGCTGGATTTCTGATATTTTAATGACCCTAACCGATCTGCTTCGATACATTACAATCTATATATAATTGTTTATTTCATAAAAGTGTTCCTACATAAAACTGTACAAAGAGAGAGAGAACAGCAGAAAATATTTTTTAAGTATAGATTATCGTGTACATCTAGGTTAATTTTCTATCGTTATTAACATATGATAGAGATAACTAAATAATGTTGTGAAAACAAAAACAGAATTTGATAAATTGTTCAACTGCGTTGACATTAAATTTAGAAAGAATAAGTTAAGTGTTTTTTCAATCATAATAAACTAAGTTTTCGAAAAATGACACTTAAAATACTATCAGTATCAAAATGTTGAAATTTTCTTAGGCCAGTTATGTGACAATGAATTGATATTAATAATTCAATAAAACTATATCTGAATTCTCTTATGCTGTTGATTAAATCATGTCAAAATTAATGTCCAAATTAACTTCGAAATTATAATTTCAAAAAGTGCTAAATTTTAAATGTCATAAATTTAATAACAGAAAATTCAATTTATATTTCATATATCTCAGTGCTGCCAGTTAAATTGCTTGTTTTACAAAAGATGGATTTTAAGATACTGCGAATTATAGTTGCAGAAATTTATATGAATACATTAAGTGGGATTGTCAAAAATGATAATACAAGACGTCACTTCAAGTTTAATTGATACTTTTCTGTAAAATTTAAATTATATTATATTCAATGCCAATGAGTTTAATGACCTCAAGTTTAATTTGACATTTCATAATTTAATTTTGTTGTTATTTCTGAGAGATCACTTTTTTGTATGAATTACCGTTCGAATCAATCGTTCAAATACTTTCAATATGAATTATGAAATTAATAAATTTTCAAAGAAATTATAACTAATGTAATTATTTCTAATTGAGTACAAAATTTTTAAAATATTACCGTTAAAAAAAAAATTTTTTTTTTCATTAAACAAATTTTAAAATCAAATGTTTAACAATTTACAAAATAATTTTAAAAATTTATTGTAAAAATTTCTATTGAGTCATTTTTCAAATAAAAATGATATAAATGGTCAAGCAAGTAATAATTGAGGGAGCGGTAAATTGGGACCGCTTCAACTGTGTTTCTGTTTTTTTTTTTGTTTTTTTTTGTTTTTTCATCATTATTTCATTTAATCTTAGGTCATATGAACTATATACATAAATATATATATATAGATAATATGATATATTAGTATATATAAAAATTTAATAATATTCAAGTTTTTCCATAATTTCCTACTTTTTTTTTGTTTTTTTTTTTTTTGTAGGAGACGAAGTTTTATAAACAGCATACAGAAAATTAAACAAAAACAAAAAAAAAAACAAAAAAACGAAGCGAACAACCCAAGCCACATAAAACTTCGTTCTATATGGTAATATAAATGTTTGATTACATATATAGAGCTATGTACTTAAATTTCTATGGGTATGAATGGATATACTTATAATAAGCATCTTGTCTACAAAATGTGGCATATTTAAAGCATTTGAAGAATAACATATGCGCGATTGGATTGCAAATCAAGTGGGTTTTATACGCGATAATAATTTATTTTTTTATTTTTTTTATTTATTTTTTATTTTGTAACTATATATTCAAAAAAAAATAAAAATGTTTTTTATATTAAAATATTACTATGATCTTCAAATGTTGTGGCATCCTCTGTAAAAATAATTTTCAGAAAAATTGCAACAACTTTAATTGTAATCGAAAATGTCACCTGCGCATCAGATGACTTAGCAGTGTAACCTAAAACGCAACGAGCTAATACCATTTAACTTTTATTGCAGACAGATGGCGGCTGCTTTTGTCAGCTAACCGAAATTGAAAAAAACAATAATCATCTGACAGAAAATGTCATTTGCAAATCATAACATCATAAAAAAAAGCACAGTTTTTAAAAATAGATGCAGAATTTTCGACAATTAAAATAAAATTATTTTAATAAAAAAAGGTGTAAAAGAAAAAATTAAAAGAAAATTTCATTGAAGATGTACGTTAAAAAAATTACATATTGGTTAATTATTATTATTTATGGTATTTTTTTTATTTTGATATTTTGCATCAATTATTCGATTATTTTAAATTTTTTTTCCTAATAAAATAATTTTATTTATTTTAATTGTCTGCATTTTCATTATTTCTTCAAAAAAAAACATTTTTTTTATTCATTTTAAAGTTTTTTCAACAAAATAAATAAATCACCAAAATGTCAAAAGCGCTGTGGGAAAAGAAAAAAAAAATTTGCTTGCTTTCGCATCTGCAGCAATAGTAAAAATAAAGGTTTGCAAGCAATCGTCAGATGCTTAAATTTTGTAAATGCAAATTTTTGACGTCAGGTGCTTTTGCATTTGATGTGCAGATGACATTTCCGATTACAGCTTTTGTTTGATCAAAATTATACTTCTAATATTACAAACAAACAAACGTTAGAATGTAATTTTTTGTACTTAACGTATCGCTTAGTTTGCATGATGATAATATGGTACTATATAGGATACTATCATACATGTTGCCAATATATGTTTGTTTGATTCATCTGTCATTGACTCATTTTTTTTGCTTTTTTTTATAAATTATTCTCATATTATTCGACACTGTATCACAAAATATTTAGTTCTGTTAATTTTAACAATTGTAATATAATACCATTGTTAGAAAAAAATACCATTTCGAAGAAAATACCATTTCAACCAAGGAAGGTTAAAATCTCAAAGTTAAAATCATAACCTATGAATTTTTTAAAAAATAAAAATTTCCACTCGATTTTATTTTATTTAACAAGAATAATAACAAAACATTTTATTTTGCATAAATAGCCAAACAGTAGGTTCGAAGCCTTATGTATATTGATACTGTTCAGACAGTGAAAAGCAACGGATTGCGAATATTTAACTCAACGAAAACTCATACAAATTTTTAATGTTATCTGAGTTTGCTAGAGTGAAATTGCTTCAATGTTAGGAATAAAAAATATTGTTATGTAAAATTATCAATTTTCAAATTTTATTTCAATGCCGTGGATGTTATTACAAATTTTCTGATTAATAGTTAAATAACATAACCACTATATATCGAAACGGTCGAATTATATTATTTCTAACATATAAAACAACATCTTAACAATTTTAAAATTTATTAATAAAAATAAAATTACTTATATGAATTTTCCAATAAACAAACTTAAACTACTCTGACACATCATATAAATATGCAATACAGTTGGAAGATCACTGTAATATTTGAACACAAACTATACACAAAACATACATAATAAAATATTTTACATATTATTATATGAAAATATATATATATTTTTTTTATAGAATCATAATGTTATAATTTATCAAACATCTATATTTCTCTACAAATTAACATATTTTTTTATTATTATTTTTTTTTTTTTTATTTAACTGAAAAGACGCCTCCAAACTAAGTTTATGAAAATCCAAGTTGGAAGAAAAACAGATCTTTGCTTTATTTATTTATTTATTTTTTTTTTTTTACTATTATTTTTGTATTGTCAGACATTTAAAGTAAAACGAAAAAAAAATAAGGCACTAAAATTACACCATAATGTGTTAATGCTGAATATGTTTTCCACTAATGTCAACCTACTCGAAATTTGGTTAAAAAAAAAATGTTAATTAAAAAAAAATGTTTTATTGGTGCAATAAACTGTTTTAATTGGATAACTTGGTGGTACATTGATGAGTACACTTACCTTTAATAATATTTGAAGTGATTTGATTAATATGATTTCAAAATGGGAGAGCAGGAGAGTTGATGATTAAAAAAAAAAAAAAATTAACGTATTCTAAATTTGATTTTTCTATATGTATATGGGCCCTTTTTTTCTGCCATTATACCAATTTTAAAATTTAACATTTTGTTGATTAAATTTTTAGTCAACATTTCCTTATACTATTTGCCTTCATAAGAATTAGAACATACACCTACAGATACAATGGTTCGCGTCAATAGGTCAATGCATAATATGTATAGACCATAACGGTCTTCAATATGTATAGAAGTAAGTGACTTTTACAATAAATTAAAAAAAGATCAACATATTGATAGAATATACTAGGATCATTTGATTTGAAATAATTATAAGAATATTACGCGAAGTAAATTTTAATCCAATTTTTTGTTTTTACTCTCAATTGAGTGTTGTAAATATAAAAAATAGATTGCGTAGATATAGTTTGTTCATTGAAGCAAAAATAATTTATATAAATATCATTTTATAAATAACTACTTATTTCTTTATTTTTTCTACCAACAACATGTTTCTAGTTTAATTTACTGTAATATCGATTGGCTTTCACTAACGATGTTTTTGAACCCTACTGAATTATGATAATATAGGCGTTTGCTTTCGCAGATCTAACAGTAAAATAAGTGTTATTAGTAACTTTAACTAAACTGTTATTCAAATTGGACAACTTGTTAGTCAATGTTTTTTTTTTGGTTATATGCTTAGGTAGACAGTAAGTTATGTAGAATCAAATTTTCATGTTTAATTAAGTACGACACTGCTTGTTTGTTGTTTATACTACAATATCTACAGTATTTCGAGCATTTATTTATCAAATTACTGGCTCATTATCAACTCATTAAATGTGGAAAACTAGTGCTATTGTCACGAATTAAGCCTTCTGTAATAGAATTAGCTCCATTTTATTTAATTTATTACCAGATTATACTCTCAATTATATTTTGTCATTTATTTTATCCCAATGACTAATAGTACTCTGAACCAGGTCAAAAAACCCATAAAAATTTTCATTTTTTTTGCTTCATCGGGAATTGAACCTACTGCGCCACACAGCTTGCATTTCAGATAGATTGTGGTTCCATAACATAATTTTTACAAATCAACATGTTACACTTTGAACTGATTTATATAAAAGTATAATTTTCATCCGCGCCATCTCATCTTATGATTTCTTTAAAAACCATTTTAAAAACAGCTTAATTTGTTATAATGTTTTATAATGGGTGCCAATGAGGTTACTTAAAAATCGAATTTAAAATTTTATATAAAAGTCTATGTAGAAAGTAGACCACCGGATCTTAGTAATTATTATGTACCTACTTAAAAAAAAAAAAAAAAAAAACAAAACAAAAAACCAAATTGTTAATGCAGACACGATGGCGATATTAATTGTTGTAACGTAGTATAGATAGATGAATTCCTTATTTTTGTAATTGGTGTTCCTACATAAATATCAGTACAAAAAATTTAAATAAAATATTTCATATGCAATTTTTTATTTTATTTTATTATTTTTATTATTAAATTTATATTCATTAGTTTTCTATTCAAACAAACTAAAAATCAAGATATTTTGAAAAATTATATACATATGTAGGTACTTGATTTAGTTAAGCTATACATAATTATAATATTTAATTGTTATTGTGTTTTGAATACTATTTGTAGTAGAAATTCAGTTTAAGATCTAAATATCCAATATAGATAGTATGAAAACTGAGAACTAAATTTTCTAATTCTAAACATCTATATCAATTACTAAAGCCATGCTTTTGGCTTGTAAATTATCAAATTTAAGTTTGGTTTAAATATTATTTTGTAGATAGAATTTTTTTAGAATACTAAATATAATAAATTAAAATATTTATATAAAATATAATTACTAAAAACAAAAGCATGCACATACATAATCTTATTTTTAGAAAATGGAGGGGTATATCTTTTTTTTCTTGTCGTGTAGCTACGAACTAATATTTCTAGAAATTAATAACTAATTTATCAATAGGTTCCACATTTTACTAATTTTTTAAATAATTTTTATTAAATAAGAAGAACAAATCAAATTTACTTTTCTGTACCATTTCTATCAAGATATATTCTACCGTAAATATACATTTTTAATTTGTATCAAGTTTGCATTTTATAACTCACATATGAATTTATTTTATATATATACATACTAGTATAGTGCCATTGCAGAATTTAGTAAAGTTTGGTTGCAGTTTAAAAGAGTATGCACATTACAATTCAAAACAATAAAAACAATGTCAAAACAATAAAAACAATGTAAAGTAAATATGTATCATCTCTCATCATCATAATGTAAGGGCCCTATTACACATCAATCATTCGTCAATCTTTCATCCATATATTGTCAATATATGGATGAATGATTGATGAGAAATGCTTGATGGCGGTTCTATTCTCATCAATCATTCGTCAATCATGCAAGCAAAATTCCCATCAATCATGTGATCAATCATTTTTGACAAGTTCAGCTGAGGCAAAAAAAATTGCTTTTTGGGGAATGTTCAGATAAGGTTATAATATTAATTTGTGATGTAATTCAAAAAGAATAATTTTTATATTAATTTTAATAATTATAGCAATTATTGTAAAAAAACGATTGATACATTATTCAAATGTGCAAAAAAATAATTTGTTGCTTTTCATACCCTTTACTTTACTTTAAAAATTCAATTTAAATTGAAGTTAAAAACATTCCCCTAAAAATTATATTTTCAATATTCATATATGTTTCGAAATTATCAATATATTCAGAACACTTCCACAATATGTCATTGCAAAATGTCAAAATATGGGTAAAAGATTGATGAGTGCATGATTGATGTGTAATCGGTCATCATTCGAATGATTGATGAAAAGAATGATGTGTAATAGCCACCTAATTAATATTATTTTCTCACCACATTTTACTTCTACCTTCATATCTTCACCTATATATATACTTCCATAATACATTAAAAAAAATTGATTTATTCTCTCAATTCTCATTCATAACGAACTGTTTTTTCATTATTATTGTTGTTGTTATAAAAGGCTTCAGACAAAAAAATAATAATATATATTATGATATAAGATATGAATTATGAAAATAATCAAAATTAAACTAGTTTGATGAGTGCCAGTAGTGTTGTCAAAAAGAACACTTTTTTAATTAAATTTAAATTTTTTGAATCCATCAACATTGTTTTTATTATTATTTAATCTTAAGTTGGTCGCAACTGAGAAATAATTCATTTAAATATAATTTCCAATTGATATTCGGAAGATTAAAATCACCACCATTTCATCTAAAGAACAAAGATTGCATTTATAAGCCACGATTGTATATGCAAATTGGCAAATGCATTATAAATATCCAATTTGGAATCAGGAGGAATATAACAATTTGTAAGTTAAATAAATTGAACTTTTATGCCTACAAATTTCAATAGATTCAGAATTAGGAAAGATAAAGTAATTGTTTTTGATAATCAGATTTGTTTTTAGTGATATATTTAAATGAGTTTCCTTTCACTAATCATTTATATTTTTATTTTGCAAATATCGATATTTCGGAAGCAACTTACTTCCTTCATCAGTGCTTGCGACTAATCTAGTATCAAAACAGTCTTTTATCGCGACCAGCACTGCACCTCCTTTCGAAGTATTTAAATGAGATTCAATATCATTCAATTCGAAATCGATCTTTTCTAAAAAGCAGTGAAAGTAGTGTTAAATAATTCCATATCATTTATAGATGAAGCAAGTCAAGTTTTTATAAAAGCATAATATAGAAAAATGGAATAAAGTTGAGTTATCAAACACTTTTTTCTTTTTAATGCGAAGACCACAACCATTTTGATAGACCAACCATGACCACAACCATGATTGTATATGATTTGTTAGATTGGTGGTAGATAGAATTGTTAATTGGATAGTGATTTAGTTAAAGTATAGGAACTAAAAAAAAAAATAATATACATATATTTTTTTATATGTTAATCAGTGTACATATTAGAATTTAATCTAGTTTTGTAAATTTTATTCTGGATACTGTAAGTAGAAGAAATAATAATAAATAAAAGCAAAAAAAAAAAAGTATAGTAACTTGAAAAATTTAAATCCATTATTGGTTTAAGTTTTTTGAAAACTTATACACCCATATTCTCTTAGACCCATCGTTGACGAGAAGAAAAAATTCATCTCGTCTCGTCTCGCTGAATATGCATTTCTGTTAGACACTGTAAGCGGTGCGATAGAACATTTTATTTGTTGGTAGTACTGATCATTTTTTACAGTCAACCAAAATTATTGGTATATAAACAAAATATGGTTTATAAAATTTTTGGAAAGTATTATTAAGGTTTAGTTTCAAAATATTTTTTAAATAAAAAATAAATTTAAATATATTTATGTTTTAAATATCTTTTAGTTTAGTACATAAACATTAGTAATACAATAATAGTAAAGATCGTTTTTTTTTTTTCAAAACAAAAACACAATTTTAATAATAATGCAAAAAAAAAATAATGAAAAATTGTTTATTAATCTTTACTTAACTATAATAGACAAATCAATTTATTTATTTAATTCAATTTTTTGATAAGAAAACACAAAATACTTTGAAGAGATACTCTATCGCTTACAATTTTTGACGAGATAAAAAATGGCTATCTCGTCTCGTCAAAGGTCTAACAGAATACAAAACTATCTCGTCAAAGATATTTTCACGCGATCTCGCGAGATGGGTCTAACAGAATATGGGTGTGAAAATTTTAGATTCATAATGAGAGTGAAAGTGGTAAACACTTTATGATCGTATTATTGAAGAGAGAATAGAATGTGCAAAATTACGTTTCTTATAAAAAACTTTAAAAGTATTTAAAGTAGAGAGCAATCTTACAATTGAAAATTTCTGATGCTTTGATTCAACAGGCATATATTTAAACCATCCACAAATGATAGCCACTTTTTCAGAGCAAAATGAACCATAATGTCTGATATGTTCTTAAAAACAAATTTTATATTGTGACAACATATGCTTAATAAAATAAATACCTATTAAGTAAGGATAAATTATACTTGTAGATTAATGCGTAATTAAACTATAGCAATATAACCACACTATGGCGGTGTCTAGACGGTCAGTTATTCAGTCAGTTTTCACTGTCAGTTAAAACTGAGAAAAATTTACAAATGACGAAAACTGAAAATTACCATTAATGTAACAAGTGTAAGTGAAACAATAATAATATAAATTAATTTTTAAAATTTCCAACTGACAAATTATTCAAATGTTTCTTCTCTAAAACGGTTTTTTTCTGTGTTACGGTTAAGATTAGCAAAGTTGGCTATGCAATTCGGAACGATTGAAATTGAAAAACTAACGACAAGTTAAAAGCATTACAACTTTTTTTTATTTTTTTTTCCAACAACAACAAAATACATGTATTTCAGTGAAAACTGACAGTGTTCACTGATCGTCTAGACACCGCCAATGAAATGACTGTGTATAATTCAAATATTAATTCAATAAAAAGTATTTAAGTTACTTTTTTTTTAAATATTTGAAATATGAAGAAAAACGTGAAAAAACATGGGAAAATTACCTATTGACATAATACTCACATAAAAAGTTATTCTAAAGTAAACTGTCAAATTATTTTTTCAAAACTGTCAAGTTATAATAGGTCTGTATGTTAACATTTATTTGCAAAAATTTGCAAATGAAAGGAAAAATCACGTGATCATAAAATTCTGCGAGAATAGTTAAAATGTTCTCTTTTGCAAACAAAAGTAGACATACGCAAAATTTGCATAAAATTTCCCAAATTTTTTCATATAAAAAATAATTGATTTTTAGGTTATGAGATTTTTTTAAATTTGAATTAATTTAGTAATTTTCTGAAATTTTTTGTAAAATTATTGTTGAAAAAAATTATTTTACGTGGTTTTGGTCTCTTTGTCGGTAAAAAGTTATATAAATAAGTTTTCAGGTTAGGTATACAACTTTTTATTTATTTTAGGTATACTACTTTGTATATGAAAAATATTCTATTGACATTTAAAACAACAACAAAAATTGTTCAGTAAATTTTTACAAATTTTTGCAACTAAAAATTTGATTTGCAAAAATTTATTTAAGAGAGAGCTCTGACGTCACGTTTTAAACACAAAATTCTCTTAAATTTCTCAAAACTTTGTAAAGAGCATACAAATAAAAAAGTTAACATACAAAGATTTGGATAAATTTATGTAAATTTATATAAATAATTGACAAGCATTTGAGGTCCTGCGCAGTAGACACCTTTTTATTTTATTTCGATTCTCCTACTCCTTAATGAACTTCTAATATATATAATATATAAGATTGTATATAAACAAAAATGCGCACACAGTTGAAAATTTTGTTCTCATATGATTTTATTATTCAGCAAATACATTGTGCATATGGGAGAACTTGTTAAAATAATAAACAAAAGCAAACGAATCAGTTATTATAATTTACATTATGTACATGCAAATGAATCTATGTACATATGCCAAAAAACAAATTAAACTAAAATAAAAAATATAAAAACAACAAAAAAACAAATCACTTGAATTCTTCATTTTTATCTTTTTAAGTAACTGTTTCTAAATTTTGGTTATTTGTAGTAATAATATAGTTTTTAATAAAATTATGTATTATGTAGGTATATATACATACCTCTTTAATGACAAAATTTTTTATTTTTAGTAATTTTATCACTAAATGCCACTTCCTATAGGGAATATATCGGAAACAAAGCCGTATATGAGGGACGTGTATTTATATGTCCTAAATAAAACTTACTAACCACGAGTGTAGTAAGTTCTTTTTATTAAACACGACTGGTTTCTGCTATATCGTGCGAAGTCTATGTCAGTACGTAAATTACTGTTTTTTTAAAAACTTTAAATTTGACTTCAACTTGAAATAAAATTACTCAACAGGGGCCCCTAGTTTATATAAATTTGCGAGTTAACCATACAGACCAAATATGTATTCCTATGAAAATTCAAATAACTGAAAAGTCTAATAAGCGAAAATGACGGCCATATTAAATATTAAATATGAAACTTAGATTATTATAAAATAATTTTAAATTTTGAAATTTATAAAATTTATTGATGAAAATTTGTTTGGTATACTTATTAACTAAAAATATTCTCAAAAAGAAAATAATTATTTTTTCGAAATTTTCATATTCTTAGTATGTACCCAACTTCCAATCAAACGAGAATGATAAGCTAACTTATATTTTGGATAAATATTTCAATAAACATCTGAATCTAATTTGATTTTATAATTTAATATGTTCAGACATTATTATTAAAATATTTTAACTGTCCAAATTTTATTGTACACTACTGAATTTTCTTAGTTTATTTTATCAAATTAATTCGATTCATTACTACCTTAATTAATTAATGTTAAAAACATATTCGGATTTGTGTTTCAATATTTGATTGAATCGAATCAAGTTGAAATTTACATTTGCATTTCAGTGAAAAAAATTAATAAAAAAAAAAATAAAAGAAAAATATCGATTTCATTATAATATCCTTATATATAAAAAATAAAATAAAAAATATTTATGAGATATTTATCACAAACCCATCAAGTGTGTACTTCAAAGAATATTTCAACAGCAAAAAAAAAAAATGTTCTTAATTGAATTCCTTCTAATTTTTAAGTAGAAGATACCTAAAATAATGTCTCTTCATAGATTATATATAACAAATACGTCATAACATTTGTCTTCTTTTATAAAAAAAAAATCAAATTTAAAATTCAGAAAAAAGTGTGTATGCTAAATAATAACGCAATAATAAGAATAGCAAAAAAGATATATATAAAAATTGTTTATGTATTTATTAAATAATATACAGATTTTATAATAAAAATTGATAACTTGAAAGTATCCTACTTAGTTGACGCTCTTTCCAGAGAATATCAGTGATTTTTATAAATTCCAAAGAGTACTTAAATAATTTTCGT
Source organism: Argyra leucocephala (assembly GCA_963942445.1). NCBI lineage: Eukaryota > Metazoa > Arthropoda > Insecta > Diptera > Dolichopodidae > Argyra > Argyra leucocephala. Next base: position 140,366,122 of record OZ012679.1, on the reverse strand, counting down.
CTAATATAGATATACTTATTATATATATTTTATTATACAATTAAAAAAATATATGACATACCCTGATCAAAAAATACCACCTTTCAATTATTTACATCATTCTTTTGCTCTTGTAATTTTTTAATGTACACAACATTTCACTTGGTTAGGTTATTCAAATAAAGTAAGTTAGCTCGATGAATCAAAGAATCAAGCAGTGACAGGACTCCAACAATTTCAATGTGAAACCTTTTCAAAATATTATACTGTTAAAAATTAGGTACTTATTGACATAATACTCACATAAAAAGTTATTCTAAAGTAAACTGTCAAATTACTTTGTCAAAACTGTCTAATTATAATATATGTATTCCTAAGTACATTTGAAAGTACTAAAGAAATTTTGAAAGTAAGACTACATCAGCGGTTTTTTAAAAAAAGTATAATACTTATATATATAGAAAAATATATACGTATATATAAGATCATCTGAATAAGAGCACAACATCATTAAATCAATAAAATATAAAGCTTTTTTAAAATATAAGTATTTTTCAATGTTATATCAAAACAATTGGAATTACCCAAAAAAAAAAAAAGTCTTTCTAAAAACAAATCTTTTAAATTTCCCTGGTTTGTGTCTTTGAATTAGTCACCTTGACATATTTCTAATGGACCAATTTATTATTTTTTTTCCAGTATCACCGTGGGATAATTGCTTGGAAATACGTAACTCTGTGGTAAAACCTTTAACAAGGTTTTAAAGTTTACTATGTAGGCTATACATTTAACTAATTTCCATTTAATGCTTCAGGCGGGATTGAAACACTAACGATATTCGTGTTAGTGGTCAAAAGTATAACTACTATAATTTCCTGTCAATCTTAAGGTGTTTGCGACCTTCAGTTATTTATTTTGTTTTTTTTTTTTATTGTTTGTCACTATAGTTAGAATTATATGTCATTGTTTGGTAGAATTTACCAAATCACCAAATTATCTAATACAATGAATTACTTTTTTTTTATTTTTGTATCTAATCAAGTAATTGCATTGTATATACGTAATTTCGTTAACATTATATAAAAAAAAAATACAAATAAAATCATATTAAATTTAATCAAAATATATCTTAGAATTTAATCATAAAAAATAAAAATGACGTCTTTATATCACCCATAACAAATCAAAGAAAAAAAAAATTTACTTTGAAGAATGTGAGAGAACATGTGAGAAATAAAGAATGAGATCGTATATCGTATAACAAAATATAAAAAAGATAACGTAAAATTGTGATACATCATCATCACTATCACACCATTGGGATGAATATAGTTATGGTACACACGCAAATATATACCTTCAGAGGTGATATTCAGACAATGTATATACTTATTTGTTTCTATTTACAAAAACATAATTAAAAATAATTAATAGCTTTTAAAAAAAAAATACTGTGGCACTGGGGAATCGATGGGACTAAACTGAACAAAACAAATCATTTTGAAAGGAAATTTAGAAGTTTAGAAGATCATATAAATACTTAAAGATTTTTTAAAATTTAGAAATCTCTTTGTTTAGTTTTAAGGTTATAAAATCGTAACCACATAAGAGAACAAATAGATATGCTTCTTAAAGCTTACTTTTTGTAAATTATTATTTTCGGTCTCTTCAATCGAAAACTATCACCAAATTCGAATCATATACAAAATCTAAACATAAACATAACGGTATTCACATTACATCTATACATTTGTTAGATTATTAACCTTTAACCTTTTTAAGGTTCTTTCATCACTTATTTTTTTATAACATATTGAACCTAACTTTTTCATTTAAACAGTTAGTCAGGCTAGTTTTAAATTTTTATTTTACTATATTTAATATTTTTTGTTTTTATAAATTTTGAAGTTAAGTCTTAAATATTTTATGTAAATTAGCTTTTGGTTTTGATGAAATAAGTCTTTATTATTATATTGTTAATTAGCTTTTGTATATGTATACCTTTTTTTCTTAAATGAAGTATACACCGTTATGCATGACGGTCATTCAATATGTCATTTTGAATTTCTTGAATGCAATTCAATAAGGCTATATATTGTGTACTAGTGAGCGTCTAAATTCAATCAAATTTTTTTTCGTGTTCTTAACCTTGTTAGAAGTTTTAAAAAGAGGTTTTGTCCAAGTAACTTAACTCTTATATTACTACAACTGAACCTCTATTCATGAGATTTTTTGTTCAATTTAACTCCAACAAGCAACGATGACTCAAGTAGTATTGTGTTATATTCAAGTCTTTGGAAGTCCAACAAAATTTAGTTTGTATGTTTTCGCATAATTTTTTTTTTCATATCTTTGATCACCAATTCTCTAACTCAATTTTCTATAAAGTTTTTTTTACGGTACCATTTTAATGATTAATGGACATTGTTGTTTTGACTGTATACAATTTTTTGCTGATAAATATCATGTTATATTATATCGTTCCAAAAACAATTATTTTGTAAGCGACAACAACAAATAAATGATGGTGTACTATACTTTGTTTTTTTAAGCGTACCGCTTTTAGAAAATTTAATATCACCTCTGGCTTACCTCAATAATAAATTCTCTTTTATAGATTATATATAAAAATGGAAGCTATTTTACTCTATAACTTATAGAATATAACGGTTATTGGAATGTATAATAAAAATGAAATCTTAAAGTGAAAATCAATTAATTTTATATTACACATCATATAAACATACATATATGCATACATAATAAATTAAATACATACACGTATATAAATATACAAAATTATTATTGATGTGTAAATGAATAAAGAATACAGAAATTATTCTAGAAATGAATTTTACTTAATGACGTCAAAACTGGAAAAGAAAAATAAACAAACAAAAAAAACAATATGGAATGAGATTGAAAGTGTGGAAAATAATAAAGAAAATACAAATTTATTTTTTTATCCTTCAGGACAATTTTATCACTTAACGTACACATACACCGAGAAAAATGTCTGAGAATTAAATTACCCAATATTTCATCTTATCAATCGCAGTTTTTGTTAAAATTAATGAATTTTTAAAATGATTTTATTGCGGAGTAGACTCAGAGACTCAACTACATTTTTTAAAACATAAGTCAATTGATATCCTTATTTCTGTTTTTTATTGACAAGTTTGATGTGGATTAAGAAGTAGAAAATAAGTAAATGGTGTAAATAAATTAAGTATATAGCAGTAATTCACTTTTGAACAAGTTCCTAGGTATATACAAATATTCGTAGGTCATAACAAACAGAACATACGTGTGCACACATTTTGAACTGATGCAAAGAAGTCTCAACTATGCTTTTTAATTTAAGATTACCTACAATTTAGACACTTACAAAACATTTACTATTGAGAACATAGTTGGTGAAATTGTTATGACTTATGACTGAATTATATTAGATAAATTTAATCTAATCTAAGTTAGATCATAAACTCTAACATGTTCATAACATTTTGTTTGTTGTTCAGACCATATAGATATTCTCTTTTCATCTTATTAAATTGAAATTTAATTAGGCTTTAATTAGAACTAAAACCTCTAATAGCACTGAACATAAACTCTAACATGTTCATAACATTTTGTTTGTTGTTCAGACCATATAGATATTCTCTTTTCATCTCATTGAACTTTAATTAGGCATTAATGAGAACTATACCTCTAATAGCACTGAACTTTCGACAACATCTTTTCATTCATGTTACTTTCATTAAATTTTAGTTTTGTTTGAACATGAAAATAGTTGTTCACTTCCAACATAGGATTAATCTAGGATTAAAACGATATGACGAGTTCGTATTTTATTAAATCAGTAGGAAATTTTATTATTGAATAGACTTGTTTTAGCTAAAACATTTATACATAATGTACATACATATTCAGTAAATCAGTTAATCAATACAAATATATATCTACGACATACATACAGTTTTTAACTCATTCATTATCACTTCTATATATTTGTCCAAAATTGTTTCTTTACTATTTTATTTTATTCATATCGTATTTAATTTTTCAAAGTTTTTCTATTTTCTAAACTTTTTCTAATTTCAATTTTTTATTTTTCTTTTGATTTAATATTTTTTGAATCTAAATATAAAGTTTTGTATTATATGTACATAATGTTTAAATATGAATGTATTTTTGCTGTAAAATTTAAGCAAATTTTACAACCCCATTCCTCTCCGTTTCCGGTAAATATTTCCTGTGTATCAAAATATTTTCATATGTTTTTTTTTTTTTTGCTTTTGTTAATTTTATTATTATTGTTATTGTGATCGCAACTGTTTTGCTTTTACAAATAAGGTACATAGATAGGTATATAAATATATTATCACCTTTATAAAATAAAGTGAACCAGAAACCAAATTACTTGAATTTAATTCATTGAAATTGTGAGAGATTTTTTAAGGTATATAGCAATAAAAATAACGCTTTTAGCAAATTTGAATTTACTTTGGAACGAAATATGCAGTAAAATTATACCTACATATTAGCAGTAAAGAAGAAAATTAATAATTTAGATGATACTTTATGCTATATAATATTTAAATTTAACATGCATGTAGTTACACTTTAATAATCTATTAAAACGCGACCTCTTCAGATCTATTGTAATTTCTCGTTTATTATATTAGAACGCATCTCACATGGTTTATCACAGGACATGAATATTCTGACATTGGATCTACTCTCCATGATTACTTAATTTACCTAATTAACAGTGAATATTGAGTTTGAAAAAGACTTTAGACTGCGAAAGTCCTTGGCAACTAACCCGTGTGTTTTGGATTTCTGTAGTTTCCAACTTGGAAACAATTCTATGTAGTTTTTCGTGCTTGTTTTTACAAGGACATCTGCTTCTTTACCTTGTATTTACTTGATGCCCAGGAGTCCACATAATCGCAACTCTGTTTCCTTCTGCTAGCCTTATTTAACTTTTGTAACAGCTATAGATAGACTTTGAGATGAAAATATTGGGGTACACAAAGCTTTTAAAGCTATCTGAAATTATGTACATCTGTTGACACTTTTGTGTTTTCCTTTACTGCATTGTAATTCCAATATCTCGATGGCATAGGTTTCAGCTTCAGAAACAGTAGGATATGAGCCAAGTGCCGCGCGAAATTTGAATCATGATTAATACGCCGGCATCAGTTTTCATTCCGATTTTTGAGTCATCAGTAAGTATACCATACCGAAGGTTTTGGCTCTCTAAGTTTAATTAGTTACAAAACATTAGAATGAAGTTGCTGAATAGGAATACATATAGCTGAATACTATAAACTAGAAACTTCAATTTAAATAAAAACTGTAATTTTCTAGTGTAAATTTAGTGAAGACATTCTTGTCTTTTCGTAGAAACTCATCTTAATTAATTTGCTTACGCTTTACGGCTTCCAATTTTGTTAAAATTCTCAATGTAAATCGGAACATTTATACTAAATATTAAAATTATGTGTTTGGAAAAATGGGATAATTGAGTTAAATAAGTAAAATATAAGGGAAAATAAAAGAAGATACCTATTGGGTTTGAATACAATAGTAGAATATTTAAATTGAATTTTATTAATATATATGTACCTACATATTATAATAGAATTAGAACTACATATGTACATAAGACTCTTTTACAAGTGATTATAAGAGTATATTTAGGTCAATACTACATCGGACTACTGCTATCGCTATGCTAGATAGTTGCCTATTGTAAAATAGAAAGACAATAGTCCCATACAATATTTATATGTATGTACATACATATTTATATATTTTTAAATCTTTTCAAATATTCGTATGAGTATTGAGTACCTACCATATTCATAAATTAAATTAATTAAAAATTTATTAATTAGTAATTAAAATTTTATATTCAAATATTTTCAAATCATAAATATTTATATTAATACTCCGTCCATTCGCAATATTCATTATATACTTAGGTATAAATATATGTATGTATGGATGTAGATATTTTTTTTATCATAATTTAATTTTAATATTTTTAAATATGTATACATATATGGGTCTATGAATGGGAATAAATATAATTTAATAAAATATGAAATTTCATTGAAAACTTGAATTTTTTTTTTTTGTTTTAAAAGATAGAAATGAGCTCTTTTAAATTATTGTAACATTTCTCATACATATAGACATTGAGGCCAGCAACAAAAAATAAGTTTTTAATTATCTATATTATGTCTATATGTCTATACCTATGTAATATTATTATATACCTCTATATATCTATTATTATTTAAAATTGCTTAATTTAAATCCGACTACATTTTTATTGGCATCATCAAATTCATTGTTATATTCGTACTTATGTATAATATAGATATATGCATATAGGTACATATCGTATATGATGGTTGGATAACTATATATGTAGGAATATGTATAATGATAATATATTATTATATATAGAAGAAGTAGACGTAGACTAAATGTAGCAAATTTTCATTCATAAAAAAATTTGCTAAGATTTTATATTTGTATTGAAATTGAATTATATACTTTACTATAGCATTTATTACTTTATTATATACCTAGCAGGTATGGATATATACATATATGTAAATTGTAATACATATTCATATACAAAATATATCTATATACATACATTAAATGCTCCAATGTATGAAAATCTATTGTCAAAGCTTGTGTAATAAACTAATCTGTATATGAAAATAATAACTACTCGTATTATATAAGTATATATGCATATACAACTTATATTTAAGTTTGTATATTGAATAAAATCTAAATGTGTCCATTGTCAAATTTTTATATATGTATTTCGTAATGTTTAGTATATATATAAATATAAATAATATGTAAATATAAATTCAGATAAACGTGAAAGCTTAATTTTTCCAATGACAAACACCAGCAAAACAATAAAAAGAAAAACTTTTTTATGAATTAAAAATTTAAAATTTTTAAAACTAGTTGAAATAATATTGATACGAACTACATAAAATAAAACAAAAATAAATTAAAACTTTATTTTATTTATTTTTTCAAACTTAAAAACTTCATTTCCTGTAATTTTTAGAGAATGTTGCCATTTAATCAAAATTATTTCCATTGACTTGTAGGATTTGTTATTTTTGCTTGTAGGTACATAGATAGGAATTTAGGTTTAATTTGATATTTAAGTTACGTATGCTGTTAGTATGCTGTGCAAAAACTTAACTTTATTTCATGTAATTTGTTGTTGTAGAAAAATTATGTAGTACGCTGTTAGCTGTTCTGTTAGTATGCTGAGCCAAAAAAAAAATAAAGTTCTTGGCGGTCAAAGCCAGGTATTAAGCTTAAAAATTTTTGCTCTTCATTTATATACCCGGGTACCTATATAAAACATTTTTTTTCTCGGCAAAATTTTGACATTCAATAAGCAACGTTTGATCTAGTAAAATACAGTATACATAGTAAAATAAAATAAGTCCAAGTAAAATAAAGTAAATCTTAAAAAAGATTATTTAAAAATATTATTTTAAAGGTTCTATTGTTAAATAATATTTTTTAAGGTTCTCTTAATTTTACTTACAATTTATTTTATTTTTAAATAGTTTGTTTAAGATAATAGATATAGATTAATTGATACTAATTTATTTAAGATAAATAGTTAGGTTTTATTTTCAAACGTTGTTGATTGCCAAATGAACAAATAATGCCACCTGTTATTGATTAAACGAATTTCTGATAAAATGTTGCTACCGATTTTGCAGTAGTTTTTGTATTCATTTTTTGGCAGACAAAAATTTTTAACAGAATACTTAGCTTTAATCATAAGTTGTTTCATATTGTAAGTTTCGCTTTTAACATTAATCGAGTATGAAATGTTCTTCAGATCATGTCACAGTGTCACAAATGAAAAATGTTCTTTAATCGTATCACAAAGTAAACTTCATATCACTTTGTATTTTCTCACGTTTGTTTGGTATCTACATAATACATATATACCTAAACCTACTACATTAGCTGTGTTCCTTTCATCTGGTTGAAGGTCTGGGTTTTATCAAATTCAAAAGAACCGATGTAGGTTAATGATCTGAATAATTTTTTTAAGTTGGCAAACTTGTTAATTGAATTATCAAAAAATTTCTATTACAAAACTATGCAAGCGCCACTCGTGACAAGTAGAACTACTAAATATTTGAGACCTGTATAAAAACCAGATAAATATGCAGGTTTTGAGTTGTTATTGTATTTTCATATTAAACGATTGACCTGGACCTTGAACCGGATGAAAAGAGCACAGCTATTATTGTTTAAAAAAAATTAAAGTTGAAAAGAATTTATGAAGATGAACAAATTTGAAAAATAAAGGAGGCGTTTTTCCTCACTGCTAACAGAGCTAACTTTTTCAAAATAGAATTCTTTCGTCATCGATTTCAGTTCGATTAATCGATTCATTGGTTTAACTTAAAACTGATATTCAGATGAAATTCGTGCGAAAATTTTCACATCACTTATGTATGATAAATAAAAGATAAAAATAATATTAAAATTAAATAGTTCTATTTTTACAAATACACAGTTAGGTGCAAAATCGTTTTTTTTTTTAGTTTTTTGACATTTGAAAAAATGCGTCGCTGAAAAGTTAAAGGTTACTTAACTTTTTCTTATAAAAATGAGTATTGGGCCACTATACATTGGTATTTTCACTGACTGTTTCCTTTTGCTTTTTCACACACAAAAAAAATTTATTTTACAAACATAAAACCTCTTTTTTTAAAAAAAAAGCTTTACGTGTTACTAAAAGAAAGACCAAAATATATTTGTTATTTTCGAAAAGTTTTAACTAATGCATACGCAAGAGCATTTGAAATATTTTGGTTGTACCACCAGTTGTACTTTATGGCTTATGGTGTTTATCTGAAAACAAATTTAAAATTAAATTCTTACGCGTAAAGCTCTTATTACAAAAAAGCTCTTTTGTTTATTGAACGAAAGGTGTGTGAGGGAAAGAATAGCAAAAGATAACAGGCAGAGAAAATACCAATGTACTAGAGACCCTTGCTATATTGGTTTATTGAATAAAGATTACTAACCAAGAGGTAATCTTTGATATTGATATTTTTATTTATTTTTTAATAATTCCAAGGCTATATTATGAACACTGTGCTCTTACGTAGAGATTTGGCATACACGGTTAGATATATTATGTATTTTTTTTTTTTTAACTTTTGATATATGTACATTACATACTATAAATTTTAAAAATTAAAAAAACTACATTTATTATAGAGAAGCCTCAAATTAATTTCAAATAATAATTGAAAAAGCTTTTTACAACATCCATACCCTGACTGAGATTTAGGTGGTTATGCTGAAGTTCGTCGGAATGTGAAATTCCGATTACATTCCGCATTTGGTATGCTGAAGTCCGTAAGTATTCCGAAGTCTGCAAATGTCATTATTTATCCGAAATTTTAAAATTTATGTATGCTGAAGTTCGTCGGAACGGAAAATAATTTGAAAATTGTACGACAGAGTTTCTCATTCGGAAGTATTAGAATGGTTCGGAAATGAATTATAAAGCATATAATTTTTGTATTTAGAATATTAGGAGAAGTAGAAAATGTAATAATAGTTTTTTTTTCAATTTTTTTTTCATTTATGAAAAATATTTTTTTTATTTAGGAATAAAAAAGCGCTTCAAAAGAATAATATATTTTATTGTTTTTAATATTATAACATAATATGTATATATATTAAAAACGATACATATATATTTTACATTCTTTAGAGAATTTTAAATTTTCTCTGATGTAACAAAAAATTACTATTATTTTAATTTGTATATATATACATACTACATATGTAATTAAGAAAGTTGTAACTTTTACTTTTAATTTATGTATGCATATTGTATATATACATTATGTCATATACATTATCTATTTAAAAATGTTTGAAATGAATACGAAAACAAAAAAAAAATCTTCCGAAACATATGATTTTGATTTCTGCACAGACTTTGCAGTCGAAGGGACTTCAGCATACCGATTTTTTCGTATTCGGATCGGAATTTTTTTTCGGAGAAATTCCGCTTCGGACTTCAGCATAACCACCTTCAACCCAAGACCTTCTGATTAATAGTCAGATAAAATAACCATCGTCGGGAATATTGAGGTCAGACGAACATTATGTATAGGCGTGTTCGTAATTGCAGTGAAATATGCGTCGGTGTCTTGCAGATTTTTTTCTCTGTCATTATGAACAAAAAAACTTCCGCAGGCGCGCAGAAAATTGTTTAACAGTCATTCTTGTTCATAGAAGCAGCACATGCACAATTCGTTTATATAGTCATATTATATTATTTATAATTATATTATTATATTTTTTTATATATATTTAATATATTTTAATATATTTTATAAATATTTTTTAAATATATTTTATAAATATTTTTTTTAAATATATTTTTTTTTAAATATTTAACATATTTTAATATTTATTACTTATATATTAAATTATATTAAAATTATTATATATTTTTTCAATATATTGATTTTATTATATTTATATATTATTATTATAAACACATTTATTTTATTTTAATAATTAATTTTTATTTTGTACCTAAATATTAAATGTTAAATAAACATGCACTTTAAAAATCATTCTAAAGCAGGCGCACTAAAATATCTGAACAATCTGCCCGACGCTGACGCGACACCGATTACTATGAACACAAGCGCCTGCTTTTTATCTGCGCAGAATTTTTGATGATATTCAACTACGAACAAAAAATCTTTTTTGTTGCGCAGGCGCGACCACTGCGAACACGCCTTATGTTTCATTTATAATGTTTTTATACGATAGAATATATTACAAAGAATATTAGAAAAAAACTTTCACATAAGTATGTATAAAGATAAATTCGCAAAATTATGTTGTTGTTTTATTTAAAAAAAAAAAAATAACTTACCGGAATACTAGAGGTTTTTAAAAATTCTAAAAGGGCTTCAAGAGAGCCTAGAGTAGATGCTTGAACGTAAACACCGCTACCCTTTAATTTTATATGACTTAAAGCATGTTTCAGTTCATGAGCTACTGCGTCCCTATATTAATACAAAATAAATTCAAAGAAAATACTAATATTAACTAAATTTTTAAATTTTAAAATGTAATTTTAACATACTTGCAAATTTCTATTTCATCTGGTTTATGAGCAATCATAAGATTTATTCCAGCGATTGCTTTTTCTAAATCTTTAGCTGCAATTTTTACACCTTGAGCCGCTTTAATTTCCTTATGTTCTTGATATGCGTTCTAATATTAATACAATTTTATTAAAATATTTTCTTTTAAAAACAAAAAAAAAAATATGTTTACCTTTACTCTTAGTTCTTTAAGTGGCTGTGGCATTAATAAACTTCTAATTGGTGTTACAATTGGACCATCTGTACCAGCTAAAATCATTGTTTCACCTTCTCTAAGTTTACCATTAATTAAAATGGCATCAATTGTAGTACCTAAACCAGGTATAGCTTTAACTTCTAATACAGTGGCTTGTAAATCTTCACTATACATCAAACGTTTCGCTAACATTGTTTGGCATGAATCAACAATCAAGTATAATAAATTTCCCATTCCTTCGCCAGTTATGGCACTTGTTGGCACTAAAGAAATATATGTGCGTGGATCTGGATTTTCATAATACAAGGCTGCATTTAATCCTTGCTCAGCAAACTGTACAACAACCTCTTTAGTTCTTTGATTAAATTCTAATTGGGTATTAGATTGTTGGCCTTTGATAATATCACGAAAATCTTTGCGAGGCATTGTTTGCCAGTCATATAAGCGATCAATTTTATTTAATGCGACAACAAATGGACATTTTTTCTTTTTGAGTAAATTAATTGATTCAATTGTTTGAGGTTCTAATCCGTGCATAATATCAACAACTAAAATAGCTATATCACATAAGGAAGATCCACGATTTCTTAAATTACTGAATGATTCATGACCAGGTGTATCAATAATTAGCAAACCTGGTAATTTATACAATAATTCTGTTGTGCTTTTTACAATTTTTGTTTGTTCTTTGATAGCATCAATTGGAACATTAGTTGCACCAATTTGCTGAGTAATACCACCAGCTTCTGAGTCTTGAACATGTGTTCTTCTTAACTTATCTAAAATTTTTGTTTTACCGGTATCGACATGACCTAATACACATACTACTGCTGCACGCAAATTATCTAAGTTTCGTTTTTTCTCAGATTCTTCACGTCTTTTTTCAATTCGATTAACAGCACGTTCCCGTTTAATTTCATCTTCAGTTCGTTCATCTTCATCTTCACCACTTTCATCAACATCACCTTCATCATTGTCTTCACTTTCTGAGCTTCCTTCTGAAGAATCTTCTTCGCTTTCATTATCTTGTTGCTTACGAGATAGCTTTTCATTTGATTTTTTATCTGATGTTGTTTCTGGAGTTGTATTATCTTCTTCGTCAGAAGAGCTGGCATCCCATGCCTCTTTGACCACATCCTCCTTTTTGGATAGGTCATCTGGAGCTGGAGTTGAATCTTTGGAATCTTCAGTACTTTTATCTTGCTCCGCTTCACCTTGCTCTTCTTGCTTATCTCCTTTTTTCTTATTAGGACGAATTCTAGTGCCAGGCCGGGTTCGTTTTTCAGCAGGATCAGGAATTGCCAAACCTTGAGCTTTTAAGGCTTCTAGCATAGCTTGTGCCTTAAGACGGTCTTCCTTTTGTTTTTTTGTTAAAAGTTTTCCTTCAGCTTTAAGACGTGCTTTCTTTTCCAGTTCTTTTTGTTTTCTTTTTTCTTTCTTCTCTTGTTCAAGACGAATTGCTTCTAAACGTTGTGTTTCTCGTTCCTCTAGTTTACGTATACGTTCTTCCTCTTCTTTTTCTAGACGTTCTTCTTCTTCTTTAATTTTTTTCAAGCGTTCCTGCATTGCTGCAACCATTGATTTACTCAATCCTTTCTTTTTATCGTCCTTTTTTTCATCTTCTTTTTCTTTTTTCCCTTTAATTTTGTAAGTTAAAAATAAAACCAAAAAAATAATTTATTATAATATATACCTTTGTCTTTTTTCTTATCTTTCTTAGATTTTTTATCATCCTTTTTATCTTCATCAGCTACATCAGCTACATCGGCTTCTGTTACTTCAAATTCAATTTCAGTGGATTGTATCGGAGCGTCTTTCGTTTCAGATTCATGCCTAACTTTTTGTTTCAAAGGCTTCTCAAGCTTGTCTGTTGTATCTTCTTCGATCTCTTCTATAACCTCTACTTTTTGTTCTGTCCCTCTTTGTTTTGCTAACGCTGCTTCGCGTTTTTGCCTTTCTTTCTTTTCTTTCTTCTTTTGAGCTGCGGTTTTTACAGTACTAACATTTTCATTTTCTTCTTGAATTTCTGATTCATTATCATCCTGTGCATTAGAAATATCGGTTTCTTGTTTACTTGCTTTTTTTCCTTTCTTTTTTTTTGTATTTTCTTCTTCCGTTACCTCTTGAGGTTCTCCCAACGAAATCTCTTTTTTTACGCCACTATACTCGGCTTCTAGTTCAGCTAAAACCTTGTCTAAATCTTCATCTTCATCATCCTTCCTTCGCTTGGGTTTTTTTCCTTTTTTCGCTTTAGGATCATTTTTCTGAATTATTTTTTCTTTTTCTTCCTCACTTTCGGACTGAGGTTCGGGAGGAATTTCAATATCAATATCGTCATCATCATCACCCATTAGTAAATCAAATCCGGCTTTTTTAACAGGCACTGATTTCTTTTTAGTTTTCTTTGGTTTCACTTCTTCACTGTCAGTAGATTCATTATCAGATTGCTTTGAAACAACTTTTCCAGACTTAACTTTAAGTTTTTTTACAGATTCAGTTATTTTTTCAATATCGTTTTCGTCATCAGATTGTTTTTTTCCTTGCCCTTTTTTGTTAACTTTCCCTTTTTTATTCGTTTTTTCGGGCTTTTCATCATCTGATAATTTATTTATTTTCGAATTACTATCGATTTCACTAAAAAAAATAAATGTTTTTAATTAATATTATTTTCATATATACATAAGTGAAAGTGAATACGTCTAGAAATTAGTTGACGACACAATTTTAAAGTTTTAAAGCATACATTTTTAACTTACACTTCATCAACCGGTGTTGTTTCCTTCTTGCCCTTTTTAGTCTTAACCATTTTGTTTGTTCTGTAATCAATCCTTTCACTGTTACAAAATTATTTCTCAATTTTTAAATAAAATTTATTTGTTTAAATTGCAAAATCTAAACACTCCACAATGTATGAATTGTTGCGTATACAGAGGTTATGTTTTGTTTTACAATTTTATATTGACATACTGACAGCTGTACTATTGCATGTCAAAATTGCAATTTTTCTAATATTGCCATACTATTGACTGTGTTTAGATTTTGATTCTTGACTTTGACTCAATAGATTTCAAGCACCAACGCTTATACTAATAGCATGCTCTCACTTGAACAACATCTAACAAATTATAAAAATGTACTCACGAAATTGGTTCTCTTGTATATGAATGTGTAAATATTTTTTAAACGCGAAATAGACAAGATTGTAAGAAAAAAAATAATTACGGTCTGCGGAATATTTATATTTTTAATCGTTTTGTGTTTTGTCGTATGGCAATTAGTTTAAAAAAAATATACATTTCCTTAATTTTAGTTATTATTTCAGTTATTTTAGTAGACATTATAAAAATTTTTATTCATACACAATTTAAAATTATAAAAGACAAAAAAAAATCCAAATCCAAAAGAAATTAAAGAAATGGCACTTTTCTATATGTTAGTAAAAACATCACGTTGGGCAAAAAAAATTTTGTGGAAAATTGTCTCCCTCGTGAGTCAAGAAAATCTGCCCCACAACAATTAATTTATTGGTAAAAGGGTATGAAAAGTGCGCTAAATTGCTAACCATTGACGTACGAGTCAAAGTCTAAACAGACATTGAAGTTTACAAGTTACATAAAATAAACTAGATCGGATATTTTAAATTAAGGTTTTCTCAACTTTTTTTGGAAATAAATTTTTACAAAAAATGTTAAATGCAGTTTATGTTTAATGTTATAGGAATAAAATAAAAATGTTTCACAGATAGGAATAAATAAAAATGTTATGCAAAAATTTTGTAGGAATTTTCATTACTTTCTGAACTTTTCCAAAAAATTGAACGAAAGAAAAAATATGGAAGGAGAACCAGGTTCAAGTTAACAGTTAACTGTCAAATTCAATTAATGACGTATTTATTTAATTTGATTTGAATTTTTATGTTTGGTTTTGTGATTATTTTGTTGAATGTGTAATTTTAAGTTAGCATTTTAAATTTCTTTTCTAATGAATAAGCGAAACATGAAAAAAAATGAATAACCATAATAATAAGTCTTTAGATTCACCCCAAACTGTAAGTATATATATTATTGAAGCTGGAATATTTTTAACGCAATAAAAAATTCTTTTAGGGCGCGACAATTACTTTCAATCAAAAAATTTATCGCCTAGAAAAAGGATATCATTTACTTGGAAGAAAATGTAAACATTTCGCTATAAACGATGAAGTAAGTTCAAATATAATGTTTTATATTGAAATTTTAAGCTTGAAAATATTTTTAAAATGATAATCACTAAATACAATATTTTAGTCAGTAGATGAGAAGCACGCTCTAATATGTATCACAACGTCAGAACATCAGATAGTTGATCTTGAATCTCAAAATGGAGTTTACATAAATAACGAAAAAATTAATCTGCATTATAAGATCACAAATAAGATTTCTTCAATTCGACTTGGGAATTTTAATTTTAAATATTCAATAATAAGTCAGGTGAATTTTTAAATAGTTTATCATATTTTGAGATTTTTAATTTTGATTTTTTCAGAGCGATAGTGGCTTTTTGGATAGTAAAATAAATTTTTCAGAAAAGGATACTTCTGACATTGTTCCAAGTAGCCCAGAACATATTCGGAATGGAAATGGAACAAGAATTCAAAATATAAAAAATCGAAGACGCAATATAACAAATTCCTCAACTCCTAACTTTAGACATATTTCTAAAGATTCTTATACATCTGAAGAAAGCGAAACAGATTATACGAAAAGTAAAAAAAATAAATCAGATGCAACTATTTCTGATCATAGCGCAAATGAAAGTTTTTTTGTACCAGAAACGCAACAACTTGAACAAAGTAAATCAACAAAAATTAAACCAGTTAATATTTTTGATACAATTGTTGATAAAAATATTAAACAACTTATTATTGATATATCGAAAGATGACGATTATTATGTACCTGAAACACAAGAGATATTCCAAGATTCTAAACATTTTAATTCTTCAGATAATATCGTCTTTGTTAATACTCTAGATTTTCATGACACAATTGGTGCTAAAAGTGATACAAATAATAGTAATTCCGAAAATTTATGTCCCTATTTTGAGTTTTCTAAAAAAAATATATCAACTGAAAAAAATCAAGAAAATTATAGAGTTAACTCTAATAAATGTAATAGAACCACAAATGAAACTGACGACGAGATGTCACAACTTCAATGGAATGAAACTGAACATGAACCACGTAGTAATGCCACTACTCCTGACATAGATTTTGGAAATATAAAAGAAAATATTAAACAAGATAAGATCGTAAATAATATACTAGATGAAAGGTAATAAAGTTTAATTAAGTCTTTCTATTGATTTATTTTATTTTAACATATAATATTAAGTAGGGAAGAATCTGTTACTCCTGATTTAATTTTTGAAAACCAGAATACTGTAGAAGACTTACCACCTCAAAAAAGTTTAGTTGATAATTTTCAAAAATCGAATTCGTCGAATACATCACAAACTAAAATGAAAGATTATGGTAATAACGAACATCTAGACAATATATTGCTAGAAAGGTAATACATTTTTTTTAATTTTTCTTATTTAATAATTTCAATTTAACATACAATTTTAGAGAAAAATTTGTTGCTACAAATTTACTCTTTGAAAATAAGAATGTCAATAATTTATCATTTGGAAATAGTTCAAATGAAGAATTGAAAAAAAGTATAACAAACACATCCCAAACTAAAATGCAAAATCTTTCAAATAATTCAAATAAAGAAGAATTGTGTAATGATTTTATGGATGATGATAACCTTTTAGTACCAACCCAACCTTTCATTTTACCAGTGACATTGCCTTCAAGGGCTTCATCGATAAAAATAGAAAACTGTGATTTACTAGAAGAAACACAAATTTTTATTCATGCTGAAAGCAAAAACAAATCTGATGATAAAAATGATGAATTTTTATCACCATTTGTTAAACCGATGGATATTAAAAAAATACCAGGAAGAATTTCAAATTGTAATGAAAACAATATTAATAACGATGAAAATGATGAAGAAATTGCATGCACACAAACTTTTATTGTACCAATAGCAAATAATTACAGAAGTATCTCCAAAAATTTGAATATAAATAATTTAGATTCGAGTTCTCGGAAAGTGATGTGTAATACTGAAAATAGATTACTGAACAAAGATAAATTAGAGACACCTAAAAGATGTATGTTAAATGAAATGGGAAAAGATAAGAGTAAAATTCAGTTGTCGAATATTTTCGAAAAGAACAAAGAAAAGCGCAAGGAAAAGGAAAGTAATGCAAATAGAAAAAGAAGCAGTGAAGTGCTTCTGAAAAATGGAGAAGATACTACTAAAGAAAATAAGACCAAAAAGAAAACGTTGTGTAATGAAATTACTTCAATTACTAATTTCAATTCTTCAGCAAATGATTATGTAACTCCAACCAAACAAGTATCTGATTTATCAAATACTTGCGTAGACATAGATTTCATGTTAGATATTTGTACTCCATCTAATGAATTAATTAAGCTACCATACAAAGAACAAGGATATATGAATGTGGTTAACAAATTCAAAAAGCCAATAAATCGAATTTTTGTTGAAGGTAAATATTTAGCATTCTAAAAATACTCATTATTAATTTTTATTAATTTATTATTTAAGAAACTGACGATGAAGATTATGAAATGGATGAATTACAAAACATGTTAAGTGAAAATGTTAAAAATAACCCAAAAACTAAGGTTAAAAAAGCAGAAAAAATAAAATCAAATTTAAATTTTTCTAAAAAAGAACCTAAATTAATATTCGAAAGGCAAGATAGAAAATCAACATCATCTGAAGAAACACCTAAGTTCGATTTTCTTCCACCCGTAGTAGCAGTTGAAGATATAAAAAAATTAGGTCTAAAAACAAATTTGAGATCAAAACATAAAAAATTTTTAATGGAGGAGACGCAAACTACAATTGGATCAAGTAACATGGAATTGTTAGAGACTGAAAAAGATTTTGATAAAAAAAAAAATAATAAAAATATAAAATTAAAAGAAAAACAAAAAACTGAAAAGAACAAAAAATCTGGTTCCTTAACTATTAGTAATAAAACAAATATAGGGAGTAAAAACGTTGAAAGGAAAACAAAAGCAAAAAGATCTCTAACAAATTCTAATAGCGATAAAAGCTTAGATTCTGATCTGAATTTTGAGGTAAATCCTGAATTCTAAAATAGTCAAAATTAATAAATCCGAAATTTTAATTTTTTGTTTTATTATAGACGAACTTACTTTCAAAACCTGTAAGACATACAAGAAAAAATAAAATGACTTTAGCTTTTACTAAAGTTAATGAAGCTGAATATGTTAAAACTGTTCAAAATATGGGTAAGCTTTTTCTCTTATCAAAGAACTATATTATAAGACAGAAAAATATAAAAGGCAAAATATTTTTGTTCTCATTTTAACTCCCAAATTTTTTTTACCGAATTTTAGCACCACCCGAAACAAATTTTTCACAGATTTTTTCAGACTTATTCAAATCACTATATGAGTTGAATGGATTACCTACTACTTCACCAATGTTCTAAAAAATAAAATCCAGTTTCATTATTATCCGCTTGCGACAAAATCAAGTCACGGGTATTTTTTATTTTTGAAGTTTGCGTCTAAATTTTCCTGCAGCTACCATTAAAACGTAACCGCTTGAACACCAGATTTCCGCAACATTTATTTTAAATAATTTTTTAAGTAACCTGCAGAAAATTATCTTTATACGCTGTTAAGACTTCAATCTTGATTTTTGAAACTTCGGAATTAAAAAGAAAATACATTTTGTTTACAGCGCAATATTAAAACAAAGAAATAAAACATAATTTTCTTTTTTTTTGGAATGGCCATTTCCAATATTGCTTTCCAATTTATTAAAACTGGTGAAAATGTAAAAAATTAGTATATACTGTTAAACTGAATTTTCGTGGGCTATGTCGTAGCGGGATGAATTTGTTTTGAATTTTTTTTAGAATTTTAGGGTTATGTCGCATTAGGATTTTATTTTGCAGGATTTTCGGAGTATGCGGTGTTGAATAATAATATTTTATTGATGTGAAGATATTTTGTAGAAGTGTAGGACTACCAATAAGTTAACGCGACAAGCAACATTTAATATTTTTTATTAAAATAAATATTTTTCTTTATTGATTTTTCTTCTAATTAAAATATAAAAGACAGCAATTATTTTCCTTGGGAAATAATTTTGAAATAAAATGCAAAAATATTAATAAAAGAAGACTATTATTTATTAAATTATGTAATTTTCCCCCCATTTTTTTATGTATTTGTGTAGCTAGTTAAATATATTTGTATTTATACCCGTAAATTTGTTTTTTAATTTAAATTAACGAAAATTATAAAATATCCGTTATTTTTCAATTAATTTACTTTTAATTAGGTTATACAACTGTGAATGATCCTGAAGATGCCACAATTATGGTAACAAATAATGAAATAAGTCGAACTTGGAAGTTTTTAATTGCCTTAGCAAAAGGAATTCCAATTATTTCAGTAGAATGGCTAAAGAGAATTGAAGAAAATAATTTTTCCTACGTTCCTTATGATCAGTTTTATGTAAAAGATAAAAGAGCAGAAAAGAAATTTAATTTTTCTCTTAGAGAAACTCTTCATATTGCAGCAAATGCGTCAGAAAAAATTTTTAATAGATATTATTTTATAGTAACGGAAAACACAGTTCCACCTAAATCCGAAATGGAAAGTAAGTGTCTGTTTTCTTATGTTTAAACAATAACTATTTTTTAAATTATGTTGCAGAAATAATCAAATGTGGAGGAGGTACATTAGTAGAAGATTCAACCAAAAAATCATCTGAATCAAATTTTTACGTAGTTTCAGATAAAAGAGATTCAAAATTATGGCCAGCATTTAAAAAAAACATTAAGAATTTGGCAATTATTAAAACTGAAGGAGTTTTATTGTCAATAATGCAGCAAAAAACTCGACTCGATGATCACATCTTTAACTAAAAAATTTCTTTTAAATATTTGTTTTATTAATTTTGTCTTGCATTATTTAGTTTTTGTTTTATTTTAATATATAATTTAAAAATAAATGTTTTTATTCTGTAAGCAGTGGCTAAAAATGATTTTGAGATTTTTATTAAATGAAAACTTTTGTCTATTTTTCTTCGTAAAATAATTTACGAAATAATTTTATTTTATCTAAGTAATTTTTTAACACTATTTGGTAATATTTGGATTTTCGATTTTGTATAAATGGACACATTCAAAATATAATTTTACATTATGATGTCCATCAAAATGCGCATATTATCCTAATTTTTTTTTTTTTGTAGTCAATGCATTTTAACAATATAAATTTTATCGTTCTTAAGTTTTGTTTTTATTTATTATTTTAATTTAGAAGTACTATACTCTTTTATAAGGTTTAATTTAATTTTGTCTCAATTTAATTTAAAAGAGTACATAATAAAAATGATTTCTAATAATTCTTTTAAGATGTTTTAAAAATACTTTCTAATTTTTTTTTGTAATATTTAAAAAGGAATTTAAGTTCTTTTTAAATTATCGATGCATTGGTGGTAATGCTGGTGTACCACTAGAATTACTACCACCTGGTGTTAAACCAACAGCACCAGGTCCAAGTAAAACTTGTTTCTGCTGTGTTTTTTGAAGTTCTTCCGTTTGGGCACGTTCTGTTTCGAATATAACTGGAGCAAAAAGTATCATCGAACTAGTAAAAAATATCCATGATGCATTACATGAGAAACTATAAAAATTTTTAACAGTAGTTGTTGTAATATTACTAAGGGCACCGCAAACATTTCTTATTGATTCTGGAAACATTTCTGTTAAGCCCCATAATCTTTCGCTTAATGTTTCATCTGGTTCCTAAAATTAAAAATTTTAAATTAAACGAATGAAATTGTTCAGCTAATTCTAACTATAGCTTCAACTTATGTATAACAGAATTGACTTTTCAACTAAATCTATGGTTAATTAATTCAATAAACACAAGAACAATTTTGGATTACACATATGTATATAAAAATGAGTTATAAATATTTTTAATAGTGTATACGAATTTTGTTTCTATAATTCCAATCACACAATTTTGCTTTTGACTGATTATTCGAATATGAGGTTATGTAGCGAGGTCATTTATTTTATTATAATTTAATTTTTAAAATTAATTAAATTAAACTCTAACTATACTTACATCATCAAAATTTTCTTCATTCTCTGAATCCTTCTGAAATTATAAGAAATTTAATTGAACATTAATCATTTCATCTAAGTAGCATTTGTCTTAAATTTTCTAATTAGGTAAACAGGTGTAAGGATATTTTTTATTAAAAACTACATTTTTGATTAATATATGAATTTGAAAATTAATTACAATTGCACGACGTTCGGGTGTATCATCTTTGCTTCCTCCCAATGAAGACATTCCACTATCTTTTTCAATACTTTCAATATCAACACCAGAAATATCCATTGAATACCATGTAAAAATCTTTAAATTATGATTGAAGAAGAATCAGGTTATTTTGTTGATTCTGACTTTAGCTGTCAAAAATTGAAACAAACTTTGGTGAATTTTAATAGACGAACGAATAGCCAATGTTCACTAATTAAAATTTAAATTACCAATTTTTAAATATTTGATCGAAAGTTTACAAGATATTTTCAGAGAAAAATTCGTAACGAGACATAAAATTTTAATAATCGTTGACAGATATAACAAAGCATATTTTGATATTTTTCAGGATACTTGGGCCTTAATCTTAAATATATTAATATGTTCATATCATGTTCATATAAATTTTGATTTTTCATTTTGAGCTCTTATGACACATGCCCAAACATAAAAATTTTGTCTGAAACTTAATTTTGAATGTTGGTTGTAATAATTTAAATTTATTATTCAAGAACTTAGAATACAAAAACTCTAAATGAATGTGAAAATGAAAAACACACTCATACAAAATTTAACGAACAAATAATAAAATAAGAAATATGGAATATGTATAATTAAGAACATTCACAAAGTTCAATTTTGCCGCAATTGTAATTTTAGAAAAATTATAAATAATATTTGCTTCAATAGACTACTACAAAGCCTATTGGAAAACCTGACAAACTCAACTTTTATTAATGTAAGAATGTTTTTAACTTTTTTTTGTTTATTTAGGACGTTTCCGGACCTCTCGCACTTGCACTTGATACTAAACCTGTCAAATCGCACTTAATTTAATAAATTTAATTTTGCGATATCTAGCGTGCTTTTCAGACTACACTAAAATTTTGAAAACAAATCAAGTGTGATTTGACAGGCTTAGTGCGAGCATCAAGTGCAAGTGCGAAAACGCCCATAGAAACTCTTCCTTTTAACTTTCGGTGCAACTAGATTTCTTAATGTCAAAAGTGAAAATTTGAAAGTTGACTAACAAAGAGTCTTGCTACCATTTTACTTTTTGTAATTTAGTTAACTTCCATACAAAATCTTAATATTCAACTTTAATGTCAAACAACCCCACACACGATTAAACATCACAAGTGTCGAAACAAGTTTTTAAACAGATTTAAGCGTGTATTGGGCCTATAAAATAAGTTGAGTGTGGACAGTTGTGGAATGAATACATTTCTTTTTAGTAAAGAAATACATAACACAAATTTAGCTCTGCTATGTAGCTGACCTATGCAGCACCCACGGTATAAACACAAGTTTGTTACATATGTCAAAATAGACATAACCATTATGGTATAAAGAATAATAATTGTGTTTAGTAAACTGTTCTAGGACGTTTTAAAACGTTCTAGAGTAAAAAAGAACACGTTTTTGTGTTCATTAGTTTCGGTTACTTGTTCCTTTTTGCCCGAAAGTGTTCTGTTCTGTGTTCATTAGACTGTGCGAAACTGTTCTAAATTGATCTTTTTTGTTCTGAATTTTTAAGAAAAGTTTTGGACAACTTTTTTTGTTGTTGTTTTTTCTTTAAATTTTGACAGTTAAACAAAGAATCAAAAATTAGAACAAAAAAGTTCAAAAAAGATCAAAAATGGTTCTAAAGTGTCTGACAGTTAACTGTCATTGTCCAAAACTGTTCTGTCCGATTCTGTTCTAAATCTACTGAAAACAACTTATTTTTTATACTATTCCAGTGTACCATAATAATTTGACAATTTGTTACTAAAGCCTAAGATTTAAAAGATATAAGGATACTCTAATACCAGAACATAGTGATACAATTCCTATCCTATGGACAAAATACTAGCACATTAGAAATATGATTTAATTTTTTTTTATATTTTTATAGTGAAATTTAGTTTTAAATTATCTTTTTAATACAGTTTACTTTAAGGTTTTATTTAAATTAAATTTAAATCTGCTTTATTAAAATAAAAATTTTCAATTAAAAATACAGCAACATAATAAATAAATATAACTTAATTTTACTGTTTTGCAGTTTGCTTATTTTTCATATAAAACTTTGACAACCATATTTGTACATACATATGTATATGTATGTATACGTTTTTTGTGTACTTAATTTTGCTAACAAAAATTTATCATTACCCATATCCCTATGGCTTAGAGATTTTAGGGTTTTTGCCCAAATATAATTCTATTTAACGACTTACCAAGTAACCACTATTATTTATCGACGTCTATACGGTATTTCCATAATTGGATGTTTATATTGAGAAGTTACTTTCCAAATCGAATGATTAATATCAGTATTTTGATCCTAGTTCTTTAGGTTAGCAGTAATCTATGCTTTTTTGTATAGTTAGTTTAGTTAGTTTCGTTTATTTCTTTGATTTATTTAAAAGGATCTGTGGATTCACTAGGAGGTTTATGACTTTGGAACCAAAAACTTATTTATTTGAATGGTCAATACGCTGCTGCTACTGCTTGTATGTAGTCTAACTTTATCTTGGAAAAAACATTTTTCATTTTCAGTAGGATCAATATCATGTTATTTCTGATTATGACTGCGTGCATCCTCATTTTTTAAATAGCTTAAATTATAATATATATGTACATATGTCTTTGGAATAATCGGGCATTATTTTTTATAATCAGATTTGTTTTTAGTTTATACATTATACATATATTAAATTTTGCAAATAAAAATTAAATTTACTTTCACTAAAAAATTAATTTTTATTTTGCAAATATTGATATTTGGGAAGCATAACTTACTTTCTTCATTAGTACTTGCGACCCATTTTGAAATTAGATAACAATTAATTTATTAGTGAAATGAACTTTGATTTTTAATTGTAAAATTTAATATTAGACAATTTTTTTTTTTTTTTTTTTATAGATATAACACATAAGGTGTTTCATCGCCTGATTGGCATTGTTCATTGTTGAAACATTATTCACAAAAATTTCAAATTTATAATTAACAATTTAAAAAATTCAGCTTTAATTTTGAAAACTTAAAAAATTCAACAAAAAAAAAATATACAAAGAATTACAGCAAAGAAAAAAAATATTAATACAATATAATATAATATAAAAGAAATATAATATAACTAAATATAATATAAAAAACTTAATGAAAATGAAATGTAAGAAAATTGCCCAATTAAGCTTTTGTTAAGATCATGAAATTCAAATAATCGAAAATAAATAGTCAGGTGCCAATAAATATTCGTTCAATTCCTTTTTGAATGAATTAATTGCTGCTAAATCTTTTATTTTTCTTGGTAATGCATTATATAATTTTGAATCAGATACAGAAACTCTCTGTGACGAAAATTACTGTAAATTTAAGCTGTCAAGCTTATAATAATGTACTCATATTTTCACATAATCAATTTCTTACTTGTAAATATTTGCGAAATACATACTATATATACTATGGTTCTGTAAGAAAAGCATTAGTATAAATAAATAGTAATACTAGTATTTGGAAAACCGGGAAAATTTTCAAAGTTATTTGGTCTTACATACTTAGCATTTGTTGCGGGAAGTGTGGGAAGTGAAACATACAAATTAATTAAAAATAAAAATATTATTTTAAATTTTAATAATTTTTATTTATAAATAAGAATAATAACAACTTAACAATTAAGTTTTCTATTTTATTTTTATTTTTTATTCTTATTTGATTTTATTTTTATAGTAAACTCTTACAAATATTGTATTTATAATAATTTATAAATGATTAAGAATTATAAATTAATTAAAAATAACAATAACAAACAATAAAACTAATGTTTTTTTTTTGTTGTTTTTCTTTTTTTTTTGTTAGTTTTCTTCCATTTCTCAAAAACTATGCGCTTTCATGAAACAAAGCCGAAATTAAAATTTAAGTTAAAAATTTTCTTAACTTTATTTATTTATTCTTAAACATTATAAATTTTGTTTAAATATTTTTATTAAAATATGGTAGACAATATTTTAGGTTAATTTATGTTTAACGTAATTCTCTTTGTTTTTTTTTTTGTTTTTATTCCGGATATTTTTTCAACCATGAGTAGGTATATAATACAATATATAAATTAATTTTATTTTATTTATTATCTATCAAGTTTATAAAGTTTTTAATATCACTTTTATTTTTTTTTTGAGGGGTTTTAATTTTAATTTTATTTATTTATATTTTGACTACTGTTAAAACTGGTGTTTTGAAATTATTTCAGCTTTTAATTTTATATTTCTTAAATTTCTGCAACAAAAAAATTAACGGTTTTTTATTTCAAAATTTTAAAATTAGAAAATTAACGACACTTTGGTGTTTTTGGTTTAAATTTTGTTGTTGTTGTTCTTGTTTTGTATTAAGTGGGGTGGACGCTAATATTATATTGCTCATCATTGTAACTCATTTATAAAAGTAATCTTGCAAATTCTAAAAGAAAATAAAAATAAAAATTATTATTAATTAAAATAGAAATAAATAAGTATTTAAAATTAATTAATATTAAATATTAATTTTTTTTTTTAAATATTTTGTTCAAATTGAATAAATTTATAAAACTAAATTAATTTTTTTTTTATATATCTAATTTTGTTTATTTCTTGTTCTAGTTATTTTTTTAGATGAAAACACCTGTTAGACTGTATGAGACGTTATAAAAAAGTTAAAATTTAGTTTTTCTAGAAACATGTAAAAAAGAATAAGTGACTAAAATAGTGACTGATGGCTGCGGTATACTCTTACACTATAAATTAATTAATTATTTAAGAAATAATCATTCCCTGGAAATATTCGTCTTTTATTTAAAAAAAATTAAATATACAGTTTCTAGTTAAATTTTGATGTTTTCTGAACTAAGCGGCTCTGATTAAAAGATATATGTCATCCCCTTTTCTAGGGTCAAATACAATAACTTGAATATAATTTGCAATATTTGGGTCTTTTTATCACTATAAGAAATAATAGAGCTATCATAAATATCAATGGAGGATGATTTTACAAAATATCTCACATAATTAATTTACCACAATTCTGCGCAAGCAACTGGGTTGCTAATCCCATTATTTTTAGATTCTAAAAAAATTGTTTTAAATTACATTAATCTTAAAATAAAATATGAACGTACGTACCGAAATGGGAATGAGTTTGTGATTTGGAAAAAAAAACCCCAAAATTTTAAAATATCAAATTATATAATCATAAATTACAAAATACTACTCTATTGCAATAAAGTTGACTCACCTTTAAACTTCTCATCACAATAAAAAATGTTGTGTAAGTAATTTATTACTTTCTATAAATGATTTGATTTTATGTCGTATCTACTGAGATTTTATTGGAAAAATGAGAAAAAAAAAACGAGAAATCTTAATGTCAGTATTGAAACGGATTTAAAATACAATCAAGATATGGGCCAACTTTTTTGCAATAGAGTAGTAATATCAAATTTGTAATTTGGCAAAGTTAATTTCGAAATTTATAAAATAGAAATAAGAACTAAACTTAAGATTAGTATTTTAAGAAATATATTATAGTGTAAGCTAATAGTAATTAATTGTATTAATTTATTAATTTAGATTTACATTTTTTTTTATTTAATAGTTTTAGATTAATTTTTTTTTGCATTTGACTTATGAATTTTGTATATATTGCATTTTATTTCACAGGTTTTGTAATTTAACGATTTTAAGTTTTCAATTTAAATTTTTTCATTTCGACTACATAAAATATAAATAATTATTTTTAATCTATGTATAATATACTAAGCTTCACCAAAAAAATAACTTATTAAGATCGATCTATCAGAAAAATCTATTAATGTTCGTCGTCTATTTTCCTTACATCAGTGATTAAATATTACCATAAATATTATAAATAAAAATATATCGCATAAAAATTATATTTAAACAAATACCTTCATAATTTATTTGTCCATCTTTATCTAAATCTGCTATTGTTAAAAGTTCTGTAACTTGTGCTTCTGTTAAATGTTCACCAATCATTTCCATTGCAGTCTAAATTAAAGAAAAAAAAAAATTATTAAAAAATGTTAATATAAAAATAAAATTTGATTACCTGTAATTCATCTCTTGTTATAAAACCGTTTCCATCACGATCAAACACCCTGCAATAATTAAAAATTATATTAATTAATTAATTTATCGTTAATAAGTGACGAACTAATTAAAAATAAAACTTTTTTTTAGATATTTTTGATGAGCCATTTTTGATTCCATCATTTATATTCTCTAAATTTTTTTTTTCAGTTTAAATTTACTTCGTTAAATTATTATTTTTTTCGCTTTTCATTGCAAAATTTCTTTTTTTTAAGGAATAAAGATACTAGCTATTACCGGCGTAACAATCGTCGTAACAATCGTCGTAAAAATATTTCTATCCCTTTCATTTAAATATTAATTTAACTCCAAACTTTTCAATTTTCGCAAAACAATTAATTTTTCTTATAACATATCGTCCAATTTAAGAATAACATTTACATTAACTTAAGCATAACTGCTTGGTGTTACCTCCGTGGAGTCACCCATGTACAACTGTTTATTCTGGTTTAAAAATTACAATTTTGTCATTACAACGGAGACACCATATGAAGTTGAAGAAGATGGTAGTTTTGTAATCTCAGCACTAGCTGAAGAAATAGTCAATATTGCTCTTGATTGTTCTCTACAATATCTTGCTTCTAATGGTGTTTTTTTTATAAGAAGGATTTTTTTAGCAAATCTAATGAATTTCGTAAAGTGTCACCGCGATATTTAATACCTGGGCAATAACAGGAATATTGCTTTTCTGCTTGTTAATATTTTGCTTTACAAAATACATTTATTTGAAATGAACTTGAAGATGTGCCTGCAGAATGGTCAATTCGAAACATGGCATTCGAGGAGACATTAAAATAATCCAAAAACGTAAACTAGAGAAATTTAGATTTTTTTATAGATACTATATTTCTTGGGTAATTTGAATTATTTCAATGGACTTAAAAAAATATTTCTAATTTGAAAAAGCTTTATATTAATTTTTTGATGTTTTGGTATTTGGATTCAGATGATTTTATTTAGATCTTGTATTAAATATATAGTTTTTCTATATGGGTTTAGAACTGGGATATGTTTTTCTATAAATGATTTATTTGAAAAATGGGCACAAAAATTATTTTACTCCTTAAATTTTTTGTTTGTTTCTGAAACGGTAGTTTTTTGCGGTAATATGTGAAAAAGCTTCACATTTAAATATTTGGATTCCTGTTATTGCTTTTTGATTTAATTCACAGACATGGAAAGTTTTACAGATATTAGTAGCGTATTGTGGTATTAATATAGAAGATTAAATAGGCTTAACAATTTTGATATATGTAAATGTAATGTTGTGAAATATTCGTAATACTTTCAAAATTAAAATTTAATGGAGTTTAGAGAATTTACGCAAATGTAGATGTAGTAGTATAACATCAAACGTATACCTATAGCTATCAAAATATACATATTATTTTTTTCGGCATGCACATGTATCAATATATGTTTGAATATTTTGTTACACTTCAATAAGCCGATGTAAGGAGTAGTTTTGTTGACTTAGGTAATATAATGCTTCAGAAAGACGACATTTTAGTAGCTCTTAGTAAACTCGATGGGAACAAAAGCAGTGGCCCCGATGGCATACCACCTATTTTAGGGAAAAACTGTCCTGCTTTAGCTGTTCCGTTAACAATAATATTTAACTACTCTCTCAACAGTGGTGATTTTCTCGACTACTGGAAATTA
Source organism: Argyra leucocephala (assembly GCA_963942445.1). Lineage (NCBI taxonomy): Eukaryota > Metazoa > Arthropoda > Insecta > Diptera > Dolichopodidae > Argyra > Argyra leucocephala. The sequence continues at coordinate 140,336,475 of OZ012679.1, read as the reverse complement.
TCCAGCATCACACCAATTCACAAATCCGGCCCAATAAATAATATAAAAAATTATAGACCGATATCTAAACTATCTTGTTTTCCAAAAATATTTGAAGCATTGATTAATGACAGATTAAAATTTCTAATTAAAAATAAAATTCCGAATAATCAACACGGTTTTACTACAAAAAGATCTACCACTACAAATTTTGCTTCTTTTGTAAACTATTCGTTAAATCACATGGAATTAGGTAATCAGGTGGATGTAGTGTATACTGATTTTGTAAAAGCATTCGATAGATTATACCACTCACTTATGATTTCAAAACTGGAGAGCTGGAGGATTTCACTCTAATATTCTTTCCTGGTTTGAATCATATCTAAGAAACAGAGTGCAATATGTAAAGATAGGCAAATTTTTCCTCATAAAATTTTCCTGTAAAATCGGGAGTACCCCAGGGATCTCATTTGGGACCCACGCTATTAATTCTTTTTATAAGTGATATATTACTAAAATATGCTCATATCTCATTTTTTGCAGATGATGCTAAAATTTTCTCAAAAATATGATCTTTACATGATTATACAGCAATGCAAGATGACTTGAATACATTTTATGACTGGTGTCTAATTAATGGTTTAGACCTAAACTATAGCAAGTGTACTGTCGAAATTTGAAGTCGTATTTTAGAAAATTATCACCCATAACATTTGACTATTCTATAAATTGCAACATTTTAAATAGATCAAGTAATATAAAAAATCTGGGGGTTTATATCGATCAAAAATTTTCCTTCAAAGATCATGTAGATTACATAATCGCAAAGGCTAATAAAATGCTGGGTTTTATTAAGCGAAACTCTATCGATTTTAGAGATCCATATATGCTTAAAGTGTTATATGTATCTCTGGTAAGACAAATTTTAGAATACGGTGTAATTATTTGGAATTCTTATTACAATATCCATGTATTAAGAATTGAAAAAATTCAAAACAATTTTACTGAGAAAATTTCAACTCACAACAGGAAGACCCTTATATGATGTAAGATGTAAGTTGTTAGGTTTAACAAAGTTGTCTAATAGAAAATCAGTTTTCTGTGTTATGTTTGCTCGCGATATTTTGACATCGCATATTGATTCATCAAATTTATAACAGAATTTCGGTTTAGCTATACCACCGAGACTACTTAGATCGCAGAACTTGTTGAATACTCAATTTCATAGAACAAATTATAGTAGAAATGAACCGGTTTCAAGGTGTTCCGCTTTGCTTAATAAGTTTTTAGTTGTAAATAATAATAATTGATGTTTTTTTATTAAATAGAACTCAATTTAAAGATCTTGCGTTATAGTGTTAATTATATTTTTGAATAATTTTAAGTACTCATTTTTTGTTTTTTTCTTATTTTTATATATAGTTTTTTTTTTTTGTTGTTGTTTTGTTGCTAGTCTGTAAGATCTAACTTTGTAGACGAATTAAATAAATTAAATGAATACACTACATCTACGTTTTCGTAAATTACTCAAACTACCTATTAGTTGTTAATTGATTAAAATGAAAATAAACTCACTTTATAGAATTGTCAAATAAATTGTCTCATATATTCAAATTGTCATAAATTTGTTTATTAATTTAATTTACCTAAATGCTGCTACTAAATCCTCTGTTATATCATCATTTGGATCTTCTTTAGAACTCGTACTCTCTTGTGATTCATCTCGAAGAGCTTGAATCTTACTAACCCATTGTAAAAATTCAGTTTCATCTATGAGACCATTACCTGAAAATAATACAGAAGTTTTTTTTAAACATTTTTTTTATTCCTTTAACATGAAAAAAAGTACTTTAAAATACTTCAGACTAGTTGGTAATTAAACTCTAAATTTTGTTGTTGAAGTATTTATTTTTTTTTAATTACTCTTTCTCAACTGTTGGAGTATTTGAAAGTGTAGAAAAAATACTTTACTCTGTAAAAGGAGTACAAACAATGTATTCAGCTTCTGAACAACATGAGAGAAATTTTACAATTTTCTTCGGGGATGTGCAAAGAAGTCAAGAGTGTTCTTAGAAATGAGCTCTTGTACAAGGATCTGTTTAACTCTGATTTTCAGTCTGTATCGTAGTTACATTCACAAAGCTAGCATAGAACATATTAATAATAAACTAGAAAATACAAAACTTAAGATTTAGTTTATGGGACAAAACTTTTTTATTACAATTCCAATCAAAAATAAACTAGGAATATTCCTAGTTATGACGCTCACTTAAAACAAAACAAAAAACTGTTCATAAATACAGCAGTAAACAAAAATAATATTATTCAAAAGCTAGCAGAAGTATATTGGAGTGTTGATGCAAGTCTGAGTTTAATAGAACTGTGACACGGTGGTATGTGGCACCGTTCAAGGCAAAACACAAAATTGAAGTACATATAGTTACTTGTTGAATCACCAGCACTACGACAAAAGGGTCTTATCAAAACTAATTTACACTTTTATATTTTAGAAAAATGTTTGTATTGATTTAGTAAAAAATTCAGGATTTGAAAATACATAGCAGCACCAATATAGTTTCTTACATCCTGCATATAAAAATAAAAAATTAGTAACACAAATCAACATTATCTTTGAGTTTTCAAGGTTAGAAGGTTTTTAAAAATATTTTTAACAGTAATTAAATTTTACAAACAGTTTTAAAGGAAATTACATTGTTGAAAATTTATATTTGTTTATATCGTAATGCCATATCGGTTTACATCTATTTATATTATTATATTTTAAAATAACAGTATACTTGTAAGGAAGTGAGTTTGAAATTCATGATAAAATAAATACATTTTTATAACCTTTTACAAACTTATTAAATATACTTTTAAAATTATTATGTAAAACTTACAGTAGTTTTCAATAAAACTTGAACACTTTATGTTTTCGAATTAATGTCAAAATATGAATTATAATTAAAATGTCAAATGTAGAAAATTGGAATGCTTTGGATATAAACTTCAACACTCGCAGAAATGCTGCGGAACACAATTTTCGAAGACAAGCATTTATAGGTGACCCAAGAGCCAGGAAGAAGAATATTGTAATGAAAAAAATTGTTCCAGTGGTTCAATAACAAATACAAAATCATTGTGACATCGTATGTGTCTTTCCGTAACGTAGGAATTAGACCCATCAAAATCCATCTACATTTTTTCCAATATAACCAATCGATCGACTAAAAACTGTTTTTTGCAATAAATTTGACCAACTTTATTCGTGGGTAAAAAATTAATCATGTCTATTATTGAAAATGGCGTTTCAATCGCGGTTCGGATATTCATTCGATTTTGTAAAGTTGGTATTTTTGAAAACGTGCGTTTTGAAAATGAATCGGTAAAGTTTATTGGTATTTTTAAAAACGTTGTAGAAACGAGCTTCATACAAATTATATCCGCTATTAATTTAGCGCGTTTTATAAAATGCATATAACAAAAACTAAGTGTTAAAATATTTGTTTATTTATTTTTGTTTTTTTATCAAAATCATTTAGAAATATCGAATGTTTGTTTTTTTTATTTAAAGTGAAGTTTTACATTTTTTTAAATGAATAACAATTTCGAGTAATGATGGAGAATTTTATGAAAATCAAATTCTATGTCTTTTAAAACGAATTTTTGTTTAGTCAAAAAATATTTATAAAGCTAAAAGTTAAATAATTTTTAATCATATTATACTCGTTTTTTTAGTACATCTTTTATAAAATAATTTTTAAATATTTTGTTCAAACAAATTGTTTTTACTACTCTTCATTAATTAAATTAAAAATATCCTTTGCAATGTTCTTTACATTTCTTCTTTTATAATTTCTTCAATTTATTCCTGTATTAGTTAAAAATTCGAGTTTTGAAATATTTTATTCTTACTAAATACTTATTGCGTACAACAATACAACGACAAAATTTACAAACGCTGGGCAGATAAATTTTACCGATTACTGGATGAGCAACCGACGTTTTCAAAAAATACCAAATTATCATTCGATCGAATCGAACACGGTTTTACTCAATACGAGACGCGATTAAAACGCCGTTTTCAATAATAGACACGAATATCGTATTAGTTTCCAATTATCATTTCATTCAAAATTAAAATGGAAATTACGGTAGCTAGAATCCACAACGAATAAAACATGCCTTATGTGCATGTTTAGGGGCTTCTGAAATTGAAAATGTGTAGTAAGAGAATTATAAAGTACAATTATTAAGAAAATTGTATGGCGTACACTGTACACACTCAATATTGTAATGGTAAAACAATAAAATCCTTTTTTTTATATGAGGAAAATCATATTGGACTAACGTCATATAAATAACTAGCAATTTTGAGCTCAAGTGTATTTTTATTCTATCACCTAACTGAAGTAACATAAATATGAGTATTAACTATATGCTTCTCATAACAGGTTAATATCGAAACTTATTTTGAACCAATTCAGTGAACTAAACTGTATTAATTGTAAATTAAATTAAATTTAGTTGTAAATTATGCAAAGTAGAAGTGAGCTATTGAAAACACATATTCTGATACCGAACTATTAAAACTCATATTATATCCAAATATTTATTACCTATTTTTATTATTTAAAAAAAAAGTGGTTTTTTTTTTTAGAAATTTAATATACAAAAAAGTGCAAAGAAAATGTTTATCACCTCTAACAAATTTTTCCCTCTAATCTGTATCCATAAATCTATAACTGACTTTGAACCTTTTTGTATTCTTAAAATTTATTCGTATAAAAGTAAATTATTTAAACAATAATTTATTCAATTTAAATAACAAATTATTGTTTTTTACCAAAGCCAAAATAAAAATACGAAGTATTCTGCACACTCTAACATTTTTATTCTCTGAATGAAAACTTCATACTACCAACCAAATGATTTCTACACTCTATGTCTCTAGCTATCTAATTTAAAATCAAAAGTTAACAAAAAAACAAAAAATAATAAAAATTCACCTCAATTAGGATTCAAAAGTGTAAAAATTTCTTTAATTTCTTGAAAGTTATAGACATTTTTTTTTTTAAAAAGGAATCATATAACTATACTAATACATATACATCATCATAATATATATACTTTTTTTATCTTTGTTTTTATTTTTAAATTTAATTTTATAAACCTAAAAAGAAGTTATTTGTTTGAATTTTTTGTTTTTGTTATTAATATGTAAATTTTCGCCGTTAAATTTCACCACTACATACCTATTCATACAGAAAAAAACAGTACATAAGCAAGGAAAATTTATGATAAATTATTCGAAAAACACAAATTAGTTCACAAAACAAAAAATAAAACCGTAAACCAAAAAGGTAGATAAATTACACCTGAACAATAAAAAACCATTTATATTATAACGGCAATTTTAAATGAATAAAAATTCAAATAAATTTCTATAGTTTGAACATTTTATAATTTACTAAAGTAAAATTGGTACCATGAGGTGAAATTTTCGAATTCATCATTAAATAATAATTATCGAAATTGAGATATGTAGGTATATAAGAAATTGGAAATCGTTTAAATTTCGATTGAGAAAAAAAAAACAGATTATAATAATTTTATTTTTGATTTTGATGATGAGAGTTTAAATATACAAACAAATGTCAGGTATACTAATTTTGAAAAGAAAATTTGATATTGGGTTTGTGTATGGTATAAAATGGAAATTTTGCAATAAAGGTGAAAAAGTCAATGAAAACGATAATTAAATTGTAAAATTATTATTTAAAAAATTTAGTCATTGATTTGAATAATATTGAGCTATGGTTGTTGTATTCATTTTTATGCGAATTAGGTAGATTTCCTCAACTTATTTTTCTACTTTGTGAATTATCATGTTTCTCTGGTCACATCTGTATTTATTCTAATACTCTTAAGCACTTGAAAAAATCGTCAAAACCTTTTTGAAAAATTTTAAAAGTTTTAAAAAATAAAAATAAATTTATAGGTAGTCTAAAGGATGACAGTAACACATTTTACACGAATATTGATAAAGCAAATGCATTAGCTAAAAATTTTTATAACAAACACGCCGTGAACAACAACACACGCGACCATGATACAAATCTTATGGTGGAGGAATCTGTAAGCAAAATTGATCAAGCTGAAATAGAATCCTTTGAACAAATTGAACTGAAATCTGTCAATGAAATATTTGCCCAATTAAAGACTAAAAAATCTTCAGGTTCAGATCACATATCTAATCTGTGTATCAAAAAATTACCATTAAACGCAAAAAGATATCTAATTTTGATTTACAATTCTTGTTTAAAACTAGGTTATTTCCCGAATATATGGAAAGAAGCTCATGTTATTCCGATTCTTAAGCCTGGAAAACCGATGGAGGAATTAAGTAGTTTTCGGCCTATCAGCTTACTATGCAGTTTCTCAAAAATATTTGAA